>OZ024827.1:104626092-105826092 GCA_964016985.1 Anodontia alba | reverse complement strand
TTTTGATTCGATAGCTATGCGCCCCACCCTCCATGGAGCCCTACAAGGGGACGTTTAGCAGAAATGGATCTCCTATTTCTAACGTCAAGGCTACATTGCTATTATACTCGGTGTCAAGATCAGAGTCTTCAGCTTGGCCTCATGCTTAGATGATTTCCCACCTATTCATCTAAATTTCCATTAAAAATTTATGAACAGCCGAGTTCATCCCCCTATCCACAGCTTCCACTCACAGAGGTTTCCGCCAAAGCCCCAATACAAGCCCACCAATTGACCCTTCAGCCGCCGCCCATTGAAACTCACTTAAAGTTAGAGGAACATGAGAAAAAAAGCCCGGTTGGTACCATAAAGATACGTATGAAAGAGAAAGAAGCTAAGAACAAGTTGTGCGCTTGTTTTGATTTTTAAAATTTATATTATCTGTATTTTTTAAAAAGGTTTCCTGGAGACAAAAGACAGTCGGAGAAAGTAGTGTTGTTAAAATTAAAATTTCGTTATAATTAAAATTAAAATTTCGTTATAATTTGCTTTTAGTCCTCGACAGTTCCACTGAATGATTTTTTATCCATGATAAATGGAGAGATGATTTGAAAATAAGGAACTTAATCCTTTTGTTTTCTCTGAGACTGCGAGAACATGGAGGAGTCAATCTCTAACTCCATGTTCTCAAGGGAATCGAACCGATTGACCAACTTGATCGGATGGATGGATGGATGGATATTTTGTTTATAGACGCTCAACCCTAAAAGGGCATATAGCGTCTAATAAGTTTTATGTTATATGATGATTTTATTTAATGAGAAATTTAATATCTAGGATTGATGTGTTTATTTTAAAGAGATAAAGTATCAATGATTTTAAGTGATTAAAAATACTGATCATATTTTATTAAAAAGTCCGATCTCTTTAAGAAAGTCGAGTATTTTCTGAGTTGGCATATCAAAAAGTTCCTTTATAGATTTTATATTAAAATACTTTGTGCGAATGTGATTAAATTCAGCACAAGTGATAAGAAAATGTTTGACTGAAAGGCTCATTACAAGGAATGCAGAATGGAGCTTGTTCATTGTTTAAAATATAAGAATGAGTTATTCTAGTGTGTCCAAGTCTACATCTCGTGATTTTTGTTTGTTCTTTTCTGCTGAGATTAGAGAATGTGCATTTGCTGTTAAAATTTGGTTTGATTTCATTTAATTTATTATAAGTTTGTGTTTCCCAGACAGACTGACATTTGGTGTTGATGTATTGACAGACGTTTGATTTAAAGTCGGAGTGAGGAATTTTGAAATTGGTTATTACTAAGGATAATGCAGATTTGGCTTCTGAATCTGCTAATTCATTTCCACGAATATTAACGTGGCTGGGAAGCCAACAAAATACAATTTCTTTTGAAGCGGAAAGATAATAATATTTTTTAAGAATTTGCTGAATTAATGGGTTTCTATGGTGTAAATCTTTAAGAGATTTTAATACAGAAAGAGAATCTGAATAAATGATAAACTGTTTTTCAGACTGATCTCTGATATGGTAAAGTGCAATATCAATTGCCTTGGCTTCGGCGGTAAAAATGGAGCTATTATCAGGTAATCTGATACTGTCAGTAAAATTTGGACTAATAACAGAACAAGCAACTTTCTCATCTTGTTTCGAACCATCTGTATAAATTGACAGGTAATGTTTATAATTTGATTTGATTTCTAAAAATTCATTCTTAAAAATATGTGACTCGACTTCTGTTTTTTTATTTTTATGCAGGTCTAAAATAATCTTTATAGGGTTTAACGTCCATGGCTCTTTTGATGGAAAAGAAAAATGCTGAACATTTTTAATATTGATATTGGCCTCTTCAAGTAACGGTTGTATTCTCAGGCCAAGGGGTTTAATAGCCGTTGGTTTGTTGTTGTAAAATCTTTCATATTTCGGATTAAAAACACAATCATAGGCTGAATTACGTGGATTGGCGGCTAATTTAGTAACATATTGAAGAGACAATTTCTCTCTTCTTATATACAATGATGGTTCATTTGATTCAGCGTATAAACTTTCGACGGGGGAAGTACGAAAAGCCCCTAGAGCCAGACGTAAACCTTGGTGATGAATAGTATCCAAAGATTTCAAATAAGATTTTCTAGCGGATCCATAAACTATGGATCCATAATCCAGTTTAGATCGAATTAAAGATCTATAAAGATTTAAAAGAACAGTACGATCTCCTCCCCAGTCGGAACTGGAGAGAACTTTAAGAATATCAAGTGCTTTAAGACATTTAGCTTTTAAAGCTTTGATGTGTGGTATAAAAGATAATTTGTTATCGAACAAAAGACCCAGGAATTTTGCTTCACTGACGACTGGAATTGGACTACCGTATATGGTGAGATGAGGATCTAAATGTAGCTGACGTATCTGACAAAAATGAACGCATTGAGTTTTTGTTTTTGAAAATTTGAAACCATTTTCTGTTGCCCAATCTTCTATATTGTTTAAACATCGTTGTAGTTTGAATTCAATGGTTTCCATATTTTTCGATCTAATAAATATTCCAAAATCGACAACAAAAAGTGAACAATCAAGGTCTTTCACACATTTAACAATATCGTTAATTTTAATGCCAAACAAGGTAGGTGATAAAATGCTTCCCTGTGGTACACCTTGTTCTTGTTTAAATATGTCCGATAACGTATTACCTATTCGAACATATAATGTTCGATCTGATAAAAAGTTTTGAATAAAAAGTGGTAATCGGCCTTTAAGGCCTAATTTATGTAAATCTTTCATGATGCCATGTTTCCATGTAGTATCGTAAGCTTTTTCAAGATCAAAAAATACAGCTACGACATGTTCTTTTTTAATAAAGGCATCACGAATAAAGGATTCCAAACGAATCAAATGATCGTTTGTACAGTAATTTTTTCTGAATCCAGCTTGATATTTTGTTATAAGCTGGTTTGATTCCAAGAACCAAACCAGCCTATCATTAATCATTCTCTCCATTGTTTTACACAAACAACTTGTCAAAGCAATAGGTCTGTAGTTAGTAGCTTCAGTATGATCTTTATTTGGTTTTGGTGTAGGTATAATCGCTGCTTTACTCCAGTCTTTTGGAAATTTTCCAGTGATCCAAATATCGTTTAAAATATTTAATAAAGTTTTTAAAGCGTTATCGGGTAAATGTTTAAGAATTTGATAATGAATGTCATCAGGACCAGCAGCTGTATCATGAGATTTATGAAGAGCATCTAATAATTCTGAAGCTGTGAATGGTACATTATATTTTTCATGATTTAGTGACGTAAAATTTAGATGCTCTTTCTCTCGTTCCTGTTTTATGTTTTGAAAGGTTTCAGAATAATTTGCACTAGAAGAGTTTTTCTGAAAATTCTCTCCTAGTGCATTGGAAATCTCTTTAGTCGTTGAGCATATATTTCCATTTGATTTAATATGGACATGCTTGTTATTTTTATTTTTGCCAGTAATTTTTCGAATCATGTCCCATATCTTCTTTGCTGGAGTTCTAGAATTAAGTTTGGAGACGTATTGCTGCCAAGATGTTCTTTTAGCCGTTTTTATTGTCTTGCGAGCTTTTGCTCGCATTTGTTTGGCATGGATTAGATTTTCTTTTGTTGGCTGCCTATTGAACTTTCGTAATGCAGATTTTCTTTTATTTATAGAATTTTTAACATCTTTATTAAACCAAGGTCTATTTCTTTTTGAACGTGTCGAGGACTTTGGAATACATTTTTCGGCTACATGAATTAATGTATCAGTAAAAGCTTGTATATCATCTGCTGTTTTAAACATTTCAGGATTTAATTTTTCATTACATAGCTCTATAAAATTCTCCCAGTTTGCTTTATTGAAATTCCATCGGGAATGATGGTCTTCATTTGTCGATTCAATTTCTTCAATTTTAATTGGAAAATGATCGCTTCCATGAAGGTCATCTAAAACTGACCAATCAAAATCTAAGTAAATATTTGGAGAGCATATAGACAAATCTAAAGCAAAATAATTTCTTGTAGGAGAATGAAGATAAGTTGGTTGTTTATCGTTAAATAAACATAAATCATTTTCTGCAATAAAATTTTCTATTATTTCTCCTTTGTCATTTGTATCCAGACAACCCCATAGTTTGCTGTGACTATTAAAGTCACCTAATAATAAATAAGGACGAGGTAACTGATTTATAAGATTTTCTAAATCGTGTTTAGAAAATTTACAGTGTGGAGGAAGATATAGAGAACAAATTGTTATGGATTTAGACAGAGTGACATTTACAGCAACAGCTTTTAAATTACTATTTATACCTATCTGTCTATGAGGAACATTTGATTTTACAAGGATAGATGAACCTCCTGAGGCTTTCTGATTTTCAGTTGCGATATGATTATATAAACTATAATTTTTAAAATTAATATCTGTATTTTTTAAAAATGTTTCCTGGAGACAAAAGACAGTCGGAGAAAGTAGTGTTGTTAAAATTAAAATTTCGTTATAATTTGCTTTTAGTCCTCGACAGTTGCACTGAATAATTGATTTTTTATCCATGATAAATGGAGAGATGATTTGAAAATAAGGAACTTAATCCTTTTGTTTTCTCTGAGACAGCGAGAACATGGAGGAGTCAGTCTCTAACTCCATGTTCTCAAGGGAATCGAACCGATTGACCAACTTGATCGGATCGGCCGACGCCCCTTTACTATATGGATTTAGTTCTTTATCTTTTTCTTTTCCATTTTTTTCCTTTCTGGTCAGCTGTCCTGGACCTGGATCTCTGTTGTGATCCACTTGTTTTAGTCGGCTGTGTTTGTGAACTGTTTTGAGATTTTGTTGGTGGTCTAGACTGATGAGTAGATGTGGGTTTAGGTTTAGGTTTTACAGTAGGAGTAATAACTTTTGAATTTGCTTTGATGACAGAATCTTTTTCGTTAAACTGGGTAGAACTTTCTTTGGAGGTTTAGTGTTTGGGGATTGAACAACTTTTGCAAAGGTGATTTCAGGTTGATTTTCTTGAATCTTTTTGGCTTCCAAATGAGTGATTTTTTGTGTAACTTTAATTTTCATTATTTCTTTCTCTTTTTTCCAAATTTCACACTGATTTGATTTTGATTGATGGTTTTTGTGACAGTTCACACACTTGGCTTCATTTTTACAAGCATTTGTAGGGTGATCAAATTCACCCATACCACATTTTTCACATACTGATCCAGGTGCTTCCGGACAGCCGTTTTAATGATGTCCAAACCTCTGACAGTTGAAACACCGCAGAGGATTTGGAATGTAGACTTCAACCGGTATAATTCGGTAAAAAATTCTTAGTGATTTCGGTAAAGTTGTGGTGTTGAAAGTCAGTAAAAGTGTATTTGTTTCTATAAAGTTTCCATCTTTTTTTAATTTTAAAACGTTTGCAAGCTGTTACTCCTTGTGTGTTGAGATATTCTGTGATATTTTCTTCAGTTTCATGTTTTAGCATTCTGTCACGGATAATACCTTTGCAAGTGTTGAGAGTTTTATGTTCCGTGACAGTGACATTAATATTAAAAACCTTTGTAATTTTCAAGAGATTATCAGTTTGTGATTTTCTGTTTGTTTCGACCAAAAGAGTTCCATTTTTTAATTTTTTTTACATTTTTGGAGTGCCCATAATAGATTCTATTTGCTTTTCTATGATGAAAGGAGACAGTGAAGTAATTGGTTTGTCTTCCTTACTCGAAATCACTAAAAATTTAGCGAAGTTCTCATTAGCTTTGAATGTAAATGTAGTCGGTTGCGTGTCGTCCTCCGAAGAGTCGAACGCCAGAAATCGTTTTCGAGAGGCCATGGTGATAATTTTTTTGGTTCGATAGCTATGCGCCCCACCCTCCATGGAGCCCTACAAGGGGACGTTTAACAGAAATGGATCTCCTATTTCTAACGTCAAGGCTACATTGCTATTATACTCGGTGTCAAGATCAGAGTCTTCAGCTCGGCCTCATGCTTAGATGATTTCCCACCTATTCATCTAAATTTCCATAAAAAAATTTATGAACAGTTGAGTTCATCCCCCTATCCACAGCCTCCACTCACAGAGGTTTCCGCCAAAGCCCCAATACAAGCCCACCAATTGACCCTTCAGCCGTCGCCCATTGAAACTCACTTAAAGTTAGAGGAACACGAGAAAAATAAGCCCGGTTGGTACCATAAAGATACGTATGAAAGAGAAAGAAGCTAAGAACGAGTTGTGAGCTTCTAGAGCTTGGCACGATTGAGCCGATTGATCCAGGCCGGAACCAAGACCGCTCTTCTATCTGAAATAAGGGCCAAAATGATGTGTTGAAAAGCTGGAGATCCCTGGGCTTTCCTCAATCATCAGGTTCCCCTCTCCCAGCATACGAGACGCCACCCACGGTAAACAGGTGGTTCCTGTTTTAATAGGGGATTACACCCTATCCACTGCAGAAGGATCTGTAGATTTTATTCCCTACAGACAAGGGAGGCCGAAAACGTCTGGGAAATTGAAAGGTTATTTTTAACATAAATAAGGAGATCCATATTTAAAATAAACAGTTTATTAAAGAAAGAAGGATTCATTTTGGATTCATTTTTAAGAGAGTCAAACAAACAAGCTGTGTTAGATGATATGTAGCTTTCAAATGATATGTAGCTTTCATACCTTGAAAAAAGTTTTTTTTTTTTTATCTAACAATATTAAATGCATCTTACTTTTAATGTGGAAAATGCTAGAGCTCGGAAAAATGACACAAACACAAGACAAACACATATGTTAAATACAGATGAGGTTATAATCTTCGTCCCATGTGCGACCCACGGGCACAGGATGATACACAAACAAATGAAGCATGTTAGTAACATGAGATAGGAAAGGTTTAAAAGGATAGATCTCGCGAAATTTGTTTTTTCCAATTTAAGATGCATTTCAGTAAATTTAATTTTATAGTCTGGAATTATACCGGTTGAACGGACGGTTGCTCTGTTATGTTAGGGGTTTTACCCAACTGCCACAGAAGCGCAAGGCAGCCACCCATTTCGAGGGCCCGGGTGGTCACGGGCAGCCTCTTTTAGACGGCTCGTACGTCACGCAGAGGGTACGTCTGGCCTATTCTAAGCCCGGAACCAGCACGGGACAGATCGTGATGAGAAGTGAGAAGTCTCATCAGGATCTAAAGTTTGAACAAGTATCTGTCTATCAGGGTAAAACAGTTAATAAGTCAGCTCTTATGTAAGGACTAACAATTTATAGCACATAATAACAAACTGAATCCAATATACAATCTTCGTTATCTCGAAGTCCAATGGACTCCGAAATACTTCGAGATATCCGAACCTCGACGTATCAGATTTGCATAATTGATGAAAAAAATGGAACAACCACATTTCACAAATGAATGTAATTTGGCTCCTGAAGTTAATTATATTGAAAATATTGTGAAAAATGTGAAATTACTCTAAGAGCAATTCTCCCCTTTTCCACAAAATTTTGTCACCTGTTTTTAGATTTTCATGTTTAAACGGGGACTAGAGTTAAATCGGGACCAGATTAAAATCGAGATAAGTGGTTATTCGAGATAAGCGAAGTCGAGATGACGAAGAGTCTACTGTATTATAAAATTATGCAGGTCAGCTGTGGAAATACTATGCTCGACTCATCCCACTTTCTGAGGACAAGAAATTTCAATTTACCTGTCTTGGTACAAGGATTTCATAGTTCTAGCTATGTTCCAGCTAGGAAGGATTACGAGTCTCATTTCTCGAAGTAAACATTGTGGATACTTGAGGTGCTTCTAATAATCAGAACCTATTTACTTTGAGAAATAAGAAAATGTCAATTTTTGGGTAAGTAAATCTTTGTTGGAAAGGTGGATTTTGACAATTTACTTGTCCGTGGACAACAATATATGATAATTTCACATCCCTGCAGAACAGGTAAATTGCAAACAAAATTATGGCGAATTTTATGGTTTGGGTAACTTATACTTACAATATCACAGCTGGAAGATCCGGAGGGACAAACGGTTACATCACATGCAAAGAAAATATCGTCACTGTTGTAGAATTTGAACACGTACAGGGTAGCATAGTAGCGTGTGGTATCTGGAATGCTCGAGTCTGTGTTGTTAAAATCACTGCCCATTAAGTTGCTGTCTTGTTCACAACTGCAAATGAACAAAAACAAATGTTTCATTTTAAAGTTATTTTGAATTGTCAAAAGGTTTGATTTGAAAAAAACTTTACCATATTCAAAATGACAGACATTTTAAATCCAGGTTGCCTACTTTTAAAACCGTACCAGTTATTATTGCACTCATACGTTTTTAAATCTTGTTTGGTCACATTCTGGAATTGAATTGCTTCGAGTCACAGTCAGATATGTCGGACATGTGCGCCTAGTGAATTTTCAGATCGGATGGATGGATATTTTGTTTATAGACGCTCAACCCTGAAAGGGCATATAGCGTCTAATAAGTTTTATGTTATATGATGATTTTATTTAATGAGAAATTTAAAAATATCTAGGATTGATGTGTTTATTTTAAAGAGATAAAGTATCAATGATTTTAAGTGATTAAAAATACTGATCATATTTTATTAAAAAGTCCGATCTCTTTAAGAAAGTCGAGTATTTTCTGAGTTGGCATATCAAAAAGTTCCTTTATAGTTTTTATATTAAAATACTTTGTGCGAATGTGATTAAATTCAGCACAAGTGATAAGAAAATGTTTGACTGTGAAAGGTTCGTTACAAGGAATGCAGAATGGAGCTTGTTCATTTTTTAATATGTAAGAATGAGTAATTCTAGTGTGTCCAATTCTACATCTCGTGATTTTTGTTTGTTCTTTTCTGCTGTAATTAGAGAATGTGCATTTGCTGTTAAAATTTGGTTTTATTTCATTTAATTTAATTTGAGTTTGTGTTTCCCAAACAGACTGACATTTATTGTTAATGTATAGACGGATGTTCGATTTAAAGTCGGAGTGAGGAATTTTAAAATTGGTTATCACTAAGGATAGTGCCGATTTGGCTTCTAAATCGGCTAATTCATTTCCACGAATATTAACGTGGCTGGGAAGCCAACAAAATACAATTTCTTTTGAAACTGAAAGGTAATAATATTTTTTAAGAATTTGCTGAATTAATGGGTTTGTATGGTGTAAATCTTTAAGAGATTTTAATACAGAAAGAGAATCTGAATAAATGATGAACTGTTTTTCAGACTGATCTCGGATATAATAAAGTGCAATATCAATTGCCTTGGCTTCGGCGGTAAAAATGGAGCTATTATCAGGTAATCTGATACTGTCAGTAAAATTTGGACTAATAACAGAACAAGCAACTTTCTCATCTTGTTTCGAACCATCTGTATAAATTGACAGGTAATGTTTATAATTTGATTTGATTTCTAAAAATTCATTCTTAAAAATATGCGACTCGACTTCTGTTTTTTTATTTTTATGAAGGTCTAAAATAATCTTTGGAGGGTTTAACGTCCATGGCTCTTTTGATGGAAAAGAAAAATGCTGAACATTTTTTAT
The DNA here is from genome assembly GCA_964016985.1 of Anodontia alba. Classification (NCBI taxonomy): domain Eukaryota; kingdom Metazoa; phylum Mollusca; class Bivalvia; order Lucinida; family Lucinidae; genus Anodontia; species Anodontia alba. Next base: position 105,816,565 of record OZ024827.1, on the reverse strand, counting down.
ATTGATATTGGCCTCTTCAAGTAACGGTTGTATTCTCAGGCCAAGGGGTTTAATAGCCGTTGGTTTGTTGTTGTAAAATCTTTCATATTTAGGGTTAAAAACACAATCATAAGCTGAATTACACGGATTGGCGGCTAATTTAGTATATTGAAGAGACAATTTCTCTTTTCTTATATACAATGATGGTTCATTTGATTCAGCGTATAAACTTTCGACGGGGGAAGTACGAAAAGCCCCTAGAGCCAGACGTAAACCTTGGTGATGAATAGTATCCAAAGATTTCAAATAAGATTTTCTTGCGGATCTTTTCAGATCGGAATGCGCATATGCGGAATCCAAATAGAAAGTTTATTCGGCGAATTTTTTTTAATAGTCAAGGATGCAATTTTTCTTTATGTGAACATCCAAAGCTCTGGTCAACATTACGAAAACACGCCTATTCAAATATATTGAATATTTCTCACAAACTGAAAGTTTCAGATAATTGATATTTCATATTTATATCCCCATAAACTCCATATTACTGAATAAAAATGGTTTTTAAGGGGTCAAAATTATATAGGTATGTTCTCGTGATGAGCTCCGCGGATACGCAGACATTTAGGTATCAGTTTAGACGTCTCATCTGGTCATCTGAATCTACGATGTTTGACATTTAGTCTTTCCAAAATTTACATATAAAGTCCTTTCCAATTTTTAAGAAACAAAAAAAACAAGCAGACGACAAATGTCTGAAATTTGGCTCCGAAAGACTTAATACTACATGTATTGAGCTACCGTCTGATTTTACGCTAAAAAATATCACTAAACAAAAAAAATCGGAAATAGATGAGCAGGTATCGTTTCCTGTCCATGCCATCCCGCCCCCAAAATGTCAGGTTAGGAGATCACTTACCCTGATGATGAAACAGAAAATCTGCCTGTCGTTTTTGGATAAGCAAATTGAAATGCTTTCATTCTAGAACATACAGTGCTAGACTTTCTTGGCTGGGACATTTGAGAAGTCTGTGTATATTACTTACACGGCTTTGTTGTTAAATATATTTCGGAAAGTTAAAATCGAAAAACTTATCTCGGATACATCGAGCGGAAAAATATTTAAAATCCTGGTTACTGTTCTCTTGGTAACTTTCTAACCGTACAATGACTTAATAACCTTGTCAAGCGCGCTTTTCGCCTGCTGTTTTAAAATAAAAATGGCATGATTGATAGATGTCGACTTTGAAAAACGATGGAATCTTGTATAATATAGACAAATATCTTCATATAATGAGGGGAAATCTGAAGATGGAAACTTGGAGAAGTTTGCAGAGGTTGCTCATTAGAACTGTCGCTAATCTTCCGAGAAAAAGAATACTGCTGATTGCTCATATTTAGGCAACACTACATTCGATATTCGGGAGATAATGCTCTTAAATACTCTCAAAATGAATGATTATGTCTAAATCCATATATAAATGCCGCACAGTTTTATAGGTTGCACAAATTTTTGCAGAAGTATCGTTGAAAGCTACTAACACTAGAAAAGTTTTGATCTGACATTTAAAAACGAAAGTCCCAGCTAGCATTCTTTATAAATCTATAACGGGGCGTTATCGGCCCGTCAGCTACCCTGACGTGCCGAAAACGGCCCGCTATAGATTTATAAAGAATGCTTACTGGGTTGGGCCTGTCCGAGTTGACGCTGGAATGACTTACCCGTCATCTACCAGAAATTTAGTTGGGGTTCCAGCGCTGGAAGTACCAGAGTAGGCTGTGCAATCCATGATGGCAGTGTACTCAGCTGTAAATAAAAAAAATGAATCTAAATATAAATTATGGTTTAAGGTATCATTAACTAAGATTCGCGCGCGAAAAAAATAAAAACATTGTTAACAAGAGCTCCGCCAAGCGGGGCATTATACGCCCGTGGCAAGTAAAAAGATGTAGCACATAAACTGGCTCCTGTATAACTCAGTGCTCCGGAAATAAACTGTAAGTGGAATTAAAAAAAATGGGGGCTCTGCTGATATTTGGTGAACTGTAACCTAAGGGTCCAAGCTGGCCCAGAAATTAAGGGAGAAGTGACCTCCCTCCCGGGAAATAGGGAGAAGTTTGCTGCGTCTAAGGAGAAGTGCTTTCGGACGGAGGACACACGACAGAAGCATGGCTATATTATAAGCTCATATGAGCCTTTGGCGGATTTGTTTTTCCTGTACTTCAATATCAGACCAAACAACAAAACAAAAAACATGCACGATTTTTTTAAAGCTTTAACTTGTTTTATACTGATTTTATTTTTTTGTTCTTCAAGGGAACTAACTCTGAAGAGTATTAAAATATCCAAAAAGAATTATGTTTATAAGTTTTGATATTAGTCAAGCTTCTTAATTCTGTATCATTTAATAAATGTATTTATAAAGATTTAATAATGGCAACATTTCCTTGCAAATCTAATAAAAGATTTAAAAAAAATAATAATAACTTGCCCATATGGCCATAACTTTAGTTATTTGCAAAAAAAATATACCTATTATAAAATACAATTTGCACACTATTACCTCTAAACAATATGCTGCGAAAAGTTTACAAAAACTTTCAAAGGGGCAAATATTTGGTGCACTGTAACCTCGAAATAATATGCGCTGCTCCACATCATCGTGTAAATATTTATGAAGTTTCAGCTTGATCAGATATAAACTGTAGGAGGATTTAGCCGGAAACAAAAAAAAAAAAAAAAAAAAGGAAATTTTCAAAGGGGTTTAACTTTGCTAATATTTGGTGGACTGTAACCTTGAAACAATATGCGCTGCTCCACATCAGGTCTAACTACAAATCAAGTTTCAGCTTGATCGGATGTAAACTGTAGGAGGAGTTAGCCGGAAACGAAAAGTTTACAGAAATTTTCAAAGGGGCATAACTGCCAATATTTGGTGCATTGTAACCTCGAAATATTCACTACTCCACATCATTGTGTAACTATTTATGAAGTTTCAGCTTGATCGAATGTAAACTGTAGGATGGATTTAGCCAGAAACTAAAAATAGAAATTTTCAAAGGGGTAGCTAATATTTGGTGGACTGTAACCTTGAAACAATATGCGCAGCTCCACATCAGATCTAACTACAAATCAAGTTTCAGCTTGATTGGATGTAAACTGTAGAAGAAGTTAGCCGGATGGATGGATGGATGGATATTTTGTTTATAGACGCTCGACCCTAAAAGGGCATATAGCGTCTAATAAGTTGTACCTTATATGAGGATTTTATTTAATGAGAAATTTAAAAATATCTAGGATTGATGTGTTCATTTTAAAAAGATAAGTATCAATGATTTTAAGCTATTAAAAATACTGATCATATTTTATTAAAAAGTCCGATCTCTTTAAGAAAGTCGAGTATTTTGTGAGTTGGTATATCATTAAAAAGTTCCTTTATAGTTTTTACATTAAAATACTTTGTGCGAATATAGTTAAATTCAGCACAAGTGATAAGAAAATGTTTGACTGTAAAAGGTTCGTTACAAGGAATGCAGAATGGAGCTTGTTCATTTTTTAATATATAAGAATGGATGGATGGATATTTTGTTTATAGACGCTCAACCCTAAAAGGGCATATAGCGTCTAATAAGTTTTATGTTATATGATGATTTTATTTAATGAGAAATTTAAAAATATCTAGGATTGATGTGTTTATTTTAAAGAGATAAAGTATCAATGATTTTAAGTTATTAAAAATACTGATCATATTTTATTAAAAAGTCCGATCTCTTTAAGAAAGTCGAGTATTTTCTGAGTTGGCATATCAAAAAGTTCCTTTATAGTTTTTATATTAAAATACTTTGTGCGAATGTGATTAAATTCAGCACAAGTGATAAGAAAATGTTTGACTGTGAAAGGTTCATTACAAGGAATGCAGAATGGAGCTTGTTCATTGTTTAAAATATAAGAATGAGTAATTCTAGTGTGTCCAAGTCTACATCTCGTGATTTTTGTTTGTTCTTTTCTGCTGAGATTAGAAAATGTGCATTTGCTGTTAAAATTTGGTTTGATTTCATTTAATTTATTATAAGTTTGTGTTTCCCAAACAGACTGACATTTGTTGTTGATGTATTGACAGACGTTTGATTTAAAGTCGGAGTGAGGAATTTTGAAATTGGATGGATGGATATTTTGTTTATAGACGCTCAACCCTAAAAGGGCATATAGCGTCTAATAAGTTTTATGTTATGATGATTTTATTTAATGAGAAATTTAAAAATATCTAGGATTGATGTGTTTATTTTAAAGAGATAAAGTATCAATGATTTTAAGTGATTAAAAATACTGATCATATTTTATTAAAAAGTCCGATCTCTTTAAGAAAGTCGAGTATTTTCTGAGTTGGCATATCAAAAAGTTCCTTTATAGTTTTTATATTAAAATACTTTGTGCGAATGTGATTAAATTCAGCACAAGTGATAAGAAAATGTTTGACTGTGAAAGGTTCATTACAAGGAATGCAGAATGGAGCTTGTTCATTGTTTAAAATATAAGAATGAGTAATTCTAGTGTGTCCAAGTCTACATCTCGTGATTTTTGTTTGTTCTTTTCTGCTGAGATTAGAGAATGTGCATTTGCTGTTAAAATTTGGTTTGATTTCATTTAATTTATTATAAGTTTGTGTTTCCCAAACAGACTGACATTTGTTGTTGATGTATTGACAGACGTTTGATTTAAAGTCGGAGTGAGGAATTTTGAAATTGGTTATTACTAAGGATAATGCAGATTTGGCTTCTGAATCTGCTAATTCATTTCCACGAATATTAACGTGGCTGGGAAGCCAACAAAATACAATTTCTTTTGAAGCGGAAAGATAATAATATTTTTTAAGAATTTGCTGAATTAATGGGTTTGTATGGTGTAAATCTTTAAGAGATTTTAATACAGAAAGAGAATCTGAATAAATGATAAACTGTTTTTCATACTGATCTCTGATATGGTAAAGTGCAATATCTATTGCCTTGGCTTCGGCGGTAAAAATGGAGCTATTATCAGGTAATCTGATACTGTCAGTAAAATTTGGACTAATAACAGAACAAGCAACTTTCTCATCTTGTTTCGAACCATCTGTATAAATTGACAGGTAATGTTTATAATTTGATTTGATTTCTAAAAATTCATTCTTAAAAATATGCGACTCGACTTCTGTTTTTTTATTTTTATGAAGGTCTAAAATAATCTTTGGAGGGTTTAACGTCCATGGCTCTTTTGATGGAAAAGAAAAATGCTGAACATTTTTAATATTGATATTGGCCTCTTCAAGTAACGGTTGTATTCTCAGGCCTAGGGGTTTAATAGCCGTTGGTTTGTTGTTGTAAAATCTTTCATATTTAGGATTAAAAACACAATCATAGGCTGAATTACGTGGATTTTGCGGCTAATTTAGTAACATATTGAAGAGACAATTTCTCTCTTCTTATATACAATGATGGTTCATTTGATTCAGCGTATAAACTTTCGACGGGGGAAGTACGAAAAGCCCCTAGAGCCAGACGTAAACCTTGTTGATGAATAGTATCCAAAGATTTCAAATAAGATTTTCTTGCGGATCCATAAACTATGGATCCATAATCCAATTTAGATCTAATTAAAGATCTATATTATAGAGATTTAAAAGAACAGTACGATCTCCTCCCCAGTCGGAACTGGAGAGAACTTTAAGAATATCAAGAGCTTTTAAACATTTAGCTTTTAAAGCTTTGATGTGTGGTATAAAAGATAATTTGTAATCGAACAAAAGACCCAGGAATTTTGCTTCACTGACGACTGGAATTGGACTACCGTATATGGTGAGATGAGGATCTAAATGTAGCTGACGTATCTGACAAAAATGAACGCACTGAGTTTTTGTTTTTGAAAATTTGAAACCATTTTCTGTTGCCCAATCTTCTATATTGTTTAAACATCGTTGTAGTTTGAATTCAATGGTTTCCATATTTTTCGATCTAATAAATATTCCAAAATCGTCAACAAAAAGTGAACAATCAAGGTCTTTCACACATTTAACAATATCGTTAATTTTAATGCCAAACAAGGTAGGTGATAAAATGCTTCCCTGTGGTACACCTTGTTCTTGTTTAAATATGTCCGATTTGTTTGTTTGTGTTGAGGTTTTACGGCCCAGTCAACCCAATGGGGTCATGTCGAGCGCGGTCAGTTTACCTAACCACACGTTTACTGGGCAGGCTTAGTCCTCTAAGCGGTTAACCAGTATTGTGCACATTCTTTCGCCAGAAACTGACAACTGCCCTTCTTGAATCAGCGGAAGGGAGAGAATGACCGTAGAAAATATTTCATGATCAATCTCCACGAAAGAATGTTGCCGACCTCGGCGGGGGTTGAACCCGCGACCTCCTGGTCTCCAGTCGGACGGCGCATCCAACTGAGCCACCGAGGCCGGCTAAATATGTCCGATAACGTATTACCTATTCGAACATTAAATGTTCGATCTGATAACAGATTTTGAATAAAAAGTGGTAATCGGCCTTTAAGGCCTAAATTATGTAAATCTTTCATGATGCCATGTTTCCAAGTAGTATCGTAAGCTTTTTCGAGGTAAAAAAATACAGCTATGACATGTTCTTTTTTAACAAAGGCATCACGAATAAAAGATTCCAAACGAATCAAATGATCGTTTGTACAATTATTTTTTTCTGAATCCAGCTTGATATTTTGTTATAAGCTGGTTTGATTCTAAGAACCAAACCAGTCTATCATTAATCATTCTCTCCATTGTTTTACATAAACAACTTGTCAAAGCAATAGGTCTATAGTTAGTAGCTTCAGTATGATCTTTATTTGGTTTTGGTATAGGTATAATCGTTGCTTTACTCCAGTCTTTTAGAAATTTTCCAGTGATCCAAATATCATTTAAAATATTTAATAATGTTTCTAAAGCGTTATCGGGTAAATGTTTAAGAATTTGATAATGAATGTCATCAGGACCAGCAGCTGTATCATGTGATTTATGAAGAGCATCTAATAATTCTGAAGCTGTGAATGGTACATTATATTTTTCATGATTTAGTGACGTAAAATTTAGATGCTCTTTCTCTCGTTCCTGTTTTATGTTTCGAAATGTTTCGGAATAATTTGCACTAGAAGAAAATTCTGAAAATTCTCTCCTAGTGCATTGGAAATATCTTTAGTCGTTGAGCATATATTTCCATTTGATTTAATATGGACATGCTTGTTATTTTTATTTTTGCCAGTAATTTTTCGAATCATGTTCCATATTTTCTTTGCTGGAGTTCTAGAATTAAGTTTGGAGACGTATTGCTGCCAAGATGTTCTTTTAGCCGTTTTTATTGTCTTGCGAGCTTTAGCTCGCATTTCTTTGGCATGGATTAGGTTTTCTTTTGTTGGCTGCCTATTGAACTTTCGTAAGGCAGATTTTCTTTTATTTATTGAATTTTTAACATCGTTATTAAACCAAGGTCTATTTCTTTTTGAACATGTCGAGGACTTCGGAATACATTTTTCGGCTATGTGAATTAATGTATCAGTAAAAGCTTGTATATCATCTGCTGTTTTAAACATTTCAGGTTTTAATTTTTCAATACATAGCTCTATAAAATTCTCCCAGTTTGCTTTATTCAAATTCCATCGGGAATGATGGTCTTCATTTGTCGATTCAATTTCTTCAATTTTAATTGGAAAGTGATCGCTCCCATGAAGGTCATCTAGAACTGACCAGTCAAAATCTAAGTAAATATTTGGAGAGCATATAGACAAATCTAAAGCAAAATAATTTCTTGTAGGAGAATGAAGATAAGTTGGTTGTTTATCGTTAAATAAACATAAATCATTTTCTGCAATAAAATTTTCTATTATTTCTCCTTTGTCATTTGTATCCAGACAACCCCATAGTTTGCTGTGACTATTAAAGTCACCTAATAATAAATAAGGACGAGGTAACTGGTTTATAAGATTTTCTAAATCGTGTTTAGAAAATTTACAGTGTGGAGGAAGATATAGAGAACAAATTGTTATGGATTTTGACAGTAACATTTACAGCAACAGCTTGTAAATTACTATTTATATCTATCTGTCTATGAGGAACATTTGATCTTACAAGGATAGATGAACCTCCTGATGCTTTCTGATTTTCAGTTGCGATATGATTATATAAACTATAATTTTTAAAATTAACATTATCTGTATTTAAAAAGGTTTCCTGGAGACAAAAGACAGTCGGAGAAAGTAGTGTTGTTAAAATTAAAATTTCGTTATAATTTGCTTTTAGTCCTCGACAGTTCCACTGAATAATTGATTTTTTATCCATGATGAAAGGAGAGATGATTTGTAAATAAGGAACTTAATCCTTTTATTTTTTCCGGGTCTGCGACAGCATGGAGGAGTCAACCTCTAACTCCATGCTCTCGAGGGAATCGAACCGATTGACCAACTTGATCGGATCGGCCGATCCCCCTTTACTGTATGGATTTGGTTCTTTATCCTTTTCTTTTCCATTTTTTTCCTTTTTGATCAGCTGTCCTGTTCCTGGATCTGGATCTTGGGGATCCACTTGCTTTACTTGGCTGTGTTTGTGAACTGTTTTGAGATTTTGTTGGTGGTCTAGACTGATGAGTAGATGCGGATTTAGGTTTAGGTTTTAGAGTAGGAGTAATAACTTTTGAATTTGCTTTGATGACAGAATCTTTTTCGTTCAACTGGGTAGAAGTTTCTTTGGTTTCAGGTTTAGTGTTTAGGGATTGAACAACTTTTGCAAAGGTGATTTCAGGTTGATTTTCTTGTATTTTTTTGGCTTCCAAATAAGTATTTTTTTGTGTAACTTTAATTTTCATTATTTCTTTCTCTTTTTTCCAAATTTCACACTGATTTGATTTTGATTGATGGTTTTTGTGACAGTTCACACTTTTGGCTTCATTTTTACAAGCATTTGTATGGTGATCAAAGTCACCCATACCACATTTTTCACATACTGATCCAGGTAATTCAGGACAGCCGGTATAATTCGGTAAAAAGTTTAGTGATTTCGGCAAAGTTGTGGTGTTGAAAGTTAGTAAAAGTGTATTTGTTTCTATAAGGTTTCCATCTTTTTTAATTTTAAAACGTTTGCAAGCTGTTACTCCTTGTGTGTTAAGATATTCTGTGATATTTTCTTCAGTTTCATGTTTTAGCATTCTGTCACGGATAATACCTTTGCAACTATTGAGTGTTTTATGTTCCGTGATAGTGACATTAATGTTAAAGAATTTTGTAATTTTCAAGAGATTATCAGTTTGAGATTTTCTGTTTGTTTCGACCAAAAGAGTTCCATTTTTTAATTTTTTAACGTTTTTTGGAGTGCCTATTAAAGATTCAATTTGTTTTTCTATGATGAATGGAGACAGTGAAGTAATTGGTTTGTCTTCCTTACTCGAAATCACTAAAATTTTAGCGAAGTTCTCATTAGCTTTGAACGTAAAAGTAGTCGGTTGCGTGTCGTCCTCCGAAGAGTCAAACGCCAGAAATCGTTTTCGAGAGGCCATGGTGATGAAATTTTTGATTCGATAGCTATGCGCCCCACCCTCCATGGAGCCCTACAAGGGGACGTTTAACAGAAATGGATCTCCTATTTCTAACGTCAAGGCTACATTGCTATTATACTCGGTGTCAAGATCAGAGTCTTCAGCTCGGTAAAATGTAGGAGGAGTTAACTGGAAATGAAAAGTTTACAGAAATTTTCAAAGGGGCATAACTCTGCAAACTTTTGGTGGACTGTAACCCCGAAAGAACATGCGCTGCTCCACATCATGGTCTAACTATATACCAAGTTTCAGCTTGACAGGATGTAAACTGTAGGAGTTAGCCGGGACGAAAAAGTTTACGGACGGACGGACGGCGGACGAACGCCATACCCAGTAACATAATGCGTCCCGTTTTTTAAACGGGCGTATAAAAATGAGAATAAATTTGCAAATCGGTAGCGCTAGTTCCATTTTTATCAGGTATGATCAGTGAACTATTAACCCATTTAAGACTAAATAACACTTCTTACCCCTCCCCATCCCCAGCCCGTCCCCCTCCCCGGAAGAGGGAGTTTAACTTTTAGGTATGTCAGACTGACATTGAAACAAGTTCCGTTTTCAGAGAAAAAAAAGTTATTTAGACGGGACTAATGAGTCCCAGGTAGCAGTGTATATGTACTTAAATCTATATCGGAGCGACATCGACACGACATGAATACTGTCGAGGCCGAGAAGTGTACGATATAGATTTAACCCTTTCAGCCCTGTAGACCAAGACAAACACTTGCAAAATGTGGCGATTTAAATAAGACGGCTCATGACGAGCCGTCTCATCTGGATCTGCACTGTTAGCCAATCTGTTCTTGATTTACGATTTACAACTATCACCGATCTGTTCTTAATTTACAAGTAGAAGTTTTATTAGCAATAGATGTGTCCACATGCAGAGATGGAAGAGTCTTTTAGAAATCCGAGGTTGAAAAGGTTAATATGTAATACGCTAGGCGGATTGTTAGGTACAGAAAATACTTACATGGAATGTCGATTGTCCAGTAGAGGGTGTCACCGACAGTTGCTGAATAAGTTGATGAACCTAGTTGGCTGCTAATTCTTAGAGCAGATGAGATGGTGAAAGACGGAGTAACAGAATCCTGAGTAGTAACTTCAATGCTGAAAGTAAATGAATTTGATTGAATTGAGATTTTACGGCAGAGTAAAACTACTAGGGTCATGTTGAGCGCGGTCCAGTTTCTGTAGACATTAGTTTGGCTTTGAACAGGGAGTTTCCCGTTTGAAAGATGGATGGATGGATATTTTGTTTATAGACGCTCAACCCTAAAAGGGCATATAGCGTCTAATAAGTTTTATGTTATATGATGATTTTATTTAATGAGAAATTTAAAAATATCTAGGATTGATGTGTTTATTTTAAAGAGATAAAAGTATCAATGATTTTAAGTTATTAAAAATACTGATCATATTTTATTAAAAAGTCCGATCTCTTTAAGAAAGTCGAGTATTTTCTGAGTTGGCATATCAAAAAGTTCCTTTATAGTTTTTATATTAAAATACTTTGTGCGAATGTGATTAAATTCAGCACAAGTGATAAGAAAATGTTTGACTGTGAAAGGTTCATTACAAGGAATGCAGAATGGAGCTTGTTCATTGTTTATAATATATGAATGAGTAATTCTAGTGTGTCCAAGTCTACATCTCGTGATTTTTGTTTGTTCTTTTCTGCTGAGATTAGAAAATGTGCATTTGCTGTTAAAATTTGGTTTGATTTCATTTAATTTATTATAAGTTTGTGTTTCCCAAACAGACTGACATTTGTTGTTGATGTATTGACAGACGTTTGATTTAAAGTCGGAGTGAGGAATTTTGAAATTGGTTATTACTAAGGATAATGCAGATTTGGCTTCTGAATCTGCTAATTCATTTCCACGAATATTAACGTGGCTGGGAAGCCAACAAAATACAATTTCTTTTGAAGCGGAAAGATAATAATATTTTTTAAGAATTTGCTGAATTAATGGGTTTGTATGGTGTAAATCTTTAAGAGATTTTAATACAGAAAGAGAATCTGAATAAATGATAAACTGTTTTTCAGACTGATCTCTGATATGGTAAAGTGCAATATCTATTGCCTTGGCTTCGGCGGTAAAAATGGAGCTATTATCAGGTAATCTGATACTGTCAGTAAAATTTGGACTAATAACAGAACAAGCAACTTTCTCATCTTGTTTCGAACCATCTGTATAAATTGACAGGTAATGTTTATAATTTGATTTGATTTCTAAAAATTCATTCTTAAAAATATGCGACTCGACTTCTGTTTTTTTATTTTTATGAAGGTCTAAAATAATCTTTTGAGGATTTAACGTCCATGGCTCTTTTGATGGAAAAGAAAAATGCTGAACATTTTTAATATTGATATTGGCCTCTTCAAGTAACGGTTGTATTCTCAGGCCTAGGGGTTTAATAGTCGTTGGTTTGTTGTTGTAAAATCTTTCATATTTAGGATTAAAAACACAATCATAGGCTGAATTACGTGGATTGGCGGCTAATTTAGTAACATATTGAAGAGACAATTTCTCTCTTCTTATATACAATGATGGTTCATTTGATTCAGCGTATAAACTTTCGACGGGGGAAGTACGAAAAGCCCCTAGAGCCAGACGTAAACCTTGGTGATGAATAGTATCCAAAGATTTCAAATAAGATTTTTTTGCGGATCCATAAACTATGGATCCATAATCCAATTTAGATCTAATTAAAGATCTATAAAGATTTAAAAGAACAGTACGATCTCCTCCCCAGTCGGAACTGGAGAGAACTTTAAGAATATCAAGAGCTTTTAAACATTTAGCTTTTAAAGCTTTGATGTGTGGTATAAAAGATAATTTGTTATCGAACAAAAGACCCAGGAATTTTGCTTCACTGACGACTGGAAGGACTACCGTATATGGTGAGATGAGGATCTAAATGTAGCTGACGTATCTGGCAAAAATGAACGCACTGAGTTTTTGTTTTTGAAAATTTGAAACCATTTTCTGTTGCCCAATCTTCTATATTGTTTAAACATCGTTGTAGTTTGAATTCAATGGTTTCCATATTTTTCGATCTAATAAATATTCCAAAATCGTCAACAAAAAGTGAACAATCAAGGTCTTTCACACATTTAACAATATCGTTAATTTTAATGCCAAACAAGGTAGGTGATAAAATGCTTCCCTGTGGTACACCTTGTTCTTGTTTAAATATGTCCGATAACGTATTACCTATTCGAACATTAAATGTTCGATCTGATAAAAAATTTTGAATAAAAAGTGGTAATCGGCCTTTAAGGCCTAATTTATGTAAATCTTTCATGATGCCATGTTTCCATGTAGTATCGTAAGCTTTTTCAAGATAAAAAAATACAGCTACGACATGTTCTTTTTTAATAAAGGCATCACGAATAAAGGATTCCAAACGAATCAAATGATCGTTTGTACAGTTATTTTTTCTGAATCCAGCTTGATATTTTGTTATAAGCTGGTTTGATTCCAAGAACCAAACCAGTCTATCATTAATCATTCTCTCCATTGTTTTACATAAACAACTTGTCAAAGCAATAGGTCTGTAGTTAGTAGCTTCAGTATGATCTTTATTTGGTTTTGGTATAGGTATAATCGTTGCTTTACTCCAGTCTTTTGGAAATTTTCCAGTGATCCAAATATCATTTAAAATATTTAATAAAGTTTTTAAAGCGTTATCGGGTAAATGTTTAAGAATTTGATAATGAATGTCATCAGGACCAGCAGCTGTATCATGAGATTTATAAGGAGCATCTAATAATTCTGAAGCTGTGAATGGTACATTATATTTTTCATGATTTAGTGACGTAAAATTTAGATGCTCTTTCTCTCGTTCCTGTTTTATGTTTTGAAAGGTTTCGGAATAATTTGCACTAGAAGAGTTTTTCTGAAAATTCTCTCCTAGTGCATTGGAAATATCTTTAGTCGTTGAGCATATATTTCCATTTGATTTAATATGGACATGCTTGTTATTTTTATTTTTGCCAGTAATTTTTCGAATCATGTCCCATATCTTCTTTGCTGGAGTTCTAGAATTAAGTTTGGAGACGTATTGCTGCCAAGATGTTCTTTTAGCCGTTTTTATTGTCTTGCGATCTTTTGCTCGCATTTGTTTGGCATGGATTAGATTTTCTTTTGTTGGCTGCCTATTGAACTTTCGTAAGGCAGATTTTCTTTTATTTATTGAATTTTTGACATCTTTATTAAACCAAGGTCTATTTCTTTTTGAACGTGTCGAGGACTTTGGAATACATTTTTCGGCTACATGAATTAATGTATCAGTAAAAGCTTGTATATCATCTGCTGTTTTAAACATTTCAGGATTTAATTCTTCATTACATAGCTCCATAAAATTCTCCCAGTTTGCTTTATTCAAATTCCATCGGGAATGATGGTCTTCATTTGTCGATTCAATTTCTTCAATTTTAATTGGAAAATGATCGCTCCCATGAAGGTCATCTAAAACTGACCAATCAAAATCTAAGTAAATATTTGTAGAGCATATAGACAAATCTAAAGCAAAATAATTTCTTGTAGGAGAATGAAGATAAGTTGGTTGTTTATCGTTAAATAAACATAAATCATTTTCTGCAATAAAATTTTCTATTATTTCTCCTTTGTCATTTGTATCCAGACAACCCCATAGTTTGCTGTGACTATTAAAGTCACCTAATAATAAATAAGGACGAGGTAACTGGTTTATAAGATTTTCTAAATCGTGTTTAGAAAATTTACAGTGTGGAGGAAGATATAGAGAACAAATTGTTATGGATTTAGACAGAGTGACATTTACAGCAACAGCTTGTAAATTACTATTTATATCTATCTGTCTATGAGGAACATTTGATTTTACAAGGATAGATGAACCTCCTGAGGCTTTCTGATTTTCAGTTGCGATATGATTATATAAACTATAATTTTTAAAATTAATATTATCTGTATTTTTTAAAAAGGTTTCCTGGAGACAAAAGACAGTCGGAGAAAGTAGTGTTGTTAAAATTAAAATTTCGTTATAATTTGCTTTTAGTCCTCGACAGTTCCACTGAATAATTGATTTTTTATCCATGATAAATGGAGAGATGATTTGAAAATAAGGAACTTAATCCTTTTGTTTTCTCTGAGGCTGCGAGAACATGGAGGAGTCAGTCTCTAACTCCATGGTCTCAAGGGAATCGAACCGATTGACCAACTTGATCGGATCGGCCGACGCCCCTTTACTATATGGATTTGGTTCTTTATCTTTATCTTTTCCATTTTTTCCTTTCTGGTCAGCTGTCCTGGACCTGGATCTCTGTTGTGATCCACTTGTTTTAGTCGGCTGTGTTTGTGAACTGTTTTGAGATTTTGTTGGTGGTCTAGACTGATGAGTAGATGTGGGTTTAGGTTTAGGTTTTAGAGTAGGAGTAATAACTTTTGAATTTGCTTTGATGACAGAATCTTTTTCGTTAAACTGGGTAGAAATTTCTTTGGGTTTCAGGTTTAGTGTTTAGGGATTGAACAACTTTTGCAAAGGTGATTTCAGGTTGATTTTCTTGTATTTTTTTGGCTTCCAAATAAGTGATTTTTTGTGTAACTTTAATTTTCATGATTTCTTTCTCTTTTTTCCAAATTTCACACTGATTTGATTTTGATTGATGGTTTTTGTGACAGTTCACACACTTGGCTTCATTTTTACAAGCATTTGTTGAGTGATCAAAGTCACCCATACCACATTTTTCACATACTGATCCAGGTAATTCAGGACAGCCGTTTTCATGATGTCCAAACCTCTGACAGTTGAAACACCGCAGAGGATTTGGAATGTAGACTTCAACCGGTATAATTCGGTAAAAGATTTTTAGTGATTTCGGTAAAGTTGTGGTGTTGAAAGTTAGTAAAAGAGTATTTGTTTCTATAAAGTTTCCATCTTTTTTAATTTTAAAACGTTTGCAAGCTGTTACTCCTTGTGTGTTAAGATATTCTGTGATATTTTCTTCAGTTTCATGTTTTAGCATCCTGTCACGGATAATACCTTTGCAACTATTGAGTGTTTTATGTTCCGTGACAGAGACATTAATGTTAAAGAATTTTGTAATTTTCAAGAGATTATCAGTTTGAGATTTTCTGTTAGTTTCGACCAAAAGAGTTCCATTTTTTATTTTTTTTTACATTTTTTGGAGTGCCTATTAAAGATTCTATTTGCTTTTCTATGATGAAAGGAGACAGTGAAGTAATTGGTTTGTCTTCCTTACTCGAAATCACTAAAAATTTAGCGAAGTTCTCATTTGCTTTGAAAGTAAAAGTAGTCGGTTGCGTGTCGTCCTCCGAAGAGTCGAACGCCAGAAATCGTTTTCGAGATGCCATGGTGATGAAATTTTTGATTCGATAGCTATGCGCCCCACCTCCATGGAGCCCTACAAGGGGACGTTTAACAGAAATGGATCTCCTATTTCTAACGTCAAGGCTACATTGCTATTATACTCGGTGTCAAGATCAGAGTCTTCAGCTCGGCCTCATGCTTAGATGATTTCCCACCTATTCATCTAAATTTCCATAGAAAAATTTATGAACAGTTGAGTTCATCCCCCTATCCACAGCCTCCACTCACAGAGGTTTCCGCCAAAGCCCCAATACAAGCCCACCAATTGACCCTTCAGCCGCCGCCCATTGAAACTCACTTAAAGTTAGAGGAACATGAGAAAAATAAGCCCGGTTTGGTACCATAAAGATACGTATGAAAGAGAGAAAGAAGCTAAGAACAAGTTGTGCGCTTCTAGAGCTTGGCACGACTGAGCCGATTGATCCAGGCCGGATCTAACCCAGACCGCTCTTCTATCTGAAATAAGGGCCAAAATGATGTGTTGAAAAGCTGGAGATCCCTGGGCTTTCCTCAATCATCAGGTTCCCCTCTCCCAGCATACGAGACGCCACCCACGGCAAACAGGTGGTTCCTGTTTTAATAGGGGATTACACCCTATCCACTACAGAAGGAAAGTGATCTGTAGATTTTATTCCCTACAGACAAGGGAGGCCGAAAACGTCTGGGAAATTGAAAGGTTATTTTTAATATAAATTTGGAGATCCATATTTAAAATAAACAGTTTATTAAAAGAAGGATTCATTTTGGATTCATTTTTTAAGAGAGTCAAACAAATAAGCTGTGTTAGATGATATGTAGCTTTCAAATGTATGTAGCTTTCATACCTTGAAAAACGTTTAGTTTTTTTTATCTAACAATATTAAATGCATCTTACTTTTTAATGTGGAGAATGCTAGAGTTCGGAAAAAATGACACAAACACAAGACAAACATATGTTAAATACAGATGAGGTTATAATCTTCGTCCCATGTGCGACCCACGGGCACAGAATGATACACAAACAAATGAAGCATGTTAGTAACATGAGATAGGAAAGGTTTAAAAGGATAGATCTCGCGAAATTTGTTTTTTCCAATTTAAGATGCATTTCAATAAATGTAATTTTATAGTCTGGAATTATACCGGTTGAACGGACGGTTGCTCTGTATTGTTAGGGGTTTTACCAAACTGCCACAGAAGCGGAAGGCAGCCACCTATTTCGAGGGCCCGGGTGGTCACGGGCGGCCTCTTTTAGACGGCTCGTACGTCACGCAGAGGGTACGTCTGGCCTATTCTAAGCCCGGGACCAGCACGGGACCCCGTTTGAAAGAAGTTTATATTTTGAAATATTTACCGTTATATATTCATTACGAAAACATACCAATATAATTTTCACCTCTTAAACCCAACTTTTATAGAGTAAAACTTGGTTCATATGGGGTATACATTTCTTATTTCTGCTGCTCAAAAAAAAAAAAAAAAAAAAAAAAAGAAAAAAAAAAAAAAAGATTATGGGTATTGGTTAGAACCGCCTCGGCGAGGCGGTTCTAACGAGTATCCACAAACTGTGTTGCTCAGAAATATGAAAATTAGAATTTTTTATCTGCTTTCAATTTTTGGTGGTAAAGTTTAATGAATAGGTGTGTTTTCGTAATGGAAACCTATTTTATTGGGTTTTTCCGATTGGTAAATTCGGATAAATGCATGTTTAGTCCCAGATATTTGAGCCGTAACGCCTAAAACCAACGTACCCTCGGACTTGCGAACCCTGTGAAGATTCTGATCAGACGGCAATTTTGGTGCATTTTAGATGGCCAAGGATACAAAGTTTCTTCAGGCGGAGATTGATCGTAATGCGCGGATGCACGGACCAATTCGAATTTTCGTTGGGTGCAGATGTCAGCTCACGTTGATGGATGGATATTTTGTTTATAGACGCTCAACCCTAAAAGGGCATATAGCGTCTAATAAGTTTTATGTTATATGATGATTTTATTTAATGAGAAATTTAAAAATATCTAGGATTGATGTATTTATTTTAAAGAGATAAAGTATCAATGATTTTAAGTGATTAAACATACTGATCATATTTTATAAAAAAGTCCGATCTCTTTAAGAAAGTCGAGTATTTTCTGAGTTGGCATATCAAAAAGTCCTTTATAGATTTTATATTAAAATACTTTGTGCGAATGTGATTAAATTCAGCACAAGTGATAAGAAAATGTTTGACTGTGAAAGGTTCATTACAAGGAATGCAGAATGGAGCTTGTTCATTGTTTAAAATATAAGAATGAGTAATTCTAGTGTGTCCAAGTCTACATCTCGTGATTTTTGTTTGTTCTTTTCTGCTGAGATTAGAAAATGTGCATTTGCTGTTAAAATTTGGTTTGATTTCATTTAATTTATTATAAGTTTGTGTTTCCCAAACAGACTGACATTTGTTGTTGATGTATTGACAGACGTTTGATTTAAAGTCGGAGTGAGGAATTTTGAAATTGGTTATTACTAAGGATAATGCAGATTTGGCTGCTGAATCTGCTAATTCATTTCCACGAATATTAACGTGGCTGGGAAGCCAACAAAATACAATTTCTTTTGAAGCGGAAAGATAATAATATTTTTTAAGAATTTGCTGAATTAATGGGTTTCTATGGTGTAAATCTTTAAGAGATTTAAATACAGAAAGAGAATCTGAATAAATGATAAACTGTTTTTCAGACTGATCTCTGATATGGTAAAGTGCAATATCTATTGCCTTGGCTTCGGCGGTAAAAATGGAGCTATTATCAGGTAATCTGATACTGTCAGTAAAATTTGGACTAATGACAGAACAAGCAACTTTCTCATCTTGTTTCGAACCATCTGTATATATTGACAGGTAATGTTTATAATTTGATTTGATTTCTAAAAATTCATTCTTAAAAATATGCGACTCGACTTCTGTTTTTTTATTTTTATGAAGGTCTAAAATAATCTTTGGAGGGTTTAACGTCCATGGCTCTTTTGATGGAAAAGAAAAATGCTGAACATTTTTAATATTGATATTGGCCTCTTCAAGTAACGGTTGTATTCTCAGGCCTAGGGGTTTAATAGCCGTTGGTTTGTTGTTGTAAAATCTTTCATATTTAGGATTAAAAACACAATCATAGGCTGAATTACTTGGATTGGCGGCTAATTTAGTAACATATTGAAGAGACAATTTCTCTCTTCTTATATACAATGATGGTTCATTTGATTCAGCGTATAAACTTTCGACGGGGGAAGTACGAAAAGCCCCTAGAGCCAGACGTAAACCTTGGTGATGAATAGTATCCAAAGATTTCAAATAAGACTTTCTTGCGGATCCATAAACTATGGATCCATAATCCAATTTAGATCTAATTAAAGATCTATAGAGATTTAAAAGAACAGTACGATCTCCTCCCCAGTCGGAACTGGAGAGAACTTTAAGAATATCAAGTGCTTTAAGACATTTAGCTTTTAAAGCTTTGATGTGTGGTATAAAAGATAATTTGTTATCGAACAAAAGACCTAGGAATTTTGCTTCACTGACGACTGGAATAGGACAACCGTATATGGTAAGATGAGGATCTAAATGCAGCTGACGTATTAGACAAAAATGAACGCACTGAGGTTTTGTTTTTGAAAATTTGAAACCATTTTCTGTTGCCCAATCTTCTATATTGTTTAAACATCGTTGTAGTTTGAATTCAATGGTTTCCATATCTTTCGATCTAATAAATATTCCAAAATCGTCAACAAAAAGTGAACAATCAAGGTCTTTCACACATTTAACAATATCGTTAATTTTAATGCCAAACAAGGTAGGTGATAAAATGCTTCCCTGTGGTACACCTTGTTCTTGTTTAAATATGTCCGATAACGTATTACCTATTCGAACATTAAATGTTCGATTTGATAAAAAGTTTTGAATAAAAAGTGGTAATCGGCCTTTAAGGCCTAATTTATGTAAATCTTTCATGATGCCATGTTTCCAGGTAGTATCTTAAGCTTTTTCTAAGTCAAAAAATACAGCTACGACATGTTCTTTTTTAACAAAGGCATCACGAATAAAAGATTCCAAACGAATCAAATGATCGTTTGTACAGTTATTTTTTCTGAATCCAGCTTGATATTTTGTTATAAGCTGGTTTGATTCTAAGAACCAAACCAGTCTATCATTAATCATTCTCTCCATTGTTTTACACAAACAACTTGTCAAAGCAATAGGTCTATAGTTAGTAGCTTCAGTATGATCTTTATTTGGTTTTGGTATAGGTATAATCGTTGCTTTACTCCAGTCTTTTGGAAATTTTCCAGTGATCCAAATATCATTTAAAATATTTAATAATATTTTTAAAGCGTTATCGGGTAAATGTTTAAGAATTTGATAATGGATGTCATCAGGACCAGCAGCTGTATCGTGAGACTTATTAAGAGCATCTGATAATTCTGAAGCTGTGAATGGTACATTATATCTTTCATGATTTAGTGACGTAAAATTTAGATGCTCTTTCTCTTGTTCCTGTTTTATGTTTTGAAAGGTTTCGGAATAATTTGCACTAGAAGAGTTTTTCTGAAAATTCTCTCCTAGTGCATTGGAAATATCTTTAGTCGTTGAGCATATATTTCCATTTGATTTAATATGGACATGCTTGTTATTTTTATTTTTGCCAGTAATTTCTCGAATCATGTCCCATATTTTCTTTGCTGGAGTTCTAGAATTAAGTTTGGAGACGTATTGCTGCCAAGATGTTCTTTTAGCCGTTTTTTTTTTGTCTTGCGAGCTTTTGCTCGCATTTGTTTGGCATGGATTAGATTTTCTTTTGTTGGCTGCCTATTGAACTTTCGTAAGGCAGATTTTCTTTTATTTATTGAATTTTTAACATCTTTATTAAACCAAGGTCTATTTCTTTTTGAACGTGTCGAGGACTTTGGATGGATGGATATTTTGTTTATAGACGCTCAACCCTAAAAGGGCATATAGCGTCTAATAAGTTTTATGTTATATGATGATTTTATTTAATGAGAAATTTAAAAATATCTAGGATTGATGTATTTATTTTAAAGAGATAAAGTATCAATGATTTTAAGTGATTAAAAATACTGATCATATTTTATTAAAAAGTCCGATCTCTTTAAGAAAGTCGAGTATTTTCTGAGTTGGCATATCAAAAAGTTCCTTTATAGTTTTTATATTAAAATACTTTGTGCGAATGTGATTAAATTCAGCACAAGTGATAAGAAAATGTTTGACTGTGAAAGGTTCATTACAAGGAATGCAGAATGGAGCTTGTTCATTGTTTAAAATATAAGAATGAGTAATTCTAGTGTGTCCAAGTCTACATCTCGTGATTTTTGTTTGTTCTTTTCTGCTGAGATTAGAAAATGTGCATTTGCTGTTAAAATTTGGTTTGATTTCATTTAATTTATTATAAGTTTGTGTTTCCCAAACAGACTGACATTTGTTGTTGATGTATTGACAGACGTTTGATTTAAAGTCGGAGTGAGGAATTTTGAAATTGGTTATTACTAAGGATAATGCAGATTTGGCTTCTGAATCTGCTAATTCATTTCCACGAATATTAACGTGGCTGGGAAGCCAACAAAATACAATTTCTTTTGAAGCGGAAAGATAATAATATTCTTTAAGAATTTGCTGAATTAATGGGTTTCTATGGTGTAAATCTTTAAGAGATTTTAATACAGAAAGAGATGGATGGATGGATATTTTGTTTATAGACGCTCAACCCTAAAAGGGCATATAGCGTCTAATAAGTTTATGTTATATGATGATTTTATTTAATGAGAAATTTAAAAATATCTAGGATTGATGTATTTATTTTAAAGAGATAAAGTATCATTGATTTTAAGTGATTAAAAATACTGATCATATTTTATTAAAAAGTCCGATCTCTTTAAGAAAGTCGAGTATTTTCTGAGTTGGCATATCAAAAAGTTCCTTTATAGTTTTTATATTAAAATACTTTGTGCGAATGTGATTAAATTCAGCACAAGTGATAAGAAAATGTTTGACTGTGAAAGGTTCATTACAAGGAATGCAGAATGGAGCTTGTTCATTGTTTAAAATATAAGAATGAGTAATTCTAGTGTGTCCAAGTCTACATCTCGTGATTTTTGTTTGTTCTTTTCTGCTGAGATTAGAAAATGTGCATTTGCTGTTAAAATTTGGTTTGATTTCATTTAATTTATTATAAGTTTGTGTTTCCCAAACAGACTGACATTTGTTCTTGATGTATTGACAGACGTTTGATTTAAAGTCGGAGTGAGGAATTTTGAAATTGGTTATTACTAATGATAATGCAGATTTGGCTTCTGAATCTGCTAATTCATTTCCACGAATATTAACGTGGCTGGGAAGCCAACAAAATACAATTTCTTTTGAAGCGGAAAGATAATAATATTTTTTAAGAATTTGCTGAATTAATGGATGGATGGATGGATATTTTGTTTATAGACGCTCAACCCTAAAAGGGCATATAGCGTCTAATAAGTTTTATGTTATATGATGATTTTATTTAATGAGAAATTTAAAAATATCTAGGATTGATGTGTTTATTTTAAAGAGATAAAGTATCAATGATTTTAAGTGATTAAAAATACTGATCATATTTTATTAAAAAGTCCGATCTCTTTAAGAAAGTCGAGTATTTTCTGAGTTGGCATATCAAAAAGTTCCTTTATAGTGTTTATATTAAAATACTTTGTGCGAATGTGATTAAATTCAGCACAAGTGATAAGAAAATGTTTGACTGTGAAAGGTTCATTACAAGGAATGCAGAATGGAGCTTGTTCATTGTTTAAAATATAAGAATGAGTAATTCTAGTGTGTCCAAGTCTACATCTCGTGATTTTTGTTTGTTCTTTTCTGCTGAGATTAGAGAATGTGCATTTGCTGTTAAAATTTGGTTTGATTTCATTTAATTTATTATAAGTTTGTGTTTCCCAAACAGACTGACATTTGTTGTTGATGTATTGACAGACGTTTGATTTAAAGTCGGAGTGAGGAATTTTGAAATTGGTTATTACTAAGGATAATGCAGATTTGGCTTCTGAATCTGCTAATTCATTTCCACGAATATTAACGTGGCTGGGAAGCCAACAAAATACAATTTCTTTTGAAGTGGAAAGATAATAATATTTTTTAAGAATTTGCTGAATTAACGGGTTTGTATGGTGTAAATCTTTAAGAGATTTTAATACAGAAAGAGAATCTGAATAAATGATAAACTGTTTTTCAGACTGATCTCTGATATGGTAAAGTGCAATATCTATTGCCTTGGCTTCGGCGGTAAAAATGGAGCTATTATCAGGTAATCTGATACTGTCAGTAAAATTTGGACTAATAACAGAACAAGCAACTTTCTCATCTTGTTTCGAACCATCTGTATAAATTGACAGGTAATGTTTATAATTTGATTTGATTTCTAAAAATTCATTCTTAAAAATATGCGACTCGACTTCTGTTTTTTTATTTTTATGAAGGTCTAAAATAATCTTTGGAGGGTTTAACGTCCATGGCTCTTTTGATGGAAAAGAAAAATGCTGAACATTTTTAATATTGATATTGGCCTCTTCAAGTAACGGTTGTATTCTCAGGCCAAGGGGTTTAATAGCTGTTGGTTTATTATTGTAAAATCTTTCATATTTAGGGTTAAAAACACAATCATGAGCTGAATTACGTGGATTGGCGGCTAATTTAGTAACATATTGAAGAGACAATTTCTCTCTTCTTATATACAATGATGGTTCATTTGATTCAGCGTATAAACTTTCGACGGGGGAAGTACGAAAAGCCCCTAGAGCCAGACGTAAACCCTGGTGATGAATAGTATCCAAAGATTTCAAATAAGATTTTCTTGCGGATCCATAAACTATGGATCCATAATCCAATTTAGATCTAATTAAAGATCTATAGAGATTTAAAAGGACAGTACGATCTCCTCCCCAGTCGGAACTGGAGAGAACTTTAAGAATATCAAGAGCTTTAAGACATTTAGCTTTTAAAGCTTTGATGTGTGGTATAAAAGATAATTTGTTATCGAACAAAAGACCTAGGAATTTTGCTTCACTGACGACTGGAATAGGACTACCGTATATGGTGAGATGAGGATCTAAATGTAGCTGACGTATCTGACAAAAATGAACGCATTGAGTTTTTGTTTTTGAAAATTTGAAACCATTTTCTGTTGCCCAATCTTCTATATTGTTTAAACATCGTTGTAGTTTGAATTCAATGGTTTCCATATTTTTCGATCTAATAAATATTCCAAAATCGTCAACAAAAAGTGAACAATCAAGGTCTTTCACACATTTAACAATATCGTTAATTTTAATGCCAAACAAGGTAGGTGATAAAATGCTTCCCTGTAGTACACCTTGTTCTTGTTTAAATATGTCCGATAACGTATTACCTATTCGAACATTAAATGTTCGATCTGATAAAAAGTTTTGAATAAAAAGTGGTAATCGGCCTTTAAGGCCTAATTTATGTAAATCTTTCATGATGCCATGTTTCCATGTAGTATCGTAAGCTTTTTCAAGATCAAAAAATACAGCTACGACATGTTCTTTTTTAATAAAGGCATCACGAATAAAGGATTCCAAACGAATCAAATGATCGTTTGTACAGTTATTTTTTCTGAATCCAGCTTGGTATTTTGTTATAAGCTGGTTTGATTCCAAGAACCAAACCAGTCTATCATTAATCATTCTCTCCATTGTTTTACACAAACAACTTGTCAAAGCAATAGGTCTATAGTTAGTAGCTTCAGTATGATCTTTATTTGGTTTTGGTATAGGTATAATCGTTGCTTTACTCCAGTCTTTTGGAAATTTTCCAGTGATCCAAATATCATTTAAAATATTTGATAAAGTTTTTAAAGTGTTATCGGGTAAATGTTTAAGAATTTGATAATGAATGTCATCAGGACCAGCAGCTGTATCGTGAGATTTATGAAGAGCATCTAATAATTCTGAAGCTGTGAATGGTACATTATATTTTTCATGATTTAGTGACGTAAAATTTAGATGCTCTTTCTCTTGTTCCTGTTTTATGTTTTGAAAGGTTTCGGAATAATTTGCACTAGAAGAGTTTTTCTGAAAATTCTCTCCTAGTGCATTGGAAATATCTTTAGTCGTTGAGCATATATTTCCATTTGATTTAATGTGGACATGCTTGTTATTTTTATTTTTGCCAGTAATTTTTCGAATCATGTCCCATATCTTCTTTGCTGGAGTTCTAGAATTAAGTTTGGAGACGTATTGCTGCCAAGATGTTCTTTTAGCCGTTTTTATTGTCTTGCGAGCTTTTGCTCGCATTTGTTTGGCATGGATAAGATTTTCTTTTGTTGGCTGCCTATTGAACTTTCGTAAGGCAGATTTTCTTTTATTTATAGAATTTTTAACATCTTTATTAAACCAAGGTCTATTTCTTTTTGAACGTGTCGAGGACTTTGGAATACATTTTTCGGCTACATGAATTAATGTATCAGTAAAAGCTTGTATATCATCTGCTGTTTTAAACATTTCAGGATTTAATTTTTCATTACATAGCTCCATAAAATTCTCCCAGTTTGCTTTATTCAAATTCCATCGGGAATGATGGTCTTCATTTGTCGATTCAATTTCTTCAATTTTAATTGGAAAATGATCGCTCCCATGAAGGTCATCTAAAACTGACCAATCAAAATCTAAGTAAATATTTGGAGAGCATATAGACAAATCTAAAGCAAAATAATTTCTTGTAGGAGAATGAAGATAAGTTGGTTGTTTATCGTTAAATAAACATAAATCATTTTCTGCAATAAAATTTTCTATTATTTCTCCTTTGTCATTTGTATCCAGACAACCCCATAGTTTGCTGTGACTATTAAAATCACCTAATAATAAATAAGGACGAGGTAACTGGTTTATAAGATTTTCTAAATCGTGTTTAGAAAATTTACAGTGTGGAGGAAGATATAGAGAACAAATTGTTATGGATTTAGACAGAGTGACATTTACAGCGACAGCTTGTAAATTACTATTTATATCTATCTGTCCATGAGGAACATTTGATTTTACAAGGATAGATGAACCTCCTGAGGCTTTCTGATTTTCAGTTGCGATATGATTATATAAACTATAATTTTTAAAATTAATATCATCTGTATTTTTTAAAAAGGTTTCCTGGAGACAAAAGACAGTCGGAGAAAGTAGTGTTGTTAAAATTAAAATTTCGTTATAATTTGCTTTTAGTCCTCGACAGTTCCACTGAATAATTGATTTTTTATCCATGATAAATGGAGAGATGATTTGAAGATAAGGAACTTAATCCTTTTGTTTTCTCTGAGACTGCGAGAACATGGAGGAGTCAGTCTCTAACTCCATGGTCTCAAGGGAATCGAACCGATTGACCAACTTGATCGGATCGGCCGACGCCCCTTTACTATATGGATTTGGTTCTTTATCTTTATCTTTTTCTTTTCCATTTTTTCCTTTCTGGTCAGCTGTCCTGGACCTGGATCTCTGTTGTGATCCACTTGTTTTAGTCGGCTGTGTTTGTGAACTGTTTTGAGATTTTGTTGGTGGTCTAGACTGATGAGTAGATGTGGGTTTAGGTTTAGGTTTTACAATAGGAGTAATAACTTTTGAATTTGCTTTGATGACAGAATCTTTTTCGTTAAACTGGGTAGAAATTTCTTTGGTTTCAGGTTTAGTGTTTAGGGATTGAACAACTTTTGCAAAGATGATTTCAGGTTGATTTTCTTGTATTTTTTTGGCTTCCAAATAAGTGATTTTTTGTGTAACTTTAATTTTCATGATTTCTTTCTCTTTTTTCCAAATTTCACACTGATTTGATTTTGATTGATGGTTTTTGTGACAGTTCACACACTTGGCTTCATTTTTACAAGCATTTGTAGAGTGATCAAAGTCGCCCATACCACATTTTTCACATACTGATCCAGGTAATTCAGGACAGCCGTTTTCATGATGTCCAAACCTCTGACAGTTGAAACACCGCAGAGGATTTGGAATGTAGACTTCAACCGGTATAATTCGGTAAAAGATTTTTAGTGATTTCGGTAAAGTTGTGGTGTTGAAAGTTAGTAAAAGAGTATTTGTTTCTATAAAGTTTCCATCTTTTTTAATTTTAAAACGTTTGCAAGCTGTTACTCCTTGTGTGTTAAGATATTCTGTGATATTTTCTTCAGTTTCATGTTTTAGCATCCTGTCACGGATAATACCTTTGCAACTATTGAGTGTTTTATGTTCCGTGACAGAGACATTAATGTTAAAGAATTTTGTAATTTTCAAGAGATTATCAGTTTGAGATTTTCTGTTTGTTTCGACCAAAAGAGTTCCATTTTTTAATTTTTTTACATTTTTTGGAGTGCCTATTAAAGATTCTATTTGCTTTTCTATGATGAAAGGAGACAGTGAAGTAATTGGTTTGTCTTCCTTACTTGAAATCACTAAAAATTTAGCGAAGTTCTCATTTGCTTTGAAAGTAAAAGTAGTCGGTTGCGTGTCGTCCTCCGAAGAGTCGAACGCCAGAAATCGTTT
Organism: Anodontia alba; assembly: GCA_964016985.1. Taxonomy (NCBI): domain Eukaryota; kingdom Metazoa; phylum Mollusca; class Bivalvia; order Lucinida; family Lucinidae; genus Anodontia; species Anodontia alba. Next base: position 105,789,088 of record OZ024827.1, on the reverse strand, counting down.
TCGAGATGCCATGGTGATGAAATTTTTGATTCGATAGCTATGCGCCCCACCCTCCATGGAGCCCTACAAGGGGACGTTTAACAGAAATGGATCTCCTATTTCTAACGTCAAGGCTACATTGCTATTATACTCGGTGTCAAGATCAGAGTCTTCAGCTCGGCCTCATGCTTAGATGATTTCCCACCTATTCATCTAAATTTCCATAGAAAAATTTATGAACAGTTGAGTTCATCCCCCTATCCACAGCCTCCACTCACAGAGGTTTCCGCCAAAGCCCCAATACAAGCCCACCAATTGACCCTTCAGCCGCCGCCCATTGAAACTCACTTAAAGTTAGAGGAACGTGAGAAAAATAAGCCCGGTTTGGTACCATAAAGATACGTATGAAAGAGAGAAAGAAGCTAAGAACAAGTTGTGCGCTTCTAGAGCTTGGCACGACTGAGCCGATTGATCCAGGCCGGATCTAACCCAGACCGCTCTTCTATCTGAAATAAGGGCCAAAATGATGTGTTGAAAAGCTGGAGATCCCTGGGCTTTCCTCAATCATCAGGTTCCCCTCTCCCAGCATACGAGACGCCACCCACGGCAAACAGGTGGTTCCTGTTTTAATAGGGGATTACACCCTATCCACTACAGAAGGAAAGTGATCTGTAGATTTTATTCCCTACAGACAAGGGAGGCCGAAAACGTCTGGGAAATTGAAAGGTTATTTTTAATATAAATTAGGAGATCCATATTTAAAATAAACAGTTTATTAAAGAAAGAGGATTCATTTTGGATTCATTTTTAGTAGAGTCAAACAAACAAGCTGTGTTAGATGATATGTAGCTTTCAAATGATATGTAGCTTTCATACTTTGAAAAACGTTTAGTTTTTTATCTAACAATATTAAATGCATCTTATTTTTTAATGTGGAGAATGCTAGAGTTCGGAAAAATGACACAAACACAAGACAAACACATATGTTAAATACAGATGAGGTTATAATCTTCGTCCCATGTGCGACCTACGGGCACAGAATGATACACAAACAAATGAAGCATGTTAGTAACATGAGATAGGAAAGGTTTAAAAGGATAGATCTCGCGAAATTTGTTTTTTCCAATTTAAGATGCATTTCAATAAATGAATTTTATATTCTGGAATTATACCGGTTGAACGGACGGTTGCTCTGTTATGTTAGGGGTTTTACCCAACTGCCACAGAAGCGGAAGGCAGCCACCTATTTCGAGGTCCCGGGTGGTTACGGGCGGCCTCTTTTAGCCGGCTCGTACGTCACGCAGAGGGTACGTCTGGCCTATTCTAAGCCCGGGACCAGCACGGGACAGCTCACGTTGAAGCTTATTTAAGCCGAGAGACGAGGTGCTTCTAATGAGTACCAAGAAAGGTTTCGTTGAGTAAAACTTATGCGGATATCCCTCTTATCTAAGCGCCGAATTATCTGCCACTCAAGCTTCAACAAACGGGGCATTAAAGGGGGACTAGAAACGTTTGAAAAACACGCTTATATAATTTTGACCCCCTAAAACCCGACTTTTATAGTAAAACTGGGGTTTACAGGGGTATGCATTATTTTTTCTTATTTTTATTTTGCAGTAAAACATAGATTGTGGGTATTCATGAGAAACCCTGCGGAGGCGGTTCTAACAGGTACCCACAATCTGAGATGAAAAATCAGAATTCTCTGAAATTATTTTTTGGTTGTAAAAATTTCAATATATTTGAATAGGCGTGTTTTCTTAATATGTTTCCCGAATTTTAAAGATTGTTGCCTCTTTCCAGTGGAGTAGTGGAGTAGGTCTATCTACTACATAAGGGATGTCATGTCTGAATTTTAAACACTACAACAAGAATCCTGTTTAATCATATGGCATGTAATTATTCTTGAAAGTACTGTTAATTAGTTTGAAAATCATATGTTTAATAATAATTGGAGTGTTGACGTTCCATCAGTATTTCAGCTATTTCGGAAAGTTTATAAAAATAAAAATGAGCTACTTTATAAAAATAAAAATGAGCTGCTTTATAACGGTCCTCAATCAAAACTAACCCGACTTTCAAGCTTTATGAAGTCAAAGACGCAAGATGTATACAGGTACGAGTTAAGAGACTGCCAATCACAACAATTGTCCGATTTCTCATCTGCTTCTGATTTTAAAAGTCCTTTTTGCAAACAGTGTGGACTCTAATCAGACTGGTCCTAGAGGAGCTGTCTAGAGTCCACACTGTTTGCCTTTAAGCAAAAATAGGTTTGAAGAGTTTGCAAAAATATTCAGCAGACATAAACAGACGACATTTTCAGATGCAGGTTTTCTTGGCGTTTTAAGGGTTAAAATCTCCTAGCATGAAACTATTGCAACAGTGGTATGGTGAGCGGTCAGCCTCAAAACGGTTTCTCAAGATACAATGCAGCCTTAGAAATAGTGGAATACTCTAGCCACGCATCACAACTGCTTAAAATTCGCGAAAGCCCTATATATCAACATTTTCGCAGGGCGCTTTCCAAAACCGCATAAACCTTCTGTAAAGTATTCTTTGGGGTTTTTTTTTTTGCCTCATTTGAGAAGTGAGGCAAAATAATTGACAAATTATCTCCCCTGAAAGTATTCAATTCGCCTTAAGGTAGTGGAGCGGTTTTAAGCCCGACAGACCAAAACCCAATACCCGTGCAAACAGTGTAGTTCCAGATGAAATCATAGCCGAGAGCCGTCTCATCAGGAGCTAACCCCGTTTTCCGATCTTCACAATTTTGCCATTCTGTTTGATTTTAGGCTGAAACACCTATTTGCATAAGTAAACAAGTCCAAATATAAAAATTGAAGAGTCCACTTCAGAGACTTGAGGGATGAAAGGGTTTAAATTAATAAAGACTTACTCTGCAGTGAGCCAGTTAGCGACAGTCCTAGCAATTCCTGACACTGGAAGTTCATTGCACTGAATTTCATAAGATATAGTACTAGTACCGGCGAATGTCTCTACGCTACCAGCTCTATTAGAGAACCACACTACAATGGTATTGTCCTGAAAAATTGTAGACTCGGTTACAATGTACCCAGCTAGCATTCTTTATAAATATACAGTGGGCCGTTATCGGCCCGTAAGCTATTCTGACGTAGCTGACGGGCCTTTAACGGCCCGCTGTAAATTTATGTAGAATGCTTACTGAAGCGGTCATCTGATTTGAGTTTCTAAGTAACCAGAATGGGCTCAACTATCCGCAAAAGACATAACAGAATACTTTTTACGGCCGCCATTCGGTACTTAAATACAATTTGCAGTGAAGTAAAAATCCACTAAGCTTAGTTTGGAAACCCGAACTGATAAAAAATTAAACCTGAAAGGCTCAATATTCCTCAATAGACATTATCAAAGGAAGTTTGAAGGTTTGATAAATATATTATTAATACATTTACTAGAAAATATGTTCATTTTGCGTATGAGATACTAACATTGTTCATTTTGCGCATGAGATACTAACATTGCTTTCAATCACATCACTCTTGTGGAGCGCAAAAAAATTAGATAATGGGTCATGTGGGGATACGGCTTCTTTTACCCGGACAAAAAGCCCATATCACCATAGTCTAAGAAATCGGTGGTCTAGCCTTTGACTCCGCATACGATATCAAGTAAGCAAACTTGTCAGAAAGGAAAATGATAAATAGATGATATGGCAATTTTCATATCATACCCCATATCAACCCTCAACCCATATCAACCCTAGGGCTGATAAGGGTGCCTCTGGTTGATATGGGGTATGATATGAAAATTGCCATATAATTTTTATATATAGTATTAAGATTTGATAAATATATATAGTATTAAAATCATTAACTGTGGCACCTTACAGCCTGTAAAATTTTCGTAAGCGTCGTTTTTTTTTTTTTTGTTTTTTTTTTTTAATTAGATGAAAAATGAAATGATTTTTTATCGTATATGAATTGATGTTGGCAACATTAACTTAGAGATACGATAAAAAAATTATTTCATTTCAAGAATGAGACACTAACTGAAATTTTACAGGCTGTCAGATGCCACGTTTTATGATTGTATTAATACCAATATAATTGTTAATACCAATATACTATTTATCTATATATTAAACCTTTTTGGGATGAAAAATATCTATTTGAGGAATATGGAGCCTTTAACATACAAAACATACACGGACAGTTAGAACAACGACAGCATTTGTACCCAAAGATACTGCTATTAAAATGAATTTGCTTGTGCGTAAAGATTCCTTGATGAGCGAAAAGATAAACTCCCCGTACTTAACATTGGAAAGAGGCGAATTTCAATTTTATATCTGCCAGGCTATGTGATTTAGAATTTACAGAAATTACTATTTGCAAACAGAGACCCTGATGAGATCGCGGCGTATGATCTTGCAAATTACCCAGTTGGCTGGGGGTTTGGGGTTCCAGATTGCAATGGGTTTAATGGCTTAGACTGAAATCGGTCCGTGTCTGAAATCGGTCCGTGTCGTTCATATGAATCGGCGAAGTATTTCACATATATACTGTTGTATTTGGGCCAGGGGCACCTCATTGCAAAAGTGCACGTGCGCCCAGCGAAGACTCGGTCTCCTGGAGATCAGCCTACGTTTGTTTACGCGCAGGCTGGTTGGATTTTGCTTACGCGCAGGCTGGTTGGGGTACTTGCTGTGTGCTTGAAGACGCTTTGGATCACGTAGTGCCCTGCGAAGGTTAGACCACGCATCCAGATGCGCAGGCTGATTGTGCTTCCAGGCCGCTCGTGCAATCTAGTAAGATATGCTGTGCTCCGGACCATTTGTAACCGCTTTCACTGGCATGGGCCCTAATAACAGGCTATTAATGAGCCGTCTCATCAGGATCTACGCTATTTGACATTTAATCTTTCAAGTTTACATTTAAACTTATTTCCAATTGATAGTTTGCTAAACAAAGTAGAAGACAAAAGAGACGACAAATATCGTCTGAAATTGGCTGAAAAAGTTAACTGTAAACGCTCAAACACAACAATTATCGTCTGCTTTGTTATCTGCTTGTGATTTTAAAAGTAATTTTTCAAACAGTGTGGAGCCGGACCACACTGTTTGCCTGAATGCAAAAATCGGTTTGAAAAGTTTGCAAGAATATTCAGCAGACGATATAAACAGACAACGATTCAGATGCAGGTTCTCTTGGCATTTTAAGGGTCAAGCTGCATTGTGAAATTGTGAAACCTCACGTAACTGTACAGAAAGATAATGGCTTAGAAAATTACTGAACAAAAAGGCCCAGAACCCAACTGCAGTTTCATTTACTGATACGGGTCGCAACGTCAGAAACGTACCTTGGACGTGTGAGCTCAACGAAGATTCAGATCAGATTGCGGCGGCAAAGAATCTTCACTGGACGCATTTTTGACAGCAAAGTATGAAAGTATTTTCATGTGGACAACGAAGACTGATTAGACTGCGGGGATGCACAGGTTGATTAGAGGCCGTTAGGCCAATATGTCCTGAGTTACGTACTCGCATTTGCAGCTGATAATCGAATAAGTTGACATTTAAAGTGCACATATTGTTTAAAGCATCAACTTACTGTTGAACGAACAAATAAACATTCAAAATTGTAGAAGTCATTAATAATATACAGTCGACCCTCGTTATTTCGACCTCGCTTATCTCAAATAACCGCTTATATCGAAGTGAAATTCTGGTCCCTGTTTTAACATTGAAATCTAAGAACAGGTAACAAAATACTGTGGAAAAGAGGAGAAATTGCTCCTAAGGAGCAATCTCTCCTCTTTTCCACATTATTTTATATATATATTTCCAGCTTAAGAGACATATTACATATTCATTTGTTAAATGTAGTTGTTCGATTTGTTTCCTCACTTCCGCAACTCTGATATGTCAAGGTACGGATATCTCGAAGTGTTTCAGAGAGTCCCTTGGAATTCGAGATAACGAGAGTCGACTGTATTTGACGATCAACATGAAGAAAGGGAGCTTTGACCAGAATAGATTCAGATCAGGAAGCTTGGCTACATGACCGATCAGAATTTTTCTATGTTTTTCTATGTTTGTTGTTTTTAACAGAACTAATTGTATGGGAAAAACAAAGGCCCGAATTAGACTGTGGGGATGGTGTAGGCTGATATTAAGGGAGTCTTATCTGTCCGCATGCAGTCCTAAATACTACGCAGTGGGCACATGACATTTTCAAAGTTGCATCCATGTGGATGCAACGCCACGAGTTGCATCGACGTTGATGCGACGTTGTCTGAACGTTTAGAGCCGGTTGGGTACGGTTGTCCGCAGTTCATTGCCTTTTAGAAATGAAGGCTGGACAGAGCAGACTATTAGCATGATCAAAATTCTTGTTTTCCCTGAAAAAAAAAAATTCGTCTGATGGTGCTGTGATAAGGAAAAGTTGAAAGGTTAAACCCGTTTTCGAAGAGGCAAGAGCGTCTAGGCATCACAAAATACGCCTATAATATTGATCCCCTTAAACCCCGTTTTATATGATATAGTAAAACTGGTTTACAGGGTTATACATTTCCTTAAAAGGGTATACATTTCCTTAATTTGCTAAACAGATTGTTGGTACTCGTTACAACCGCTTCGCCGAGGCGGTTCTTACGAGTACCATCAATCTAGAAGTATGTAAAGTACCCGAATTCTGAAAATTCTCTTGGTTGTAAAATATATAATATATTAGAATAGGCGTATTTTCGTAATGATTTTGACACTTTGGTAAACTAAAAGTACATGAATAAGTAGAGATTGCTCACCTGAGAACAGCCCGTTATATTACTTTGTGCGCCACTTGTAGAAACTGTACATTTAACAGCTCCAGTGGTGCCTTCGTCCTGTACGGCGAACACATTCGTATACAGACCCGGGTTAGGATTTGTAACTTCGACAGAGCCATCAGGATGGCAGGCTGGAATAGACATTGGCATATATGTATACGTACAATAGGTGCGTGTGTGTGTGCGCAAGTGAATGTAGGCGAGTGCGTGTGTGTGAATGTGGATGAGTGTACGTGTGTGTGTGTGCGCGCGCGCGAGAATGTTGGTTTGCTTCGTGATTGTGGAATTTCCTGTGTATATTATTTATTAATGTTCAATCCATTCAGTCCCAGACTGCAAGAGCTTTTGTTTTTGTAAATAGTAGAACTCGAGACGGCTCAGTGAGCCATCTCAAAAGATGTACACCGTTTGCTATACAGTTTCGAGTTCGACGGAGGCTCCTATTTGAAATAATGGTTCTGACCATATTCGGAGAAAAAAATACTCTACTTAGAAATTAAGGGATGAATTAAGGGATGATTTGGAATTTACCCTAGTCCTGTTGAACCTTGATATGCCCTTCCTTTGCAAACAGTGTAAGTCCCATCAATTGCTGAAGAAGTCAACCGATCTGGATCTGCGCTGTCTGTAATCAAGTATGTCAATGTGACTCAACAACCTCGATCAAGCAATCTGATGGCTGAACTTTTGAAGTGGGTGTGGCCCGCCGTGGTTCAACTATTGGTTTTCATTTACTCTGGCATACAGTAGAATTAGCCATGAGTGCTCGTTTTTGTTTATTATAGTGATTAATTCGATTTTTATGTTTTCGCTTTGATGCATTGACTGAGTTGGGAGACTTTATGCGAACCGAATTTATGTATTTCTGTATTGGGAGTAGTATCGGGACCCAGGGTGAAGTTGGCTAGTTGTAAAAATGCTTTAAATCCCCCGGTGGTTTACTCTGCTGACCGTTCTAAGGCGGCGGTCTCGGTGTTAGTCTTACTGTTTATTGCTTTGTGGTTTATTCTACGAGGCGATTTATTTTATATCTTACCTTGTGTCGTTTTGTTCTTGTGTTTTTCAGTCCTTTTAGCATTGTGATTACCTCGCTTGGGGAAGAGAGAGCTAATCTTAGTGCTTTTCGTACGTTTGTTCGATTTGTGCTTGTTTGGATTTGTCGGTTTTCTGTTCCTCTTAGTGTCTGGGAAGGGGTGCGGTTTGTGATTGTGGTACTCCCTGGACTTTTCTCTTATCTTTTCTTTTTTTATTTATTTAGCATGAGAAAAGTAAAGAAGATTGGATACAATTTAGATATCGGACAGAATCTATGGTTTCCTGCACACTGACTCCCATTTCAGGGAGAACAATTCCATAGTCCTGTGAACCGGCAACATTCTAGAAGTGGATTTATTAACATTCCTCAATTTGAAATAAACTGAATAGGATTCATCATAAAGAATAGAAAGCAGCAATTTGCATTTAACTGAACCTCAGAATATATTAAACATGAAGACACCATGCACTATGGTCTATTTGCGCTAACGAGTACACCCCAGTGGGCACGCAACGTCGCATCAATGTAGATGCAACGTAATAAGTTGATGCAATGCATGACCGGCGGGGTCAGCTGGACATTACCAGTAAACTATCAAAACCGAGTCGCAACTCTGAACACATCACTTCGGACATGGGTGCTCAGCGAAGATTCAGCATTTGGAAGGTTTGATAAGAATCTGCACCATACGCATTTTGATAGCCAAGAATGCAAAATTTCTTTATGTGGATAAGTCTGTTGGGTGCACATGTCAAAATCGTATACTTTCGTATGATGCGTCTTGTGCCTGATGTGTATATAACATATGCATTAGTGTTTTCTTCGTTAAGGACGCATATAAAATACTTACTGTGTACCAGGTCTGCAGCAGAGCCCAACTTGGCAATGGAACCCAAAAGCACGACAAAGCAAAGATACATCATTCTGAAACTATATGGGCAAGTTTAACTTTTTCGGCCCTGCAGACCGACAGGATATCTTTGCAAACTGTAGGTGTAGACGAGACTGCTCGTAAAGAGTAGTCTTAACAGGATCTACACCGTTTGCCATTCTGTTATTGAATTTCGACTGAAAACGCTATTGGCAACGATGAATGTGTGCAATTTTGTGCAAATTCAGAGATGGTAGAGTTCATATAAGAAAACCATGTATATAGAAAATCTACAATCGAAAGAATGCCAAATAATTTAAAGCGGTTTTTATGGGCAACGCATTTTTTCATTATGTACTGATTGTTTGTGCTGAGGTTTTACGGCCCAGTGAACCCTATGGGATTGATGGATGGATGGATATTTTATTTATAGACGCTCAACCCTAAAAGGGCATATAGCGTCTAATAATTTTTTATATTATATGGATGGATGGATATCTTGTTTATAGACGCTCAACCCTGAAAGGGCATATAGCGTCTAATAAGTTTTATGTTATATGATGATTTTATTTAATGAGAAATTTAAAAATATCTAGGATTGATGTGTTTATTTTAAAGAGATAAAGTATCAATGATTTTAAGTGATTAAAAATACTGATCATATTTTATTAAAAAGTCCGATCTCTTTAAGAAAGTAGAGTATTTTCTGAGTTGGCATATCAAATAGTTCCTTTATAGTTTTTATATTAAAATACTTTGTGCGAATGTGATTATGGATGGATATTTTGTTTATAGACGCTCAACCCTAAAAGGGCATATAGCGTCTAATAAGATGTATATTATATGATGATTTTATTTAATGAGAAATTAAAAATATCTAGGATTGATGAGTTCATTTTAAAAAGATAAAGTATCAATGATTTTATGTTATTAAAATACACATCATATTTTATTAAAAAGTCCGATCTCTTTCAGAAAATCGAGTATTTTTTGAGTTGGCATATTAAAAAGTTCCTTTATATTTTTTACATTAAAATACTTTGTGCGAATATAATTAAATTCAGCACAAGTGACAAGAAAATGTTTGACCGTAAAAGGTTCGTTACAAGGAATGCAGAATGGAGCTTGTTCATTGTTTAAAATATAAGAATGAGTAATTCTAGTGTGTCCAAGTCTACATCTCGTGATTTTTGTTTGTTCTTTTCTGCTGAGATTAGATAATGTGCATTTGCTGTTAAAATTTGGTTTGATTTCATTTAATTTATTATAAGTTTGTGTTTCCCAAACAGACTGACATTTGTTGTTGATGTATTGACAGACGTTTGATTTAAAGTCGGAGTGAGGAATTTTGAAATTGGTTATTACTAAGGATAATGCAGATTTGGCTTCTGAATCTGCTAATTCATTTCCACGAATATTAACGTGGCTGGGAAGCCAACAAAATACAATTTCTTTTGAAGCGGAAAGATAATAATATTTTTTAAGAATTTGCTGAATTAATGGGTTTCTATGGTGTAAATCTTTAAGAGATTTTAATACAGAAAGGGAATCTGAATAAATGATAAACTGTTTTTCAGACTGATCTCTGATATGATAAAGTGCAATATCAATTGCCTTGGCTTCGGCGGTAAAAATGGAGCTATTATCAGGTAATCTGATACTGTCAGTAAAATTTGGACTAATAACAGAACAAGCAACTTTCTCATCTTGTTTCGAACCATCTGTATAAATTGACAGGTAATGTTTATAATTTGATTTGATTTCTAAAAATTCATTCTTAAAAATATGCGACTCGACTTCTGTTTTTTTATTTTTATGAAGGTCTAAAATAATCTTTGGAGGGTTTAACGTCCATGGCTCTTTTGATGGAAAAGAAAAATGCTGAACATTTTTAATATTGATATTGGCCTCTTCAAGTAACGGTTGTATTCTCAGGCCAAGGGGTTTAATAGCCGTTGGTTTGTTGTTGTAAAATCTTTCATATTTAGGATTAAAAACACAATCATAGGCTGAATTACGTGGATTGGCGGCTAATTTAGTAACATATTGAAGAGACAATTTCTCTCTTCTTATATACAATGATGGTTCATTTGATTCAGCGTATAAACTTTCGACGGGGGAAGTACGAAAAGCCCCTAGAGCCAGACGTAAACCTTGGTGATGAATAGTATCCAAAGATTTCAAATAAGATTTTCTTGCGGATCCATAAACTATGGATCCATAATCCAATTTAGATGGATGGATGGATATTTTGTTTATAGACGCTCAACCCTAAAAGGGCATATAGCGTCTAATAAGATGTATATTATATGATGATTTTATTTAATGAGAAATTAAAAATATCTAGGATTGATGAGTTCATTTTAAAAAGATAAAGTATCAATGATTTTATGTTATTAAAATACAGATCATATTTTATTAAAAAGTCCGATCTCTTTCAGAAAATCGAGTATTTTTTGAGTTGGCATATTAAAAAGTTCCTTTATATTTTTTACATTAAAATACTTTGTGCGAATATAATTAAATTCAGCACAAGTGACAAGAAAATGTTTGACCGTAAAAGGTTCGTTACAAGGAATGCAGAATGGAGCTTGTTCATTGTTTAAAATATAAGAATGAGTAATTCTAGTGTGTCCAAGTCTACATCTCGTGATTTTTGTTTGTTCTTTTCTGCTGAGATTAGAGAATGTGCATTTGCTGTTAAAATTTGGTTTGATTTCATTTAATTTATTATAAGTTTGTGTTTCCCAAACAGATTGACATTTGTTGTTGATGTATTGACAGACGTTTGATTTAAAGTCGGAGTGAGGAATTTTGAAATTGGTTATTACTAAGGATAATGCAGATTTGGCTTCTGAATCTGCTAATTCATTTCCACGAATATTAACGTGGCTGGGAAGCCAACAAAATACAATTTCTTTTGAAGCGGAAAGATAATAATATTTTTTAAGAATTTGCTGAATTAATGGGTTTCTATGGTGTAAATCTTTAAGAGATTTTAATACAGAAAGAGAATCTGAATTAATTATGATAAACTGTTTTTTAGACTGATCTCTGATATGGTAAAGTGCAATATCAATTGCCTTGGCTTCGGCGGTAAAAATGGAGCTATTATCAGGTAATCTGATACTGTCAGTAAAATTTGGACTAATAACAGAACAAGCAACTTTCTCATCTTGTTTCGAACCATCTGTATAAATTGACAGGTAATGTTTATAATTTGATTTGATTTCTAAAAATTCATTCTTAAAAATATGCGACTCGACTTCTGTTTTTTTATTTTTATGAAGGTCTAAAATAATCTTTGGAGGGTTTAACGTCCATGGCTCTTTTGATGGAAAAGAAAAATGCTGAACATTTTTAATATTGATATTGGCCTCTTCAAGTAACGGTTGTATTCTCAGGCCAAGGGGTTTAATAGCTGTTGGTTTATTATTGTAAAATCTTTCATATTTAGGGTTAAAAACACAATCATGAGCTGAATTACGTGGATTGGCGGCTAATTTAGTAACATATTGAAGAGACAATTTCTCTCTTCTTATATACAATGATGGTTCATTTGATTCAGCGTATAAACTTTCGACGGGGGAAGTACGAAAAGCCCCTAGAGCCAGACGTAAACCTTGGTGATGAATAGTATCCAAAGATTTCAAATAAGATTTTCTTGCGGATCCATAAACTATGGATCCATAATCCAATTTAGATCTAATTAAAGATCTATAGAGATTTAAAAGGACAGTATGATCTCCTCCCCAGTCGGAACTGGAGAGAACTTTAAGAATATCAAGAGCTTTTAAACATTTAGCTTTTAAAGCTTTGATGTGTGGTATAAAAGATAATTTGTTATCGAACAAAAGACCCAGGAATTTTGCTTCACTGACGACTGGAATTGGACTACCGTATATCGTGAGATGAGGATCTAAATGTAGCTGACGTATCTGACAAAAATGAACGCATTGAGTTTTTGTTTTTGAAAATTTGAAACCATTTTCTGTTGCCCAATCTTCTATATTGTTTAAACATCGTTGTAGTTTGAATTCAATGGTTTCCATATTTCTCGATCTAATAAATATTCCAAAATCGTCAACAAAAAGTGAACAATCAAGGTCTTTCACACATTTAACAATATCGTTAATTTTAATGCCAAACAAGGTAGGTGATAAAATGCTTCCCTGTGGTACACCTTGTTCTTGTTTAAATATGTCCGATAACGTATTACCTATTCGAACATTAAATGTTCGATCTGATAAAAAGTTTTGAATAAAAAGTGGTAATCGGCCTTTAAGGCCTAATTTATGTAAATCTTTCATGATGCCATGTTTCCATGTAGTATCGTAAGCTTTTTCTAAGTCAAAAAATACAGCTACGACATGTTCTTTTTTAACAAAGGCATCACGAATAAAAGATTCCAAACGAATCAAATGATCGTTTGTACAGTTATTTTTTCTGAATCCAGCTTGATATTTTGTTATAAGCTGGTTTGATTCTAAGAACCAAACCAGTCTATCATTAATCATTCTCTCCATTGTTTTACACAAACAACTTGTCAAAGCAATAGGTCTATAGTTAGTAGCTTCAGTATGATCTTTATTTGGTTTTGGTATAGGTATAATCGTTGCTTTACTCCAGTCTTTTGGAAATTTTCCAGTGATCCAAATATCATTTAAAATATTTAATAAAGTTTTTAAAGCGTTATCGGGTAAATGTTTAAGAATTTGATAATGAATGTCATCAGGACCAGCAGCTGTATCATGAGATTTATGAAGAGCATCTGATAATTCTGAAGCTGTGAATGATACATTATATTTTTCATGATTTAGTGACGTAAAATTTAGATGCTCTTTCTCTCGTTCCTGTTTTATGTTTTGAAAGGTTTCGGAATAATTTGCACTAGAAGAGTTTTTCTGAAAATTCTCTCCTAGTGCATTGGAAATATCTTTAGTCGTTGAGCATATATTTCCATTTGATTTAATATGGACATGCTTGTTATTTTTATTTTTGCCAGTAATTTTTCGAATCATGTCCCATATCTTCTTTGCTGGAGTTCTAGAATTAAGTTTGGAGACGTATTGCTGCCAAGATGTTCTTTTAGCCGTTTTTATCGTCTTGCGAGCTTTTGCTCGCATTTGTTTGGCATGGATTAGATTTTCTTTTGTTGGCTGCCTATTGAACTTTCGTAAGGCAGATTTTCTTTTATTTATTGAATTTTTAACATCTTTATTAAACCAAGGTCTATTTCTTTTTGAACGTGTCGAGGACTTTGGAATACATTTTTCGGCTACATGAATTAATGTATCAGTAAAAGCTTGTATATCATCTTATGTTTTAAACATTTCAGGATTTAATTTTTCATTACATAGCTCCATAAAATTCTCCCAGTTTGCTTTATTCAAATTCCATCGGGAATGATGGTCTTCATTTGTCGATTCAATTTCTTCAATTTTAATTGGAAAATGATCGCTCCCATGAAGGTCATCTAAAACTGACCAATCAAAATCTAAGTAAATATTTGGAGAGTATATAGACAAATCTAAAGCAAAATAATTTCTTGTAGGAATGTGAAGATAAGTTGGTTGTTTATCGTTAAATAAACATAAATCATTTTCTGCAATAAAATTTTCTATTATTTCTCCTTTGTCATTTGTATCCAGACAACCCCATAGTTTGCTGTGACTATTAAAATCATCTAATAATAAATAAGGACGAGGTAACTGGTTTATAAGATTTTCTAAATCGTGTTTAGAAAATTTACAGTGTGGAGGAAGATATAGAGAACAAATTGTTATGGATTTAGACAGAGTGACATTTACAGCAACAGCTTGTAAATTACTATTTATATCTATCTGTCTATGAAGAACATTTGATTTTACAAGGATAGATGAACCTCCTGAGGCTTTCTGATTTTCAGTTGCGATGTGATTATATAAACTATAATTTTTAAAATTAATATTATCTGTATTTTTTAAAAAGGTTTCCTGGAGACAAAAGACAGTCGGAGAAAGTAGTGTTGTTAAAATTAAAATTTCGTTATAATTTGCTTTTAGTCCTCGACAGTTCCACTGAATAATTGATTTTTTATCCATGATAAATGGAGAGATGATTTGAAAATAAGGAACTTAATCCTTTTGTTTTCTCCGAGACTGCGAGAACATGGAGGAGTCATTAACAGAAATGGATCTCCTATTTCTAACGTCAAGGCTACATTGCTATTATACTCGGTGTCAAGATCAGAGTCTTCAGCTTGGCCTCATGCTTAGATGATTTCGCACCTATTCATCTAAATTTCCATAGAAAAATTTATGAACAGTTGAGTTCATCCCCCTATCCACAGCCTCCACTCACAGAGGTTTCCGCCAAAGCCCCGATACAAGCCCACCAATTGACCCTTCAGCCGCCGCCCATTGAAACTCACTTAAAGTTAGAGGAATACGAGAAAAATAAGCCCGGTAGGTACCATAAAGATACGTATGTAAGAGAGAAAGAAGCTAAGAACAAGTTGTGCGCTTCTAGAGCTTGGCACGACTGAGCCGATTGATCCAGGCCGGATCTAACCCAGACCGCTCTTCTATCTGAAATAAGGGCCAAAATGATGTGTTGAAAAGCTGGAGATCCCTGGGCTTTCCTCAATCATCAGGTTCCCCTCTCCCAGCATACGAGACGCCACCCACGGCAAACAGGTGGTTCCTGTTTTAATAGGGGATTACACCCTATCCACTACAGAAGGAAAGTGATCTGTAGATTTTATTCCCTACAGACAAGGGAGGCCGAAAACGTCTGGGAAATTGAAAGGTTATTTTTAACAAATTAGGAGATCCATATTTAAAATAAATAGTTTATTAAAGAAAGAAGGATTCAGTTTGGATTCATTTTTTAAGAGATCAAACAAACAAGCTGTGTTAGATGATATGTAGCTTTCAAATGATATGTAGCTTTCATACCTTGAAAAACGTTTAGTTTTTTATCTAACAATATTAAATGCATCTTACTTTTTAATGTGGCGAATGCTAGAGTTCGGAAAAATGACACAAATACGACAAACACATATGTTAAATTACAGATGAGGTTATAATCTTCGTCCCATGTGCGACCCACGGGCACATAATGATACACAAACAAATGAAGCATGTTAGTAACATGAGATAGGAAAGGTTTAAAAGGATAGATCTCGCGAAATTTGTTTTTTCCAATTTAAGATGCATTTCAATAAATGAATTTTATATTCTGGAATTATACCGGTTGAACGGACGGTTGCTCTGTTATGTTAGGGGTTTTACCCAACTGCCACAGAAGCGGAAGGCAGCCACCTATTTCGAGGGCCCGGGTGGTCACGGACAGCCTCTTTTAGACGGCTTGTACGTCACGCAGAGGGTACGTCTGGCCTATTCTAAGCCCGGAACCAGCACGGGGCGAACCCTATGGGGTCATGTCCAGCGCGGTCAGTTTACCTAACCACACGTTTTCTGGGCAGTCTTAGTCCTCCAAGCTGTTAACCAGTATTGTGCACATTCTTTCGCCAGAAACTGACAACTGCCCTTCTTGAATCAGCGGAAGGGAGAGAATGACCGTAGAAAATATTTCATGATCAATCTGCAAGAATGTTGCCGACTACGGCGCGGGTTGAACCCGCGACCTCCTAGTCCCCAGTCGGACGCGCATCAGCTGAGCCACCGTGGTCGGCTCATTATGTTCTGTATAATGATAAATCAAATTGGTAGAATTTTTTAGGACTCGTCTCATAGGGCTCTACAATGTTCGCTATTCTATTATCGATTTTTGAATAAACCCCTATTCGGAACAATGGATGTATCCAATTTAGAGATGGATGAGCCAATTTTAGGAACTATGAGGTGAAAGGGGTAAATTCAGCTCGCTAGCAAGGAGTTCATGTAGACAACATATGCCCAGATCGACTTTGCATGACTTTTATTATAAAAAAAAAAAAAAAAAAAAAAAAAATAAAAAATAAAAAAATAAATAAATGAAAAACAAATAAAATAAAAAAAAGTAAATAAATAAAAAAGAACATTTGAAACCGTTCAAGAACAAGAGACTAATTCAAATTTTATACAGGCTGTCAGGTTGCGTTAAGATTTTATAATTATATTACATGTAGTTCCATATGTCTATTTAGTAAAAATTCTTGGATAATAAAATCCATGTTTGAGGTATGGTGTTTTTAAGAATTATAGCTACTTTCGCTAACTGACCACGGACGGACGCATGGACAGTCACAAATGGACATTAAGGAACACCGAGACAGATCTTGTAGCCTAGTTGGAGTGATGTTTTGCGGATTCGATACGTTTTGGTTCAAAGTTTTGATTCAAATATTGATACAGTGCATGATGCGTCATGGGTCTAAAGATATTTTATAACTATCTTATAGATCTTAAGAGTAATAAGGATACCCACTGGATAAATGTATATACTCGTACATATAAAGCGCAACGTTAGAAAACGTATCTTAGTACATGTGCGCCCAGCGAAGATTCAGATAAGCCTGTGTATTTTCGTAGCCTGAGTGTCCACTGGGCGGATTGGATAGGAAAGGATGTACCGTCACTTTAAGTAGACAAAGAAGAGTCCGGTAAGAGTGCGCGGATGCGCAGGTCGATTCGAGTTGTGATTGAGAGTAATTGTCAGAAAGGTAGGTTCTCTCATGTTGCGGCTTATGTATAAAGCATACAATAACGCTGTAATTAACCCATTTATTGCTAATGGATTCTTCTACTTTAACTCTTTAGACAGATACATTTCCAAATGAAGGGATGTCTGATTAATATTATTGTCATGTTTTATAAAGAAATTCATGTACTTAATATGCAAATGGAAATAGTGTAGATCTTGATCAAACGCCGAATTCTGTGACGTCTTATCTGTGTGTACATTGTTTGCAAAGGTCCCATTTATGGAACGCTAGGCATAAATGGGTTAAAATTTAATACAATGTACATCATACATTATAAATTATACTCCGATTACCCTTACAACTGCTGAATTCCAGGCATTTGACAAAACCGTTAGAAGCTTTGCGATATTTGGTCACTCGAAAGCATCCAGCGGGCATTGACGTTTATACAAGGTCGCTTTTACGTCGATGCCAAGATGTAGCATCGACGTCGAAGCGACGTTCTATAAACATCATGTGCCCGCTCTGATGTACAAGCAATAACCGATATAGCTGTAGATTGCAAATTGTCAAGAAAATATGTTTAAAAAACCACCGACCTTGTTCGCCTTTATGTGGAGAAGTAATCCAAACTTCCATTCAGGGCGCTTTTATAGCAAATCGCATTGCCTTCTGCATAATTTGTACGATATTCTCATTTATGCTCGGTTATAACGAGATACCGGGCAGGAATTACGTAAACGGTAGCTTATACTGACTTCTAAGTGGGAAGTAAATTTTATTCCTCATTAAAATGCGGAATGCTCCCTATGCTCACGTGGTGAAGGGCATATTTCTGACCAGTCGATTTCGAGTTTGAATTCCACACTCTCACATTATATATGGGATTCCTCAGCACGGGACAATGGCAATTGTTTGACAAGGAGAATTTTTTTTAACTTCCAGTTTGCTTTCCTTGACATCAGTCCCCTTTGTAATAAAATGTCTACTCTTTATACTCTTTAAATTACAGACCTTTTCAAAAGAGGCAAACCATTTTCACTGGATTGTGTGCATTGTAGGTATATCAATTACCCTTAGAATAAAGTGCCAATGGACAAACCAAGGCAACGCTATTAACACCCGCTGGGCAATTTTAGCACACGATGAAATCATAATACTTTTTTTTTGTAATTTTCGCAGAAGAGCGGATAAGAGACAATGTATTTGCAAAGCCTTTTTTCTGGGAAACGTAAGAGAAAAGGTTTGAAAATGTCGTTTGCTGATTTTTTTTGTTACCAAGCATTTTTCGTTTTAACATATTTTATTGAAAAATATGAGTATGCATACATGGCATGTATACAAACGGTATATATATATATATATATATATATATATATATATATATATATATATATATATATATATATATATATATATATCATTAACATTTTCGCCTATATATCATGTTATGTTTTATATATGTTTGTAGACGAGCAGTGCAGTTTTAATGCTAAAGTCAAGTAAATTTATGTTCTGTTCTGTGTTTGTTTGTTAAAATTCAATTTCCAATGTTTTGATTGGTTGAATTGCAACCATTATTCCATCCAATTTCATTTTCCCGATGATAAACCTCGCATGTCAAAGAGAAGTATTTTGTGTTAGGAAGAAGGAAAGACTGTTACATTTGACACCATATGCTTTCAATCAAAGTTTTAAATGACTTCAACATTGTTTATAGGGATGCATAACAGCAGCATACTTTCATTTTACATTTGTTAGTGTGGTCTCTTCGCTCCAGAGACGATGAAGAGACGGTCCAACCTATGATAAAATGAGTGAGATTTCTGGTCTTGCTTTTAAGCAATGTTATACGTATGTTCATTTGCCTTGTCGTATCGACGTTCCGCTGTGCACGTGCAAGGCAGATTATGTCTCTGACAAATAAGAATAGTGTTTTAAATTGTCGGTTTTTAATTATTTGAGTCGCAGAAAGCCTACCATCAGACAAATGCGCCCAGCGAACATTCAGTTTAACCTGCGCAATCGGTTAGTCTGATTAGAATCTTTACTGGTGCATTTTGAATAGCCAAGGATGCAAAGTTTCTTCCTGCAGACATCGCATATTCTGATCAGACTGCACGGCTGCGCAACCTCACTTAAGTCTTAAAATGTACATTTTCCCACGTCAGGGTTTATTTCTTGTCATCACTTTAAAGGTTAACAGACAGATGCTTTTAATTTCTGATTCTCTGTGATTCTCTATTGAAGTTTTCCCATCTCCATACCAACACATTATTTTTCCGTGGACGTTCTAAAAAAACAAATGAAATGTTTACTTAATTATTCCTGAGGTTTTAATGCAAATTGCACATTAATATAAACGTTCAATGCTAATCCCATGATTCATAATTTTATTTAGTAAAATATAGAATCAAGGCGTAGAAACTCTAAGAGTCAAACAATAGTATTTCACAACCGCTATTCGCCTAAATATTCAAACAGAACTATCTGAGCAAACAGGGTAGAATGGCATCCGATTGTTTAGGTAAGTCTGGTCAGTGTCTGTATTGTTCACCACCAAGTCAGCCTCTTTAGACACATGATCACCAGATAGTCAAACTGTCTTTTTAAAGATTTGTAGGATACAGAAACGGCTTTTATCACACAGATCCTTCAAATCATGTGTACGAGAATACAGAAAGATTTTTATTACGCAGATTCTTCAGATAGGAAGAATACAGAAACAACTTTAACCCTGCAGATCATTCTGACTTTCTTCAGATAGATAGAATACAGAAATAGCTTTAATCACGCACATTCTTTAGATTGGTACAATACAGAAACAGCATTAATCTCGTATATTATTCAGACTTTTACAGATTGGTAGAATACGTAAACAGCTTCAATCACGCGGATTATTCAGATTTGTAGAATACAGAAATAGCTTAATCACGCAAATGTTCCAGATTGGTAGAATACAGAAACAACTTTAATCACAAAGAGTTTACTGATTAGTAGGATAATAAAACAGCTTTAAAAACGCAGATTCTTCAGACTTGTAGAATACAGATAAAGCTGAATTCACACAAAATCTTCAAATTAGTAGCATACAGAAACAGCTTTAGTCACGCAGATTCTTCAGATTGGTAGAATATAGAAATAACTTAAATCACATAGATTATTCAGACTTGTAGACTACAGAACCAGCTTTAGTCACACAGATTCATCAGATTTGTAGAATACAGAAACAACTTTAATCACACGGGTTCGCCAATCTTATAGAATACAGAAACAGCTTTAATCACGGAGATTCTTCAGATTTGTAGCATATAGAAGCAACTAATATCACATAGATTCGCTGGTCTTGTAGAATACGGAAACAGCTTTAATCACGGAGATTCTTCTGATTGTTAAATTATAGAAATAACTTTACACACACCGATTCTTAAGACTTGGAGAATGCAGATACAGTTTTAGTCACGCAGGTTCTTGTAGACTACAGACACAACTTCAATCACGCAAATTCTTCAAATTTGTAGAAATCAGAAACAGCTTTCATCTAGCAGAATCTTCAGATTGGTAGACTACAGAAACACCTTCAATCACGCAGATTCCTCATTCTTGTAGAATACAAATATACATAGTCTTGTAGAATACAGAAACATATATTGTTACATATATTATACACTGTAAAAATTCCCATCGATTTTACGGTAAATACTGGCTACTGTCTGCCAGCGACTTTACAGTAATTTTTACGGAAGCCCGAAGAACTTTTGCAGAAAGTACCTCGTACGATTGGGTAAAGATGTGTAAGCTCAAGATACGGTGCGTTAGCTCACATTCGTACTATGTCTTATACTTTATCTACCTTGCTCTACACTGCCCTAACATGCGTAATTATTATTGTAAATAATGTATAGGCGCCCGTAATTTACGGCACATGTACTGACAGCCAGCTGTCAATATTTAGCATTAAAGCTACGGGATCTTTTTACAGTGTGCAGAACTTTGTTTAATGACATTATTATCAATTATACTAATCATATGATTATGAGTAGTATAGGGCGGCACTATGGACCGCCCTATACTACTACATGTATTATGCATAAGCCTAACAATGTTATACAAATAGAATATACAATCGCCCTATCCTGTCTGAGATGTTTTAATATTCAGACATATGCGTAATATTTCCCATCTCTAACATGTTAGGAGCTGACGTCTTATTGATGTTTGTAACATCTTTATCAGCATCTACCCAAAACAAACAGTCCACCCCAACACTCGCTGATGCCAAAAATGCAGGATGTGGCCAATAGTGCAGACCATAAAAGACGTTGCATTCTGATCTCGGTCAACATATTGGTCCAGGTCTGTCCCAATACATTAGGATAATCACAGCAGTTAAAACTGACAAAAATCAAAGCTAGCCTACAAGCATATCTACAGATAGATTCCAAAAATGACAGGGAAAGACTTTGTTTACTGAAATAGAGAAAACATGACAAATAAAAAGAAGAAAACTAATAATTGGTAACAAAAAGAAAGAAAGGAAGGAATTCTGGTCCGGACATCTCCACATCAAGACCCAGTAAAGTCATCTAGCTTACTACTACTATCAAATAAGGTGTCAGGGTGTCTCACCAAACTGTTTATTTCCATAAGAGTTTTCAAAAAGTTCTGTTGCCTTTTTATGTCAACAGCATTTATTGTTGTTTTTGCTGCTATGTGCTTTTCAGTTATGTACCATGTTCTTAATTTGTGCTTCAATGGACAATAGATAGAGTTAAATTAAGACGTTTGGATGAAAAAAAATATATAGTATTTTATAGTTATCATAATCTGCGTGAACGAAACTGTTTCTGTATCTACAATTCTATAAATAAATTTATGATTGAAGCTGTTTCTGTAATCTACAAATCTGAATAATCTGCATGGTTGAAGCTGTTTCTGTATTCTATAAACTTGAGACTGTCAGATCAAAACTGTTTCTGTATTCTATAAACCTGAAGAATCTATGTGACTATTCTATAAATCTGAATAATCTGCGTAATTGAAGATGTTTCAGTATTTACCAATCTTAAGAATCTGCATCTGTATTCGACAAACTGTAGAATCTGAAATATTATAATTGTTTCTGTATTCTACCCGAATGATTTGCGTGATCAAAGCTGCTTCTTTATTCAACCAATTTGAAGAATCTGCGTAATGAAAGCTATTTCTGTATTTTACAAATTTGAAGAAGTTTTGTGATTAAAGCTGTATTTGTATTCTACATGTCTGAATATCTGCGTGATTAAATCCGTTACTGTATTCTACCGATCCGAGGAGTATGCATGATTAAAGTTGTATCTGATTCTACAAGTCTAAAGAATTTGCATATCTAAACATGTTTCTGTATTCTGCTAATCACTAGACTCTGCATGATTAAAGCAGTTTCTGTATTCTACAAATTTGAAGATTCTGTGTGCTAAAAGCAGTTTTTGTATTCTGCAAATCTGAATGATCTGGGTGATTTAAGCTGTTTCTGTATTCAAAAAATTTGAAAACAATTGCGTGATTAAAGTTGCATCTAAATTTTGACAAATCCAAAAATATTTTTTCTCAGAAAATAGGATTGAATCGAGGAGACAGTTTGCATAATATGTTGAAACGGCGAATTCTATTTTCTGGGAAAAATATGGAAAATATTTCAAAATGTCTGTTGAAATGTTTACCCAATATGCTAACTATTAATACAATAAAAGGCTTTAATGCGTGTAATGAGCTCTTATTGCATTCGAATAGCGAAGAACAAGCTCAACCTGTGCATCCGCACAGTCTCATTCGGATCTTCTCTGGGTTGCTCCTGTCTATTCATGTATTCTATAGTATCCGTTGATTTTAAGCGGGCAAAGGTCCTGATCAGACTGAATGATGATAAAGTGTTGAGATATCGAAGTAACATCTTGTTGTTTATTGTAAAAAAAAAAAAAAAGAGAGAAAGAAAATAAAAGAAAGAAGAAAGAAAAAAAAATACCATGTTTATCCTAAACATTGCAAAAACACCTTACCATACATGCCCCAAAAAATTTAAAAAGTCATTTATCTACCTGTTTATTTATCTAAAATTGCCAGGTGAGAGACATTCTGTAACGACTCTAATCACTCCGCGTTCTGCTCTGGTCCACACTGTTCGCTCAGACTTCGGGTAAATACGGTAAGTGCCAATTAGCCGGCTTCCTTTACAATTAGGTATGAAACAAAAGACAACAAAAAAAAAAAAAAAAAAAAAAAAAAAATAAAAATAAAAACAAACAAACAAACAAACAAAACAACAATAAAACAACAACAACAACAACAAAGAAACAATGAAAAATAAATAATATTCAAGCCACAACTGATATGATAAAAATTCCAAAGTAAAATACACAAAAAAAAAGAGAGAAAGATTGAGAAAATTTACTTTACCGTAGACAGTCATACCGTCTGCTGTTACAGAATATTGTGTATATATTTCATATTCTCGTGGCGCAATCACCGAACGATTCCCGGATAAGTCCGAAAATGCACGAGATGTTATTTTCAGTCATGCTTACCTAAAATCCGTTTTGGAGTTTGACACGACAGTAAACATTCACCGAGTTATAGTATCACGTTTATGGTCGTCATCTGCTATGAAGTTGTTCTTTTGGGATAAGCGCAAATAAATTACTAATATTATTAATAATAAACATGTTGATCCGCGCAGCCTTATTCAGTCGTGCCTTTTTCCGTCTGCTTTTATACTATTGTGAGAAATAAAGATGGCATGCGGTGAAGGAGAGGGAGGGGACTGTATCAGGAAATCTGCCCCCTCCCGGAAATCTGCCCCCCCCCGGAAAAGGCCCCCCAACGAAATCTGCTCCCCCCCCCCCCGCAACATTTACATCCTTGAATCCACATATTTCGTAATTGCCCGAAGAGATCTTTTCGCTCGACGCATCCTGGCGGGCACACAACGTTGAATCAACGTCGAAACAAACAAGATTTTGCGCGAGTAAAGCAGCATTACGAAAATACACCTATTCAAGTATATATTGAAAAGTTCACCACCAAAAATTGACAGTTTTCAGATAATAATTCTGATATTTTTCATATTTCTGCTCAAAACATAGATATTGGATGCTAGCGAGTACCCACAATCTATGTTTTTGAGCAGAGATATGAAAAATAATGTATACCCCTGCAAACCCCAGTTTTACAATATAAAAGAGGGGTTAATTGGGTCAAAATTATATAGGTATGTTTTCGTGATGTATGAGCCCCCACACCCTTCCGAAAGCAGTTTCTCTGTTAAAACTCATTGTTTGTGCGTCTGTGGTTCCATGGTTCCATGTGGCGTTCGTGATATCCTTATTTATCCCATATCTGTCCTTTTGGTGTCTCAGAAGGGTTGTGCTTTGTGAATGTGGCATTTCTTGTGCATCGTCACTTACACTTTGACAGTTCATGTTAATCGCATGGAATTCCTAGTCTTATTTTCTAAAACAATAAAACAAAAACAAACAATAACAACAGCAACAACAAACAAACAAACAATAAACAATAATAAAAAAAACAACACAAAACAAAAACAAAACGTAACAACAACACAAAACAAACAACAACCTATGGAAGCGTCGTAGTGCCAGGTGAAAAAAAATACTTAAGTCCTACGTAGGAGATAATAAGTCCTACGTAGGAGTTAGTAACTAATACGTAGGAGATAATAAGTCCTACGTAGGAGATAGTAAATCTTACGTAGGAGATAGTTACTCCCACGTAGGAGATAATAAGTCCTACGTAGGAGATAATAAGTCCTACGTAGGAGATAGTAACTCTTACGTAGGAGATAATGTCCTACGTAGGAGATAGTAACTCCTACATAGGAGATAATAAGTCCTACGTAGGAGATAATAACTTCTACGTAGGAGGTAATAAGTCCTACGTAGGAGATAGTATTTAGTTATAGATAATTCAATACGATTTTGAAATGAAGATCAATAGTTTAACCTAAGAAAACAAAACTTATTGATTGATTAAAAAAGTAATATATTTAGTGTTTGATAATTCAGGAAGACCAACAAGTTATCGTCTGCTGAATTAGCCCAGAGAGTGGTAAAGGTTAAGGGATCAAATATCACCCCCCATCCCCGACACAGCCACACACACACACACACACAAGGAAGGATTTGACATTTCATGCAAAGTCTCTGTTGGAAACGATTGGCATAAAATGTCAAATCCTATTTTCTGGGTAAAATAAGACAAATATCACCAATTTATCGTCTGCTAAATTAGCCCAGAAAGTGGTAAAGGTTAAGAGTTAAACTATTTTATCCCAAACGTTAGTTTGACAGTTCATGCACACTGTCTCTATAGGAGACAATTTGCATGATATGTCAAAGCCTACTTTCTGGGAAAATTAAGAGTATAATCAGTTTGTCCTTGATGTATAAATGTTGCCTTACAGTCGTTTTTTTTCCGTTAATAAATCAAACTTAAGAAAATTTATTGATCTGACAGATTAAAGAATTGCAGTGACCTGTCTCAGATACAGGACACTTTTGTCAGATTATGAAAAAGGGAGATTGTGTATTATGCAAACACGAAATACCCAGATCAGACAGCACAACTGCACATTCTGATCAGGATTTTCACTGTTTATCAATGCATTTTACAGTAACCAGTGTTTTTTTAGGTACACAATTAAAGATGCCAATTTGTCTGCTCGGATTCTTAGATCATTGTCGTAATGGTCGTTTACAAATGTTGATGTTCATTTGATGTTTGGACCACTTTGTTTTTATTGCATGGGTTATAGATCAAACTATAACCTTGCCCAGTGGCCTGAGGCTTCTGGTTCTCAGCTGTATGATGCCAAGTAGATAAATGAAACCAGGAGGTACAGGTCCCGGGAGAAGGTTGTATTTAACCGGTTCACACACGAACCACACCATAAAAGTACTGCCTTTATGTGACTCAGTTGCCTGGTAGCATTTAAAATCTAGATACAGATACTGGAAATACACAATGATGTTATTAAACTTGTATTTATATACGTTTGAACAATCTTTTCAAAACAATGTACTAAAAAAAAAAAAAAAAAAAAAAAATAGAATATTTTGTTGATATTTTGTAGAACTTTGAGAAGTCTACAACATTGATGGTTGAGTCTTTTCAAATAAAAATGGACTTTATGAATTATGCGACCACTGTAGACCCAGATAACTCTGTACGTCTGCTTTATGATCAGAGTATATACTGCACACGAATATAGCTGGCACATTCTATCAGCGAAGAAAATGTATGCACATGCTGATCCGGAACTACAATTGTTGCACATATTATTAAATCCTGTTTTTATTATTTGGAGAGACTTGTTATTTCTGTTAGTAAATATGGATAAAATGTCGTTTTCTTTGGATTATTACTGTTACTACCCTAGGTTTCTAGACAGAGAGGCCTGTGCTTACAGTGTAGACCCAGATCAGATGTCACATAACACATTGTGTAATCAGGGTCTACACGGTCTACATTGTTCTACACTTAGCCAGCAATGTTTAGACAAATCAGTGGGTACTATAATGGCCTTGTAAAAAATATAGGGCAAGTGTGGTAAAGGATCATCTGATATCCCAGGTTTGTTTTTGAAACAATTACCTTTAGGCCAATGTTTGAAAAGGTGTGAACAATTTATTGAACCTGACAGATGGTGGTTAGAAAAGAAAGTGGTTTACAGTATTTAACATAAGTATTCTGATAGACACACATTAACAAACAGCAGTCGCGGTCCCTGATTAGACATTACATTACAGAGCATCTTATTAAAGTCTGCACTCTGTTTGCCACTTAAACAGCACGTATAAGCTATGTCAACAGGTAGTAACACGGACTTAATCAAGTTATAGTATGATAGGGATTTAAGGTGTTTAATAATTAGCAATAATATACCCCTAAATACAAATGCAGTAAAAACTGTTTAAGCTCCACGTAGCTCTTTTAAACACAAGACTTTTTGAACATGGCCAACATAATAATATTTATTCTTCGGAATTCAAATGAACAGCTAAACCTCTGTTACTATAACTAATCAAATAAATAAATAAATAAATAATAATAATAATATGGTAATATTAATGATAATAATGTCATTATTATAATTATGTTTCTTTTTCATTATTATCACTATTTTTAATTTCTTAGAAAACCATTTTATGAGATAAAATAGGACCAGCATAGGATTTACCGAATTATGATATACAGCTTGCTTACTATTATTATAATTATTTCTGAAAATAATATCAATAATAATGTTATTATTATCATTTTGTTTTAATGTTATTATTATCATTTTGTTTTAATGCAGTTTCTTAAATATTATAAACAATCAGTTGAATAGATATACTTTATAGAATGAAATATGACCAACATTGTTTTTCTCCGCATTGTAATGCGGTTACTAACCTTTGTAGGAGAAAGTAAGTCCTACGTAGGACTTATTATCTCCTACGTATGTGTAAGTAACTCCTACGTAGGACATTATCTGCTACGTAGGAGTTACTACGTAGAACTTACTATCTCCTATCTCCTACGTAGGAGTTACTATCTCCTACGTAGGACATATTATCTCCTACGTAGAAGTTACTAACTCCTACGTAGGACTTATTATCTCCCAGGAATAGGAGTTACTTTCTCCTACGTAGGACTTATTATCTCCTACATAGGAGTTAGTAGGACTTACTCACTCCTACGTAGGACTTATTATCTCCTACGTAGGAGTTACTATCTCCTACATAGGACTTAAATATTTTGTTCACCTGGCACTAGGGCGCTTCCATACCAACCAAACAGAAACAACAAAAACAAATATAAACAAAAGAAAACAAAAAAAAAAAAAAAAAGAAAAAATAATAATAAAATAAACACATTAACTCTTAGCACTTTTGGTAAAATTTCAGCACACGACAGATTGAAATTTTTCTTTTACCAAGAAAACAGGTTGACATTTCCACATTGTCTTCAATGGAGAAACTGATTGGCACGAAATGTCGAATCATGTTTTCTGGGAAAAAGAAAATATCAATTTGTCATCTGAACTTGCCTATAGAGTGGTAAAGGTTGAAGTGCAACTACAACTACAGCTTTTGTTTTATTTATTTTTATTTATTTTTAGAGAAATATTAAAGGATTGACATTTCATGTGAATCGTCTGCCTAAATCACTATTCACATGAAATGGCAAGTATCATTTTCTGAGAAAAATAGTTTAAAAAATAACTTAAAATAGCATGTCGTTGCTACAATTTTGATAAGCGCTTTAAAGGTTAAAGTTTCGTCGTTGATATTTGGGGTCAATTTCCATGCAAGGTATTGGCTTGAAGTACTTATTGAACGGACTGCTAGATTTTATGGGATTGTAGAGTGTTCTATGCACATTCATTTCTATTTTATGGGACGTAGTTTAAAATCTAATATAAAAAGGATTTTATGTGAAACTAGTTTTTGGGTCGACTGTTTACAGGCGAGCCATAATACTCGTGTTTCTTTGAGGTAGTTGTCCACGTTATTATCATTGACCAAAGTAATCAAACCGCGTAAAAGACGAAATCTAGGTAGCAATTATTTATAGCATAGCTATTCTTGTCGCTGTGACGTCAGAATGCTGTTGATAGAGGGTAATCTGTAAAACCTGGATGTGGGTGTTTGGGACATCGGCAAACAGTGCAGACCCAGTTCAGACACCGCGGAAAGCGACATCTGATAAGGACCTGCACTGTTTGCTTAAATACCAAGAAGTTAAGGGTTAAATGAAACAATTGTAAGTCCAGTTTCAGGTACGTTTTCTCAGCCTACACTGAGGGACAATCGATCTACCAGTGCTACCAGTGGTTTGATTTCAGTATACGTCCAAACCTGTCCTAATCTACAGCCAAAATAGTTTGAATGCTATAAACTTTTCTTTCTACAAGTATTTTTCATCAGATTCTGTATTTTGTACTTTGGACGTTTTCAAATGACATTACATGTTTTCCGACGTTATTCATCACATGGTCCGACAGAGTTATAAAGAAAATATTTCCTCGCTCTATCAAGAAGTATTTGCAAGCAATTATTTGCCAAAGTGTTGCTTGGTCCGACTAACTCGTCAGTGACACTTATGTTCTGCGTTTCGGCCTAGAATGTTAGACTGCTACATTAATATTACTTGGATATGCATACGTACAACTACATTTGTAAATTAATGACCCAGCACATGACAAAACCTCTACAATACGACTTGTGCGATCCGCGATGAATCAGATCAGTCCGCGCATCCGCGCCTTCTAAAGCCTCCTGGCTATCCAAAGTGGAATAAACGAGAACTCTTGCCGTACTGGGTGAATGTACAGATATCTGCGTCTTTGTTCGTCACACAGGTATTATGGTCGGTTTGAAATGCGATGTTACATTATTAACGTTATCTGCCAACAGTTAAACCAAAATGTAACATTTCTTGAATATGCTATCGTAAAGATTACATTTGAACGGGGCCACAACATTTCCTACAAGATTGCATGTGCAAAAACTTAGACATGCACTCGCGCAGTCTGATCAGACTATTCGGAGCCAACCTGAAACCACTTTGGATTCTTGGCTAAACAGAGTACCCTGTGAAGACTGATTAGCCCGAGCAAATGCGCAGGCTGGTTTGAGTGTTGTGCGGACAGGCAGACTTGCTCATGTTTGTGCGATTTAGAAGTTTCAGACCAAAAGAATAAATTTGCCAAAGCAACATTACGTGAATATGGACTTTAATTTTGCTTTGTATTTGGAGGTTTTCACTCGTTACTTGGAAGTTACGATATGATTAATGAACTTACGCTAAAGTTACGTGCCAAACATTGACAATGTAACTAGGTTAACCCATTTAAGCCTAGCGTACAATATAAGGGACACTGGCAAACAGTGTAGACCCAGATCAGACGTCAAAGAACGTGGAGTCTGATCAGGGTCTATACTGCTTGTATAAAATTCAGATTTCTAAAAACATGATAATGTTAAAAACTAACCAGACACCCTTATATAGGGAATGGACCGTTCCAAAGAGTTGAGGTAAAGATACCACTCGGCATAATTGGTTAGGGAACCTTATAGAAAGTGCGAGCTGCAACGTCAAGAAGCGTATCTTTGGACATGCGCCCAGGGAAGATTCAGATCAGTTTTCATAATCCTTCTCACTCAAAAAATATATAAAATAAATTAGTGTACTATATAAGAAAACAAGAGGCCCATGGGCCACAATTCGCTCACCTGATAAAAATAGCTATTGCATTTTTGCAAATGCCATGCAACGTTCTTCCAGTATTGCCACAGTTACTAGAATTCAAATTTGACCATACCATAAAAAGGTCAAAGGTCATCCTAGTCTCATCATTTTAACAAGCTTGGTAGACCTAGAGTCCCCGATGCTCTATATCAAGAGTCAGCCTCTTTCTTAGTACTGGAGAAAAAGATTTTTAAGTGTTTAACCATATATGGGCAGGGCAGACATATTGTTCAATGGTACAGAACCATTTGGACAAATTGCCAACATCCCTTCGATAAAATGCCCTATCTGAAATCTAGTGAAAACTGGTAAAGCGGTTTCAGAGAATACGTTTAAAGATTTATACATGTATTAAGCCCATGGGAAAGGGGCAGATAACTTCAGGGGACAATTTTGATTATAACTAAAATGATTTACTACTTTTAAAATTGATCCTATCTAAAGAGTTTTACTGCTTTAATTATACATTGTAAGTTTCAGCCATTAGGCTTAAATACTTGAAAAGAATTTTTAACTTCCTCCCCACCGCACCCCCCCCCCCCCATACAAATCAATAGAGACGCAAATTTAAGAAGACACTTCTAAAACAAGGTATATCGGTACAAGAATTTTACGGTGACTTAGTGTACAGGATGTATGGATGGATATCTTATTTATAGACGCTCAACCCTAAAAGGGCATATAGCGTCTAATAAGTTGTATATTATATGATGATTTTATTTAACGAGAAATGAAAAATATCTAGGATTGATGT
This sequence comes from Anodontia alba, assembly GCA_964016985.1. Lineage (NCBI taxonomy): Eukaryota > Metazoa > Mollusca > Bivalvia > Lucinida > Lucinidae > Anodontia > Anodontia alba. The sequence continues at coordinate 105,757,719 of OZ024827.1, read as the reverse complement.
GTTTATTTTAAAAAGATAAAGTATCAATGATTTTGTTATTAAAAATACTGATCAAATTTTATTAAAAAGTCCGATCTCTTTAAGAAAGTCTAGTATTTTCTGAGTTGGCATATCATTAAAAAGTTCCTTTATAGTTTTTACATTAAAATACTTTGTGCGAATATAATTAAATTCAGCACAAGTGATAAGAAAATGTTTGACTGTAAAAGGTTCGTTACAAGGAATGCAGAATGGAGCTTGTTCTTTTTTTTAATATGTAAGAATGAGTAATTCTAGTGTGTCCAATTCTACATCTGGTGATTTTTGTTTGTTCTTTTCTGCTGTAATTAGGGAATGTGCATTTGATGTTAAAATTTGGTTTTATTTCATTTAGTTTATTTTGAGTTTGTGTTTCCCAAACAGACTGTCATTAATTGTTTATGTATAGACGGATGCTCGATTTGAAGTCGGAGTGAGGAATTTTGAAATTTGTTATCACTAAGGATAGTGCAGATTTGGCTTCTAAATCGGCTAATTCATTTCCACGAATATTAACGTGGCTGGGAAGCCAACAAAATACAATTTCTTTTAAAACTGAAAGGTAATAATATTTTTTAAGAATTTGCTGAATTAATGGGTTTCTATGGTGTAAATCTTTAAGAGATTTTAATACAGAAAAAGAATCTGAATAAATGATGAACTGTTTTTCAGACTGATCTCTGATATGGTAAAGTGCAATATCAATTGCCTTGGCTTCGGCGGTAAAAATGGAGCTATTATCAGGTAATCTGATACTTTCAGTAAAATTTGGACTAATAACAGAACAAGCAACTTTCTCATCTTGTTTCGAACTATCTGTATAAATTGACAGGTAATGTTTATAATTTGATTTGATTTCTAAAAATTCATTTTTAAAAATATGCGACTTAACTTCTGTTTTTTTTTATTTTTCTGAAGGTCTAATATAATCTTTGGAGGGTTTAACGTCCATGGCTCTTTTGATGGAAAAGAAAAGGGCTGAACATTTGTAATATTAATATTGGTCTCTTCAAGTAACGGTTGTATTCTCAGGCCAAGGGGTTTAATAGCCGTTTGTTTATTGTTGTAAAATCTTTCGTATTTAGGATTAAAAACACAATCATAGGCTGAATTTCATGGATTGGCAGCTAATTTAGTAACATATTGAAGAGATAATTTTTCCCTTCTTATATATAGTGATGGTTCATTTGATTCAGCGTATAAACTTTCGATGGGAGATGTACGAAAAGCCCCTAGAGCCAGACGTAAACCTTGGTGATGAATAGTATCCAAAGATTTCAAATAAGATTTTCTAGCGGATCCATAAAGTATGGATCCATAATCCAGTTTAGATCGAATTAAAGATCTATAAAGGTTTAAAAGAACAGTACGATCTCCTCCCCAGTCGGATGGATGGATGGATATTTTGTTTATAGACGCTCAACCCTAAAAGGGCATATAGCGTCTAATAAGTTTTATGTTATATGATGATTTTATTTAATGAGAAATTTAAAAATATCTAGGATTGATGTGTTTATTTTAAAGAGATAAAGTATCAATGATTTTAAGTTATTAAAAATACTGATCATATTTTATTAAAAAGTCTGATCTCTTTAAGAAAGTCGAGTATTTTCTGAGTTGGCATATCAAAAAGTTCCTTTATAGTTTTTTATATTAAAATACTTTGTGCGAATTTAATTAAATTCAGCACAAGTGATAAGAAAATGTTTGACTGTAAAAAGTTCGTTACAAGGAATGCAGAATGGAGCTTGTTCATTTTTTAATATGTAAGAATGAGTAATTCTATTGTGTCCAATTCTACATCTGGTGATTTTTGTTTGTTCTTTTCTGCTGTAATTAGAGAATGTGCACTTGCTGTTAAAATTTGGTTTCATTTCATTTAGTTTATTTTGAGTTTGTGTTTCCCAAACAGACTGAAATTTATTGTTAATGTATAGACGGATGTTCGATTTAAAGTCGGAGTGAGGAATTTTAAAATTGGTTATCACTAAGGATAGTGCAGATTTAGCTTCTAAATCGGCTAATTCATTCCACGAATATTAACGTGGCTGGGAAGCCAACAAAATACAATTTCTTTTGAAACTGAAAGGTAATAATATTTTTTAAGAATTTGCTGAATTAATGGGTTTCTATGGTGTAAATCTTTAAGAGATTTTAATACAGAAAGAGAATCTGAATAAATGATGAACTGTTTTTCAGACTGATCTCTGATATGGTAAAGTGCAATATCAATTGCCTTGGCTTCGGCGGTAAAAATGGAGCTATTATCAGGTAATCTGATACTGTCAGTAAAATTTGGACTAATAACAGAACAAGCAACTTCTCATCTTGTTCGAACCATCTGTATAAATTGACAGGTAATGTTTATAATTTGATTTGATTTCTAAAAATTCATTCTTAAAAATATGTGACTCGACTTCTGTTTTTTTATTTTTATGAAGGTCAAAAATAATCTTTGGAGGGTTTTACGTCCATGGCTCTTTTGATGGAAAGAAAAGGGCTGAACAGTTTAATATTAATATTGGCCTCTTCAAGTACTGGTTGTATTCTCAGGACAAGGGGTTTTATAGCCGTTGGTTTGTTGTTGTAAAATCTTTAATATTCAGGGTTAAAAACTCAATCATAGGCTGAATTACGTGGATTGGCGGCTAATTTAGTAACATATTGAAGAGATAATTTCTCTCTTCTTATATACAATGATGGTTCATTTGATTCAGCGTATAAACTTTCGACGGGGAAAGTACGAAAAGCCCCAAGAGCAAGACGTAAACCTTGGTGATGAATAGTATCCAAAGATTTGAAATAAGATTTTCTAGCGGATCCATAAACTATGGATCCATAATCCAGTTTAGATCGAATTAAAGATCTATAAAGATTTAAAAGAATAGTACGATCTCCTCCCCAGTCGGAACTGGAGAGAACTTTAAGAATATCAAGTGCTTTTAAACAGTTAGCTTTTAAAGCTTTGATGTGTGGTATAAAAGATAATGTGTTATCGAACAAAAGACCTAGGAATTTTGCTTCACTGAAGACTGGAATAGGACTACCGTATATAGTAAGAAGAGGATCTAAATGTAGCTGACGTATTTGACAAAAATGAACGCACTGAGTTTTTGTTTTTGAAAATTTGAAACCATTTTCTGTTGCCCAATCTTCTATATTGTTTAAACATCGTTGTAGTTTGAATTCAATGGTTTCCATATTTTTCGATCTAATGAATATTCCAAAATCGTCAACAAAAAGAGAACAATCAAGGTCTTTCACACATTTAACGATATCGTTAATTTTAACGCCAAACAAGGTAGGTGATAAAATGCTTCCCTGTGGTACACCTTGTTCTTGTTTAAATATGTCCTATAAGGTATTACCTACTCGAACATTAAATGTTCGATCTGATAAAAATTTTGAATAAAAAGTGGTAATCGGCCTTTAAGGCCTAATTTATGTAAATCTTTCATGATGCCATGTTTCCAAGTAGTATCGTAAGCTTTTTCAAGGTCAAAAAATACAGCTACGACATGTCCTTTTTAAACAGAGGCATCACGAATAAAAGATTCTAAACGAATCAAATGATCGTTTGTACAGTTTTTTTTTTCTGAATCCAGCTTGATATTTTGTTATAAGCTTGTTTGATTCCAAGAACCAAACCATTCTATCAATTATCATTCTCTCCATTGTTTTACATAGACAACTTGTCAAAGCAAAAGGTCTATAGTTAGTAGCTTCAGTATGATTTTTATTTGGTTTTGGTATAGGTATAATCGTTGCTTTACTCCAGTCTTTTGGAAATTTTCCAGTGATCCAAATATCATTTAAAATATTTAATAATGTTTCTAAAGCATTATCGGGATGGATGGATGGATATTTTGTTTATAGACGCTCAACCCTAAAAGGGCATATAGCGTCTAATAAGTTTTATGTTATATGATGATTTCATTTAATGAGAAATTTAAAAATATCTAGGATTCATGTGTTTGTTTTAAAGAGATAAAGTATCAATGATTTTGAGTTATTAAAAATACTGATCATATTTTATTAAAAAGTCCGATCTCTTTAAGAAAGTCGAGTATTTTCTGAGTTGGCATATCAAAAAGTTCCTTTATAGTTTTTACATTAAAATACTTTGTGCGAATGTAATTAAATTCAGCACAAGTGATAAGAAAATGTTTGACTGTGAAAGGTTCGTTACAAGGAATGCAGAATGGAGCTTGTTCTTTTTTTAATATGTAAGAATGAGTAATTCTAGTGTGTCCAATTCTACATCTGGTGATTTTTGTTTGTACTTTTCTGCTGTAATTAGAGAATGAGCATTTGCTGTAAAAATTTGGTTTTATTTCGTTTAGTTTATTTTGAGTTTGTGTTTCTCAAACAGACTGACATTTATTGTTAATGTATAGACGGATGTTCGATTTAAAGTCGGAGTGAGGAATTTTAAAATTGGTTATCACTAAGGATAGTGCAGATTTAGCTTCTAAATCAGCTAATTCATTTCCACGAATATTAACGTGGCTGGGAAGCCAACAAAATACAATTTCTTTTGAAACTAAAAGGTAATTATATTTTTTAAGAATTTGCTGAATTAATGCGTTTCTTTGGTGTAAATCTTTAAGAGATTTAAATACAGAAAGAGAATCTGAATAAATGATGAACTGTTTTTCAGACTGATCTCTGATATGGTAAAGTGCAATACCAATTGCCTTGGCTTCGGCGGTAAAAATGGAGCTATTATCAGGTAATCTGATACTGTCAGTAAAATTTGGACTAATAACAGAACAAGCAACTTTCTCATCTTGTTTCGAACCATCTGTATAAATTGACAGGTAATGTTTATAATTTGATTTGATTTCTAAAAATTCATTCTTAAAAAGATATGACTCGACTTCTGTTTTTTTATTTTTATGAAGGTCAAAAATAATCTTTGGAGGGTTTAACGTCCATGGCTCTTCTGATGGAAAAGAAAAGGGCTGAACAGTTTTAATATTAATATTGGCCTCTTCAAATAACGGTTGTATTCTCAGGCCTAGGGGTTTAATAGCCGTTGGTTTGTTGTTGTAAAATCTTTCATATTTAAGGTTAAAAACACTATCATAAGCTGAATTACGTAGATTGGCGGCTAATTAAGTAACATATTGAAGAGACAATTTCTCTCTTCTTATATACAATGATGGTTCATTTGATTTAGCGTATAAACTTTCGACGGGGGAAGTACGAAAAGCCCCTAGAGCCAGACGTAAACCTTGGTGATGAATAGTATCCAAAGATTTCAATTAAGAATTTCTAGCGGATCCATAAACTATGGATCCATAATCCATTTTTACAAACATATGTATGGTTATGGTAAGATGAGGATCTAAATATAGCTGACGTATTTGACAAAAATGAACACACTTGAGTTTTTGTTTTTGAAAATTTGAAACCAATTTCGGTTGCCCAATCTTCTATATTGTTTAAACATCGTTTTAGTTTGAATTCAATGGTTTCCATATTTTTCGATCTAATAAATATTCCAAAATCGTCAACAAAAAGAGAACAATCAAGGTCTTTCGCACATTTAACAATATCGTTAATTTCAATGCCAAACAAGGTAAAATTTTTGAATAAAAAGTAGTAATCGGCCTTTAAGGCCTAATTTATGTAAATCTTTCATGATGCCATGTTTCCAAGTAGTATCGTAAGCTTTTTCAAGGTCAAAAAATACAGCTACGACATGTTCTTTTTTAACTGTTTTGAGATTTTGTTGGTGGTCTAGACTGATGAGTGGATGCGGGTTTAGGTTTAGGTTTTTGAGTAGGAGTAATGACTTTTGAATTTGCTTTAATGACAGAATCTTTTTCGTTAAACTGGGTGGAAGTTTCTTTGGTTTCAGGTTTAGTGTTTAGGGATTGAACAACTTTAGCAAAGGTAATTTCAGGTTGGTTTTCTTGAATTTTTTTAGCTTCCAAATAAGTAATTTTTTGTGTAACTTTAATTTTCATTATTTCTTTCTCTTTTTTCCAAATTTCACACTGATTTGATTTTAATTGATGGTTTTTGTGACAGTTCACACACTTGGCTTCATTTTTACAAGCATTTGTATGGTGATCAAAGTCACCCATACCACATTTTTCACATACTGATCCAGGTAATTCAGGACAGCCATTTTCAGGATGTCCAAACCTCTGACAGTTGAAACACCGCAGAGGATTTGGGATGTAGACTTCAACCGGTATAATTCGGTAAATTTTTTTTTAGTGAATTCGGCAAAGTTGTGGTGTTGAAAGCTAGTAAAAGTGTATTTGTTTCTATAAGGTTTCCATCTTTTTTTAATTTTAAAACGTTTGCAAGCTGTTACTCCTTGTGTGTTAAGATATTCTGTGATGTTTTCTTCAGTTTCATGTTTTAGCATTCTGTCACGGATAATACCTTTGCAACTGTTGAGAGTTTTATGTTCCGTGACAGTGACATTAATATTAAATTTGTTTGTAAGTTTCAAAAGATTATCAGTTTGAGAGGCCGGATCTAACCCAGACCGCTCTTCTATCTGAAATTAGGGCCAAAATGATGTGTTGAAAAGCTGGAGATCCCTGGGCTTTCCTCAATCATCAGGTTCCCCTCTACCAGCATACGAGACGCCACCCACGGCAAACAGGTGGTTCCTGTTTTCATAGGGGATTACATCCTATCCACTACAGAAGGAAAGTGATCTGTAGATTTTATTTCCTACAGACAAGGGAGGCCGAAAACGTCTGGGAAATTGAAAGATTATTTTTAACATTAGGGGAGATCCATATTTAAAATAAACAGTTTATTAAAGAACGATTCATTTTGGATTCATTTTTAAGAGAGTCAAACAAACAAGCTGTGCTAGATGATATGTAGCTTTCAAATGATATGTAGCTTTCATACCTTGCAAAACGGTTAGTTTTTTATCTAACAATATTAAATGCATCTTACTTTTTAATGTGGAGAATGCTAGAGTTCGGAAAAATGACACAAACACAAGACAAACACATGTTAAATACAGATGAGGTTATAATCTTCGTCCCATGTGCGACCCACGGGCTAAGGATGATACACAAACAAATGAAGCATGTTAGTAACATGAGACAGGAAAGGTTTAAAAGGATAGATCTCGCGAAATTTGTTTTTCCAATTTAAGATGCATTTCAATAAATTTAATTTTATGGTCTGGAATTATACCGGTTGAACGGACGGTTGCTCTGTATGTTAGGGGTTTTACCCAACTGCCACAGAAGCGGAAGGCAGCCACCTATTTCGAGGGCCCGGGTGGTCACGGGCGGCCTCTTTTAGACGGCTTGTACGTCACGCAGAGGGTACGTCTGGCCTATTCTAAGCCCGGAACCAGCACGGGACTAATCCAGTTTAGATCGAATTAAAGATCTATAAAGATTTAAAAGAACCGTATGATCTCCTCCCCAGTCGGAACTGGAGAGAACTGTAAGAATATCAAGTGCTTTTAAACATTTAGCTTTTAAAGCATTGATGTGTGGAATAAAAGATAATTTGTTATCGAACAAAAGACCCATGAATTTCGCTTCACTGACGACTGGAATGGGACTACCATATATGGTAAGATGAGGATCTAAATGTAGCTGACGTATTTGACAAAAATGAACGCATTGAGTTTTTGTTTTTGAAAATTTGAAACCATTTTCTGTTGCCCAATCTTCTTTGTTATTTAAACATCGTTGTAGTTTGAATTCAATGGTTTTCATATGTTTCGATCTAATAAATATTCCAAAATCGTCAACAAAAAGAGAACAGTCAAGGTCTTTCACACATTTAACAATATCGTTAATTTTAATGCCAAACAAGGTTGGTGATAAAATGCTTCCCTGTGGTACACCTTGTTCTTGTTTAAATATGTCCGATAACGTATTACCTATTCGAACATTAAATGTTCGATCTGATAAAAAAATTTTGAATAAAAAGTAGTAATCGGCCTTTAAGGCTTAATTTATGTAAATCTTTCATGATGCCATGTTTCCAAGTAGTATCGTAAGCTTTTTCAAGGTCAAAAAATACAGCTACGACATGTTCTTTTTTAACAAAGGCATCACGAATAAATGATTCCAAACGGATAAAATGATCGTTTGTACAGTTATTTTTTCTGAATCCAGCTTGATATTTTGTTATAAGGTGGTTTGATTCCAAGAACCAAACCAGTCTATCATTAATCATTCTCTCCATTGTTTTACATAGACAACTTGTCAAAGCAATAGGTCTATAGTTACTAGCTTCAGTATGATCTTTATTTGGTTTTGGTATAGGTATAATCGTTGCTTTACTCCAGTCTTTTGATAACTTTCCAGTGATCCAAATATCATTTAAAATATTTAATAATGTTTCTAAAGCATTATAGGGTAAATGTTTAAGAATTTGATAATGAATGTCATTAGGACCAGCCGCTGTATCATGAGATTTATGATGGATGGATGGATGGATATTTTATTTATAGACGCTCAACCCTAAAAAGGGCATATAGCGTCTAAGAAGTTGTATATTATATGATGATTTTATTTAATGAGAAATTAAAAATATCTAGGATTGATGTGTACATTTTAAAAAGATAAAGTATCAATGATTTTAAGTTATTAAAAATACTGATAATATTTTATTAAAAAGTCCGATCTCTTTAAGAAAGTCGGGTATTTTCTGAGTTGGTATATCATTAAAAAGTTCCTTTATACTTTTTACATTAAAATACTTTGTGCGAATATAATTAAATTCAGCACAAGTGATAAGAAAATGTTTGACTGTAAAAGGTTCGTTACAAGGATGGATGGATATTTTAATTATAGACGCCCAACCCTAAAAGGGCATATAGCGTCTAATAAGTTGTATATTATATGATGATTTTACTTAATGAGACATTAAAAATATCTAGGATTGATGTTTAAATTATAAAAAGATAAAGTATCAATGATTTTAAATTATTAAAAATACAGATCATATTTTATTAAAAAGTCCGATCTCTTTCAGAGAGTCGAGTATTTTCTAAGTTGGTATATCATTAAAAAGTTCCTTTATAGTTTTTACATTAAAATACTTTGTGCGAATATAATTAAATTCTGCACAAGAAATAAGAAAATGTTTGACTGTGAAAGGTTCGTTACAAGGAATGCAGAATGGAGCTTGTTCATTTTTAAATATGTAAGAATGAGTAATTCTAGTGTGTCCAATTCTACATCTCGTGATTTTTGTTTGTTCTTTTCTGCTGTAATTAGAGAATGTGCATTTGCTGTTAAAATTTGGTTTTATTTCATTTAGTTTATTTTGAGTTTGTGTTTCCCAAACAGACTGACAATTATTGTTAATGTATAGACGGATGTTCGATTTAAAGTCGGAGTGAGGAATTGTAAAATTGGTTGTCACTAAGGATAGTGCAGATTTAGCTTCTAAATCGGCTAATTCATTTCCACGAATATTAACGTGGCTGGAGAGCCAACAAAATACAATTTCTTTTGAAACTGAAAGGTAATAATATTTTTTAAGAATTTGCTGAATTAATGGGTTTCTATGGTGTAAATCTTAAGAGATTTTAATACAGAAAGAGAATCCGAATAAATGATGAAATGTTTTTCAGACTGACCTCTGATATGGTAAAGTGCAATATCAATTGCCTTGGTTTCGGCGGTAAAAATGGAGCTATTATCAGATAATCTGATACTGTCAGTAAAATTTGGACTAATAACAGAACAAGCAACTTTTTCATCTTGTTTCGAACCATCTGTATAAATTGACAGGTAATGTTTATAATTTGATTTGATTTCTAAAAATTCATTCTTAAAAATATGTGACTCGACTTCTGGTTTTTTTATTTTTATGAAGGTCTAATATAATCTTTGGAGGGTTTAACGTCCATGGCTCTTTTGATGGAAAAGAAAAGGGCTGAACAGTTTTAATATTAATATTGGCCTCTTCAAGTAACGGTTGTATTCTCAGGCCAAGGGGTTTAATAGCCGTTGGTTTGTTGTTGTAAAATCTTTCATATTTCGGGTTAAAAACACAATCATAAGCTGAATTACGTGGATTGGCGGCTAGTTTAGTAACATATTGAAGAGACAATTTTTCTCTTCTTATATATAGTGATGGTTTATTTGATTCAGCGTATAAACTTTCGATGGGGGATGTACGAAAAGCCCCTAGAGCCAGACGTAAACCTTGGTGATGAATAGTATCCAAAGATTTCAAATAAGATTTTCTAGCGATCCATAAAGTATGGATCCATAATCCAGTTTAGATCGAATTAAAGATCTATAAAGATTTAAAAGAACAGTACGATCTCCTCCCCAGTCGGAACTGGAGAGAACTTTAAGAATATCAAGTGCTTTTAAACATTTAGGTTTTAAAGCTTTGATGTGTGGAATAAAAGATAATTTATTATCGAACAAAAGACCTAGGAATTTTGCTTCACTGACGACTGGAATGGGACTACCGTATATGGATGGATGGATATTTTGTTTATAGACGCTCAACCCTAAAAGGGCATATAGCATCTAATAAGTTTTATGTTATATGATGATTTTATTTAATGAGAAATTTAAAAATATCTAGGATTGATGTATTTATTTTAAAGAGATAAAGTATCAATGATTTTAAGTGATTAAAAATACTGATCATATTTTATTTAAAAGTCCGATCTCTTTAAGAAAGTCGAGTATTTTCTGAGTTGGCATATCAAAAAGTTCCTTTATAGTTTTTATATTAAAATACTTTGTGCGAATGTGATTAAATTCAGCACAAGTGATAAGAAAATGTTTGACTGTGAAAGGTTCATTACAAGGAATGCAGAATGGAGCTTGTTCATTGTTTAAAATATAAGAATGAGTAATTCTAGTGTGTCCAAGTCTACATCTCGTGATTTTTGTTTGTTCTTTTCTGCTGAGATTAGAGAATGTGCATTTGCTGTTAAAATTTGGTTTGATTTCATTTAATTTATTATAAGTTTGTGTTTCCCAAACAGACTGACATTTGTTGTTGATGTATTGACAGACGTTTGATTTAAAGTCGGAGTGAGGAATTTTGAAATTGGTTATTACTAAGGATAATGCAGATTTGGCTTCTGAATCTGCTAATTCATTTCCACGAATATTAACGTGGCTGGGAAGCCAACAAAATACAATTTCTTTTGAAGCGGAAAGATAATAATATTTTTTAAGAATTTGCTGAATTAATGGGTTTCTATGGTGTAAATCTTTAAGAGATTTTAATACAGAAAGAGAATCTGAATAGATGATAAACTGTTTTTCAGACTGATCTCTGATATGGTAAAGTGCAATATCAATTGCCTGTGCTTCGGCGGTAAATATGGAGCTATTATCAGGTAATCTGATACTGTCAGTAAAATTTGGACTAATAACAGAACAAGCAACTTTCTCATCTTGTTTCGAACCATCTGTATAAATTGACAGGTAATGATTATAATTTGATTTGATTTCTAAAAATTCAGTCTTAAAAATATGCGACTCGACTTCTGTTTTTTTATTTTTATGAAGGTCTAAAATAATCTTTGGAGGGTTTAACGTCCATGGCTCTTTTGATGGAAAAGAAAAATGCTGAACATTTTTAATATTAATATTGGCCTCTTCAAGTAACGGTTGTATTCTCAGGCCAAGGGGTTTAATAGCCGTTGGTTTGTTGTTGTAAAATCTTTCATATTTAGGATTAAAAACACAATCATAGGCTGAATTACGTGGATTGGCGGCTAATTTAGTAACATATTGAAGAGACAATTTCTCTCTTCTTATATACAATGATGGTTCATTTGATTCAGCGTATAAACTTTCGACGGGGGAAGTACGAAAAGCCCCTAGAGCCAGACGTAAACCTTGGTGATGAATAGTATCCAAAGATTTTAAATAAGATTTTCTAGCGGATCCATAAACTATGGATCCATAATCCAGTTTAGATCGAATTAAAGATCTATAAAGATTTAAAAGAACTGTACGATCTCCTCCCCAGTCGGAACTGGAGAGAACTTTAAGAATATCAAGTGCTTTAAGACATTTAGCTTTTAAAGCTTTGATGTGTGGTATAAAAGATAATTTGTTATCGAACAAAAGACCCAGGAATTTTGCTTCACTGACGACTGGAATTGGACTACCGTATATGGTGAGATGAGGATCTAAATGTAGCTGACGTATCTGACAAAAATAAACGCATTGAGTTTTTGTTTTTGAAAATTTGAAACCATTTTCTGTTGCCCAATCTTCTATATTGTTTAAACATCGTTGTAGTTTGAATTCAATGGTTTCCATATTTTTCGATCTAATAAATATTCCAAAATCGTCAACAAAAAGTGAACAATCAAGGTCTTTCACACATTTAACAATATCGTTAATTTTAATGCCAAACAAGGTAGGTGATAAAATGCTTCCCTGTGGTACACCTTGTTCTTGTTTAAATATGTCCGATAACGTATTACCTATTCGAACATTAAATGTTCGATCTGATAAAAAATTTTGAATAAAAAGTGGTAATCGGCCTTTAAGGCCTAATTTATGTAAATCTTTCATGATGCCATGTTTCCATGTAGTATCGTAAGCTTTTTCAAGATCAAAAAATACAGCTACGACATGTTCTTTTTTAATAAAGGCATCACGAATAAAGGATTCCAAACGAATCAAATGATCGTTTGTACAGTTATTTTTTCTGAATCCAGCTTGATATTTTGTTACAATCTGGTTTGATTCCAAGAACCAAACCAGTCTATCATTAATCATTCTCTCCATTGTTTTACATAAACAACTTGTCAAAGCAATAGGTCTGTAGTTAGTAGCTTCAGTATGATCTTTATTTGGTTTTGGTATAGGTATAATCGTTGCTTTACTCCAGTCTTTTGGAAATTTTCCAGTGCTCCAAATATCATTTAAAATATTTAATAAAGTTTTTAAAGCGTTATCGGGTAAATGTTTAAGAATTTGATAATGAATGTCATCAGGACCAGCAGCTGTATCATGAGATTTATGAAGAGCATCTAATAATTCTGAAGCTGTGAATGGTACATTATATTTTTCATGATTTAGTGACATAAAATTTAGATGCTCTTTCTCTCGTTCCTGTTTTATGTTTTGAAAGGTTTCAGAATAATTTGCACTAGAAGAGTTTTTCTGAAAATTCTCTCCTAGTGCATTGGAAATATCTTTAGTCGTTGAGCATATATTTCCATTTGATTTAATATGGACATGCTTGTTATTTTTATTTTTGCCAGTAATTTTTCGAATCATGTCCCATATCTTCTTTGCTGGAGTTCTAGAATTAAGTTTGGAGACGTATTGCTGCCAAGATGTTCTTTTAGCCGTTTTTATTGTCTTGCGAGCTTTTGCTCGCATTTGTTTGGCATGGATTAGATTTTCTTTTTGAAATTCCATCGGGAATGATGGTCTTCATTTGTCGATTCAATTTCTTCAATTTTAATTGGAAAATGATCGCTCCCATGAAGGTCATCTAAAACTGACCAATCAAAATCTAAGTAAATATTTGGAGAGCATATAGACAAATCTAAAGCAAAATAATTTCTTGTAGGAGAATGAAGATAAGTTGGTTGTTTATCGTTAAATAAACATAAATCATTTTCTGCAATAAAATTTTCTATTATTTCTCCTTTGTCATTTGTATCCAGACAACCCCATAGTTTGCTGTGACTATTAAAGTCACCCAATAATAAATAAGGACGAGGTAACTGGTTTATAAGATTTTCTAAATCGTGTTTAGAAAATTTACAGTGTGGAGGAAGATATAGAGAACAAATTGTTATGGATTTAGACAGAGTGACATTTACAGCAACAGCTTGTAAATTACTATTTATATCTATCTGTCTATGAGGAACATTTGATTTTACAAGGATAGATGAACCTCCTGAGGCTTTCTGATTTTCAGTTGTGATATGATTATATAAATTATAATTTTTAAAATTAATATTATCTGTATTTTTTAAAAATGTTTCCTGGAGACAAAAGACAGTCGGAGAAAGTAGTGTTGTTAAAATTAAAATTTCGTTATAATTTGCTTTTAGTCCTCGACAGTTCCACTGAATAATTGATTTTTTATCCATGATAAATGGAGAGATGATTTGAAAATAAGGAACTTAATCCTTTTGTTTTCTCTGAGACTGCGAGAACATGGAGGAGTCAGTCTCTAACTCCATGGTCTCAAGGGAATCGAACCGATTGACCAACTTGATCGGATCGGCCGACGCCCCTTTACTATATGGATTTGGTGCTTTATCTTTATCTTTTTCTTTTCCATTTTTTCCTTTCTGGTCAGCTGTCCTGGACCTGGATCTCTGTTGTGATCCACTTGTTTTAGTCGGCTGTGTTTGTGAACTGTTTTGAGATTTTGTTGGTGGTCTAGACTGATGAGTAGATGTGGGTTTAGGTTTAGGTTTTACAGTAGGAGTAATAACTTTTGAATTTGCTTTGATGACAGAATCTTTTTCGTTAAACTGGGTAGAACTTTCTTTGGTTTCAGGTTTAGTGTTTAGGGATTGAACAACTTTTGCAAAGGTGATTTCAGGTTGATTTTCTTGAATCTTCTTGGTTTCCAAATAAGTAATTTTTTGTGTAACTTTAATTTTCATTATTTCTTTCTCTTTTTTCCAAATTTCACACTGATTTGATTTTGATTGATGGTTTTTGTGACAGTTCACACACTTGGCTTCATTTTTACAAGCATTTGTTGAGTGATCAAAGTCACCCATACCACATTTTTCACATACTGATCCAGGTAATTCAGGACAGCCGTTTTCATGATGTCCAAACCTCTGACCTTTGAAACACCGCAGAGGATTTGGTATGTAGACTTCAACCGGTATAATTCGGTAAAATATTTTTAGTGATTTCGGTAAAGTTGTGGTGTTGAAAGTTAGTAAAAGTGTATTTGTTTCTATAAAGTTTCCATCTTTTTTAATTTTAAAACGTTTGCAAGCTGTTACTCCTTGTGTGTTAAGATATTCTGTGATATTTTCTTCAGTTTCATGTTTTAGCATCCTGTCACGGATAATAGCTTTGCAACTATTGAGTGTTTTATGTTCCGTGACAGAGACATTAATGTTAAAGAATTTTGTAATTTTCAAGAGATTATCAGTTTGAGATTTTCTGTTAGTTTCGACCAAAAGAGTTCCATTTTTTAATTTTTTTTACATTTTTTGGAGTGCCTATTAAAGATTCTATTTGTTTTTCTATGATGAAAGGAGACAGTGAAGTAATTGGTTTGTCTTCCTTACTCGAAATCACTAAAAATTTAGCGAAGTTCTCATTTGCTTTGAAAGTAAAAGTAGTCGGTTGCGTGTCGTCCTCCGAAGAGTCGAACGCCAGAAATCGTTTTCGAGAGGCCATGGTGATGAAATTTTTGATTCGATAGCTATGCGCCCCACCCTCCATGGAGCCCTACAAGGGGACGTTTAACAGAAATGGATCTCCTATTTCTAACGTCAAGGCTACATTGCTATTATACTCGGTGTCAAGATCAGAGTCTTCAGCTCGGCCTCATGCTTAGATGATTTCCCACCTATTCATCTAAATTTCCATAGAAAAATTTATGAACAGTTGAGTTCATCCCCCTATCCACAGCCTCCACTCACAGAGGTTTCCGCCAAAGCCCCAATACAAGCCCACCAATTGACCCTTCAGCCGCCGCCCATTGAAACTCACTTAAAGTTAGAGGAACATGAGAAAAATAAGCCCGGTTTGGTACCATAAAGATACGTATGAAAGAGAGAAAGAAGCTAAGAACAAGTTGTGCGCTTCTAGAGCTTGGCACGACTGAGCCGATTGATCCAGGCCATATCTAACCCAGACCGCTTTTCTATCTGAAATAAGGGCCAAAATGATGTGTTGAAAAGCTGGAGATCCCTGGGGTTTCCTCAATCATCAGGTTCCCCTCTCCCAGCATACGTGACGCCACCCACGGCAAACAGGTGGTTCCTGTTTTAATAGGGGATTACACCCTATCCACTACAGGAGGAAAGTGATCTGTAGATTTTATTCCCTACAGACAAGGGAGGCCGAAAACGTCTGGGAAATTGAAAGGTTATTTTTAATATAAATTAGGAGATCCATATTTAAAATAAACAGTTTATTAAAAGAAGGATTCATTTTGGATTCATTTTTTAAGAGAGTCAAACAAATAAGCTGTGTTAGATGATATGTAGCTTTCAAATGATATGTAGCTTTCATACCTTGAAAAACGTTTAGTTTTTTATCTAACAATATTAAACGCATCTTACTTTTTAATGTGGAGAATGCTAGAGTTCGGAAAAAATGACACAAACACAAGACAAACACATGTTAAATACAGATGAGGTTATAATCTTCGTCCCATGTGCGACCCACGGGCACAGAATGATACACAAACAAATGAAGCATGTTAGTAACATGAGATAGGAAAGGTTTAAAAGGATAGATCTCGCGAAATTTGTTTTTTTCCAATTTAAGATGCATTTCAATAAATGTAATTTTATAGTCTGGAATTATACCGGTTGAACGGACGGTTGCTCTGTATTGTTAGGGGTTTTACCTAAATGCCACAGAAGCGGAAGGCAGCCACCTATTTCGAGGGCCGGGTGGTCACGGGCGGCCTCTTTTAGACGGCTCGTACGTCACGCAGAGGGTACGTCTGGCCTATTCTAAGCCCGGAACCAGCACGGGGCTTGAAAATAAGGAACTTAATCCTTTTGTTTTCTCTGAGACTGCGAGAACATGGAGGAGTCAATCTCTAACTCCATGTTCTCAAGGGAATCGTACCGATTGACCAACTTGATCGGATCGGCCGACGCCCCTTTACTGAATGGATTTGGTTCTTTCTCTTTATCTTTTCCATTTTATCCTTTTGTATCAGCTGTCCTGGACCTGGATCTCTGTTGTGATCCACTTGCTTTAGTCGGCTGTGTTTGTGAACTGTTTTGAGATTTTGTTGGTGGTCAAGACTGATGAGTAGATGCGGGTTTAGGTTTAGGTTTTTGAGTAGGAGTAATGACTTTTGAATTTGCTTTGATGACAGAATCTTTTTTCGTTAAACTGGGTGGAAGTTTCTTTGGTTTCAGGTTTAGTGTTTAGGGATTGAACAACTTTAGCAAAGGTAATTTCAGGTTGGTTTTCTTGTTTTCTTTCTCTTTTTTCCAAATTTCACACTGATTTGATTTTGATTGATGGTTTTTGTGACAGTGTGAAAGTTCACACACTTGGCTTCATTTTTACAAGCATTTGTATGGTTATCAAAGTCACCCATACCACATTTTTCACATACTGATCCAGGTAATTCAGGACAGCCATTTTCATGATGTCCAAACCTCTGACAGTTGAAACACCGCAGAGGATTTGGGACGTAGACTTCAACCGGTATAATTCGGTAAAAAGTTTAGTGATTTCGGCAAAGTTGTGGTGTTGAAAGTTAGTAAAAGTGTATTTGTT
This sequence comes from Anodontia alba, assembly GCA_964016985.1. Lineage (NCBI taxonomy): Eukaryota > Metazoa > Mollusca > Bivalvia > Lucinida > Lucinidae > Anodontia > Anodontia alba. The sequence goes on along the minus strand of OZ024827.1, from coordinate 105,740,290 downwards.
TCTATAAGGTTTCCATCTTTTTTTAATTTTAAAACGTTTGCAAACTGTTACTCCTTGTGTGTTAAGATATTCTGTGATATTTTCTTCAGTTTCATGTTTTAGCATTCTGTCACGGATTATACCTTTGTAACTGTTGAGAGTTTTATGTTCCGTGACTGACATTAATATTAAAAATTTTTGCGTGACTGACATTAATATTAAAAATTTTTGTAAGTTTCAATCTGTTTGTTTCGACCAAAAGAGTTCCATTTTTTATTTTTTTTTTACATTTTTTGGAGTGCCTATAATTGATTCTATTTGTTTTTCTATAATGAAAGGTGATAGTGAACTAATAGGTTTGTCCTCTTTACTCGAAATCACTAAAAATTTTGCGAAGTTCTCATTAGCTTTGAACGTAAAGGTAGTCGGTTGCGTGTCGTCCTCCGAAGAGTTGAACGCCAGAAATCGTTTTCGAGAGGCCATGGTGATGAAATTTTTGATTCGATAGCTATGCGCCCCACCCTCCATGGAGCCCTACAAGAGGACGTTTAACAGAAATGGATCTCCTATTTCTAACGTCAAGGCTACATTCTATTTTACTCGGTGTCAAGATCAGAGTCTTCAGCTCGGCCTCATGCTTAGATGATTTCCCACCTATTCATCTAAATTTCCATAGAAAAATTTATGAACAGTTGAGTTCATCCCCCTATCCACAGCCTCCACTCAGAGGTTTCCGCCAAAGCCCCAATACAAGCCCACCAATTGACCCTTCAGCCGCCGCCCATTGAAACTCACTTAAAGTTAGAGGAACATGAGAAAAATAAGCCCGGTTGGTACCATAAAGATACGTATGAAAGAGAAAGAAGCTAAGAACAAGTTGTGCGCTTCTAGAGCTTGGCACGACTGAGCCGATTGATCCAGGCCGGATCTAACCCAGACCGCTCTTCTATCTGAAATAAGGGCCAAAATGATGTGTTGAAAAGCTGGAGATCCCTGGGCTTTCCTCAATCATCAGGTTCCCCTCTCCCAGCATACGAGACGCCACCCACGGCAAACAGGTGATTCCTGTTTTAATAGGGGATTACACCCTATCCACTACAGAAGGAAAGTGATCTGTAGATTTTATTCCCTACAGACAAGGGAGGCCGAAAACGTCTGGGAAATTGAAAGGTTATTTTTAACATTAGAAAAAAAAAACAGTGCATTAAAGAAAGAAGGATTCATTTTGGATTCATTTTTTAAGAGAGTCAAACAAACAAGCTGTGTTAGATGATATGTAGCTTTCAAATGATACGTAGCTTTCAGCTTTCTTTTTAGCTTTTTTTGTAGAAAGCTAATCTTAGTGCTTTTCGTACGTTTGTTCGGTTTGTGCTTGTTTAGATTTGTCGGTTTCCTCTTCCTCTTGGGGTCTGGGAAGGGCTGCGGTTTGTTATTGTGGCACTCCCTGGACTTTTCTCTTACCTTTTTTTTTCATACCTTGAAAAAACGGTTAGTTTCTTATCTAACAATATTAAATGCATCTTACTTTTTAATGTGGAGAATGCTAGAGTTCGGAAAAATGACACAAACACAAGACAAACACATATGTTAAATACAGATGAGGTTATAATCTTTGTCCCATGTGCGACCCACGGGCACAGGATGATACACAAACAAATGAAGCATGTTAGTAACATGAGATAGGAAAGGTTTAAAAGGATAGATCTCGCGAAATTTGTTTTTTCCAATTTAAGATGCATTTCAATAAATTTAATTTTATAGTCTGGAATTATACCGGTTGAATGGACGGTTGCTCTGTATGTTAGGGGTTTTACCCAACTGCCACAGAAGCGGAAGGCAGCCACCTATTTCGATGGCCCGGGTGGTCACGGGCAGCCTCTTTTAGACGGCTTGTACGTCACGCAGAGGGTACGTCTGGCCTATTCTAAGCCCGGAACCAGCACGGGACGTAAAATATATGATTTTAAGACAAAAGAAAGGCAACTACATAATCAGGAACAATTGCCCGCATCAAGCAAAAACGTGCCTTCGAACATGCGCAACTTGAATGGGCATATTCAGTTTCTGCACTTATCTCATATAAAGTATCATTAGAGACTTTGATCCATTCATACATTTTGTAGTGTCCAATAATTGTGTAAGTGGACAGCGAAGGCCCCGATCAGATTGCGCGGATACAGAGTGATCTGGGCCTTCGATGTCCGCATGTGCTCAAAGACACGTTTTTGCATGGCGCGGCGAGTGATTTTTGTAATGTGTAACCATTCGCCTGTAAGGTCGTAAATGAAGGTTTTGGTCGTTTCTCTGTATGCTGACAAACAAACAAATCCGAGAGTGTAGTGCAAATATGCTTTATTAAATTCTATTAAGACGTCTATTGACATTTAAGACGTCTATTGACATTTCAAATGTTCATCTTATAATACATTGTCATAAGACCTGCACCAACAGCAAGCCACATATTTCCTGTAAAGAGATAAGATTACATGTTCAAGTAAGGTTAATGATGTAATATATATGTTAATGATGTAATTATATATATATATATATATATATATATATATATATATATATATATATATATATATATATATATATATATATATATATTTACACGTACATTGTATTGTTCAAGTGTGATAGATACATGCTGAGGACGATCTGAATTCTGCGATTCTCTTATGTGCTTGAAGATGCACTTAGGCCTGGCGAGGTCCATGTAATGCTCAGTTTTGACCGAGTTAGGAGTTTAACGACCCAGTTACTATTAATGTCCTGTCGAACCGGTCAGTTAAACCTACAGCTATTCCCAGAAAGTGTTCTCAAAGCGGCTAACCAGTACTTGTTCATATAATTTCGCCAGTAACATGCAGTGAACTTCTTTAATGAGAGGAAGAAGACTGACCGTAGAATAATTCATGATCAAACTCCACGAAAGTTATTTGGCCGAGCTTAGACTGGAACTAGCGATCCCTTGATCTTCAAACAACTGCACTTCCGTATGAGGTAGGAGCCCAGTCAGCATTCTACGTAAATCTATATCGGGCCGTCATCGGCCCGTCAGGGTAGCTGACGGGCCGATGACGGCCCGATGTAGATTTACGTAGAATGCTAGCTGGGAGCCAAGCTCCATGAATGGTAAGAATATGAAAATTATACCGAGCAAAACTAAGTTAGAGGTCAAGTATAAGGGAGGGCATCTTTGGTGCTCAATACCATATGTAATCAAGTATTACTATATCGTTTCCTGGCCAATTAAAACGTAATGCTTCATTTTGTGGGCCATTGCAGTCTTTTGAATCAAAGGCCTAAAGCAATGTCAGTTTTCAGCTATGCGTTGTGCATTGTTAGAAAGGTCTGTGTTTGTGAATTGTTAAAAGCTTAGGCATTTCTGAAGTAAAATTAGAGTTTGCAGCATATTTGCAGATTTAACATCCAAACGAAGCAATAGCCTATGGGTTACTTTTGGAAATATCGAACCACTTTATAAGTTAGTTCTTTGGGTTCTTTGGGAAGTAGACCATTTTAAATATACTCAACAAAATAATTTAAGGGTCACTTAGTGCAATTTTCTATATATGCAAACTTTAAACGAGTCTATGGGCAAAACTACAGAAGATACCGAAATATTGTTGATCGTTTCTTAAAGTGGAACCCGAAATGGAGTGTTTCCAACAATTTTGAAACGAAAAATTTCATTTTAAAATTCGTAAAAAATGCTACTTTTTACCCAAAAATAGAAATCGACATTTGAACATAATAAGTAATGTCTTGACTTCAAATTATGAATAAATCATAGAGAATTTTAATTTCAATAAAAAAACTCACATTTTCCTACAGGTACCTTCTATAGATTATTCAGGGTCTATGAGGAATCATCGAGGCAATTTTTCTAGCCATATCAGTGTATCTTTTATCCCTAAGAAAGTGTAATTTGCAAGCTTGTGTTTGGGGTAATGGATGGATGGATGGATATTTTGTTTATAGACGCTCAACCCTAAAAGGGCATATAGCGTCTAATAAGTTTTAGGTTATATGATGATTTTATTTAATGAGAAATTTAAAAATATCTAGGATTGATGTATTTATTTTAAAGAGATAAAGTATCAATGATTTTAAGTGATTAAAAATACTGATCATATTTTATTAAAAAGTCCGATCTCTTTAAGAAAGTCGAGTATTTTCTGAGTTGGCATATCAAAAAGTTCCTTTATAGTTTTTATATTAAAATACTTTGTGCGAATGTGATTAAATTCAGCACAAGTGATAAGAAAATGTTTGACTGTGAAAGGTTCATTACAAGGAATGCAGAATGGAGCTTGTTCATTGTTTAAAATATAAGAATGAGTAATTCTAGTGTGTCCAAGTCTACATCTCGTGATTTTTGTTTGTTCTTTTCTGCTGAGATTAGAAAATGTGCATTTGCTGTTAAAATTTGGTTTGATTTCATTTAATTTATTATAAGTTTGTGTTTCCCAAACAGACTGACATTTGTTGTTGATGTATTGACAGACGTTTGATTTAAAGTCGGAGTGAGGAATTTTGAAATTGGTTATTACTAAGGATAATGCAGATTTGGCTTCTGAATCTGCTAATTCATTTCCACGAATATTAACGTGGCTGGGAAGCCAACAAAATACAATTTCTTTTGAAGCGGAAATATAATAATATTTTTTTAAGAATTTGCTGAATTAATGGGTCTGTATGGTGTAAATCTTTAAGAGATTTTAATACAGAAAGAGAATCTGAATAAATGATGAACTGTTTTTCAGACTGATCTCTGATATGGTAAAGTGCAATATCTATTGCCTTGGCTTCGGCGGTAAAAATGGAGCTATTATCAGGTAATCTGATACTGTCAGTAAAATTTGGACTAATAACAGAACAAGCAACTTTCTCATCTTGTTTCGAACCATCTGTATAAATTGACAGGTAATGTTTATAATTTGATTTGATTTCTAAAAATTCATTCTTAAAAATATGCGACTCGACTTCTGTTTTTTTTATTTTTATGAAGGTCTAAAATAATCTTTGGAGGGTTTAACGTCCATGGCTCTTTTGATGGAAAAGAAAAATGCTGAACATTTTTAATATTGATATTGGCCTCTTCAAGTAACGGTTGTATTCTCAGGCCTAGGGGTTTAATAGCCGTTGGTTTGTTGTTGTAAAATCTTTCATATTTAGGATTAAAAACACAATCATAGGCTGAATTACGTGGATTGGCGGCTAATTTAGTAACATATTGAAGAGACAATTTCTCTCTTCTTATATACAATGATGGTTCATTTGATTCAGCGTATAAACTTTCGACGGGGGAAGTACGAAAAGCCCCTAGAGCCAGACGTAAACCTTGGTGATGAATAGTATCCAAAGATTTCAAATAAGATTTTCTTGCGGATCCATAAACTATGGATCCATAATCCAATTTAGATCTAATTAAAGATCTATAGAGATTTAAAAGAACAGTACGATCTCCTCCCCAGTCGGAACTGGAGAGAACTTTAAGAATATCAAGAGCTTTTAAACATTTAGCTTTTAAAGCTTTGATGTGTGGTATAAAAGATAATTTGTTATCGAACAAAAGACCCAGGAATTTTGCTTCACTGACGACTGGAATTGGACTACCGTATATGGTGAGATGAGGATCTAAATGTAGCTGACGTATCTGACAAAAATGAACGCATTGAGTTTTTGTTTTTGAAAATTTGAAACCATTTTCTGTTGCCCAATCTTCTATATTGTTTAAACATCGTTGTAGTTTGAATTCAATGGTTTCCATATTTTTCGATCTAATAAATATTCCAAAATCGTCAACAAAAAGTGAACAATCAAGGTCTTTCACACATTTAACAATATCGTTAATTTTAATGCCAAACAAGGTAGGTGATAAAATGATTCCCTGTGGTACACCTTGTTCTTGTTTAAATATGTCCGATAACGTATTACCTATTCGAACATTAAATGTTCGATCTGATAAAAAGTTTTGAATAAAAAGTGGTAATCGGCCTTTAAGGCCTAATTTATGTAAATCTTTCATGATGCCATGTTTCCAGGTAGTATCGTAAGCTTTTTCTAAGTCAAAAAATACAGCTACGACATGTTCTTTTTTAACAAAGGCATCACGAATAAAAGATTCCAAACGAATCAAATGATCGTTTGTACAGTTATTTTTTCTGAATCCAGCTTGATATTTTGTTATAAGCTGGTTTGATTCTAAGAACCAAACCAGTCTATCATTAATCATTCTCTCCATTGTTTTACACAAACAACTTGTCAAAGCAATAGGTCTATAGTTAGTAGCTTCAGTATGATCTTTATTTGGTTTTGGTATAGGTATAATCGTTGCTTTACTCCAGTCTTTTGGAAATTTTCCAGTGATCCAAATATCATTTAAAATATTTAATAAAGTTTTTAAAGCGTTATCGGGTAAATGTTTAAGAATTTGATAATGGATGTCATCAGGACCAGCAGCTGTATCGTGAGATTTATTAAGAGCATCTGATAATTCTGAAGCTGTGAATGGTACATTATATCTTTCATGATTTAGTGACGTAAAATTTAGATGCTCTTTCTCTTGTTCCTGTTTTATGTTTTGAAAGGTTTCGGAATAATTTGCACTAGAAGAGTTTTTCTGAAAATTCTCTCCTAGTGCATTGGAAATATCTTTAGTCGTTGAGCATATATTTCAATTTGATTTAATATGGACATGCTTGTTATTTTTATTTTTGCCAGTAATTTTTCGAATCATGTCCCATATTTTCTTTGCTGGAGTTCTAGAATTAAGTTTGGAGACGTATTGCTGCCAAGATGTTCTTTTAGCCGTTTTTATTGTCTTGCGAGCTTTTGCTCGCATTTGTTTGGCATGGATTAGATTTTTCTTTTGTTGGCTGCCTATTGAACTTTCGTAAGGCAGATTTTCTTTTATTTATTGAATTTTTAACATCTTTATTAAACCAAGGTCTATTTCTTTTTGAACGTGTCGAGGACTTTGGAATACATTTTTCGGCTACATGAATTAATGTATCAGTAAAAGCTTGTATATCATCTGCTGTTTTAAACATTTCAGGATTTAATTTTTCATTACATAGCTCCATAAAATTCTCCCAGTTTGCTTTATTCAAATTCCATCGGGAATGATGGTCTTCATTTGTCGATTCAATTTCTTCAATTTTAATTGGAAAATGATCGCTCCCATGAAGGTCATCTAAAACTGACCAATCAAAATCTAAGTAAATATTTGGAGAGCATATAGACAAATCTAAAGCAAAATAATTTCTTGTAGGAGAATGAAGATAAGTTGGTTGTTTATCGTTAAATAAACATAAATCATTTTCTGCAATAAAATTTTCTATTATTTCTCCTTTGTCATTTGTATCCAGACAACCCCATAGTTTGCTGTGACTTAAAATCACCTAATAATAAATAAGGACGAGGTAACTGGTTTATAAGATTTTCTAAATCGTGTTTAGAAAATTTACAGTGTGGAGGAAGATATAGAGAACAAATTGTTATGGATTTAGACAGAGTGACATTTACAGCAACAGCTTGTAAATTACTATTTATATCTATCTGTCTATGAGGATGGATGGATATTTTGTTTATAGACGCTCAACCCTAAAAGGGCATATAGCGTCTAATAAGATGATTATATGATGATTTTATTTAATGAGAAATTAAAAATATCTAGGATTGATGAGTTCATTTTAAGAAAGATAAAGTATCAATGATTTTATGTTATTAAAATACAGATCATATTTTATTAAAAAGTCCGATCTCTTTCAGAAAATCGAGTATTTTTTGAGTTGGCATATTAAAAAGTTCCTTTATATTTTTTACATTAAAATACTTTGTGCAAATATAATTAAATTCAGCACAAGTGACAAGAAAATGTTTGACCGTAAAAGGTTCGTTACAAGGAATGCAGAATGGAGCTTGTTCATTGTTTAAAATATAAGAATGAGTAATTCTAGTGTGTCCAAGTCTACATCTCGTGATTTTTGTTTGTTCTTTTCTGCTGAGATTAGAGAATGTGCATTTGCTGTTAAAATTTGGTTTGATTTCATTTAATTTATTATAAGTTTGTGTTTCCCAAACAGACTGACATTTGTTGTTGATGTATTGACAGACGTTTGATTTAAAGTCGGAGTGAGGAATTTTGAAATTGGTTATTACTAAGGATAATGCAGATTTGGCTTCTGAATCTGCTAATTCATTTCCACGAATATTAACGTGGCAGGGAAGCCAACAAAATACAATTTCTTTTGAAGCGGAAAGATAATAATATTTTTTAAGAATTTGCTGAATTAATGGGTTTCTATGGTGTAAATCTTTAAGAGATTTTAATACAGAAAGAGAATCTGAATAAATGATAAACTGTTTTTCAGACTGATCTCTGATATGGTAAAGTGCAATATCAATTGCCTTGGCTTCGGCGGTAAAAATGGAGCTATTATCAGGTAATCTGATACTGTCAGTAAAATTTGGACTAATAACAGAACAAGCAACTTTCTCATCTTGTTTCGAACCATCTGTATAAATTGACAGGTAATGTTTATAATTTGATTTGATTTCTAAAAATTCATTCTTAAAAATATGCGACTCGACTTCTGTTTTTTTATTTTTATGAAGGTCTAAAATAATCTTTGGAGGGTTTAACGTCCATGGCTCTTTTGATGGAAAAGAAAAATGCTGAACATTTTTAATATTGATATTGGCCTCTTCAAGTAACGGTTGTATTCTCAGGCCAAGGGGTTTAATAGCTGTTGGTTTATTATTGTAAAATCTTTCATATTTAGGGTTAAAAACACAATCATGAGCTGAATTACGTGGATTGGCGGCTAATTTAGTAACATATTGAAGAGACAATTTCTCTCTTCTTATATACAATGATGGTTCATTTGATTCAGCGTATAAACTTTCGACGGGGGAAGTACGAAAAGCCCCTAGAGCCAGACGTAAACCTTGGTGATGAATAGTATCCAAAGATTTCAAATAAGATTTTCTTGCGGATCCATAAACTATGGATCCATAATCCAATTTAGATCTAATTAAAGATCTATAGAGATTTAAAAGGACAGTACGATCTCCTCCCCAGTCGGAACTGGAGAGAACTTTAAGAATATCAAGAGCTTTTAAACATTTAGCTTTTAAAGCTTTGATGTGTGGTATAAAAGATAATTTGTTATCGAACAAAAGACCCAGGAATTTTGCTTCACTGACGACTGGAATTGGACTACCGTATATGGTGAGATGAGGATCTAAATGTAGCTGACGTATCTGACAAAAATGAACGCATTGAGTTTTTGTTTTTGAAAATTTGAAACCATTTTCTGTTGCCCAATCTTCTATATTGTTTAAACATCGTTGTAGTTTGAATTCAATGGTTTCCATATTTTTCGATCTAATAAATATTCCAAAATCGTCAACAAAAAGTGAACAATCAAGGTCTTTCACACATTTAACAATATCGTTAATTTTAATGCCAAACAAGGTAGGTGATAAAATGCTTCCCTGTGGTACACCTTGTTCTTGTTTAAATATGTCCGATAACGTATTACCTATTCGAACATTAAATGTTCGATCTGATAAAAAATTTTGAATAAAAAGTGGTAATCGGCCTTTAAGACCTAATTTATGTAAATCTTTCATGATGCCATGTTTCCATGTAGTATCGTAAGCTTTTTCAAGATCAAAAAATACAGCTACGACATGTTCTTTTTTAATAAAGGCATCACGAATAAAGGATTCCAAACGAATCAAATGATCGTTTGTACAGTTATTTTTTCTGAATCCAGCTTGATATTTTGTTATAAGCTGGTTTGATTCCAAGAACCAAACCAGTCTATCATTAATCATTCTCTCCATTGTTTTACATAAACAACTTGTCAAAGCAATAGGTCTGTAGTTAGTAGCTTCAGTATGATCTTTATTTGGTTTTGGTATAGGTATAATCGTTGCTTTACTCCAGTCTTTTGGAAATTTTCCAGTGATCCAAATATCATTTAAAATATTTAATAAAGTTTTTAAAGCGTTATCGGGTAAATGTTTAAGAATTTGATAATGAATGTCATCAGGACCAGCAGCTGTATCGTGAGATTTATGAAGAGCATCTAATAATTCTGAAGCTGTGAATGGTACATTATATTTTTCATGATTTAGTGACGTAAAATTTAGATGCTCTTTCTCTCGTTCCTGTTTTATGTTTTGAAAGGTTTCGGAATAGTTTGCACTAGAAGAGTTTTTCTGAAAATTCTCTCCTAGTGCATTGGAAATATCTTTAGTCGTTGAGCATATATTTCCATTTGATTTAATATGGATGGATGGATGGATATTTTGTTTATAGACGCTCAACCCTAAAAGGGCATATAGCGTCTAATAAGATGTATATTATATGATGATTTTATTTAATGAGAAATTAAAAATATCTAGGATTGATGAGTTCATTTTAAAAAGATAAAGTATCAATGATTTTATGTTATTAAAATACAGATCATATTTTGTTAAAAAGTCCGATCTCTTTCAGAAAATCGAGTATTTTTTGAGTTGGCATATTAAAAAGTTCCTTTATATTTTTTACATTAAAATACTTTGTGCGAATATAATTAAATTCAGCACAAGTGACAAGAAAATGTTTGACCGTAAAAGGTTCGTTACAAGGAATGCAGAATGGAGCTTGTTCATTGTTTAAAATATAAGAATGAGTAATTCTAGTGTGTCCAAGTCTACATCTCGTGATTTTTGTTTGTTCTTTTCTGCTGAGATTAGAGAATGTGCATTTGCTGTTAAAATTTGGTTTGATTTCATTTAATTTATTATAAGTTTGTGTTTCCCAAACAGACTGACATTTGTTGTTGATGTATTGACAGACGTTTGATTTAAAGTCGGAGTGAGGAATTTTGAAATTGGTTATTACTAAGGATAATGCAGATTTGGCTTCTGAATCTGCTAATTCATTTCCACGAATATTAACGTGGTTGGGAAGCCAACAAAATACAATTTCTTTTGAAGCGGAAAGATAATAATATTTTTTAAGAATTTGCTGAATTAATGGGTTTCTATGGTGTAAATCTTTAAGAGATTTTAATACAGAAAGAGAATCTGAATAAATGATAAACTGTTTTTCAGACTGATCTCTGATATGGTAAAGTGCAATATCAATTGTCTTGGCTTCGGCGGTAAAAATGGAGCTATTATCAGGTAATCTGATACTGTCAGTAAAATTTGGACTAATAACAGAACAAGCAACTTTCTCATCTTGTTTCGAACCATCTGTATAAATTGACAGGTAATGTTTATAACTTGATTTGATTTCTAAAAATTCATTCTTAAAAATATGCGACTCGACTTCTGTTTTTTTATTTTTATGAAGGTCTAAAATAATCTTTGGAGGGTTTAACGTCCATGGCTCTTTTGATGGAAAAGAAAAATGCTGAACATTTTTAATATTGATATTGGCCTCTTCAAGTAACGGTTGTATTCTCAGGCCAAGGGGTTTAATAGCTGTTGGTTTATTATTGTAAAATCTTTCATATTTAGGGTTAAAAACACAATCATGAGCTGAATTACGTGGATTGGCGGCTAATTTAGTAACATATTGAAGAGACAATTTCTCTCTTCTTATATACAATGATGGTTCATTTGATTCAGCGTATAAACTTTCGACGGGGGAAGTACGAAAAGCCCCTAGAGCCAGACGTAAACCTTGGTGATGAATAGTATCCAAAGATTTCAAATAAGATTTTCTTGCGGATCCATAAACTATGGATCCATAATCCAATTTAGATCTAATTAAAGATCTATAGAGATTTAAAAGAACAGTACGATCTCCTCCCCAGTCGGAACTGGAGAGAACTTTAAGAATATCAAGAGCTTTTAAACATTTAGCTTTTAAAGCTTTGATGTGTGGTATAAAAGATAATTTGTTATCGAACAAAAGACCCAGGAATTTTGCTTTACTGACGACTGGAATTAGACTACCGTATATGGTGAGATGAGGATCTAAATGTAGCTGACGTATCTGACAAAAGTGAACGCATTGAGTTTTTGTTTTTGAAAATTTGAAACCATTTTCTGTTGCCCAATCTTCTATATTGTTTAAACATCGTTGTAGTTTGAATTCAATGGTTTCCATATTTTTCGATCTAATAAATATTCCAAAATCGTCAACAAAAAGTGAACAATCAAGGTCTTTCACACATTTAACAATATCGTTAATTTTAATTCCAAACAAGGTAGGTGATAAAATGATTCCCTGTGGTACACCTTGTTCTTGTTTAAATATGTCCGATAACGTATTACCTATTCGAACATTAAATGTTCGATCTGATAAAAAGTTTTGAATAAAAAGTGGTAATCGGCCTTTAAGGCCTAATTTATGTAAATCTTTCATGATGCCATGTTTCCAGGTAGTATCGTAAGCTTTTTCTAAGTCAAAAAATACATCTACGACATGTTCTTTTTTAACAAAAGCATCACGAATAAAAGATTCCAAACGAATCAAATGATCGTTTGTACAGTTATTTTTTCTGAATCCTGCTTGATATTTTGTTATAAGCTGGTTTGATTCTAAGAACCAAACCAGTCTATCATTAATCATTCTCTCCATTGTTTTACATAAACAACTTGTCAAAGCAATAGGTCTGTAGTTAGTAGCTTCAGTATGATCTTTATTTGGTTTTGGTATAGGTATAATCGTTGCTTTACTCCAGTCTTTTGGAAATTTTCCAGTGATCCAAATATCATTTAAAATATTTAATAAAGTTTTTAAAGCGTTATCGGGTAAATATTTAAGAATTTGATAATGAATGTCATCAGGACCAGCAGCTGTATCATGAGATTTATGAAGAGCATCTAATAATTCTGAAGCTGTGAATGGTACATTATATTTTTCATGATTTAGTGACGTAAAATTTAGATGCTCTTTCTCTCGTTCCTGTTTTATGTTTTGAAAGGTTTCGGAATAATTTGCACTAGAAGAGTTTTTCTGAAAATTCTCTCCTAGTGCATTGGAAATATCTTTAGTCGTTGAGCATATATTTCCATTTGATTTAATGTGGACATGCTTGTTATTTTTATTTTTGCCAGTAATTTTTCGAATCATGTCCCATATCTTCTTTGCTGGAGTTCTAGAATTAAGTTTGGAGACGTATTGCTGCCAAGATGTTCTTTTAGCCGTTTTTATTGTCTTGCGAGCTTTTGCTCGCATTTGTTTGGCATGGATAAGATTTTCTTTTGTTGGCTGCCTATTGAACTTTCGTAAGGCAGATTTTCTTTTATTTATTGAATTTTTAACATCTTTATTAAACCAGGGTCTATTTCTTTTTGAACGTGTCGAGGACTTTGGAATACATTTTTCGGCCACATGAATTAATGTATCAGTAAAAGCTTGTATATCATCTGCTGTTTTAAACATTTCAGGATTTAATTTTTCATTACATAGCTCCATAAAATTCTCCCAGTTTGCTTTATTGAAATTCCATCGGGAATGATGGTCTTCATTTGTCGATTCAATTTCTTCAATTTTAATTGGAAAATGATCGCTCCCATGAAGGTCATCTAAAACTGACCAATCAAAATCTAAGTAAATATTTGGAGAGCATATAGACAAATCTAAAGCAAAATAATTTCTTGTAGGAGAATGAAGATAAGTTGGTTGTTTATCGTTAAATAAACATAAATCATTTTCTATTATTTCTCCTTTGTCATTTGTATCCAGACAACCCCATAGTTTGCTGTGACTATTAAAGTCACCTAATAATAAATAAGGACGAGGTAATTGGTTTATAAGATTTTCTAAATCGTGTTTAGAAAATTTACAGTGTGGAGGAAGATATAGAGAACAAACTGTTATGGATTTAGACAGAGTGACATTTACAGCGACAGCTTGTAAATTACTATTTATATCTATCTGTCTATGAGGAACATTTGATTTTACAAGGATAGTTGAACCTCCTGAGGCTTTCTGATTTTCAGTTGCAATATGATTATATAAATTATAATTTTTAAAATTAATATTATCTGTATTTTTTAAAAAGGTTTCCTGGAGACAAAAGACAGTCGGAGAAAGTAGTGTTGTTAAAATTAAAATTTCGTTATAATTTGCTTTTAGTCCTCGACAGTTCCACTGAATAATTGATTTTTTATCCATGATAAATGGAGAGATGATTTAAAAATAAGGAACTTAATCCTTTTGTTTTCTGTGAGACTGCGAGAACATGGAGGAGTCAGTCTCTAACTCCATGTTCTCAAGGGAATCGAACCGATTGACCAACTTGATCGGATCGGCCGACGCCCCTTTACTATATGGATTTGGTTCTTTATCTTTTTCTTTTCCATTTTTTCCTTTCTGGTCAGCTGTCCTGGACCTGGATCTCTGTTGTGATCCACTTGTTTTAGTCGGCTGTGTTTGTGAACTGTTTTGAGATTTTGTTGGTGGTCTAGACTGATGAGTAGATGTGGGTTTAGGTTTAGGTTTTAGAGTAGGAGTAATAACTTTTGAATTTGCTTTGATGACAGAATCTTTTTCGTTAAACTGGGTAGAACTTTCTTTGGTTTCTGGTTTAGTGTTTAGGGATTGAACAACTTTTGCAAAGGTGATTTCAGGTTGATTTTCTTGAATCTTTTTGGCTTCTAAATAAGTAATTTTTTGTGTAACTTTAATTTTCATGATTTCTTTTTCTTTTTTCCAAATTTCACACTGATTTGATTTTGATTGATGGTTTTTGTGACAGTTCACACACTTGGCTTCATTTTTACAAGCATTTGTAGGGTGATCAAATTCACCCATACCACATTTTTCACATACTGATCCAGGTGCTTCCGGACAGCCGTTTTCATGATGTCCAAACCTCTGACAGTTGAAACACCGCAGAGGATTTGGAATGTAGACTTCAACCGGTATAATTCGGTAAAAGATTTTTAGTGATTTCGGTAAAGTTGTGGTGTTGAAAGTTAGTAAAAGTGTATTTGTTTCTATAAAGTTTCCATCTTTTTTAATTTTAAAACGTTTGCAAGCTGTTACTCCTTGTGTGTTAAGATATTCTGTGATATTTTCTTCAGTTTCATGTTTTAGCATCCTGTCACGGATAATACCTTTGCAACTATTGAGTGTTTTATGTTCCGTGACAGAGACATTAATGTTAAAGAATTTTGTAATTTTCAAGAGATTATCAGTTTGAGATTTTCTGTTAGTTTCGACCAAAAGAGTTCCATTTTTTAATTTTTTTACATTTTTTGGAGTGCCTATTAAAGATTCTATTTGCTTTTCTATGATGAAAGGAGACAGTGAAGTAATTGGTTTGTCTTCCTTACTCGAAATCACTAAAAATTTAGCGAAGTTCTCATTTGCTTTGAAAGTAAAAGTAGTCGGTTGCGTGTCGTCCTCCGAAGAGTCGAACGCCAGAAATCGTTTTCGAGATGCCATGGTGATGAAATTTTTGATTCGATAGCTATGCGCCCCACCCTCCATGGAGCCCTACAAGGGGACGTTTAACAGAAATGGATCTCCTATTTCTAACGTCAAGGCTACATTGCTATTATACTCGGTGTCAAGATCAGAGTCTTCAGCTCGGCCTCATGCTTAGATGATTTCCCACCTATTCATCTAAATTTCCATAGAAAAATTTATGAACAGTTGAGTTCATCCCCCTATCCACAGCCTCCACTCACAGAGGTTTCCGCCAAAGCCCCAATACAAGCCCACCAATTGACCCTTCAGCCGCCGCCCATTGAAACTCACTTAAAGTTAGAGGAACATGAGAAAAATAAGCCCGGTTTGGTACCATAAAGATACGTATGAAAGAGAGAAAGAAGCTAAGAACAAGTTGTGCGCTTCTAGAGCTTGGCACGACTGAGCCGATTGATCCAGGCCGGATCTAACCCAGACCGCTCTTCTATCTGAAATAAGGGCCAAAATGATGTGTTGAAAAGCTGGAGATCCCTGGGCTTTCCTCAATCATCAGGTTCCCCTCTCCCAGCATACGAGACGCCACCCACGGCAAACAGGTGGTTCCTGTTTTAATAGGGGATTACACCCTATCCACTACAGAAGGAAAGTGATCTGTAGATTTTATTCCCTACAGACAAGGGAGGCCGAAAACGTCTGGGAAATTGAAAGGTTATTTTTGACATTAGGAGATCCATATTTAAAATAAACAGTTTATTATAGAAAGAAGGATTCATTTTGGATTCATTTTTAAAGAGTCAAACAAAGAAGCTGTGTTAGATGATATGTAGCTTTCAAATGATATGTAGCTTTCATACCTTGAAAAACGTTTAGTTTTTTATCTAACAATAAATAATGCATCTTATTTTTAATGTGGATGGATGGATATTTTGTTTATAGACGCTCAACCCTAAAAGGGCATATAGCGTCTAATAAGATGATTATATGATGATTTTATTTAATGAGATATTAAAAATATCTAGGATTGATGAGTTCATTTTAAGAAACATAAAGTATCAATGATTTTATATTATTAAAATACAGATCATATTTTATTAAAAAGTCCGATCTCTTTCAGAAAATCGAGTATTTTTTGAGTTGGCATATTAAAAAGTTCCTTTATATTTTTTACATTAAAATACTTTGTGCGAATATAATTAAATTCAGCACAAGTGACAAGAAAATGTTTGACCGTAAAAGGTTCGTTACAAGGAATGCAGAATGGAGCTTGTTCATTGTTTAAAATATAAGAATGAGTAATTCTAGTGTGTCCAAGTCTACATCTCGTGATTTTTGTTTGTTCTTTTCTGCTGAGATTAGAGAATGTGCATTTGCTGTTAAAATTTGGTTTGATTTCATTTAATTTATTATAAGTTTGTGTTTCCCAAACAGACTGACATTTGTTGTTGATGTATTGACAGACGTTTGATTTAAAGTCGGAGTGAGGAATTTTGAAATTGGTTATTACTAAGGATAATGCAGATTTGGCTTCTGAATCTGCTAATTCATTTCCACGAATATTAACGTGGCTGGGAAGCCAACAAAATACAATTTCTTTTGAAGTGGAAAGATAATAATATTTTTTAAGAATTTGCTGAATTAATGGGTTTCTATGGTGTAAATCTTTAAGAGATTTTAATACAGAAAGAGAATCTGAATAAATGATAAACTGTTTTTCAGACTGATCTCTGATATGGTAAAGTGCAATATCAATTGCCTTGGCTTCGGCGGTGAAAATGGAGCTATTATCAGGTAATCTGATACTGTCAGTAAAATTTGGACTAATAACAGAACAAGCAACTTTCTCATCTTGTTTCGAACCATCTGTATAAATTGACAGGTAATGTTTATAATTTGATTTGATTTCTAAAAATTCATTCTTAAAAATATGCGACTCGACTTCTGTTTTTTTATTTTTATGAAGGTCTAAAATAATCTTTGGAGGGTTTAACGTCCATGGCTCTTTTGATGGAAAAGAAAAATGCTGAACATTTTTAATATTGATATTGGCCTCTTCAAGTAACGGTTGTATTCTCAGGCCAAGGGGTTTAATAGCTGTTGGTTTATTATTGTAAAATCTTTCATATTTAGGGTTAAAAACACAATCATGAGCTGAATTACGTGGATTGGCGGCTAATTTAGTAACATATTGAAGAGACAATTTCTCTCTTCTTATATACAATGATGGTTCATTTGATTCAGCGTATAAACTTTCGACGGGGGAAGTACGAAAAGCCCCTAGAGCCAGACGTAAACCTTGGTGATGAATAGTATCCAAAGATTTCAAATAAGATTTTCTTGCGGATCCATAAACTATGGATCCATAATCCAATTTAGATCTAATTAAAGATCTATAGAGATTTAAAAGGACAGTACGATCTCCTCCCCAGTCGGAACTGGAGAGAACTTTAAGAATATCAAGAGCTTTTAAACATTTAGCTTTTAAAGCTTTGATGTGTGGTATAAAAGATAATTTGTTATCGAACAAAAGACCCAGGAATTTTGTTTCACTGACGACTGGAATTGGACTACCGTATATGGTGAGATGAGGATCTAAATGTAGCTGACGTATCTGACAAAAATGAACGCATTGAGTTTTTGTTTTTGAAAATTTGAAACCATTTTCTGTTGCCCAATCTTCTATATTGTTTAAACATCGTTGTAGTTTGAATTCAATGGTTTCCATATTTTTCGATCTAATAAATATTCCAAAATCGTCAACAAAAAGTGAACAATCAAGGTCTTTCACACATTTAACAATATCGTTAATTTTAATGCCAAACAAGGTAGGTGATAAAATGCTTCCCTGTGGTACACCTTGTTCTTGTTTAAATATGTCCGATAACGTATTACCTATTCGAACATTAAATGTTCGATCTGATAAAAAATTTTGAATAAAAAGTGGTAATCGGCCTTTAAGGCCTAATTTATGTAAATCTTTCATGATGCCATGTTTCCATGTAGTATCGTAAGCTTTTTCAAGATCAAAAAATACAGCTACGACATGTTCTTTTTTAATAAAGGCATCACGAATAAATGATTCCAAACGAATCAAATGATCGTTTGTACAGTTATTTTTTCTGAATCCAGCTTGATGTTTTGTTATTAGCTGGTTTGATTCCAAGAACCAAACCAGTCTATCATTAATCATTCTCTCCATTGTTTTACATAAACAACTTGTCAAAGCAATAGGTCTGTAGTTAGTAGCTTCAGTATGATCTTTATTTGGTTTTGGTATAGGTATAATCGTTGCTTTACTCCAGTCTTTTGGAAATTTTCCAGTGATCCAAATATCATTTAAAATATTTAATAAAGTTTTTAAAGCGTTATCGGGTAAATGTTTAAGAATTTGATAATGAATGTCATCAGGACCAGCAGCTGTATCGTGAGATTTATGAAGAGCATCTAATAATTCTGAAGCTGTGAATGGTACATTATATTTTTCATGATTTAGTGACGTAAAATTTAGATGCTCTTTCTCTCGTTCCTGTTTTATGTTTTGAAAGGTTTCGGAATAGTTTGCACTAGAAGAGTTTTTCTGAAAATTCTCTCCTAGTGCATTGGAAATATCTTTAGTCGTTGAGCATATATTTCCATTTGATTTAATATGGACATGTTTGTTATTTTTATTTTTGCCAGTAATTTTTCGAATCATGTCCCATATTTTCTTTGCTGGAGTTCTAGAATTAAGTTTGGAGACGTATTGCTGCCAAGATGTTCTTTTAGCCGTTTTTGTCTTGCGAGCTTTAGCTCGCATTTGTTTGGCATGGATTAGATTTTCTTTTGTTGGCTGCCTATTGAACTTTCGTAAGGCAGATTTTCTTTTATTTATTGAATTTTTAACATCTTTATTAAACCAAGGTCTATTTCTTTTTGAACGTGTCGAGGACTTTGGAATACATTTTTCGGCTACATGAATTAATGTATCAGTAAAAGCTTGTATATCATCTGCTGTTTTAAACATTTCAGGATTTAATTTTTCATTACATAGCTCTATAAAATTCTCCCAGTTTGCTTTATTCAAATTCCATCGGGAATGATGGTCTTCATTTGTCGATTCAATTTCTTCAATTTTAATTGGAAAATGATCGCTCCCATGAAGGTCATCTAAAACTGACCAATCAAAATCTAAGTAAATATTTGGAGAGCATATAGACAAATCTAAAGCAAAATAATTTCTTGTAGGAGAATGAAGATAAGTTGGTTGTTTATCGTTAAATAAACATAGATCATTTTCTGCAATAAAATTTTCTATTATTTCTCCTTTGTCATTTGTATCCAGACAACCCCATAGTTTGCTGTGACTATTAAAGTCACCTAATAATAAATAAGGACGAGGTAACTGGTTTATAAGATTTTCTAAATCGTGTTTAGAAAATTTACAGTGTGGAGGGAGATATAGAGAACAAATTGTTATGGATTTAGACAGAGTGACATTTACAGCAACAGCTTGTAAATTACTATTTATATCTATCTGTCTATGAGGAACATTTGATTTTACAAGGATAGATGAGCCTCCTGAGGCTTTCTGATTTTCAGTTGCGATATGATTATATAAACTATAATTTTTAAAATTAATATTATCTGTATTCTTTAAAAAGGTTTCCTGGAGACAAAAGACAGTCGGAGAAAGTAGTGTTGTTAAAATTAAAATTTCGTTATAATTTGCTTTTAGTCCTCGACAGTTCCACTGAATAATTGATTTTTTATCCATGATGAATGGAGAGATGATTTGAAAATAAGGAACTTAATCCTTTTGTTTTCTCTGAGACTGCAAGAACATGGAGGAGTCAGTCTCTAACTCCATGTTCTCAAGGGAATCGAACCGATTGACCAACTTGATCGGATCGGCCGACGCCCCTTTACTATATGGATTTGGTGCTTTATCTTTATCTTTTTCTTTTCCATTTTTTTCTTTCTGGTCAGCTGTCCTGGACCTGGATCTCTGTTGTGATCCACTTGTTTTAGTCGGCTGTGTTTGTGAACTGTTTTGAGATTTTGTTGGTGGTCTAGACTGATGAGTAGATGTGGGTTTAGGTTTAGGTTTTACAGTAGGAGTAATAACTTTTGAATTTGCTTTGATGACAGAATCTTTTTCGTTAAACTGGGTAGAACTTTCTTTGGTTTCAGGTTTAGTGTTTAGGGATTGAACAACTTTTGCAAATGTGATTTCAGGTTGATTTTCTTGAATCTTTTTGGCTTCCAAATAAGTGATTTTTTGTGTAACTTTAATTTTCATGATTTCTTTCTCTTTTTTCCAAATTTCACACTGATTTGATTTTGATTGATGGTTTTTGTGACAGTTCACACACTTGGCTTCATTTTTACAAGCATTTGTAGGGTGATCAAATTCACCCATACTACATTTTTCACATACTGATCCAGGTGCTTCCGGACAGCCGTTTTCATGATGTCCAAACCTCTGACAGTTGAAACACCGCAGAGGATTTGGAATGTAGACTTCAACCGGTATAATTCGGTAAAATATTTTTAGTGATTTCGGTAAAGTTGTGGTGTTGAAAGTTAGTAAAAGTGTATTTGTTTCTATAAAGTTTCCATCTTTTTTAATTTTAAAACGTTTGCAAGCTGTTACTCCTTGTGTGTTAAGATATTCTGTGATATTTTCTTCAGTTTCATGTTTTAGCATTCTGTCACGGATAATACCTTTGCAACTGTTTAGAGTTTTATGTTCCGTGACAGAGACATTAATGTTAAAGAATTTTGTAATTTTCAAGAGATTATCAGTTTGAGATTTTCTGTTAGTTTCGACCAAAAGAGTTCCATTTTTTAATTTTTTTACATTTTTTGGAGTGCCTATAATTGATTCTATTTGCTTTTCTATAATGAAAGGTGACAGTGAAGTAATAGGTTTGTCCTCTTTACTCGAAATCACTAAAAATTTAGCGAAGTTCTCATTAGCTTTGAATGTAAATGTAGTCGGTTGCGTGTCGTCCTCCGAAGAGTCGAACGCCAGAAATCGTTTTCGAGATGCCATGGTGATGAAATTTTTGATTCGATAGCTATGCGCCCCACCCTCCATGGAGCCCTACAAGGGGACGTTTAACAGAAATGGATCTCCTATTTCTAACGTCAAGGCTACATTGCTATTATACTCGGTGTCAAGATCAGAGTCTTCAGCTCGGCCTCATGCTTAGATGATTTCCCACCTATTCATCTAAATTTCCATAGAAAAATTTATGAACAGTTGAGTTCATCCCCCTATCCACAGCCTCCACTCACAGAGGTTTCCGCCAAAGCCCCAATACAAGCCCACCAATTGACCCTTCAGCCGCCGCCCATTGAAACTCACTTAAAGTTAGAGGAACATGAGAAAAATAAGCCCGGTTTGGTACCATAAAGATACGTATGAAAGAGAGAAAGAAGCTAAGAACAAGTTGTGCGCTTCTAGAGCTTGGCACGACTGGATGGATGGATATTTTGTTTATAGACGCTCAACCCTAAAAGGGCATATAGCGTCTAATAAGATGAATATTATATGATGATTTTATTTAATGAGAAATTAAAAATATCTAGGATTGATGAGTTCATTTTAAGAAAGATAAAGTATCAATGATTTTATGTTATTAAAATACAGATCATATTTTATTAAAAAGTCCGATCTCTTTCAGAAAATCGAGTATTTTTTGAGTTGGCATATTAAAAAGTTCCTTTATATTTTTTATATTAAAATACTTTGTGCGAATATAATTAAATTCAGCACAAGTGACAAGAAAATGTTTGACCGTAAAAGGTTCGTTACAAGGAATGCAGAATGGAGCTTGTTCATTGTTTAAAATATAAGAATGAGTAATTCTAGTGTGTCCAAGTCTACATCTCGTGATTTTTGTTTGTTCTTTTCTGCTGAGATTAGAGAATGTGCATTTGCTGTTAAAATTTGGTTTGATTTCATTTAATTTATTATAAGTTTGTGTTTCCCAAACAGACTGACATTTGTTGTTGATGTATTGACAGACGTTTGATTTAAAGTCGGAGTGAGGAATTTTGAAATTGGTTATTACTAAGGATAATGCAGATTTGGCTTCTGAATCTGCTAATTCATTTCCACGAATATTAACGTGGCTGGGAAGCCAAAAAAATACAATTTCTTTTGAAGCGGAAAGATAATAATATTTTTTAAGAATTTGCTGAATTAATGGGTTTCTATGGTGTAAATCTTTAAGAGATTTTAATACAGAAAGAGAATCTGAATAAATGATAAACTGTTTTTCAGACTGATCTCTGATATGGTAAAGTGCAATATCAATTGCCTTGGCTTCGGCGGTAAAAATGGAGCTATTATCAGGTAATCTGATACTGTCAGTAAAATTTGGACTAATAACAGAACAAGCAACTTTCTCATCTTGTTTCGAACCATCTGTATAAATTGACAGGTAATGTTTATAATTTGATTTGATTTCTAAAAATTCATTCTTAAAAATATGTGACTCGACTTCTGTTTTTTTATTTTTATGAAGGTCTAAAATAATCTTTGGAGGGTTTAACGTCCATGGTTCTTTTGATGGAAAAGAAAAATGCTGAACATTTTTAATATTGATATTGGCCTCTTCAAGTAACGGTTGTATTCTCAGGCCAAGGGGTTTAATAGCTGTTGGTTTATTATTGTAAAATCTTTCATATTTAGGGTTAAAAACACAATCATGAGCTGAATTACGTGGATTGGCGGCTAATTTAGTAACATATTGAAGAGACAATTTCTCTCTTCTTATATACAATGATGGTTCATTTGATTCAGCGTATAAACTTTCGACGGGGGAAGTACGAAAAGCCCCTAGAGCCAGACGTAAACCTTGGTGATGAATAGTATCCAAAGATTTCAAATAAGATTTTCTTGCGGATCCATAAACTATGGATCCATAATCCAATTTAGATCTAATTAAAGATCTATAGAGATTTAAAAGGACAGTACGATCTCCTCCCCAGTCGGAACTGGAGAGAACTTTAAGAATATCAAGAGCTTTTAAACATTTAGCTTTTAAAGCTTTGATGTGTGGTATAAAAGATAATTTGTTATCGAACAAAAGACCCAGGAATTTTGCTTCACTGACGACTGGAATTGGACTACCGTATATGGTGAGATGAGGATCTAAATGTAGCTGACGTATCTGACAAAAATGAACGCATTGAGTTTTTGTTTTTGAAAATTTGAAACCATTTTCTGTTGCCCAATCTTCTATATTGTTTAAACATCGTTGTAGTTTGAATTCAATGGTTTCCATATTTTTCGATCTAATAAATATTCCAAAATCGTCAACAAAAAGTGAACAATCAAGGTCTTTCACACATTTAACAATATCGTTAATTTTAATGCCAAACAAGGTAGGTGATAAAATGCTTCCCTGTGGTACATATTTGTTCTTGTTTAAATATGTCCGATAACGTATTACCTATTCGAACATTAAATGTTCGATCTGATAAAAAATTTTGAATAAAAAGTGGTAATCGGCCTTTAAGGCCTAATTTATGTAAATCTTTCATGATGCCATGTTTCCATGTAGTATCGTAAGCTTTTTCAAGATCAAAAAATACAGCTACGACATGTTCTTTTTTAATAAAGGCATCACGAATAAAGGATTCCAAACGAATCAAATGATCGTTTGTACAGTTATTTTTTCTGAATCCAGCTTGATATTTTGTTATTAGCTGGTTTGATTCCAAGAACCAAACCAGTCTATCATTAATCATTCTCTCCATTGTTTTACATAAACAACTTGTCAAAGCAATAGGTCTGTAGTTAGTAGCTTCAGTATGATCTTTATTTGGTTTTGGTATAGGTATAATCGTTGCTTTACTCCAGTCTTTTGGAAATTTTCCAGTGATCCAAATATCATTTAAAATATTTAATAAAGTTTTTAAAGCGTTATCGGGTAAATGTTTAAGAATTTGATAATGAATGTCATCAGGACCAGCAGCTGTATCGTGAGATTTATGAAGAGCATCTAATAATTCTGAAGCTGTGAATGGTTGATGGATGGATATTTTGTTTATAGACGCTCAACCCTAAAAGGGCATATAGCGTCTAATAAGATGTATATTATATGATGATTTTATTTAATGAGAAATTAAAAATATCTAGGATTGATGAGTTCATTTTAAAAAGATAAAGTATCAATGATATTATGTTATTAAAATACAGATCATATTTTATTAAAAAGTCCGATCTCTTTCAGAAAATCGAGTATTTTTTGAGTTGGCATATTAAAAAGTTCCTTTATATCTTTTACATTAAAATACTTTGTGCGAATATAATTAAATTCAGCACAAGTGACAAGAAAATGTTTGACCGTAAAAGGTTCGTTACAAGGAATGCAGAATGGAGCTTGTTCATTGTTTAAAATATAAGAATGAGTAATTCTAGTGTGTCCAAGTCTACATCTCGTGATTTTTGTTTGTTCTTTTCTGCTGAGATTAGAGAATGTGCATTTGCTGTTAAAATTTGGTTTGATTTCATTTAATTTATTATAAGTTTGTGTTTCCCAAACAGACTGACATTTGTTGTTGATGTATTGACAGACGTTTGATTTAAAGTCGGAGTGAGGAATTTTAAAATTGGTTATTACTAAGGATAATGCAGATTTGGCTTCTGAATCTGCTAATTCATTTCCACGAATATTAACGTGGCTGGGAAGCCAACAAAATACAATTTCTTTTGAAGCGGAAAGATAATAATATTTTTTAAGAATTTGCTGAATTAATGGGTTTCTATGGTGTAAATCTTTAAGAGATTTTAATACAGAAAGAGAATCTGAATAAATGATAAACTGTTTTTCAGACTGATCTCTGATATGGTAAAGTGCAATATCAATTGCCTTGGCTTCGGCGGTAAAAATGGAGCTATTATCAGGTAATCTGATACTGTCAGTAAAATTTGGACTAATAACAGAACAAGCAACTTTCTCATCTTGTTTCGAACCATCTGTATAAATTGACAGGTAATGTTTATAATTTGATTTGATTTCTAAAAATTCATTCTTAAAAATATGCGACTCGACTTCTGTTTTTTTATTTTTATGAAGGTCTAAAATAATCTTTGGAGGGTTTAACGTCCATGGCTCTTTTGATGGAAAAGAAAAATGCTGAACATTTTTAATATTGATATTGGCCTCTTCAAGTAACGGTTGTATTCTCAGGCCAAGGGGTTTAATAGCTGTTGGTTTATTATTGTAAAATCTTTCATATTTAGGGTTAAAAACACAATCATGAGCTGAATTACGTGGATTGGCGGCTAATTTAGTAACATATTGAAGAGACAATTTCTCTCTTCTTATATACAATGATGGTTCATTTGATTCAGCGTATAAACTTTCGACGGGGGAAGTACGAAAAGCCCCTAGAGCCAGACGTAAACCTTGGTGATGAATAGTATCCAAAGATTTCAAATAAGATTTTCTTGCGGATCCATAAACTATGGATCCATAATCCAATTTAGATCTAATTAAAGATCTATAGAGATTTAAAAGGACAGTACGATCTCCTCCCCAGTCGGAACTGGAGAGAACTTTAAGAATATCAAGAGCTTTTAAACATTTAGCTTTTAAAGCTTTGATGTGTGGTATAAAAGATAATTTGTTATCGAACAAAAGACCCAGGAATTTTGCTTCACTGACGACTGGAATTGGACTACCGTATATGGCGAGATGAGGATCTAAATGTAGCTGACGTATCTGACAAAAATGAACGCATTGAGTTTTTGTTTTTGAAAATTTGAAACCATTTTCTGTTGCCCAATCTTCTATATTGTTTAAACATCGTTGTAGTTTGAATTCAATGGTTTCCATATTTTTCGATCTAATAAATATTCCAAAATCGTCAACAAAAAGTGAACAATCAAGGTCTTTCACACATTTAACAATATCGTTAATTTTAATGCCAAACAAGGTAGGTGATAAAATGCTTCCCTGTGGTACACCTTGTTCTTGTTTAAATATGTCCGATAACGTATTACCTATTCGAACATTAAATGTTCGATCTGATAAAAAATTTTGAATAAAAAGTGGTAATCGGCCTTTAAGGCCTAATTTATGTAAATCTTTCATGATGCCATGTTTCCATGTAGTATCGTAAGCTTTTTCAAGATCAAAAAATACAGCTACGACATGTTCTTTTTTAATAAAGGCATCACGAATAAAGGATTCCAAACGAATCAAATGATCGTTTGTACAGTTATTTTTTCTGAATCCAGCTTGATATTTTGTTATAAGCTGGTTTGATTCCAAGAACCAAACCAGCCTATCATTAATCATTCTCTCCATTGTTTTACATAAACAACTTGTCAAAGCAATAGGTCTGTAGTTAGTAGCTTCAGTATGATCTTTATTTGGTTTTGGTATAGGTATAATCGTTGCTTTACTCCAGTCTTTTGGAAATTTTCCAGTGATCCAAATATCATTTAAAATATTTAATAAAGTTTTTAAAGCGTTATCGGGTAAATGTTTAAGAATTTGATAATGAATGTCATCAGGACCAGCAGCTGTATCATGAGATTTATGAAGAGCATCTAATAATTCTGAAGCTGTGAATGGTACATTATATTTTTCATGATTTAGTGACGTAAAATTTAGATGCTCTTTCTCTTGTTCCTGTTTTATGTTTTGAAAGGTTTCGGAATAATTTGCACTAGAAGAGTTTTTCTGAAAATTCTCTCCTAGTGCATTGGAAATATCTTTAGTCGTTGAGCATATATTTCCATTTGATTTAATATGGACATGCTTGTTATTTTTATTTTTGCCAGTAATTTTTCGAATCATGTCCCATATTTTCTTTGCTGGAGTTCTAGAATTAAGTTTGGAGACGTATTGCTGCCAAGATGTTCTTTTAGCCGTTTTTATTGTCTTGCGAGCTTTAGCTCGCATTTGTTTGGCATGGATTAGATTTTCTTTTGTTGGCTGCCTATTGAACTTTCGTAAGGCAGATTTTCTTTTATTTATTGAATTTTTAACATCTTTATTAAACCAAGGTCTATTTCTTTTTGAACGTGTCGAGGACTTTGGAATACATTTTTCGGCTACATGAATTAATGTATCAGTAAAAGCTTGTATATCATCTGCTGTTTTAAACATTTCAGGATTTAATTTTTCATTACATAGCTCCATAAAATTCTCCCAGTTTGCTTTATTGAAATTCCATCGGGAATGATGGTCTTCATTTGTCGATTCAATTTCTTCAATTTTAATTGGAAAATGATCGCTCCCATGAAGGTCATCTAAAACTGACCAATCAAAATCTAAGTAAATATTTGGAGAGCATATAGACAAATCTAAAGCAAAATAATTTCTTGTAGGAGAATGAAGATAAGTTGGTTGTTTATCGTTAAATAAACATAAATCATTTTCTGCAATAAAATTTTCTATTATTTCTCCTTTGTCATTTGTATCCAGACAACCCCATAGTTTGCTGTGACTATTAAAATCACCTAATAATAAATAAGGACGAGGTAACTGGTTTATAAGATTTTCTAAATCGTGTTTAGAAAATTTACAGTGTGGAGGAAGATATAGAGAACAAATTGTTATGGATTTAGACAGAGTGACATTTACAGCAACAGCTTGTAAATTACTATTTATATCTATCTGTCTATGAGGAACATTTGATTTTACAAGGATAGATGAGCCTCCTGAGGCTTTCTGATTTTCAGTTGCGATATGATTATATAAACTATAATTTTTAAAATTAATATTATCTGTATTCTTTAAAAAGGTTTCCTGGAGACAAAAGACAGTCGGAGAAAGTAGTGTTGTTAAAATTAAAATTTCGTTATAATTTGCTTTTAGTCCTCGACAGTTCCACTGAATAATTGATTTTTTATCCATGATGAATGGAGAGATGATTTGAAAATAAGGAACTTAATCCTTTTGTTTTCTCTGAGATTGCAAGAACATGGAGGAGTCAGTCTCTAACTCCATGTTCTCAAGGGAATCGAACCGATTGACCAACTTGATCGGATCGGCCGACGCCCCTTTACTATATGGATTTGGTGCTTTATCTTTATCTTTTTCTTTTCCATTTTTTTCTTTCTGGTCAGCTGTCCTGGACCTGGATCTCTGTTGTGATCCACTTGTTTTAGTCGGCTGTGTTTGTGAACTGTTTTGAGATTTTGTTGGTGGTCTAGACTGATGAGTAGATGTGGGTTTAGGTTTAGGTTTTACAGTAGGAGTAATAACTTTTGAATTTGCTTTGATGACAGAATCTTTTTCGTTAAACTGGGTAGAACTTTCTTTGGTTTCAGGTTTAGTGTTTAGGGATTGAACAACTTTTGCAAAGGTGATTTCAGGTTGATTTTCTTGAATCTTTTTGGCTTCCAAATAAGTGATTTTTTGTGTAACTTTAATTTTCATGATTTCTTTCTCTTTTTTCCAAATTTCACACTGATTTGATTTTGATTGATGGTTTTTGTGACAGTTCACACACTTGGCTTCATTTTTACAAGCATTTGTAGGGTGATCAAATTCACCCATACCACATTTTTCACATACTGATCCAGGTGCTTCCGGACAGCCGTTTTCATGATGTCCAAACCTCTGACAGTTGAAACACCGCAGAGGATTTGGAATGTAGACTTCAACCGGTATAATTCGGTAAAAGATTTTTAGTGATTTCGGTAAAGTTGTGGTGTTGAAAGTTAGTAAAAGTGTATTTGTTTCTATAAAGTTTCCATCTTTTTTAATTTTAAAACGTTTGCAAGCTGTTACTCCTTGTGTGTTAAGATATTCTGTGATATTTTCTTCAGTTTCATGTTTTAGCATTCTGTCACGGATAATTCCTTTGCAACTGTTGAGAGTTTTATGTTCCGTGACAGTGACATTAATATTAAAAAACTTTGTAATTTTCAAAAGATTATCAGTTTGTGATTTTCTGTTTGTTTCGACCAAAAGAGTTCCATTTTTTAATTTTTTGACATTTTTTGGAGTGCCTATTAAAGATTCTATTTGCTTTTCTATGATGAAAGGAGACAGTGAAGTAATTGGTTTGTCTTCCTTACTCGAAATCACTAAAAATTTAGCGAAGTTCTCATTAGCTTTGAATGTAAATGTAGTCGGTTGCGTGTCGTCCTCCGAAGAGTCGAACGCCAGAAATCGTTTTCGAGATGCCATGGTGATGAAAGTTTTGATTCGATAGCTATGCGCCCCACCCTCCATGGAGCCCTACAAGGGGACGTTTAACAGAAATGGATCTCCTATTTCTAACGTCAAGGCTACATTGCTATTATACTCGGTGTCAAGATCAGAGTCTTCAGCTCGGCCTCATGCTTAGATGATTTCCCACCTATTCATCTAAATTTCCATAGAAAAATTTATGAACAGTTGAGTTCATCCCCCTATCCACAGCCTCCACTCACAGAGGTTTCCGCCAAAGCCCCAATACAAGCCCACCAATTGACCCTTCAGCCGCCGCCCATTGAAACTCACTTAAAGTTAGAGGAACATGAGAAAAATAAGCCCGGTTTGGTACCATAAAGATACGTATGAAAGAGAGAAAGAAGCTAAGAACAAGTTGTGCGCTTCTAGAGCTTGGCACGACTGAGCCGATTGATCCAGGCCGGATCTAACCCAGACCGCTCTTCTATCTGAAATAAGGGCCAAAATGATGTGTTGAAAAGCTGGAGATCCCTGGGCTTTCCTCAATCATCAGGTTCCCCTCTCCCAGCATACGAGACGCCACCCACGGCAAACAGGTGGTTCCTGTTTTAATAGGGGATTACACCCTATCCACTACAGAAGGAAAGTGATCTGTAGATTTTATTCCCTACAGACAAGGGAGGCCGAAAACGTCTGGGAAATTGAAAGGTTATTTTTAACATTAGAAGATCCATATTTAAAATAAACAGTTTATTAAAGAAAGAAGGATTCATTTTGGATTCATTTTTTAAGGGAGTCAAATAAACAAACTGTTAGATGATATGTAGCTTTCAAATGATATGTAGCTTTCATACCTTGAAAAACGTTTAGTTTTTTTATCTAACAATAATAAATGCATCTTACTTTTTAATGTGGAGAATGCTAGAGTTCGGAAAAATGACACAAACACAAGACAAACACATATGTTAAATACAGATGAGGTTATAATCTTCGTCCCATGTGCGACCCACGGGCACAGAATGATACACAAACAAATGAAGCATGTTAGTAACATGAGATAGGAAAGGTTTAAAAGGATAGATCTCGCGAAATTTGTTTTTTTTTCAATTTAAGATGCATTTCAATAAATGAATTTTATATTCTGGAATTATACCGGTTGAACGGACGGTTGCTCTGTTATGTTAGGGGTTTTACCCAACTGCCACAGAAGCGGAAGGCAGCCACCTATTTCGAGGGCCCGGGTGGTCACGGGCGGCCTCTTTTAGCCGGCTCGTACGTCACGCAGAGGGTACGTCTGGCCTATTCTAAGCCCGGGACCAGCACGGGACGCTGTGAATGGTACATTATATTTTTCATGATTTAGTGACGTAAAATTTAGATGCTCTTTCTCTCGTTCCTGTTTTATGTTTTGAAAGGTTTCGGAATAGTTTGCACTAGAAGAGTTTCTGAAAATTCTCTCCTAGTGCATTGGAAATATCTTTAGTCGTTGAGCATATATTTCCATTTGATTTAATATGGACATGTTTGTTATTTTTATTTTTGCCAGTAATTTTTCGAATCATGTCCCATATTTTCTTTGCTGGAGTTCTAGAATTAAGTTTGGAGACGTATTGCTGCCAAGATGTTCTTTTAGCCGTTTTTATTGTCTTGCGAGCTTTAGCTCGCATTTGTTTGGCATGGATTAGATTTTCTTTTGTTGGCTGCCTATTGAACTTTCGTAAGGCAGATTTTCTTTTATTTATTGAATTTTTAACATCTTTATTAAACCAAGGTCTATTTCTTTTTGAACGTGTCGAGGACTTTGGAATACATTTTTCGGCTACATGAATTAATGTATCAGTAAAAGCTTGTATATCATCTGCTGTTTTAAACATTTCAGGATTTAATTTTTCATTACATAGCTCCATAAAATTCTCCCAGTTTGCTTTATTCAAATTCCATCGGGAATGATGGTCTTCATTTGTCGATTCAATTTCTTCAATTTTAATTGGAAAATGATCGCTCCCATGAAGGTCATCTAAAACTGACCAATCAAAATCTAAGTAAATATTTGGAGAG
The DNA here is from genome assembly GCA_964016985.1 of Anodontia alba. Lineage (NCBI taxonomy): Eukaryota > Metazoa > Mollusca > Bivalvia > Lucinida > Lucinidae > Anodontia > Anodontia alba. The sequence goes on along the minus strand of OZ024827.1, from coordinate 105,708,718 downwards.
CATATAGACAAATCTAAAGCAAAATAATTTCTTGTAGGAGAATGAAGATAAGTTGGTTGTTTATCGTTAAATAAACATAGATGATTTTCTGCAATAAAATTTTCTATTATTTCTCCTTTGTCATTTGTATCCAGACAACCCCATAGTTTGCTGTGACTATTAAAGTCACCTAATAATAAATAAGGACGAGGTAACTGGTTTATAAGATTTTCTAAATCGTGTTTAGAAAATTTACAGTGTGGAGGGAGATATAGAGAACAAATTGTTATGGATTTAGACAGAGTGACATTTACAGCAACAGCTTGTAAATTACTATTTATATCTATCTGTCTATGAGGAACATTTGATTTTACAAGGATAGATGAGCCTCCTGAGGCTTTCTGATTTTCAGTTGCGATATGATTATATAAACTATAATTTTTAAAATTAATATTATCTGTATTCTTTAAAAAGGTTTCCTGGAGACAAAAGACAGTCGGAGAAAGTAGTGTTGTTAAAATTAAAATTTCGTTATAATTTGCTTTTAGTCCTCGACAGTTCCACTGAATAATTGATTTTTTATCCATGATGAATGGAGAGATGATTTGAAAATAAGGAACTTAATCCTTTTGTTTTCTCTGAGACTGCAAGAACATGGAGGAGTCAGTCTCTAACTCCATGTTCTCAAGGGAATCGAACCGATTGACCAACTTGATCGGATCGGCCGACGCCCCTTTACTATATGGATTTGGTGCTTTATCTTTATCTTTTTCTTTTCCATTTTTTTCTTTCTGGTCAGCTGTCCTGGACCTGGATCTCTGTTGTGATCCACTTGTTTTAGTCGGCTGTGTTTGTGAACTGTTTTGAGATTTTGTTGGTGGTCTAGACTGATGAGTAGATGTGGGTTTAGGTTTAGGTTTTACAGTAGGAGTATGGATGGATATTTTGTTTATAGACGCTCAACCCTAAAAGGGCATATAGCGTCTAATAAGATGTATATTATATGATGATTTTATTTAATGAGAAATTAAAAATATCTAGGATTGATGAGTTCATTTTAAAAAGATAAAGTATCAATGATTTTATGTTATTAAAATACAGATCATATTTTATTAAAAAGTCCGATCTCTTTCAGAAAATCGAGTATTTTTTGAGTTGGCATATTAAAAAGTTCCTTTATATTTTTTACATTAAAATACTTTGTGCGAATATAATTAAATTCAGCACAAGTGACAAGAAAATGTTTGACCGTAAAAGGTTCGTTACAAGGAATGCAGAATGGAGCTTGTTCATTGTTTAAAATATAAGAATGAGTAATTCTTGTGTGTCCAAGTCTACATCTCGTGATTTTTGTTTGTTCTTTTCTGCTGAGATTAGAAAATGTGCATTTGCTGTTAAAATTTGGTTTGATTTCATTTAATTTATTATAAGTTTGTGTTTCCCAAACAGACTGACATTTGTTGTTGATGTATTGACAGACGTTTGATTTAAAGTCGGAGTGAGGAATTTTGAAATTGGTTATTACTAAGGATAATGCAGATTTGGCTTCTGAATCTGCTAATTCATTTCCACGAATATTAACGTGGCTGGGAAGCCAACAAAATACAATTTCTTTTGAAGCGGAAAGATAATAATATTTTTTAAGAATTTGCTGAATTAATGGGTTTCTATGGTGTAAATCTTTAAGAGATTTTAATACAGAAAGAGAATCTGAATAAATGATAAACTGTTTTTCAGACTGATCTCTGATATGGTAAAGTGCAATATCAATTGCCTTGGCTTCGGCGGTAAAAATGGAGCTATTATCAGGTAATCTGATACTGTCAGTAAAATTTGGACTAATAACAGAACAAGCAACTTTCTCATCTTGTTTCGAACCATCTGTATAAATTGACAGGTAATGTTTATAATTTGATTTGATTTCTAAAAATTCATTCTTAAAAATATGCGACTCGACTTCTGTTTTTTTATTTTTATGAAGGTCTAAAATAATCTTTGGAGGGTTTAACGTCCATGGCTCTTTTGATGGAAAAGAAAAATGCTGAACATTTTTAATATTGATATTGGCCTCTTCAAGTAACGGTTGTATTCTCAGGCCAAGGGGTTTAATAGCCGTTGGTTTATTGTTGTAAAATCTTTCATATTTAGGATTAAAAACACAATCATAGGCTGAATTACGTGGATTGGCGGCTAATTTAGTAATATATTGAAGAGACAATTTCTCTCTTCTTATATACAATGATGGTTCATTTGATTCAGCGTATAAACTTTCGACGGGGGAAGTACGAAAAGCCCCTAGAGCCAGACGTAAACCTTGGTGATGAATAGTATCCAAAGATTTCAAATAAGATTTTCTTGCGGATCCATAAACTATGGATCCATAATCCAATTTAGATCTAATTAAAGATCTATAGAGATTTAAAAGAACAGTACGATCTCCTCCCCAGTCGGAACTGGAGAGAACTTTAAGAATATCAAGAGCTTTTAAACATTTAGCTTTTAAAGCTTTGATGTGTGGTATAAAAGATAATTTGTTATCGAACAAAAGACCCAGAAATTTTGCTTCACTGACGACTGGAATGGGACTACCGTATATGGTGAGATGAGGATCTAAATGTAGCTGACGTATCTGACAAAAATGAACGCATTGAGTTTTTGTTTTTGAAAATTGAAACCATTTTCTGTTGCCCAATTTTCTATATTATTTAAACATCGTTGTAGTTTGAATTCAATGGTTTCCATATTTTTCGATCTAATAAATATTCCAAAATCGTCAACAAAAAGTGAACAATCAAGGTCTTTCACACATTTAACAATATCGTTAATTTTAATGCCAAACAAGGTAGGTGATAAAATGCTTCCCTGTGGTACACCTTGTTCTTGTTTAAATATGTCCGATAACGTATTACCTATTCGAACATTAAATGTTCGATCTGATAAAAAATTTTGAATAAAAAGTGGTAATCGGCCTTTAAGGCCTAATTTATGTAAATCTTTCATGATGCCATATTTCCATGTAGTATCGTAAGCTTTTTCAAGATCAAAAAATACAGCTACGACATGTTCTTTTTTAATAAAGGCATCACGAATAAAGGATTCCAAACGAATCAAATGATCGTTTGTACAGTTATTTTTTCTGAATCCAGCTTGATATTTTGTTATAAGCTGTTTTGATTCCAAGAACCAAACCAGCCTATCATTAATCATTCTCTCCATTGTTTTACATAAACAACTTGTCAAAGCAATAGGTCTGTAGTTAGTAGCTTCAGTATGATCTTTATTTGGTTTTGGTATAGGTATAATCGTTGCTTTACTCCAGTCTTTTGGAAATTTTCCAGTGATCCAAATATCATTTAAAATATTTAATAAAGTTTTTAAAGCGTTATCGGGTAAATGTTTAAGAATTTGATAATGAATGTCATCAGGACCAGCAGCTGTATCGTGAGATTTATGAAGAGCATCTAATAATTCTGAAGCTGTGAATGGTACATTATATTTTTCATGATTTAGTGACGTAAAATTTAGATGCTCTTTCTCTCGTTCCTGTTTTATGTTTTGAAAGGTTTCGGAATAGTTTGCACTAGAAGAGTTTTTCTGAAAATTCTCTCCTAGTGCATTGGAAATATCTTTAGTCGTTGAGCATATATTTCCATTTGATTTAATATGGACATGTTTGTTATTTTTATTTTTGCCAGTAATTTTTCGAATCATGTCCCATATTTTCTTTGCATGAGTTCTAGAATTAAGTTTGGAGACGTATTGCTGCCAAGATGTTCTTTTAGCCGTTTTTATTGTCTTGCGAGCTTTAGCTCGCATTTGTTTGGCATGGATTAGATTTTCTTTTGTTGGCTGCCTATTGAACTTTCGTAAGGCAGATTTTCTTTTATTTATTGAATTTTTAACATCTTTATTAAACCAAGGTCTATTTCTTTTTGAACGTGTCGAGGACTTTGGAATACATTTTTCGGCTACATGAATTAATGTATCAGTAAAAGCTTGTATATCATCTGCTGTTTTAAACATTTCAGGATTTAATTTTTCATTACATAGCTCTATAAAATTCTCCCAGTTTGCTTTATTCAAATTCCATCGGGAATGATGGTCTTCATTTGTCGATTCAATTTCTTCAATTTTAATTGGAAAATGATCGCTCCCATGAAGGTCATCTAAAACTGACCAATCAAAATCTAAGTAAATATTTGGAGAGCATATAGACAAATCTAAAGCAAAATAATTTCTTGTAGGAGAATGAAGATAAGTTGGTTGTTTATCGTTAAATAAACATAGATCATTTTCTGCAATAAAATTTTCTATTATTTCTCCTTTGTCATTTGTATCCAGACAACCCCATAGTTTGCTGTGACTATTAAAGTCACCTAATAATAAATAAGGACGAGGTAACTGGTTTATAAGATTTTCTAAATCGTGTTTAGAAAATTTACAGTGTGGAGGGAGATATAGAGAACAAATTGTTATGGATTTAGACAGAGTGACATTTACAGCAAGAGCTTGTAAATTACTATTTATATCTATCTGTCTATGAGGAACATTTGATTTTACAAGGATAGATGAGCCTCCTGAGGCTTTCTGATTTTCAGTTGCGATATGATTATATAAACTATAATTTTTAAAATTAATATCTGTATTCTTTAAAAAGGTTTCCTGGAGACAAGACAGTCGGAGAAAGTAGTGTTGTTAAAATTAAAATTTCGTTATAATTTGTTTTTAGTCCTCGACAGTTCCACTGAATAATTGATTTTTTATCCATGATGAATGGAGAGATGATTTGAAAATAAGGAACTTAATCCTTTTGTTTTCTCTGAGACTGCAAGAACATGGAGGAGTCAGTCTCTAACTCCATGTTCTCAAGGGAATCGAACCGATTGACCAACTTGATCGGATCGGCCGACGCCCCTTTACTATATGGATTTGGTGCTTTATCTTTATCTTTTTCTTTTCCATTTTTTTCTTTCTGGTCAGCTGTCCTGGACCTGGATCTCTGTTGTGATCCACTTGTTTTAGTCGGCTGTGTTTGTGAACTGTTTTGAGATTTTGTTGGTGGTCTAGACTGATGAGTAGATGTGGGTTTAGGTTTAGGTTTTACAGTAGGAGTAATAACTTTTGAATTTGCTTTGATGACAGAATCTTTTTCGTTAAACTGGGTAGAACTTTCTTTGGTTTCAGGTTTAGTGTTTAGGGATTGAACAACTTTTGCAAAGGTGATTTCAGGTTGATTTTCTTGAATCTTTTTGGCTTCCAAATAAGTGATTTTTTGTGTAACTTTAATTTTCATGATTTCTTTCTCTTTTTTCCAAATTTCACACCGATTTGATTTTGATTGATGGTTTTTGTGACAGTTCACACACTTGGCTTCATTTTTACAAGCATTTGTAGGGTGATCAAATTCACCCATACCACATTTTTCACATACTGATCCAGGTGCTTCCGGACAGCCGTTTTCATGATGTCCAAACCTCTGACAGTTGAAACACCGCAGAGGATTTGGAATGTAGACTTCAACCGGTATAATTCGGTAAAAGATTTTTAGTGATTTCGGTAAAGTTGTGGTGTTGAAAGTTAGTAAAAGTGTATTTGTTTCTATAAAGTTTCCATCTTTTTTAATTTTAAAACGTTTGCAAGCTGTTACTCCTTGTGTGTTAAGATATTCTGTGATATTTTCTTCAGTTTCATGTTTTAGCATCCTGTCACGGATAATACCTTTGCAACTATTGAGTGTTTTATGTTCCGTGACAGAGACATTAATGTTAAAGAATTTTGTAATTTTCAAGAGATTATCAGTTTGAGATTTTCTGTTAGTTTCGACCAAAAGAGTTCCATTTTTTAATTTTTTTACATTTTTTGGAGTGCCTATTAAAGATTCTATTTGCTTTTCTATGATGAAAGGAGACAGTGAAGTAATTTGTTTGTCTTCCTTACTCGAAATCACTAAAAATTTAGCGAAGTTCTCATTTGCTTTGAAAGTAAAAGTAGTCGGTTGCGTGTCGTCGTCCGAAGAGTCGAACGCCAGAAATCGTTTTCGAGATGCCATGGTGATGAAATTTTTGGTTCGATAGCTATGCGCCCCACCCTCCATGGAGCCCTACAAGGGGACGTTTAACAGAAATGGATCTCCTATTTCTAACGTCAAGGCTACATTGCTATTATACTCGGTGTCAAGATCAGAGTCTTCAGCTCGGCCTCATGCTTAGATGATTTCCCACCTATTCATCTAAATTTCCATAGAAAAATTTATGAACAGTTGAGTTCATCCCCCTATCCACAGCCTCCACTCACAGAGGTTTCCGCCAAAGCCCCAATACAAGCCCACCAATTGACCCTTCAGCCGCCGCCCATTGAAACTCACTTAAAGTTAGAGGAACGTGAGAAAAATAAGCCCGGTTTGGTACCATAAAGATACGTATGAAAGAGAGAAAGAAGCTAAGAACAAGTTGTGCGCTTCTAGAGCTTGGCACGACTGAGCCGATTGATCCAGGCCGGATCTAACCCAGACCGCTCTTCTATCTGAAATAAGGGCCAAAATGATGTGTTGAAAAGCTGGAGATCCCTGGGCTTTCCTCAATCATCAGGTTCCCCTCTCCCAGCATACGAGACGCCACCCACGGCAAACAGGTGGTTCCTGTTTTAATAGGGGATTACACCCTATCCACTACAGAAGGAAAGTGATCTGTAGATTTTATTCCCTACAGACAAGGGAGGCCGAAAACGTCTGGGAAATTGAAAGGTTATTTTTAACAAATTAGGAGATCCATATTTAAAATAAACAGTTTATTATAGAATGAAGGATTCATTTTGGATTCATTTTGAATTCATTTTTAAGAGATCAAACAAACAAGCTGTGTTAGATGATATGTAGCTTTCAAATGATATGTAGCTTTCATACCTTGAAAAACGTTTAGTTTTTTTATCTAACAATAATAAATGCATCTTACTTTTTAATGTGGAGAATGCTAGAGTTCGGAAAAATGACACAAACACAAGACAAACACATATGTTAAATACAGATGAGGTTATAATCTTCGTCCCATGTGCGACCCACGGGCACAGAATGATACACAAACAAATGAAGCATGTTAGTAACATGAGATAGGAAAGGTTTAAAAGGATAGATCTCGCGAAATTTGTTTTTTCCAATTTAAGATGCATTTCAGTAAATGAATTTTATATTCTGGAATTATACCGGTTGAACGGACGGTTGCTCTGTTATGTTAGGGGTTTTACCCAACTGCCACAGAAGCGGAAGGCAGCCACCTATTTCGAGGGCCCGGGTGGTCACGGGCGGCCTCTTTTAGCCGGCTCGTACGTCACGCAGAGGGTACGTCTGGCCTATTCTAAGCCCGGGACCAGCACGGGACCTGTCTATGAGGAACATTTGATTTTACAAGGATAGATGAACCTCCTTAGGCTTTCTGATTTTCAGTTGCGATATGATTATATAAACTATAATTTTTAAAATTAATATTGTCTGTATTTTTTAAAAAGGTTTCCTGGAGACAAAAGACAGTCGGAGAAAGTAGTGTTGTTAAAATTAAAATTTCATTATAATTTGCTTTTAGTCCTCGACAGTTCCACTGAATAATTGATTTTTTATCCATGATAAATGGAGAGATGATTTGAGGATAAGGAACTTAATCCTTTTGTTTTCTCTGAGACTGCGAGAACATGGAGGAGTCAGTCTCTAACTCCATGGTCTCAAGGGAATCGAACCGATTGACCAACTTGATCGGATCGGCCGACGCCCCTTTACTATATGGATTTGGTGCTTTATCTTTATCTTTTTCTTTTCCATTTTTTCCTTTCTGGTCAGCTGTTCTGGACCTGGATCTCTGTTGTGATCCACTTGTTTTAGTCGGCTGTGTTTGTGAACTGTTTTGAGATTTTGTTGGTGGTCTAGACTGATGAGTAGATGTGGGTTTAGGTTTAGGTTTTACAGTAGGAGTAATAACTTTTGAATTTGCTTTGATGACAGAATCTTTTTCGTTAAACTGGGTAGAACTTTCTTTGGTTTCAGGTTTAGTGTTTAGGGATTGAACAACTTTTGCAAAGGTGATTTCAGGTTGATTTTCTTGAATCTTTTTGGCTTCCAAATAAGTGATTTTTTGTGTAACTTTAATTTTCATGATTTCTTTCTCTTTTTTCCAAATTTCACACTGATTTGATTTTGATTGATGGTTTTTGTGACAGTTCACACACTTGGCTTCATTTTTACAAGCATTTGTAGGGTGATCAAATTCACCCATACCACATTTTTCACATACTGATCCAGGTGCTTCCGGACAGCCGTTTTCATGATGTCCAAACCTCTGACAGTTGAAACACCGCAGAGGATTTGGAATGTAGACTTCAACCGGTATAATTCGGTAAAAGATTTTTAGTGATTTCGGTAAAGTTGTGGTGTTGAAAGTTAGTAAAAGTGTATTTGTTTCTATAAAGTTTCCATCTTTTTTAATTTTAAAACGTTTGCAAGCTGTTACTCCTTGTGTGTTAAGATATTCTGTGATATTTTCTTCAGTTTCATGTTTTAGCATCCTGTCACGGATAATACCTTTGCAACTATTGAGTGTTTTATGTTCCGTGACAGAGACATTAATGTTAAAGAATTTTGTAATTTTCAAGAGATTATCAGTTTGAGATTTTCTGTTAGTTTCGACCAAAAGAGTTCCATTTTTTAATTTTTTTACATTTTTTGGAGTGCCTATTAAAGATTCTATTTGCTTTTCTATGATGAAAGGAGACAGTGAAGTAATTTGTTTGTCTTCCTTACTCGAAATCACTAAAAATTTAGCGAAGTTCTCATTTGCTTTGAAAGTAAAAGTAGTCGGTTGCGTGTCGTCGTCCGAAGAGTCGAACGCCAGAAATCGTTTTCGAGATGCCATGGTGATGAAATTTTTGGTTCGATAGCTATGCGCCCCACCCTCCATGGAGCCCTACAAGGGGACGTTTAACAGAAATGGATCTCCTATTTCTAACGTCAAGGCTACATTGCTATTATACTCGGTGTCAAGATCAGAGTCTTCAGCTCGGCCTCATGCTTAGATGATTTCCCACCTATTCATCTAAATTTCCATAGAAAAATTTATGAACAGTTGAGTTCATCCCCCTATCCACAGCCTCCACTCACAGAGGTTTCCGCCAAAGCCCCAATACAAGCCCACCAATTGACCCTTCAGCCGCCGCCCATTGAAACTCACTTAAAGTTAGAGGAACGTGAGAAAAATAAGCCCGGTTTGGTACCATAAAGATACGTATGAAAGAGAGAAAGAAGCTAAGAACAAGTTGTGCGCTTCTAGAGCTTGGCACGACTGAGCCGATTGATCCAGGCCGGATCTAACCCAGACCGCTCTTCTATCTGAAATAAGGGCCAAAATGATGTGTTGAAAAGCTGGAGATCCCTGGGCTTTCCTCAATCATCAGGTTCCCCTCTCCCAGCATACGAGACGCCACCCACGGCAAACAGGTGGTTCCTGTTTTAATAGGGGATTACACCCTATCCACTACAGAAGGAAAGTGATCTGTAGATTTTATTCCCTACAGACAAGGGAGGCCGAAAACGTCTGGGAAATTGAAAGGTTATTTTTAACAAATTAGGAGATCCATATTTAAAATAAACAGTTTATTATAGAATGAAGGATTCATTTTGGATTCATTTTGAATTCATTTTTAAGAGATCAAACAAACAAGCTGTGTTAGATGATATGTAGCTTTCAAATGATATGTAGCTTTCATACCTTGAAAAACGTTTAGTTTTTTTATCTAACAATAATAAATGCATCTTACTTTTTAATGTGGAGAATGCTAGAGTTCGGAAAAATGACACAAACACAAGACAAACACATATGTTAAATACAGATGAGGTTATAATCTTCGTCCCATGTGCGACCCACGGGCACAGAATGATACACAAACAAATGAAGCATGTTAGTAACATGAGATAGGAAAGGTTTAAAAGGATAGATCTCGCGAAATTTGTTTTTTCCAATTTAAGATGCATTTCAGTAAATGAATTTTATATTCTGGAATTATACCGGTTGAACGGACGGTTGCTCTGTTATGTTAGGGGTTTTACCCAACTGCCACAGAAGCGGAAGGCAGCCACCTATTTCGAGGGCCCGGGTGGTCACGGGCGGCCTCTTTTAGCCGGCTCGTACGTCACGCAGAGGGTACGTCTGGCCTATTCTAAGCCCGGGACCAGCACGGGACCTGTCTATGAGGAACATTTGATTTTACAAGGATAGATGAACCTCCTTAGGCTTTCTGATTTTCAGTTGCGATATGATTATATAAACTATAATTTTTAAAATTAATATTGTCTGTATTTTTTAAAAAGGTTTCCTGGAGACAAAAGACAGTCGGAGAAAGTAGTGTTGTTAAAATTAAAATTTCATTATAATTTGCTTTTAGTCCTCGACAGTTCCACTGAATAATTGATTTTTTATCCATGATAAATGGAGAGATGATTTGAGGATAAGGAACTTAATCCTTTTGTTTTCTCTGAGACTGCGAGAACATGGAGGAGTCAGTCTCTAACTCCATGGTCTCAAGGGAATCGAACCGATTGACCAACTTGATCGGATCGGCCGACGCCCCTTTACTATATGGATTTGGTGCTTTATCTTTATCTTTTCCATTTTTTCCTTTCTGGTCAGCTGTTCTGGACCTGGATCTCTGTTGTGATCCACTTGTTTTAGTCGGCTGTGTTTGTGAACTGTTTTGAGATTTTGTTGGTGGTCTAGACTGATGAGTAGATGTGGGTTTAGGTTTAGGTTTTACAGTAGGAGTAATAACTTTTGAATTTGCTTTGATGACAGAATCTTTTTCGTTAAACTGGGTAGAACTTTCTTTGGTTTCAGGTTTAGTGTTTAGGGATTGAACAACTTTTGCAAAGGTGATTTCAGGTTGATTTTCTTGAATCTTTTTGGCTTCCAAATAAGTGATTTTTTGTGTAACTTTAATTTTCATGATTTCTTTCTCTTTTTTCCAAATTTCACACTGATTTGATTTTGATTGATGGTTTTTGTGACAGTTCACACACTTGGCTTCATTTTTACAAGCATTTGTAGGGTGATCAAATTCACCCATACCACATTTTTCACATACTGATCCAGGTGCTTCCGGACAGCCGTTTTCATGATGTCCAAACCTCTGACAGTTGAAACACCGCAGAGGATTTGGAATGTAGACTTCAACCGGTATAATTCGGTAAAAGATTTTTAGTGATTTCGGTAAAGTTGTGGTGTTGAAAGTTAGTAAAAGTGTATTTGTTTCTATAAAGTTTCCATCTTTTTTAATTTTAAAACGTTTGCAAGCTGTTACTCCTTGTGTGTTAAGATATTCTGTGATATTTTCTTCAGTTTCATGTTTTAGCATCCTGTCACGGATAATACCTTTGCAACTATTGAGTGTTTTATGTTCCGTGACAGAGACATTAATGTTAAAGAATTTTGTAATTTTCAAGAGATTATCAGTTTGAGATTTTCTGTTAGTTTCGACCAAAAGAGTTCCATTTTTTAATTTTTTTACATTTTTTGGAGTGCCTATTAAAGATTCTATTTGCTTTTCTATGATGAAAGGAGACAGTGAAGTAATTGGTTTGTCTTCCTTACTCGAAATCACTAAAAATTTAGCGAAGTTCTCATTTGCTTTGAAAGTAAAAGTAGTCGGTTGCGTGTCGTCCTCCGAAGAGTCGAACGCCAGAAATCGTTTTCGAGAGGCCATGATGATGAAATTTTTGATTCGATAGCTATGCGCCCCACCCTCCATGGAGCCCTACAAGGGGACGTTTAACAGAAATGGATCTCCTATTTCTAACGTCAAGGCTACATTGCTATTATACTCGGTGTCAAGATCAGAGTCTTCAGCTCGGCCTCATGCTTAGATGATTTCCCACCTATTCATCTAAATTTCCATAGAAAAATTTATGAACAGTTGAGTTCATCCCCCTATCCACAGCCTCCACTCACAGAGGTTTCCGCCAAAGCCCCAATACAAGCCCACCAATTGACCCTTCAGCCGCCGCCCATTGAAACTCACTTAAAGTTAGAGGAACATGAGAAAAATAAGCCCGGTTTGGTACCATAAAGATACGTATGAAAGAGAGAAAGAAGCTAAGAACAAGTTGTGCGCTTCTAGAGCTTGGCACGACTGAGCCGATTGATCCAGGCCGGATCTAACCCAGACCGCTCTTCTATCTGAAATAAGGGCCAAAATGATGTGTTGAAAAGCTGGAGATCCCTGGGCTTTCCTCAATCATCAGGTTCCCCTCTCCCAGCATACGAGACGCCACCCACGGCAAACAGGTGGTTCCTGTTTTAATAGGGGATTACACCCTATCCACTACAGAAGGAAAGTGATCTGTAGATTTTATTCCCTACAGACAAGGGAGGCCGAAAACGTCTGGGAAATTGAAAGGTTATTTTTAATATAAATTAGGAGATCCATATTTAAAATAAACAGTTTATTAAAAGAAGGATTCATTTTGGATTCATTTTTTAAGAGAGTCAAACAAATAAGCTGTGTTAGATGATATGTAGCTTTCAAATGATATGTAGCTTTCATACCTTGAAAAACGTTTAGTTTTTTTAACTAACAATAATAAATGCATCTTATTTTTAATGTGGAATATGCTAGAGTTCGGAAAAATGACACAAACACAAGACAAACACATATGTTAAATACAGATGAGGTTATAATCTTCGTCCCATGTGCGACCCACGGGCACAGGATGATACACAAACAAATGAAGCATGTTAGTAACATGAGATAGGAAAGGTTTAAAAGGATAGATCTCGCGAAATTTGTATTTTCCTATTTAAGATGCATTTCAATAAATTTAATTTTATAGTCTGGAATTATACCGGTTGAACGGACGGTTGCTCTGTTATGTTAGGGGTTTTACCCAACTGCCACAGAAGCGGAAGGCAGCCACCTATTTCGAGGGCCCGGGTGGTCACGGGCGGCCTCTTTTAGCCGGCTCGTACGTCACGCAGAGGGTACGTCTGGCCTATTCTAAGCCCGGGACCAGCACGGGACAAATACAGATGAGGTTATAATCTTTGTCCCATGTGCGACCCACGTGCACAGGATGATACACAAACAAATGAAGCATGTTAGTAACACGAGATAGGAAAGTTTTAAAAGGATAGATCTCGCGAAATTTGTTTTTTCCAATTTAAGATGCATTTCAATAAATTTAATTTTATAGTCTGGAATTATACCGGTTGAATGGACGGTTGCTCTGTATGTTAGGGGTTTTACCCAACTGCCACAGAAGCGGAAGGCAGCCACCTATTTCGGTGGCCCGGGTGGTCACGGGCAGCCTCTTTTAGACGGCTTGTACGTCACGCAGAGGGAACGTCTGGCCTATTCTAAGCCCGGAACCAGCACGGGACGTAAAATATATTATTTTAAGACAAAAGAAAGGCAACTACATAATCAGGAACAATTGCCCGCATCAAGCAAAAACGTGCCTTCGAACATGCGCAACTTGAATGGGCATATTCAGTTTCTGCACTTATCTCATATAAAGTATCATTAGAGACTTTGATCCATTCATACATTTTGTAGTGTCCAATAATTGTGTAAGTGGACAGCGAAGGCCCCGATCAGATTGCGCGGATACAGAGTGATCTGGGCCTTCGATGTCCGCATGTGCTCAAAGACACGTTTTTGCATGGCGCGGCGAGTGATTTTTGTAATGTGTAACCATTCGCCTGTAAGGTCGTAAATGAAGGTTATGGTCGTTTCTTTGTATGCTGACAAACAAACAAATCCGAGAGTGTAGTGCAAATATGCTTTATTAAATTCTATTAAGACGTCTATTGACATTTAAGACGTCTATTGACATTTCAAATGTTCATCTTATAATACATTGTCATAAGACCTGCACCAACAGCAAGCCACATATTTCCTGTAAAGAGATAAGATTACATGTTCAAGTAAGGTTAATGATGTAATATATATGTTAATGATGTAATTATATATATATATATATATATATATATATATATATATATATATATATATATATATATATATTACACGTACATTGTATTGTTCAAGTGTGATAGATACATGCTGAGGACGATCTGAATTCTGCGATTCTCTTATGTGCTTGAAGATGCACTTAGGCCTGGCGAGGTCCATGTAATGCTCAGTTTTGACCGAGTTAGGAGTTTAACGACCCAGTTACTATTAATGTCCTGTCGAACCGGTCAGTTAAACCTACAGCTATTCCCAGAAAGTGTTCTCAAAGCGGCTAACCAGTACTTGTTCATATAATTTCGCCAGTAACATGCAGTGAACTTCTTTAATGAGAGGAAGAAGACTGACCGTAGAATAATTCATGATCAAACTCCACGAAAGTTATTTGGCCGAGCTTAGACTGGAACTAGCGATCCCTTGATCTTCAAACAACTGCACTTCCGTATGAGGTAGGAGCCCAGTCAGCATTCTACGTAAATCTATATCGGGCCGTCATCGGCCCGTCAGGGTAGCTGACGGGCCGATGACGGCCCGATGTAGATTTACGTAGAATGCTAGCTGGGAGCCAAGCTCCATGAATGGTAAGAATATGAAAATTATACCGAGCAAAACTAAGTTAGAGGTCAAGTATAAGGGAGGGCATCTTTGGTGCTCAATACCATATGTAATCAAGTATTACTATATCGTTTCCTGGCCAATTAAAACGTAATGCTTCATTTTGTGGGCCATTGCAGTCTTTTGAATCAAAGGCCTAAAGCAATGTCAGTTCTCAGCTATGCGTTGTGCATTGTTAGAAAGGTCTGTGTTTGTGAATTGTTAAAAGCTTAGGCATTTCTGAAGAAAAATTAGAGTTTGCAGCATATTTGCAGATTTAACATCCAAACGAAGCAATAGCCTATGGTTTACTTTTGGAAATATCGAACCACTTTATAAGTTAGTTCTTTGGGTTCTTTGGGAAGTAGACCATTTTAAATATACTCAACAAAATAATTTAAGGGTCACTTAGTGCAATTTTCTATATATGCAAACTTTAAACGAGTCTATGGGCAAAACTACAGAAGATACCGAAATATTGTTGATCGTTTCTTAAAGTGGAACCCGAAATGGAGTGTTTCCAACAATTTTGAAACGAAAAATTTCATTTTAAAATTCGTAAAAAATGCTACTTTTTACCCAAAAATAGAAATCGACATTTGAACATAATAAGTAATGTCTTGACTTCAAATTATGAATAAATCATAGAGAATTTTAATTTCAATAAAAAAACTCACATTTTCCTACAGGTACCTTCTATAGATTATTCAGGGTCTATGAGGAATCATCGAGGCAATTTTTCTAGCCATATCAGTGTATCTTTTATCCCTAAGAAAGTGTAATTTGCAAGCTTGTGTTTGGGGTAATGTGTTTGGGGTAAATCAATTTTGAGTAAAACAATTTAGATATTCTGAAAAAGCATCATTTTGGGGTAAAAAGTCATTTCAGAAATTCCCATTTTTCTCAGAATATTCTAGGCTGACCATGTGTTTGCCATTGACACTTTGGCAGCTGAACATATTGCTAACATGTTGAGCTTATTGAGATGGGCTTGCAAATAGCAGTATTGCCCACAGAATAATATTAACAGCTGTCGGGTCGCATTTGAAAGTTAATGGGAAATTAAAACTGGTGACCCTTCAATTATTTTGTCGAGTATATTTGGAAACATAACGCTTCAGCCGGCCCTAGGAAGCGTGAACAGTGTTGTCACCTACATGACATGGGCCGCGCCAAGCGAAAAAGCGCCTGTCAACATGGGCAAAATAATTGTTCGTATTCACATCTTGCACATGCGTAAAATCTTATCCGGGCATTTTTTCTGTCCATTCATATATTCTGCATTAGCCAATGATTGTTAGCGGACAGCATCTGCGTAGTGTGATCTGGGCCTTTGCTGTCCGCATATGTCCGAAGACGGGTTTCGCATGGTGCGGCCCACTTTATGAACAGACTCAAAAACCCTAGTCAGCCCGCTTTCTTAAAATGTATTCATTGCTTTCTGGAGATCCGGTCTCAGAATTCATTGAAACAATTAATCATTTGATAGGAGCTTCAAAGATTTTACATAAAGTTTTGGCGCAATGTTAATGATTCTTCACTGGACTCATTTTGGATAAGCCAAGGATGCTGCAAGGTTTCTTTTTGCGGACATCTAAGAATGATCAGACTGCATGAATGCGCAGGTTGATTTGAGACTTCGTTGGGAGTAATGTCAGAAGGTACCTTCACGTTTCGGCCCATTTGTTTCAATGAGTTTTTATGTTTATCATAGCTCTTGAGAAGAGATGTTCTTTAATCCAAAAGGTTGATATTTCTTATTTCTCTACATGTTGTGGGTACTCATTAGAAGCGCCTCGTCAAGGCGCTTCTAATGAGTACCCACATCATATGTTTTCGTGGATGAAAAAGTGATATTTACCCGACACCCCCTCTTATGTAGACCTATGGTTCAACTATTGGTTTTCATTTACTCTGGCATACAGTGGAATTAGCCAGGAGTACTCGTCTTTGTTTATTATAGTGATTAATTTGATTTGTGTTTTCGCTTTGATGCATTGACTGAGTTGGGAGCCTTTATGCGAACCGAATTTTTATGTATTTCTGTATTAAGAGTAGTATCGGGACCCAGGGTGAAGTTAGCTAGCTGTAAAAGTGCTTTAAACCTCCCGGTGATTTACTCTGACCGTTCTAGGGCGGTGGTCCCGGTGTTAGTCTTATTCTTTGTTGCTCAGTGGTTTATTCTACGAGGCAATTTGTTGTATATCTTACCATGTGTCATTTTGTTCTTGTGTTTTTCAGTCCTTTTAGTATTGCGATTACCTCGCTTGAGGAAGAGAGCTAATCTTAGTGCTTTTCGTACGTTTGTTCGATTTGTGCTTGTTTGGATTTGTCGGTTTCCTCTTCCTCTTGGGGTCTGAGAAGGGCTGCGGTTTGTGATTGTAGCAATCCCTGGACTTTTCACTTACCACCTTCTATAATGCAAAAAGATTATAGACATAGCTAAAATGACATCAAAGTGTTACAAGAGAAATCAAAAGCATGTCATAAAGAGGTTATTAGATTCCAGCAAGAGATGCTGAAGAGGCCAACTTAAGAGTAGTAAATACTTTGGAGTCGCTATTACCTATTGATCAGATAAATAAGCCAGTACTAAATTCCCTTATTGGGCCTCTACCTGTCTATCGTTTATTGACGTATACTAGGTTGTGCCTAGTCTCTTAATATCCTCGGAGGATAAGTTGACAGTGACGACACTGATGGTTTATAATGTTAGATCCAGTCCATTTTAATAAATAGGTAAACGCCACCCGAATATCTACTTTCAATAAACATTGTAGGCAGTGCTATACATAAATCCGTAATAGCGCAGTGGTAGTTTTCCTAGACTACAAATCTAGACATTATTGGTTCGAATCCTAGTGTTTTTTTTTTATTTCATACCTTTTTTTTAAGAATGAAAATGCAAAAGAATTTAGAAAATAAATGTATTTTGCAACCGTCGATTATGGAACAGATTTAAAATAGGTTAAAAAAGAAAAGACAAGGACGTAAATTGATGTCTAGTTGAACTTATAGTTCGAATGATTTCCCCGTGCTGACAATCCGTGCATATATATATGAAGACGAACGCTGGAAGCATGTCCTTTGTGTGACAATGGTCGATAATGCCATATTGTCCAATAATATATATTTCAAAATGACATATGTAACATAGAAGGGCCATAATCGAAGTAAAATAATAAAAGAAAAACTCAAGTACTGCTAAGACTCGTAAACTAATCAGCAACCGTTCGTACATAGTGCTCCGCTCTACCAACTGCGCTATTGCAAACAGTTATACCAATACGATTGTATACTACATAAGTTATGTTTTCCCGATAAATCATGGAAAACCTTTACCTAGGTAGAGCGACAGCTGCCGAACGTCTGTCAAATTATCCTCTGAGCACTATATCAGTGATAAGACCAATGACTTTAGACAGCTTATTCTTACGTGTTTAAGAATGTAAATTATTGCTTTGCGAAGTGGTGACACATGGATTGTACGCACCAGTCGTACAATTTGCTCTTTACGATCAGAACCTGCTGTAAAATTGAATTGTCCAGGTTCTATTGATTCCAGATTTGTCTGTACATTTTCTGAAAAACAGAGCCTGCAGTAGTTAAGCATTTTATGTCGCGTCTGAGCTGGGTGCAGACCGTTTGCAAATGTCCTTTCATGGTTCGGTAAGCATAAATGAGTTAATAATCTTACCAGATGACGTTATTAATAATCTTACCAGATGAAGTTATTTTTAATTAATAAAGTCATTTATACTGGTTCATAGTATGAACCCTCAAACTGGTTTTGTTTCGATGGATGAGGTATGTAATTTTTACTGTCCTTTGTCCAAAACTTAACCTTTTCACCTCTGAGTTTCTGAAATAACTCTTTCCGTCTCTGAATTTGACAACTGTTGCAAATATAGTTTTATTAAAACAATGAATAAGAATGACAAAGAGTGTAGATAATGATGAGCCATCTCCTCTGTATATTCACTCTTAGCGAAGCTATCTGCATATGGTATGAAGGAATGGGAGGTTTTAAACAGGTTCTCTGGGAAAGTACCTGGGTATAGCAATAGAACCGTGGTTGACATTTGTCAGCTACCATTGTTTTATCTGGGACTTACCTGAACACGATTTCATTTTGCCTTTTCAACATTCAGTTATGGTTTGAGCTATGCACAGACAAGGTGTGCAGAGCTATTGGATTGTGATATGTACATACCTAGGGTGTTGGTGGCACTGTTGCCGTTCGGGAGAATATGGATCAAGCTGGAGGTGGAGAAAACCTTATCATCAGGGCCTGCTAATTTCTTCATTCCAACACTTCTTCTCTTCTTACTTGGGCAACTCTGAAGTGAGAATTATTGCATGTTGATACTGTGTGAAGCCAGTTTTATTATTGTATTCTTCAAATGTAAGAGATGAGCCACGACGCGAGAAAATGTACCTTCTGACGTGTGAGCACACCGAGAATTATACGTGCGCTTGTGTCCAATCTGATCAGAGAAGCGATTTTGCATCCTTGGCAATGCTAATTGGGCCTAGTAAGGATTGTGATGAGACTGAATGCGCTGGTAGATCTGTCCCTTTGCTGGGCGGATTTGGCCAAAGATACGTTCTTAAGTTGTGGTTCTGATATCAATGAAAATGATTACACTTCAGAGCTGGTCGCTGTCCAACTCGCTTCCTAGTAAGCATTCTTTATAAATCTACAGAGGGCCGCTATCGGCCCGCTGTGGATTTATAAAGAATGCTAGCTGGGTTATTTCTTCATAAAGAAGAACTTTACTGTTTTGGACTTGCGTGTATGGGAAAGCAAAGAGGAATTAACAAAACGATGTGAAATGGTTTCACTTGTAAAGAAATGGCGGAAAATCTGATATATCCAGTTCCAATAAGACTGGAAGAAACCAAAGAAATGCCACAATGACGAAATCGGTTGTTCCGTGGCATCAAAAGGAGTAACGATATAAATAATAAGAACTGTACAAACACTGCAACAGCGGCATTGTGTTGGAACAGTAAGAAAATTATTGGCGGAGGGGGCAGAGTTTTACTGCTAATAAGTTTTACTATAAGTTTTACTGCCGATGCAGCTCCAATTAGAATTTTATGTGAAGTACGGCAAAACTGCTTGGCCCAGTTCGATGTAACATTTTATTCTATATATTCGGACACCCAACATTAATCATGAAAACCAATGCCCCATTTTAACTCTAAAACAGCCGTTTGAGTAGCAAACTGTAGACCCTAACCAGAAGCTCTATTCGGGTCAAAAATGGTTGTGTGTCCTAATAATCGAGGGTAATGTCGCATTGCAAGGACCTACACGAAAGTGACTGGGATTCCGCTAATATTAAAGGATGCCCAACAAATAAGGGAAGACCGACCGAGCAAATTAAGGAAACTATCCGGATCAAGTTGTCTTTTTACTACTTTAAACGGACATTTTGTGTTACACACAGTCAAAGTACTGTGACTTCAAAGTCAGTTAGAAGTCATGAAGTATGTTTCAAATGCTTAAACACCTCCCCGAATCCGCCCTTGACACTTTTTACACATTTTCAATGGTATATGGACAACAGGATGGATGGATGGATGGATGGATGGATGGATGTTTTGTTTATAGAGACTCAACCCTAAAAGGGCATATAGCGTCTAATAATTTTTATATTATATGATGATTTTATTTAATGAGAAATTAAAAATACCTGGGATTGATGTGTTCATTTTAAAAGATAAAGTATCAATTATTTTAATTTATTAAAAATACTGATTATATTTTATTAAAAAGTCCGATCTCTTTAAGAAAGTCGATCATTTTCTTAGATGGTATATCATTAAAAAGTTCTTTTTATAGTTTTTACATTAAAATACTTTGTGCGAATATAATCAAATTCTGCACAAGTGATAAGAAAATGTTTGACTGTAAAAAGTTCGTTGCAAGGAATGCAGAATGGAGCTTGTTCATTTTTTAAAATATAAGAAAAAGTATTCTAGTGTGTCCAAGTCTACATCTGGTGATTTTTGTTTGTTCTTTTCTGCTGAGATTAGTAAATGTGCATTTGCTGTTAAAATTTGATTTTATTTCATTTAGTTTATTTTGAGTTTGTGTTTCCCAAACAGACTGACATTTGTTGTTGATGTATTGACTGATGTTTGATTTAAAGTCGGAGTGAGGAATTTTGAAATTTGTTATCATTAAGGATAGTGCTGATTTGGCTTCTAAATCGGCTAATTCATTTCCACGAATATTAACGTGGCTGGGAAGCCAACAAAGTACAATTTCTTTTGAAACTGAAAGGTAATAATATTTTTTTAAGAATTTGCTGAATTAATGGATTTCTATGGTGTAAATCTTTAAGAGATTTTAATACAGAAAGAGAATCTGAATAAATGATGAACTGTTTTTCAGACTGTTCTCTAATATGGTAAAGTGCAATATCAATTGCCTTGGCTTCGGCGGTAAAAATGGAGCTATTATCAGGTAATCTGATACGGTCAGTAAAATTTGGACTAATAACAGAACAAGCAACTTTCTCATCTTGTTTCGAACCATCTGTATAAATTGATAAGTAATGTTTATAATTTTATTTTATTTCTAAAAATTCATTTTTAAAAATATGCGACTCAACTTCTGTTTTTTTATTTTTATGAAGATCTAGAACAATCTTTGGAGGGTTTAACGTCCATGGCTCTTTTGATGGAAAGGAAAAGGGCTGAACATTTTTAATATTAATATTGGCCTCTTCAAGTAACGGTTGTATTCTCAGGCCAAGGGGTTTAATAGCCGTTGGTTTGTTGTTGTAAAATCTTTCATATTTAGGATTAAAAACACAATCCTAGGCTGAATTACGTGGATTGGCGGCTAATTTAGTAACATATTGAAGAGACAATTTCTCTCTTCTTATATACAATGATGGTTCATTTGATTCAGCGTATAAACTTTCGACGGGGGAAGTACGAAAAGCCCCTAGAGCCAGACGTAAACCTTGGTGATGAATAGTATCCAAAGATTTCAAATAAGATTTTCTAGCGGATCCATAAACTATGGATCCATAATCCAGTTTAGACCGAATTAAAGATCTATAAAGATTTAAAAGAACAGTACGATCTCCTCCCCAGTCGGAACTGGAGAGAACTTTAAGAATATCAAGTGCTTTAAGACATTTAGCTTTTAAAGCTTTGATGTGTGGTATAAAAGATAATTTGTTATCGAACAAAAGACCCAGAAATTTTGCTTCACTGACGACTGGAATGGGACTACCGTATATGGTAAGATGAGGATCTAAATGTATCTGACGTCTCTGACAAAAATGAACGCATTGAGTTTTTGTTTTTGAAAATTTGAAACCATTTTCTGTTGCCCAATCTTCTATATTGTTTAAACATCGTTGTAGTTTGAAGTCAATGGTTTCCATATTTTTCGATCTAATAAATATTCCAAAATCGTCAACAAAAAGTGAACAATCAAGGTCTTTCACACATTTAACAATATCGTTAATTTTAATGCCAAACAAGGTAGGTGATAAAATGCTTCCCTGTGGTACACCTTGTTCTTGTTTAAATATGTCCGATAACGTATTACCTATTCGAACATTAAATGTTCGATCTGATAAAAAATTTTGAATAAAAAGTGGTAATCGGCCTTTAAGGCCTAATTTATGTAAATCTTTCATGATGTCATGTTTCCATGTAGTATCGTAAGCTTTTTCAAGATAAAAAAATACAGCTACGACATGTTCTTTTTTAATAAAGGCATCACGAATAAAGGATTCCAAACGAATCAAATGATCGTTTGTACAGTTATTTTTTCTGAATCCAGCTTGATATTTTGTTATAAGCTGGTTTGATTCCAAGAACCAAACCAGCCTATCATTAATCATTCTCTCCATTGTTTTACACAAACAACTTGTCAAAGCAATAGGTCTGTAGTTAGTAGCTTCAGTATGATCTTTATTTGGTTTTGGTATAGGTATAATCGTTGCTTTACTCCAGTCTTTTGGAAATTTTCCAGTGATCCAAATATCGTTTGAAATATTTAATAAAGTTTTTAAAGCGTTATCGGGTAAATGTTTAAGAATTTGATAATGTATGTCATCAGGACCAGCAGCTGTATCATGAGATTTATGAAGAGCATCTAATAATTCTGAAGCTGTGAATGGTACATTATATTTTTCATGATTTAGTGATGTAAAATTTAGATGCTCTTTCTCTCGTTCCTGTTTTATGTTTTGAAAGGTTTCGGAATAATTTGCACTAGAAGAGTTTTTCTGAAAATTCTCTCCTAGTGCATTGGAAATATCCTTAGTCGTTGAGCATATATTTCCATTTGATTTAATATGGACATGCTTGTTATTTTTATTTTTGCCAGTAATTTTTCGAATCGTGTCCCATATTTTCTTTGCTGGAGTTCTAGAGTTAAGTTTGGAGACGTATTGCTGCCAAGATGTTCTTTTAGCCGTTTTTATTGTCTTGCGAGCTTTTGCTCGCATTTGTTTGGCATGGATTAGATTTTCTTTTGTTGGCTGCCTATTGAACTTTCGTAAGGCAGATTTTCTTTTATTTATTGAATTTTTAACATCTTTATTAAACCAAGGTCTATTTCTTTTTGAACGTGTCGAGGACTTTGGAATACATTTTTCGGCTACATGAATTAATGTATCAGTAAAAGCTTGTATATCATCTGCTGTTTTAAACATTTCAAGATTTAATTTTTCATTACATAGCTCCATAAAATCTCCCAGTTTGCTTTATTCAAATTCCATCGGGAATGATGGTCTTCATTTGTCGATTCAATTTCTTCAATTTTAATTGGAAAATGATCGCTCTCATGAAGGTCATCTAGAACTGACCAATCAAAATCTAAGTAAATATTTGGAGAGCATATAGACAAATCTAAAGCAAAATAATTTCTTGTAGGAGAATGAAGATAAGTTGGTTGTTTATCGTTAAATAAACATAAATCATTTTCTGCAATAAAATTTTCTATTATTTCTCCGTTGTCATTTGTATCCAGACAACCCCATAGTTTGCTGTGAGTATTAAAGTCACCTAATAATAAATAAGGACGAGGTAACTGGTTTATAAGATTTTCTAAATCGTGTTTAGAAAATTTACAGTGTGGAGGAAGATATAGAGAATTATGGATTTAGACAGTGATATTTACAGCAACAGCCTGTAAATTACTATTTATATCTATCTGTTTGAGGAACATTTGCTTTTACAAGGATAGATGAACCTCCTGAGGCTTTCTGATTTTCAGTTGCGATATGATTATTTAAACTATAATTTTTAAAATTAATATTATCTGTATTTTTTAAAAAAAGGTTTCCTGGAGACAAAAGACAGTCGGAGAAAGTAGTGTTGTTAAAATTAAAATTTCGTTATAATTTGCTTTTAGTCCTCGACAGTTCCACTGAATAATTGATTTTTTATCCATGATGAATGGAGAGATGATTTGAAAATAAGGAACTTAATCCTTTTGTTTTCTCTGAGACTGCAAGAACATGGAGGAGTCAGTCTCTAACTCCATGTTCTCAAGGGAATCGAACCGATTGACCAACTTGATCGGATCGGCCGACGCCCCTTTACTATATGGATTTGGTTCTTTATCTTTATCTTTTTCTTTTCCATTTTTTCCTTTCTGGTCAGCTGTCCTGGACCTGGATCTCTGTTGTGATCCACTTGTTTTAGTCGGCTGTGTTTGTGAACTGTTTTGAGATTTTGTTGGTGGTCTAGACTGAGGAGTAGATGTGGGTTTAGGTTTAGGTTTTACAGTAGGAGTAATAACTTTTGAATTTGCTTTGATGACAGAATCTTTTTCGTTAAACTGGGTAGAACTTTCTTTGGTTTCAGGTTTAGTGTTTAGTGATTGAACAACTTTTGCAAAGGTGATTTCAGGTTGATTTTCTTGAATTTTTTTGGCTTCCAAATAAGTGATTTTTTGTGTAACTTTAATTTTCATTATTTCTTTCTCTTTTTTCCAAATTTCACACTGATTTGATTTTGATTGATGGTTTTTGTGACAGTTCACACACTTGGCTTCATTTTTACAAGCATTTGTAGGGTGATCAAAGTCACCCATACCACATTTTTCACATACTGATCCAGGTAATTCAGGACAGCCGTTTTCATGATGTCCAAACCTCTGACAGTTGAAACACCGCAGAGGATTTGGAATGTAGACTTCAACCGGTATAATTCGGTAAAAGATTTTTAGTGATTTCGGTAAAGTTGTGGTGTTGAAAGTTAGTAAAAGTGTATTTGTTTCTATAAAGTTTCCATCTTTTTATTTTAAACGTTTGCAAGCTGTTACTCCTTGTGTGTTAAGATATTCTGTGATATTTTCTTCAGTTTCATGTTTTATATTTCTGTCACGGGTAATACCTTTGCAAGTGTTGAGAGTTTTATGTTCCGTGACAGTGACATTAATATTAAAATTTTTTGTAAGTTTCAAAAGATTATCAGTTTGAGATTTTCTGTTTGTTTCGACCAAAAGAGTTCCATTTTTTAATTTTTTTTTTAATTTTTTGGAGTGCCTATAAAGATTCTATTTGCTTTTCTATGATGAAAGGAGACAGTGAAGTAATTGGTTTGTCTTCCTTACTCGAAATCACTAAAAATTTAGCGAAGTTCTCATTAGCTATGAACGTAAATGTAGTCGGTTGCGTGTCGTCCTCCGAAGAGTCGAACACCAGAAATCGTTTTCGAGAGGCCATGGTGATGAAATGTTTGATTCGATAGCTATGCGCCCCCACACCATGGAGCCCTACAAGGGGACGTTTAACAGAAATGGATCTCCTATTTCTAACGTCAAGGCTACATTGCTATTATACTCGGTGTCAAGATCAGAGTCTTCAGCTCGGCCTCATGCTTAGATGATTTCCCACCTATTCATCTAAATTTCCATAGAAAAATTTATGAACAGTTTTCATCCCCCTATCCACAGCCTCCACTCACAGAGGTTTCCGCCAAAGCCCCAATACAAGCCCACCAATTGACCCTTCAGCCGCCGCCCATTAAAACTTACTTAAAGTTAGAGGAACATGAGAAAATTAAGCCCGGTTGGTACCATAAAGATACGTTTGAAAGAGAGAAAGAAGCTCAGAACAAGTTGTGCGCTTCTAGAGCTTGGCACGACTGAGCCGATTGATCCAGGCCGGATCTAACCCAGACCGCTCTTCTATCTGAAATAAGGGCCAAAATGATGTGTTGAAAAGCTGGAGATCCCTGGGCTTTCCTCAATCATCAGGTTCCCCTCTCCCAGCATACGAGACGCCACCCACGGCAAACAGGTGGTTCCTGTTTTAATAGGGGATTACACCCTATCCACTACAGAAGGAAAGTGATCTGTAGATTTTATTCCCTACAGACAAGGGAGGCCGAAAACGTCTGGGAAATTGAAAGGTTATTTTTAACATTAGGAGATCCATATTTAAAATAAACAGTTTATTATAGAAAGAAGGATTCATTTTGGATTCACTTTTTAAGAGATGAAACAAATAAGCTGTGTTAGATGATATGTAGCTTTCAAATGATATGTAGCTTTCATACCTTGAAAAACGTTTAGTTTTTTATCTAACAATATTAAATGCATCTTACTTTTTAATGTGGAGAATGCTAGAGTTCGGAAAAATGACACAAACACAAGACAAACACATATGTTAAATACAGATGAGGTTATAATCTTCGTCCCATGTGCGACCCACGGGCACAGGATGATACACAAACAAATGAAGCATGTTAGTAACATGAGATAGGAAAGGTTTAAAAGGATAGATCTCGCGAAATTTGTTTTTTCCAATTTAAGATGCATTTCAAGAAATGAATTTTATATTCTGGAATTATACCGGTTGAACGGACGGTTGCTCTGTTATGTTAGGGGTTTTACCCAACTGCCACAGAAGCGGAAGGCAGCCACCTATTTCGAGGGCCCGGGTGGTCACGGGCGGCCTCTTTTAGACGGCTCGTACGTCACGCAGAGGGTACGTCTGGCCTATTCTAAGCCCGGAACCAGCACGGGGCGGAAGACGGACGGATGGACGGGGAGTAATCACAAATAGCTCAGATTGAGCCTCTAGCTCAGATGAGCTAAAAATATGGGTTCCCTTGTTTTGTACAGAAATCCTGACGAGTGCTATTTTAAATATTGTAAGCATAGTTGTTTGTAAGACAGTCATAAAGTCGCGATTCCGTTTCCTTGCCTCTGCATTTACACCAACAATGCGAAATATGGAGAAGAGTATAACAATTGTGATAAAATAATTGTGATAAAATAAATCCATTAGTCATCTTGAGACTCGATAGCCGATTGACAAAATGAAGTAAAATCAAAAGGTTAAAATACCAAGCAAAATATATTTGGTGTTATGAACTGGTAGTTTGGGTCAAATCATGTAGGACACGAAAGCGACTTCGGGAATAGCGATCAGATTCTGATCAGCTTGCGTATTAGCACAGTCTGATAAGGGCCCTTGCTGTCTGCAGACAGAAGCCTTGTATGATAAGGGACAGCTATACTATAAAATATGATCTACAACTTCACTGGAGAGCAAATGCCCGGATGAGACCACACGTGTACAGGATGATGCGAATCCACACATCGTGCGCATGCTCGAAGACACATTTTCGCTTGAAACGGTCCATATATTATTTGTTTGTGTTGAGGTTTTATGGCCCAGTCAACCCAATGAGGTCATGTCGAGCGCGGTCAGTTTACCTAACCACACGTTTACTGGGCAGGCTTAGTCCTCTAAGTGGTTAACCAGTAGTGTTAACCAGTAGTGTGCACATTCTTTCGCCAGAAACTGACAACTGCCCTTCTTGAATCAGCGGAAGGGAGAGAATGACCGTAGAAAATATTTCATGATCAATCTCCACGAAAGAATGTTGCCGACCTCGGCGGGGGTTGAACCCGCGACCTCCTGGTCTCCAGTCGGACGGCGCATCCAACTGAGTCACCGAGGCCGGCGGTCCATATATTAGCATTACAAACAATATATGGCGGACGTTTAGGTTGCATTAGTTAATTTACTTACAATATTACAGCTGGAAGATCCGCTGGGACAGACGGTTACATCACATGCAAAGAAAATATCGTCACTGTTGTAGAACTTGAACACGTACAAAAAGGCATAGTAGCGTGTGGTACCAGGAATGCTCGAGTCTGTGTTGTTAAAACTGCTGCCCATTAAGTCGTCGTCCTGCCTGCAACTGAAATACAGAATTAGATCTACAGTATGCATTTCGATTATGCTGAAACTACAGTCAAACTTCAATGGCTCGAACACCGATGGCTCGTTTACCATGGCTTATTCGAACTCAATTTTTGAGTCCCTATGGAAATTCTGATAGCTCAAGAAAACAATTATTGAGGGAAATTATTATGAAAATGACAATTATTGAGGGAAATTCTTATTATGAAAATGTATGATGTGTGTACTCATTAGAATTGCCTCAATGAGGCGATTCTAATGAGTACACGCCAAATACCATTATTTTGTTGAAGATCGAAACCATTTTCATAAATAATAACCATTTGCTTCCTGACCAAGCACCATGATTTAAATCTCATTGGTTCGAACTACCCATCTCTCGAACAAATTTCCATGGTCCCAAAGGTGTTCGGGCCATCGAACCCTAAAAGGGCATATAGCGTCTAATAAGTTTTATGTTATATGATGATTTTATTTAATGAGAAATTTAAAAATATCTAGGATTGATGTGTTTATTTTAAAGAGATAAAGTATCAATGATTTTAAGTGATTAAAAATACTGATCATATTTTATTAAAAAGTCCGATCTCTTTAAGAAAGTCGAGTATTTTCTGAGTTGGCATATCAAAAAGTTCCTTTATAGATTTTATATTAAAATACTTTGTGCGAATGTGATTAAATTCAGCACAAGTGATAAGAAAATGTTTGACTGTGAAAGGTTCATTACAAGGAATGCAGAATGGAGCTTGTTCATTGTTTAAAATATAAGTATGAGTAATTCTAGTGTGTCCAAGTCTACATCTCGTGATTTTTGTTTGTTCTTTTCTGCTGAGATCAGAGAATGTGCATTTGCTGTTAAAATTTGGTTTGATGGATGGATATTTTGTTTATAGACACTCAACCCTAAAAGGGCATATAGCGTCTAATAAGATGTATATTATATGATGATTTTATTTAATGAGAAATTAAAAATATCTAGGATTGATGAGTTCATTTTAAAAAGATAAAGTATCAATGATTTTATGTTATTAAAATACAGATCATATTTTATTAAAAAGTCCGATCTCTTTCAGAAAATCGAGTATTTTTTGAGTTGGCATATTAAAAAGTTCCTTTATATTTTTTACATTAAAATACTTTGTGCGAATATAATTAAATTCAGCACAAGTGACAAGAAAATGTTTGACCGTAAAAGGTTCGTTACAAGGAATGCAGAATGGAGCTTGTTCATTGTTTAAAATATAAGAATGAGTTATTCTAGTGTGTCCAAGTCTACATCTCGTGATTTTTGTTTGTTCTTTTCTGCTGAGATTAGAAAATGTGCATTTGCTGTTAAAATTTGGTTTGATTTCATTTAATTTATTATAAGTTTCTGTTTCCCAAACAGACTGACATTTGTTGTTGATGTATTGACAGACGTTTGATTTAAAGTCGGAGTGAGGAATTTTGAAATTGGTTATTACTAAGGATAATGCAGATTTGGCTTCTGAATCTGCTAATTCATTTCCACGAATATTAACGTGGCTGGGAAGCCAACAAAATACAATTTCTTTTGAAGCGGAAAGATAATAATATTTTTTAAAAAAATGCTGAATTAATGGGTTTCTATGGTGTAAATCTTTAAGAGATTTTAATACAGAAAGAGAATCTGAATAAATGATAAACTGTTTTTCAGACTGATCTCTGATATGGTAAAGTGCAATATCAATTGCCTTGGCTTCGGCGGTAAAAATGGAGCTATTATCAGGTAATCTGATACTGTCAGTAAAATTTGGACTAATAACAGAACAAGCAACTTTCTCATCTTGTTTCGAACCATCTGTATAAATTGACAGGTAATGTTTATAATTTGATTTGATTTCTAAAAATTCATTCTTAAAAATATGCGACTCGACTTCTGTTTTTTTATTTTTATGAAGGTCTAAAATAATCTTTGGAGGGTTTAACGTCCATGGCTCTTTTGATGGAAAAGAAAAATGCTGAACATTTTTAATATTGATATTGGCCTCTTCAAGTAACGGTTGTATTCTCAGGCCAAGGGGTTTAATAGCTGTTGGTTTATTATTGTAAAATCTTTCATATTTAGGGTTAAAAACACAATCATGAGCTGAATTACGTGGATTGGCGGCTAATTTAGTAACATATTGAAGAGACAATTTCTCTCTTCTTATATTGAATGATGGTTCATTTGATTCAGCGTATAAACTTTCGACGGGGGAAGTACGAAAAGCCCCTAGAGCCAGACGTAAACCTTGGAGATGAATAGTATCCAAAGATTTCAAATAAGATTTTCTTGCGGATCCATAAACTATGGATCCATAATCCAATTTAGATCTAATTAAAGATCTATAGAGATTTAAAAGGACAGTACGATCTCCTCCCCAGTCGGAACTGGAGAGAACTTTAAGAATATCAAGAGCTTTTAAACATTTAGCTTTTAAAGCTTTGATGTGTGGTATAAAAGATAATTTGTTATCGAACAAAAGACCCAGGAATTTTGCTTCACTGACGACTGGAATTGGACTACCGTATATCGTGAGATGAGGATCTAAATGTAGCTGACGTATCTGACAAAAATGAACGCATTGAGTTTTTGTTTTTGAAAATTTGAAACCATTTTCTGTTGCCCAATCTTCTATATTGTTTAAACATCGTTGTAGTTTGAATTCAATGGTTTCCATATTTTTCGATCTAATAAATATTCCAAAATCGTCAACAAAAAGTGAACAATCAAGGTCTTTCACATTTAACAATATCGTTAATTTTAATGCCAAACAAGGTAGGTGATAAAATGCTTCCCTGTGGTACACCTTGTTCTTGTTTAAATATGTCCGATAACGTATTACCTATTCGAACATTAAATGTTCGATCTGATAAAAAATTTTGAATAAAAAGTGGTAATCGGCCTTTAAGGCCTAATTTATGTAAATCTTTCATGATGCCATGTTTCCATGTAGTATCGTAAGCTTTTTCAAGATCAAAAAATACAGCTACGACATGTTCTTTTTTAATAAAGGCATCACGAATAAATGATTCCAAACGAATCAAATGATCGTTTGTACAGTTATTTTTTCTGAATCCAGCTTGATGTTTTGTTATTAGCTGGTTTGATTCCAAGAACCAAACCAGTCTATCATTAATCATTCTCTCCATTGTTTTACATAAACAACTTGTCAAAGCAATAGGTCTGTAGTTAGTAGCTTCAGTATGATCTTTATTTGGTTTTGGTATAGGTATAATCGTTGCTTTACTCCAGTCTTTTGGAAATTTTCCAGTGATCCAAATATCATTTAAAATATTTAATAAAGTTTTTAAAGCGTTATCGGGTAAATGTTTAAGAATTTGATAATGAATGTCATCAGGACCAGCAGCTGTATCGTGAGATTTATGAAGAGCATCTAATAATTCTGAAGCTGTGAATGGTACATTATATTTTTCATGATTTAGTGACGTAAAATTTAGATGCTCTTTCTCTCGTTCCTGTTTTATGTTTTGAAAGGTTTCGGAATAGTTTGCACTAGAAGAGTTTTTCTGAAAATTCTCTCCTAGTGCATTGGAAATATCTTTAGTCGTTGAGCATATATTTCCATTTGATTTAATATGGACATGTTTGTTATTTTTATTTTTGCCAGTAATTTTTCGAATCATGTCCCATATTTTCTTTGCTGGAGTTCTAGAATTAAGTTTGGAGACGTATTGCTGCCAAGATGTTCTTTTAGCCGTTTTTATTGTCTTGCGAGCTTTAGCTCGCATTTGTTTGGCATGGATTAGATTTTCTTTTGTTGGCTGCCTATTGAACTTTCGTAAGGCAGATTTTCTTTTATTTATTGAATTTTTAACATCTTTATTAAACCAAGGTCTATTTCTTTTTGAACGTGTCGAGGACTTTGGAATACATTTTTCGGCTACATGAATTAATGTATCAGTAAAAGCTTGTATATCATCTGCTGTTTTAAACATTTCAGGATTTAATTTTTCATTACATAGCTCTATAAAATTCTCCCAGTTTGCTTTATTCAAATTCCATCGGGAATGATGGTCTTCATTTGTCGATTCAATTTCTTCAATTTTAATTGGAAAATGATCGCTCCCATGAAGGTCATCTAAAACTGACCAATCAAAATCTAAGTAAATATTTGGAGAGCATATAGACAAATCTAAAGCAAAATAATTTCTTGTAGGAGAATGAAGATAAGTTGGTTGTTTATCGTTAAATAAACATAGATCATTTTCTGCAATAAAATTTCCTATTATTTCTCCTTTGTCATTTGTATCCAGACAACCCCATAGTTTGCTGTGACTATTAAAGTCACCTAATAATAAATAAGGACGAGGTAACTGGTTTATAAGATTTTCTAAATCGTGTTTAGAAAATTTACAGTGTGGAGGGAGATATAGAGAACAAATTGTTATGGATTTAGACAGAGTGACATTTACAGCAACAGCTTGTAAATTACTATTTATATCTATCTGTCTATGAGGAACATTTGATTTTACAAGGATAGATGAGCCTCCTGAGGCTTTCTGATTTTCAGTTGCGATATGATTATATAAACTATAATTTTTAAAATTAATATTATCTGTATTCTTTAAAAAGGTTTCCTGGAGACAAAAGACAGTCGGAGAAAGTAGTGTTGTTAAAATTAAAATTTCGTTATAATTTGCTTTTAGTCCTCGACAGTTCCACTGAATAATTGATTTTTTATCCATGATGAATGGAGAGATGATTTGAAAATAAGGAACTTAATCCTTTTGTTTTCTCTGAGACTGCAAGAACATGGAGGAGTCAGTCTCTAACTCCATGTTCTCAAGGGAATCGAACCGATTGACCAACTTGATCGGATCGGCCGACGCCCCTTTACTATATGGATTTGGTGCTTTATCTTTATCTTTTTCTTTTCCATTTTTTTCTTTCTGGTCAGCTGTCCTGGACCTGGATCTCTGTTGTGATCCACTTGTTTTAGTCGGCTGTGTTTGTGAACTGTTTTGAGATTTTGTTGGTGGTCTAGACTGATGAGTAGATGTGGGTTTAGGTTTAGGTTTTACAGTAGGAGTAATAACTTTTGAATTTGCTTTGATGACAGAATCTTTTTCGTTAAACTGGGTAGAACTTTCTTTGGTTTCAGGTTTAGTGTTTAGGGATTGAACAACTTTTGCAAAGGTGATTTCAGGTTGATTTTCTTGAATCTTTTTGGCTTCCAAATAAGTGATTTTTTGTGTAACTTTAATTTTCATGATTTCTTTCTCTTTTTTCCAAATTTCACACTGATTTGATTTTGATTGATGGTTTTTGTGACGGTTCACACACTTGGCTTCATTTTTACAAGCATTTGTAGGGTGATCAAATTCACCCATACCACATTTTTCACATACTGATCCAGGTGCTTCCGGACAGCCGTTTTCATGATGTCCAAACCTCTGACAGTTGAAACACCGCAGAGGATTTGGAATGTAGACTTCAACCGGTATAATTCGGTAAAATATTTTTAGTGATTTCGGTAAAGTTGTGGTGTTGAAAGTTAGTAAAAGTGTATTTGTTTCTATAAAGTTTCCATCTTTTTTAATTTTAAAACGTTTGCAAGCTGTTACTCCTTGTGTGTTAAGATATTCTGTGATATTTTCTTCAGTTTCATGTTTTAGCATTCTGTCACGGATAATACCTTTGCAACTGTTTAGAGTTTTATGTTCCGTGACAGAGACATTAATGTTAAAAAATTTTGTAATTTTCAAGAGATTATCAGTTTGTGATTTTCTGTTCGTTTCGACCAAAAGAGTTCCATTTTTTAATTTTTTTACATTTTTTGGAGTGCCTATAATTGATTCTATTTGCTTTTCTATAATGAAAGGTGACAGTGAAGTAATAGGTTTGTCCTCTTTACTCGAAATCACTAAAAATTTAGCGAAGTTCTCATTTGCTTTGAAAGTAAAAGTAGTCGGTTGCGTGTCGTCCTCCGAAGAGTCGAACGCCAGAAATCGTTTTCGAGAGGCCATGGTGATGAAATTTTTGATTCGATAGCTATGCGCCCCACCCTCCATGGAGCCCTACAAGAGGACGTTTAACAGAAATGGATCTCCTATTTCTAACGTCAAGGCTACATTGCTATTATACTCGGTGTCAAGATCAGAGTCTTCAGCTCGGCCTCATGCTTAGATGATTTCCCACTTATTCATCTAAATTTCCATAGAAAAATTTATGAACAGTTGAGTTCATCCCCCTATCCTCAGCCTCCACTCACAGAGGTTTCCGCCAAAGCCCCAATACAAGCCCACCAATTGACCCTTCAGCCGCCGCCCATTGAAACTCACTTAAAGTTAGATGAACAAGAGAAAAATAAGCCCGGTTTGGTACCATAAAGATACGTATGAAAGAGAGAAAGAAGCTAAGAACAAGTTGTGCGCTTCTAGAGCTTGGCACGACTGAGCCGATTGATCCAGGCCGGATCTAACCCAGACCGCTCTTCTATCTGAAATAAGGGCCAAAATGATGTGTTGAAAAGCTGGAGATCCCTGGGCTTTCCTCAATCATCAGGTTCCCCTCTCCCAGCATACGAGACGCCACCCACGGCAAACAGGTGGTTCCTGTTTTAATAGGGGATTACACCCTATCCACTACAGAAGGAAAGTGATCTGTAGATTTTATTCCCTACAGACAAGGGAGGCCGAAAACGTCTGGGAAATTGAAAGGTTATTTTTAAGATAAATTAGGAGATCCATATTTAAAATAAACAGTTTATTAAAGAAAGAAGGATTCATTTTGGATTCATTTTTTAAGAGATCAAACAAACAAGCTGTGTTAGATGATATGTAGGTTTCAAATGATATGTAGCTTTCATACCTTGAAAAACGTTTAGTTTTTTTATCTAACAATATTAAATGCATCTTATTTTTTAATGTGGAGAATGCTAGAGTTCGGAAAAATGACACAAACACAAGACAAACACATATGTTAAAAACAGATGAGGTTATAATCTTCGTCCCATGTGCGACCCACGGGCACAGAATGATACACAAACAAATGAAGCATGTTAGTAACATGAGATAGGAAAGGTTTAAAAGGATAGATCTCGCGAAATTTGTATTTTCCTATTTAAGATGCATTTCAATAAATTTAATTTTATAGTCTGGAATTATACCGGTTGAACGGACGGTTGCTCTGTTATGTTAGGGGTTTTACCCAACTGCCACAGAAGCGGAAGGCAGCCACCTATTTCGAGGGCCCGGGTGGTCACGGGCGGCCTCTTTTAGCCGGCTCGTACGTCACGCAGAGGGTACGTCTGGCCTATTCTAAGCCCGGAACCAGCACGGGAAAGAGAGAAAGAAGCTAAGAACAAGTTGTGCTCTTCTAGAGCTTGGCACGACTGAGCCGATTGATCCAGGCCGGATCTAACCCAGACCGCTCTTCTATCTGAAATAAGGGCCAAAATGATGTGTTGAAAAGCTGGAGATCCCTGGGCTTTCCTCAATCATCAGGTTCCCCTCTCTCAGCATACGAGACGCCACCCACGGCAAACAGGTGGTTCCTGTTTTAATAGGGGATTACACCCTATCCACTACAGAAGGAAAGTGATCTGTAGATTTTATTCCCTACAGACAAGGGAGGCCGAAAACGTCTGGGAAATTGAAAGGTTATTTTTAATATAAATTAGGAGATCCATATTTAAAATAAACAGTTTATTAAAAGAAGGATTCATTTTGGATTCATTTTTTAAGAGAGTCAAACAAATAAGCTGTGTTAGATGATATGTAGCTTTCAAATGATATGTAGCTTTCATACCTTGAAAAACGTTTAGTTTTTTATCTAACAATATTAAATGCATCTTACTTTTTAATGTGGAGAATGCTAGAGTTCGGAAAAATGACACAAACACAAGACAAACACATGTTAAATACAGATGAGGTTATAATCTTCGTCCCATGTGCGACCCACGGGCACAGAATGATACACAAACAAATGAAGCATGTTAGTAACATGAGATAGGAAAGGTTTAAAAGGATAGATCTCGCGAAATTTGTTTTTTCCAATTTAAGATGCATTTCAATAAATGTAATTTTATAGTCTGGAATTATACCGGTTGAACGGACGGTTGCTCTGTATTGTTAGGGGTTTTACCTAACTGCCACAGAAGCGGAAGGCAGCCACCTATTTCGAGGGCCCGGGTGGTCACGGGCGGCCTCTTTTAGACGGCTCGTACGTCACGCAGAGGGTACGTCTGGCCTATTCTAAGCCCGGGACCAGCACGGGACGGATTCATTTTGGATTCATTTTTTAAGAGAGTCAAACAAACAAGCTGTGTTAGATGATATGTAGCTTTCAAATGATATGTAGCTTTCATACCTTGAAAAACGTTTAGTTTTTTTATCTAACAATATTAAATGCATCTTACTTTTTAATGTGGAGAATGCTAGAGTTCGGAAAAATGACAAACACAAGACAAACACATATGTTAAATACAGATGAGGTTATAATCTTCGTCCCATGTGCGACCCACGGGCACAGAATGATACACAAACAAATGAAGCATGTTAGTAACATGAGATAGGAAAGGTTTAAAAGGATAGATCTCGCGAAATTTGTTTTCCAATTTAAGATGCATTTCAATAAATGTAATTTTATAGTCTGGAATTATACCGGTTGAACGGACGGTTGCTCTGTTATGTTAGGGGTTTTACCCAACTGCCACAGAAGCGGAAGGCAGCCACCTATTTCGAGGGCCCGGGTGGTCACGGGCGGCCTCTTTTAGACGGCTCGTACGTCACGCAGAGGATACGTCTGGCCTATTCTAAGCCCGGGACCAGCACGGGACCATTTTAAAGGGAACAAAGACTTTCAAGGAAACTTCAAAAAACATTTGTTTGTTTTCGTCTCCCTTTTGAAAATAGATCCCTAAAACGGAAAAAATCCGATCCAAGGAGAGCATTCTTTCCCTTTATGGTATACCTCTTTAGTAGGGGCCCGCTGTGTATGATAATTAGTAAGTCACAAATGTTGTAAACATTGTAAAACAACATTGAAGCAGATCTTCCAGGTGTGTCCATCAATTTTAAATTCTGCCCGTCGATTTAGAATTTAGATAGAATAACATTTCTGATGTAAATAAATTTCTGATGTAAATAGATATAACATTTCTGATGTAAATAAAGAAATGTAAATAAGAATCCACTATATCAAAGGCTCATTTATTCTGAATATTTATAGTTTCAAAAAACATTATAAATTACAGCTGACGGTTTGTCCGTTATTTATTGCCAGTGTTAAGCTGCAGTAGACCAAATTTAACCCTTGTCATGCTGAATAAATTAAGAAGCCACACACATTTCCAATTTTCAGCCAATCTGATTACTTGATCCAAGTTTGTTGATGTAGATTTACACTCAGTGGCAAACAGTGCAGATCCAGATCAGTTTAGAAGCCAACTGATCTGGTTCTACACTGTTTGATAAGACAGGGCATAACGTGTTTAGGAAGAGAAGGGTTAATACACGCATGGTAAACTATCACAAGTACCTCCGCGGAGGTACCGATTAAATGGTTGTGACAGATATCCGGAGCTACCTGTGATGGTCAAAAACTAGACATAAGATAAGATAGGTGTTCGGTGTTCGTCGAGGTGTTCGGTGTTCGTCGTTTGATAAAATACACTGTTCGTCGAGGTGTTCGGTGTTCGTCGTTTGATAAAACACAATAACCAGAGAGTTTACTGAAAATCAAACAGTGCTATTCGACCCGTATAGGCATAAAGTTTTATCACGTCATATCCCCTAGAACTTTCCATATATACCAAAGATTCGACCTTCGAAGTGGCTTCGAAGTCAGCCCGAATTACTCGAAACAGAAAAAAAAACGATCGTTTTTGTTCTAAATGCGGATGTCTTGCATATAAATCTGTTTGTCTTGGTACACTGATGTAAAGTAATACAGATATCGATAAACTCCAAATAAGGCTGGATTATTCAAAAAAACAGCTGGAGATGCCTGTGACGTCGTGGAGGTACCTGTGATGTAAAGAAATATTGAGTTATTGCCGCTGCAAATATTGATATAATTCTCTAGATTCCTGCCTGGAAAGAATCATTCATTCAGCGTCACAATAAGCTATCATAATGTGTATGTCATGAATTTCCATGTTAAAGTTATAAAACATAATCTCAAAGAATTATTGTTGCTTTTGAGTTAGATTGTCATAGAATGCTCACTCATTGAAGTAAGATTTTTTTCTCGAATGTTGATGACTAATCTTGATGACTAATCGGGAGGTGCTGCCTGGTCGTCATTCCAACTCATAGAAAATTGTCTTTGCTAAATATATCACACGCCATGACAGCTACATATAGTGTACCAAAAGTATAAAAAATGCCGATGCCTGTCACCGTAAATTATGACTCGGTTTAAGCATTTCTGGAACACTTAAAATAACCTACGTTGTTGACCCTTTTGGTAACTCGTGATCGGAATTTTACTGTAAATCTGAAATTCAGTCTCCAAATAGCCACTGTGCGCATCAAATATGCTGACAAAAGAGCAATTTTCCGACATTGTTGATTTTGCAAACGCTTCGACAAAATATTTTCATAGTGGTTTATTTGGTGACTGAATTTAACACGAATTACAGTAAAATTCCGATCACTTCACTTTATTAAAAGATGTAATGTCGAGATTATGTCATGTGTGGATGATGTAACACCTAGGCCTTACGGATGTGTTTGAATTCTAGCGCTGGCAATATAAAACAGCGATAGTGAATCCCTTGCAACACCTTTGAGTCCACTCACCACAAAGTTAACATAAACAGCGAGCCAGGCCGCGTAGCGCAGTCGGAAGAGCGTCTAACTCAAGAGCCAGAGGTCCCCACTTACTTTTCTTTCTCCTTCCGCTGATTCAAGAAGGGCAGCTGTCAGTTACTAACGAAAGTATGTTCACTTATTACCGGCCAACCCCTTAGGTCTACGCCTGCCCAGAAATAGTGTGGTAAGGTTAACTGATAGTCCCGACATGATTTTAGTTATTTACAGAGGACGTAAAGAAACAAAACAACAAAACTACAACATACAGCGAGCGTCATACGACATATGACATACGAGTTACCAAAAGGGTCAACAACGTAGGTTATTTTATGTATTTCGGTAATGCTCAAATTGCATAATAATTTACGGGGACGGGCATCGGCATTTTTTACACTTTTGGTACACCATATGTGTAGCTGTCGTGGCGTGTGATATATTTAGCAAAGACAATTTTCTACGAGTTGGAATGACGAACAGGCAGCACCTCCCGATTACAGTCACCACCATTCAAGAAAAAAAAAGTCTTACTTCAGTGAGCATTCTATGACAATCTAACTCAAAAGCACCAATAATTCTTTGAGATTATGTTTTATAATTTTAACATGGAAATTCATGACATACACATTATGATAGCTTATTGCAACGCTGAATGAATGATTCTTTCCAGGCAGTGATCTAGAGAAGAATTATATCAATATTTGCAGCTGCAATAACTCTTCAGATTTCACTATATTTCTTTACATCACAGGCACCTCCACGACGTCACAGCACCTCCAGCTGTTTTTTGAAGAATCTAGCCTAATTTGAGTTATTCGATATCTGTATTCAGGCAAACGGGTTTACTTTACATCAGTGTACAAGATAAACAGATTTGTATGCAAGATCTCCGCTTTTAGAACCAACAACGATCGGTCTTTTCTGTTTCGAGTACTTCGGGCTGACTTCGAAGTCACTTCGAAGGTCGTATCTTTGGTAAATATGGAAAGTTCTCGGGGATGTGACGTGTGACAAAACTTTATGCCTATAAGGGTCGAAAAGCACCGTTTGATTTTCATTAAACTCTCTGGCTATTGTGTACGAACGCCTATCACAGGTAGCTCCGGATATCTGTCACAACCATTTAATCGGTACCTCCGCGGAGGTACCTGGCGTGTAATATATAGATTTTATTTTCCCGTTTTGACTAAACTTATACCAAGAAAAGTATAATATAAAGAAAGATACGAAGTAGTCCAAAGTAAAGTGCGTTATAATTTCAGCTGTAACTGTGTGTGTGCGCGCGCACGCGAGCGCGCTTAGTCATAGAAGACGCCTACAAATGAAAACTAGCTTATATGTATACTGGTCGTAAATAAAAACGGGTCACGTTACAATAAAGTGACGTTATACACTTAACTCAAATTACAGTCAACCCTCTTTATATCGTCACTTGTTACAATACTGAATTCACTTACCCATCATCCACGAGAAATTTAGTTGGCATTCCGCTACTGGAAGTACCAGAATATGCAGTGCAATCCATAATGGCAGTATACTCAGCTGAAAAAGAAGGTTTTACGTGTGGAAGGGGAGCAAAACTAGCAAGACAAAGAGCTAAACAGTTTTGGCTACAGTTTTGGCCTATTTTAGTCTTGAGATCTCAAAGGGTAATGGCAAACAGTACAGACTGCGATCAAACGTCGCCACCATTTGCAAATAGTTTAGCAATTAAGTTAGAGGGAATTAATGTTGTCACTGACAGTATATTTACTAGTACAGTAAAATTTCGCTATTAACCCTTAAACTGCCAGTCACAACAATTGTCGTCTGCTTTGTCATCTGCTTGTGATCTTAAAAAGTCATTTCTGCAAACAGTGTCGACCCAGATCAGGAGCAGTCTGATCTGGGTCCACACTGTTTGCCTGTATGCAAAAATAGGTTAGAGAAGTTTGCAAGAATATTCAGCAGACGACAAACAGACGACATTTTCAGATGCAGGTTCTCTTGGCATTTTAAGGGTTAGAGAGATGATTTTATTACGATATGAATATCCTAAAAGTTCGTACACAAGGTTTCTGACAATGGCATATGCATACAATGTCACCAAGTATTTTAAGAAGCAACTATCGAATTAAGTGTACGGATGGATGGATGGATGGATGGATGTTTTGTTTATAGACGCTCAACCCTAGAAGGGCATATAGCGTCTAATAATTTTTATATTATATGATGATTTTATTTAATGGGAAATTAAAAATATCTAGGATTGATGTGTTCATTTTAAAAAGATAAAGTATCAATTATTTTAATTTATTAAAAATACTGATTAAATTTTATTAAAAAGTCCGATCTCTTTAAGAAAGTCGAGCATTTTCTTAGATGGTATATCATTAAAAAGTTCCTTTATAGTTTTTATATTAAAATACTTTGTGCGAATATGATCAAATTCTGCACAAGTGATAAGAAAATGTTTGACTGTAAAAAGTTCGTTGCAAGGAATGCAGAATGGAGCTTGTTCATTTTTTAAAATATAAGAATGAGTAATTCTAGTGTGTCCAAGTCTACATCTGGTGATTTTTGTTCTTTTCTGCTGAGAATAGAGAATGTGCATTTGCTGTTAAAATTTGATTTTATTTCATTTAGTTTATTTAGAGTTTGTGTTTCCCAAACAGACTGACATTTGTTGTTGATGTATTGACGGATGTTTGATTTAAAGTCGGAGTGAGGAATTTTGAAATTTGTTACCACTAATGATAGTGCCGATTTGGCTTCTAAATCGGCTAATTTATTTCCACGAATATTAACGTGGCTGGGAAGCCAACAAAATACAATTTCTTTTGAAACTGAAAGGTAATAATATTTTTTAAGAATTTGCTGAATTAATGGGTTTCTATGGTGTAAATCTTTAAGAGATTTTAATACAGAAAGAGAATCTGAATAAATGGATGGATGGATGGATATTTTGTTTATAGACGCTCAACCCTAAAAGGGCATAAAGCGTCTAATAAGTTTTATGTTATATGATGATTTTATTTAATGAGAAATTTAAAATCTAAGATTGATGTGTTTATTTTAAAGAGATAAAGTATCAATGATTTTAAGTGATTAAAAATACTGATCATATTTTATTAAAAAGTCCGATCTCTTGAAGAAAGTCGAGTATTTTCTGAGTTGGCATATCAAAAAGTTCCTTTATAGTTTTTATATTAAAATACTTTGTGCGAATGTGATTAAATTCAGCACAAGTGATAAGAAAATGTTTGACTGTGAAAGGTTCATTACAAGGAATGCAGAATGGAGCTTGTTCATTGTTTAAAATATAAGAATGATTAATTCTAGTGTGTCCAAGTCTACATCTCGTGATTTTTGTTTGTTCTTTTCTGCTGAGATTAGAGAATGGGCATTTGCTGTTAAAATTTGGTTTGATTTCATTTAATTTATTATAAGTTTGTTTTTCCCAAACAGACTGACATTTGTTGTTGATGTATTGACAGATGTTTGATTTAAAGTCGGAGTGAGGAATTTTGAAATTGGTTATTACTAAGGATAATGCAGATTTGGCTTCTGAATCTGCTAATTCATTTCCACGAATATTAACGTGGCTGGGAAGCCAACAAAATACAATTTCTTTTGAAGCGGAAAGATAATAATATTTTTTAAGAATTTGCTGAATTAATGGGTTTCTATGGTGTAAATCTTTAAGAGATTTTAATACAGAAAGAGAATCTGAATAAATGATAAACTGTTTTTCAGACTGATCTCTGATATGGTAAAGTGCAATATGAATTGCCTTGGCTTCGGCGGTAAAAATGGATGGATGGATGGATATTTTGTTTATAGACGCTCAACCCTAAAAGGGCATATAGCGTCTAATAAGATGATTATATGATGATTTTATTTAATGATGGATGGATGGATATTTTGTTTATAGACGCTCAACCCTAAAAGGGCATATAGCGTCTAATAAGATGTATATTATATGATGATTTTATT
Organism: Anodontia alba; assembly: GCA_964016985.1. NCBI lineage: Eukaryota > Metazoa > Mollusca > Bivalvia > Lucinida > Lucinidae > Anodontia > Anodontia alba. The sequence continues at coordinate 105,666,185 of OZ024827.1, read as the reverse complement.
TAATGAGAAATTAAAAATATCTAGGATTGATGAGTTCATTTTAAAAAGATAAAGTATCAATGATTTTATGTTATTAAATACAGATCATATTTTATTAAAAAGTCCGATCTCTTTCAGAAAATCGAGTATTTTTTGAGTTGGCATATTAAAAAGTTGCTTTATATTTTTTACATTAAAATACTTTGTGCGAATATAATTAAATTCAGCACAAGTGACAAGAAAATGTTTGACCGTAAAAGGTTCGTTACAAGGAGTGCAGAATGGAGCTTGTTCATTGTTTAAAATATAAGAATGAGTAATTCTAGTGTGTCCAAGTCTACATCTCGTGATTTTTGTTTGTTCTTTTCTGCTGAGATTAGAGAATGTGCATTTGCTGTTAAAATTTGGTTTGATTTCATTTAATTTATTATAAGTTTGTGTTTCCCAAACAGACTGACATTTGTTGTTGATGTATTGACAGACGTTTGATTTAAAGTCGGAGTGAGGAATTTTGAAATTGGTTATTACTAAGGATAATGCAGATTTGGCTTCTGAATCTGCTAATTCATTTCCACGAATATTAACGTGGCTGGGAAGCCAACAAAATACAATTTCTTTTGAAGCGGAAAGATAATAATATTTTTTAAGAATTTGCTGAATTAATGGGTTTCTATGGTGTAAATCTTTAAGAGATTTTAATACAGAAAGAGAATCTGAATAAATGATAAACTGTTTTTCAGACTGATCTCTGATATGGTAAAGTGCAATATCAATTGCCTTGGCTTCGGCGGTAAAAATGGAGCTATTATCAGGTAATCTGATACTGTCAGTAAAATTTGGACTAATAACAGAACAAGCAACTTTCTCATCTTGTTTCGAACCATCTGTATAAATTGACAGGTAATGTTTATAATTTGATTTGATTTCTAAAAATTCATTCTTAAAAATATGCGACTCGACTTCTGTTTTTTTATTTTTATGAAGGTCTAAAATAATCTTTGGAGGGTTTAACGTCCATGGCTCTTTTGATGGAAAAGAAAAATGCTGAACATTTTTAATATTGATATTGGCCTCTTCAAGTAACGGTTGTATTCTCAGGCCAAGAGGTTTAATAGCTGTTGGTTTATTATTGTAAAATCTTTCATATTTAGGATTAAAAACACAATCATAGGCTGAATTACGTGGATTGGCGGCTAATTTAGTAACATATTGAAGAGACAATTTCTCTCTTCTTATATACAATGATGGTTCATTTGATTCAGCGTATAAACTTTCGACGGGGGAAGTACGAAAAGCCCCTAGAGCCAGACGTAAACCTTGGTGATGAATAGTATCCAAAGATTTCAAATAAGATTTTCTTGCGGATCCATAAACTATGGATCCATAATCCAATTTAGATCTAATTAAAGATCTATAGAGATTTAAAAGGACAGTACGATCTCCTCCCCAGTCGGAACTGGAGAGAACTTTAAGAATATCAAGAGCTTTTAAACATTTAGCTTTTAAAGCTTTGATGTGTGGTATAAAAGATAATTTGTTATCGAACAAAAGACCCAGGAATTTTGCTTCACTGACGACTGGAATTGGACTACCGTATATGGTGAGATGAGGATCTAAATGTAGCTGACGTATCTGACAAAAATGAACGCATTGAGTTTTTGTTTTTGAAAATTTGAAACCATTTTCTGTTGCCCAATCTTGTATATTGTTTAAACATCGTTGTAGTTTGAATTCAATGGTTTCCATATTTTTCGATCTAATAAATATTCCAAAATCGTCAACAAAAAGTGAACAATCAAGGTCTTTCACACATTTAACAATATCGTTAATTTTAATGCCAAACAAGGTAGGTGATAAAATGCTTCCCTGTGGTACACCTTGTTCTTGTTTAAATATGTCCGATAACGTATTACCTATTCGAACATTAAATGTTCGATCTGATAAAAAATTTTGAATAAAAAGTGGTAATCGGCCTTTAAGGCCTAATTTATGTAAATCTTTCATGATGCCATGTTTCCATGTAGTATCGTAAGCTTTTTCAAGATCAAAAAATACAGCTACGACATGTTCTTTTTTAATAAAGGCATCACGAATAAAGGATTCCAAACGAATCAAATGATCGTTTGTACAGTTATTTTTTCTGAATCCAGCTTGATATTTTGTTATTAGCTGGTTTGATTCCAAGAACCAAACCAGTCTATCATTAATCATTCTCTCCATTGTTTTACATAAACAACTTGTCAAAGCAATAGGTCTGTAGTTAGTAGCTTCAGTATGATCTTTATTTGGTTTTGGTATAGGTATAATCGTTGCTTTACTCCAGTCTTTTGGAAATTTTCCAGTGATCCAAATATCATTTAAAATATTTAATAAAGTTTTTAAAGCGTTATCGGGTAAATGTTTAAGAATTTGATAATGAATGTCATCAGGACCAGCAGCTGTATCGTGAGATTTATGAAGAGCATCTAATAATTCTGAAGCTGTGAATGGTACATTATATTTTTCATGATTTAGTGACGTAAAATTTAGATGCTCTTTCTCTCGTTCCTGTTTTATGTTTTGAAAGGTTTCGGAATAGTTTGCACTAGAAGAGTTTTTCTGAAAATTCTCTCCTAGTGCATTGGAAATATCTTTAGTCGTTGAGCATATATTTCCATTTGATTTAATATGGACATGTTTGTTATTTTTATTTTTGCCAGTAATTTTTCGAATCATGTCCCATATTTTCTTTGCTGGAGTTCTAGAATTAAGTTTGGAGACGTATTGCTGCCAAGATGTTCTTTTAGCCGTTTTTATTGTCTTGCGAGCTTTAGCTCGCATTTGTTTGGCATGGATTAGATTTTCTTTTGTTGGCTGCCTATTGAACTTTCGTAAGGCAGATTTTCTTTTATTTATTGAATTTTTAACATCTTTATTAAACCAAGGTCTATTTCTTTTTGAACGTGTCGAGGACTTTGGAATACATTTTTCGGCTACATGAATTAATGTATCAGTAAAAGCTTGTATATCATCTGCTGTTTTAAACATTTCAGGATTTAATTTTTCATTACATAGCTCTATAAAATTCTCCCAGTTTGCTTTATTCAAATTCCATCGGGAATGATGGTCTTCATTTGTCGATTCAATTTCTTCAATTTTAATTGGAAAATGATCGCTCCCATGAAGGTCATCTAAAACTGACCAATCAAAATCTAAGTAAATATTTGGAGAGCATATAGACAAATCTAAAGCAAAATAATTTCTTGTAGGAGAATGAAGATAAGTTGGTTGTTTATCGTTAAATAAACATAGATCATTTTCTGCAATAAAATTTTCTATTATTTCTCCTTTGTCATTTGTATCCAGACAACCCCATAGTTTGCTGTGACTATTAAAGTCACCTAATAATAAATAAGGACGAGGTAACTGGTTTATAAGATTTTCTAAATCGTGTTTAGAAAATTTACAGTGTGGAGGGAGATATAGAGAACAAATTGTTATGGATTTAGACAGAGTGACATTTACAGCAACAGCTTGTAAATTACTATTTATATCTATCTGTCTATGAGGAACATTTGATTTTACAAGGATAGATGAGCCTCCTGAGGCTTTCTGATTTTCAGTTGCGATATGATTATATAAACTATAATTTTTAAAATTAATATTATCTGTATTCTTTAAAAAGGTTTCCTGGAGACAAAAGACAGTCGGAGAAAGTAGTGTTGTTAAAATTAAAATTTCGTTATAATTTGCTTTTAGTCCTCGACAGTTCCACTGAATAATTGATTTTTTATCCATGATGAATGGAGAGATGATTTGAAAATAAGGAACTTAATCCTTTTGTTTTCTCTGAGACTGCAAGAACATGGAGGAGTCAGTCTCTAACTCCATGTTCTCAAGGGAATCGAACCGATTGACCAACTTGATCGGATCGGCCGACGCCCCTTTACTATATGGATTTAGTGCTTTATCTTTATCTTTTTCTTTTCCATTTTTTTCTTTCTGGTCAGCTGTCCTGGACCTGGATCTCTGTTGTGATCCATTTGTTTTAGTCGGCTGTGTTTGTGAACTGTTTTGAGATTTTGTTGGTGGTCTAGACTGATGAGTAGATGTGGGTTTAGGTTTAGGTTTTACAGTAGGAGTAATAACTTGAATTTGCTTTGATGACAGAATCTTTTTCGTTAAACTGGGTAGAACTTTCTTTGGTTTCAGGTTTAGTGTTTAGGGATTGAACAACTTTTGCAAAGGTGATTTCAGGTTGATTTTCTTGAATCTTTTTGGCTTCCAAATAAGTGATTTTTTGTGTAACTTTAATTTTCATGATTTCTTTCTCTTTTTTCCAAATTTCACACTGATTTGATTTTGATTGATGGTTTTTGTGACAGTTCACACACTTGGCTTCATTTTTACAAGCATTTGTAGGGTGATCAAATTCACCCATACCACATTTTTCACATACTGATCCAGGTGCTTCCGGACAGCCGTTTTCATGATGTCCAAACCTCTGACAGTTGAAACACCGCAGAGGATTTGGAATGTAGACTTCAACCGGTATAATTCGGTAAAAGATTTTTAGTGATTTCGGTAAAGTTGTGGTGTTGAAAGTTAGTAAAAGTGTATTTGTTTCTATAAAGTTTCCATCTTTTTTAATTTTAAAACGTTTGCAAGCTGTTACTCCTTGTGTGTTAAGATATTCTGTGATATTTTCTTCAGTTTCATGTTTTAGCATTCTGTCACGAATAATACCTTTGCAACTGTTGAGAGTTTTATGTTCCGTGACAGTGACATTAATATTAAAAAACTTTGTAATTTTCAAGAGATTATCAGTTTGTGATTTTCTGTTTGTTTCGACCAAAAGAGTTCCATTTTTTAATTTTTTGACATTTTTTGGAGTGCCTATTAAAGATTCTATTTGCTTTTCTATGATGAAAGGAGACAGTGAAGTAATTGGTTTGTCTTCCTTACTCGAAATCACTAAAAATTTAGCGAAGTTCTCATTAGCTTTGAATGTAAATGTAGTCGGTTGCGTGTCGTCCTCCGAAGAGTCGAACGCCAGAAATCGTTTTCGAGATGCCATGGTGATGAAATTTTTGATTCGATAGCTATGCGCCCCACCCTCCATGGAGCCCTACAAGGGGACGTTTAACAGAAATGGATCTCCTATTTCTAACGTCAAGGCTACATTGCTATTATACTCGGTGTCAAGATCAGAGTCTTCAGCTCGGCCTCATGCTTAGATGATTTCCCACCTATTCATCTAAATTTCCATAGAAAAATTTATGAACAGTTGAGTTCATCCCCCTATCCACAGCCTCCACTCACAGAGGTTTCCGCCAAAGCCCCAATACAAGCCCACCAATTGACCCTTCAGCCGCCGCCCATTGAAACTCACTTAAAGTTAGAGGAACGTGAGAAAAATAAGCCCGGTTTGTACCATCAAGATACGTATAAAAGAGAGAAAGAAGCTAAGAACAAGTTGTGCGCTTCTAGAGCTTGGCACGACTGAGCCGATTGATCCAGGCCGGATCTAACCCAGACCGCTCTTCTATCTGAAATAAGGGCCAAAATGATGTGTTGAAAAGCTGGAGATCCCTGGGCTTTCCTCAATCATCAGGTTCCCCTCTCCCAGCATACGAGACGCCACCCACGGCAAACAGGTGGTTCCTGTTTTAATAGGGGATTACACCCTATCCACTACAGAAGGAAAGTGATCTGTAGATTTTATTCCCTACAGACAAGGGAGGCCGAAAACGTCTGGGAAATTGAAAGGTTATTTTTGACATACATTAGGAGATCCATATTTAAAATAACCAGTTTATTAAAGAAAGATTTATTTTGGATTCATTTTTAGGATAGTCAAACAAACAAGCTGTGTTAGATGATATGTAGCTTTCAAATGATATGTAGCTTTCATACTTTGAAAAACGTTTAGTTTTTTTATCTAACAATATTAAATGCATCTTATTTTTTAATGTGGAGAATGCTAGAGTTCGGAAAAATGTCACAAACACAAGACAAACACATATGTTAAATACAGATGAGGTTATAATCTTCGTCCCATGTGCGACCCACGGGCACAGAATGATACACAAACAAATGAAGCATGTTAGTAACATGAGATAGGAAAGGTTTAAAAGGATAGATCTCGCGAAATTTGTTTTTTCCAATTTAAGATGCATTTCAATAAATGAATTTTATATTCTGGAATTATACCGGTTGAACGGACGGTTGCTCTGTTATGTTAGGGGTTTTACCCAACTGCCACAGAAGCGGAAGGCAGCCACCTATTTCGAGGGCCCGGGTGGTCACGGGCGGCCTCTTTTAGCCGGCTCGTACGTCACGCAGAGGGTACGTCTGGCCTATTCTAAGCCCGGGACCAGCACGGGACCGGGCACAGAATGATACACAAACAAATGAAGCATGTTAGTAACATGAGATAGGAAAGGTTTATAAGGATAGATCTCGCAAAATTTGTTTTTTTTTCCAATTTAAGATGCATTTAAGTAAATTTAATTTTATAGTCTGGAATTATACCGGTTGAACGGACGGTTGCTCTGGTTGCTCTGTTATGTTAGAGGTTTTACCCAACTGCCACAGAAGCGGAAGGCAGCCACCTATTTCGAGGGTCCGTGTGGTCACGGGCAGCCTCTTTTAGACGGCTTGTACGTCACGCAGAGGGCACACCTGGCCTATTCTAAGCCCGGAACCAGCACGGGGCATATATTGCTTTGGGTATGTGAATCCCATACGCAGGAGGCCCATATTCCATGATATGATTTGTAGCAATACCATGATTTGTAGCAATACCATGATTTGTAGCGTTATCAATACCGCCATACCAGTGATTTGTAGCAATATCAGTGATTTGTAGCAATATAGGGATCAAACATGTTTATGCATTGAAAAACAATGTTTGATCACTATTATTGCATAAAACTGAAAACATTTGCTACATTTCGCGTTTTTACTTGCACTATTTTGTTTCGCCTTTTCACATATGTCTCGCGAACGTAAATTTCTACGGACTATGCCCGCTCTTGGGCAGGGCAGTACAAATCTCGTAACGGCCGTAAATCTGTGGCCCCGGTACGATCATATTAAAAGTTGCGTAGCCGTGCATTAACAGCGCGTGAATTGCCTTGTTAATACATGACTTTTCGCCGGTTAATGCACGGATGTTAATAACGCAAGGCGCTGCTTTTTTATGCAGTAATTGTCCTTCACTGTTGGACAGCTTGGGGGGTTCCTCTTCAGGAAGTTTGGGCTTGTAATTGTCCTCTTTGCTGTATTGTCAACATGTTTGTTCTATGATTGTGACAGGTCACAAAGAATTATGACCATAATGGTCCCCAAGATACTTGGCATCTTTGATCGTTTGCAGTTTGGTTTCACCGATGTAGTATTCCTGTGTGAGTGGATTCCTTTGTTGGTGATTCGTTATGATCTCGCATTTGTCTGGGTTAAACTATCATCTCATTATCAATGTATTTATTTTAAAAGTATAATTTGGTAATTTTAGAGCTTAAGGAGTTTCTTACAATTCGGTTGTCAGCATATTGAATTTCGAATCGTATAATTTGGAAATGTTTAAACTTAGGAACTGGCTTCGGCGTTTTGTGAAGATGTCAACCTCTCTTTATACCGAAACTAGATGACAAGTTGTCGTGCACGAAACATTCGTTGAAGGGCGAGTTTCAGAAATTATGCAAGAATATTTTTAATACTTCCAGAAACGTTTTGTATATTTGTTAGATATATTAAAATCACTCGACAAACTGTTATATATTAAAATCTCTTGAAAAATAGCCAACACGTATGTTTTGTGAGAAATGATGAAACAAGAAAATTACACATCATTCTGCTGCGTTTGTTTAACGATTCTTTACAATAGCCAATTCATTTGAATAGTAGCATCTTTGGAAAACGGTATAGTTGTAACGAAAGTCTACTGTATTGTGTTTTACTAGCATTTAAAACTCGTAACAACCCCATTTAGAGAATTCAATATCTGCGGTAACCAAGTTTGTTATTAAACTAAACACTGCAGTGTATTTAGGTAACTGCAGTGAATTTAGGAAAATATAACTTAAAAATTTGTGAGAAAAAATACTTGTCAGATACTTACAAGGAATGTCGATTGTCCAGTAGAGGATATCACCGACAGTTGCTGAATAAGTTGATGGACCCAGTTGGCTGCTAGTTCTGAGAGCAGATGAGATTGTGAAAGATGGGGTGACGGAATCCTGGGTTGTAACTTCAATGCTGGAATTGAAAGATTTGTATAAGCTAGAGTTAGAAGACCACACGGATCGAGCAAATAAAATGTTTTATCACTATGAAAGCTGAGGGCGCGTGTTAGCCCGAAAACCTAGCTTAAGCCCACAGTAATTCATAAATGACCTTCCAAGGCAGTACTTACATTGTGGTACTGTTCTAATTGTTATGTAGTGTTTCACTTTCTAATACTTTCTTAGTAATTATGTAAGTTTAAGATATATTCATTTAAGTTTGGTTGACAGTTGCCACCTCTTGGATGGATGGATGGATGGATGGATGGATATTTTGTTTATAGACGCTCAACCCTAAAAGGGCATATAGCGTCTAATAAGATGATTATATGATGATTTTATTTAATGAGAAATTAAAAATATCTAGGATTGATGAGTTCATTTTAAGAAACATAAAGTATCAATGATTTTATGTTATTAAAATACAGATCATATTTTATTAAAAAGTCCGATCTCTTTCAGAAAATCGAGTATTTTTTGAGTTGGCATATTAAAAAGTTCCTTTATATTTTTTACATTAAAATACTTTGTGCGAATATAATTAAATTCAGCACAAGTGACAAGAAAATGTTTGACCGTAAAAGGTTCGTTACAAGGAATGCAGAATGGAGCTTGTTCATTGTTTAAAATATAAGAATGAGTAATTCTAGTGTGTCCAAGTCTACATCTCGTGATTTTTGTTTGTTCTTTTCTGCTGAGATTAGAGAATGTGCATTTGCTGTTAAAATTTGGTTTGATTTCATTTAATTTATTATAAGTTTGTGTTTCCCAAACAGACTGACATTTGTTGTTGATGTATTGACAGACGTTTGATTTAAAGTCGGAGTGAGGAATTTTAAAATTGGTTATTACTAAGGATAATGCAGATTTGGCTTCTGAATCTGCTAATTCATTTCCACGAATATTAACGTGGCTGGGAAGCCAACAAAATACAATTTCTTTTGAAGCGGAAAGATAATAATATTTTTTAAGAATTTGCTGAATTAATGGGTTTCTATGGTGTAAATCTTTAAGAGATTTTAATACAGAAAGAGAATCTGAATAAATGATAAACTGTTTTTCAGACTGATCTCTGATATGGTAAAGTGCAATATCAATTGCCTTGGCTTCGGCGGTAAAAATGGAGCTATTATCAGGTAATCTGATACTGTCAGTAAAATTTGGACTAATAACAGAACAAGCAACTTTCTCATCTTGTTTCGAACCATCTGTATAAATTGACAGGTAATGTTTATAATTTGATTTGATTTCTAAAAATTCATTCTTAAAAATATGCGACTCGACTTCTGTTTTTTTATTTTTATGAAGGTCTAAAATAATCTTTGGAGGGTTTAACGTCCATGGCTCTTTTGATGGAAAAGAAAAATGCTGAACATTTTTAATATTGATATTGGCCTCTTCAAGTAACGGTTGTATTCTCAGGCCAAGGGGTTTAATAGCTGTTGGTTTATTATTGTAAAATCTTTCATATTTAGGATTAAAAACACAATCATAGGCTGAATTACGTGGATTGGCGGCTAATTTAGTAACATATTGAAGAGACAATTTCTCTCTTCTTATATACAATGATGGTTCATTTGATTCAGCGTATAAACTTTCGACGGGGGAAGTACGAAAAGCCCCTAGAGCCAGACGTAAACCTTGGTGATGAATAGTATCCAAAGATTTCAAATAAGATTTTCTTGCGGATCCATAAACTATGGATCCATAATCCAATTTAGATCTAATTAAAGATCTATAGAGATTTAAAAGGACAGTACGATCTCCTCCCCAGTCGGAACTGGAGAGAACTTTAAGAATATCAAGAGCTTTTAAACATTTAGCTTTTAAAGCTTTGATGTGTGGTATAAAAGATAATTTGTTATCGAACAAAAGACCCAGGAATTTTGCTTCACTGACGACTGGAATTGGACTACCGTATATGGTGAGATGAGGATCTAAATGTAGCTGACGTATCTGACAAAAATGAACGCATTGAGTTTTTGTTTTTGAAAATTTGAAACCATTTTCTGTTGCCCAATCTTCTATATTGTTTAAACATCGTTGTAGTTTGAATTCAATGGTTTCCATATTTTTCGATCTAATAAATATTCTAAAATCGTCAACAAAAAGTGAACAATCAAGGTCTTTCACACATTTAACAATATCGTTAATTTTAATGCCAAACAAGGTAGGTGATAAAATGCTTCCCTGTGGTACACCTTGTTCTTGTTTAAATATGTCCGATAACGTATTACCTATTCGAACATTAAATGTTCGATCTGATAAAAAATTTTGAATAAAAAGTGGTAATCGGCCTTTAAGGTCTAATTTATGTAAATCTTTCATGATGCCATGTTTCCATGTAGTATCGTAAGCTTTTTCAAGATCAAAAAATACAGCTACGACATGTTCTTTTTTAATAAAGGCATCACGAATAAAGGATTCCAAACGAATCAAATGATCGTTTGTACAGTTATTTTTTCTGAATCCAGCTTGATATTTTGTTATTAGCTGGTTTGATTCCAAGAACCAAACCAGTCTATCATTAATCATTCTCTCCATTGTTTTACATAAACAACTTGTCAAAGCAATAGGTCTGTAGTTAGTAGCTTCAGTATGATCTTTATTTGGTTTTGGTATAGGTATAATCGTTGCTTTACTCCAGTCTTTTGGAAATTTTCCAGTGATCCAAATATCATTTAAAATATTTAATAAAGTTTTTAAAGCGTTATCGGGTAAATGTTTAAGAATTTGATAATGAATGTCATCAGGACCAGCAGCTGTATCGTGAGATTTATGAAGAGCATCTAATAATTCTGAAGCTGTGAATGGTACATTATATTTTTCATGATTTAGTGACGTAAAATTTAGATGCTCTTTCTCTCGTTCCTGTTTTATGTTTTGAAAGGTTTCGGAATAGTTTGCACTAGAAGAGTTTTTCTGAAAATTCTCTCCTAGTGCATTGGAAATATCTTTAGTCGTTGAGCATATATTTCCATTTGATTTAATATGGACATGTTTGTTATTTTTATTTTTGCCAGTAATTTTTCGAATCGTGTCCCATATTTTCTTTGCTGGAGTTCTAGAGTTAAGTTTGGAGACGTATTGCTGCCAAGATGTTCTTTTAGCCGTTTTTATTGTCTTGCGAGCTTTTGCTCGCATTTGTTTGGCATGGATAAGATTTTCTTTTGTTGGCTGCCTATTGAACTTTCGTAAGGCAGATTTTCTTTTATTTATTGAATTTTTAACATCTTTATTAAACCAAGGTCTATTTCTTTTTGAACGTGTCGAGGACTTTGGAATACATTTTTCGGCTACATTAATATCAGTAAAAGCTTGTATATCATCTGCTGTTTTAAACATTTCAGGATTTAATTTTTCATTACATAGCTCCATAAAATTCTCCCAGTTTGCTTTATTCAAATTCCATCGGGAATGATGGTCTTCATTTGTGGATTCAATTTCTTCAATTTTAATTGGAAAATGATCGCTCCCATGAAGGTCATCTAGAACTGACCAATCAAAATCTAAGTAAATATTTGGAGAGCATATAGACAAATCTAAAGCAAAATAATTTCTTGTAAAAGAATGAAGATAAGTTGGTTGTTTATCGTTAAATAAACATAAATCATTTTCTGCAATAAAATTTTCTATTATTTCTCCTTTGTCATTTGTATCCAGACAACCCCATAGTTTGCTGTGACTATTAAAGTCACCTAATAATAAATAAGGACGAGGTAATTGGTTTATAAGATTTTCTAAATCGTGTTTAGAAAATTTACAGTGTGGAGGAAGATATAGAGAACAAATTGTTATGGATTTAGACAGAGTGACATTTACAGCAACAGCTTGTAAATTACTATTTATATCTATCTGTCTATGAGGAACATTTGATTTTACAAGGATAGATGAACCTCCTGAGGCTTTCTGATTTTCAGTTGCGATATGATTATATAAACTATAATTTTTAAAATTAATATTATCTGTATTTTTTAAAAAGGTTTCCTGGAGACAAAAGACAGTCGGAGAAAGTAGTGTTGTTAAAATTAAAATTTCGTTATAATTTGCTTTCAGTCCTCGACAGTTCCACTGAATAATTGATTTTTTACCCATGATAAATGGAGAGATGATTTGAAAATAAGGAACTTAAATCCTTTTGTTTTCTCTGAGACTGCGAGAACATGGAGGAGTCATCTCTAACTCCATGTTCTCAAGGGAATCGAACTGATTGACCAACTTGATCGGATCGGCCGACGCCCCTTTACTATATGGATTTGGTTCTTTATCTTTATCTTTTCCATTTTTTCCTTTCTGGTCAGCTGTCCTGGACCTGGATCTCTGTTGTGATCCACTTGTTTTAGTCGGCTGTGTTTGTGAACTGTTTTGAGATTTTGTTGGTGGTCTAGAATGATGAGTAGATGTGGGTTTAGGTTTAGGTTTTACAGTAGGAGTAATAACTTTTGAATTTGCTTTGATGACAGAATCTTTTTCGTTAAACTGGGTAGAAATTTCTTTGGTTTCAGGTTTAGTGTTTAGGGATTGAACAACTTTTGCAAAGGTGATTTCAGGTTGATTTTCTTGTATTTTTTTGGCTTCCAAATAAGTGATTTTTTGTGTAACTTTAATTTTCATGATTTCTTTTTCTTTTTTTCCAAATTTCACACTGATTTGATTTTGATTGATGGTTTTTGTGACAGTTCACACACTTGGCTTCATTTTTACAAGCATTTGTAGGGTGATCAAATTCACCCATACCACATTTTTCACATATTGATCCAGGTGCTTCCGGACAGCCGTTTTCATGATGTCCAAACCTCTGACAGTTGAACACCGCAGAGGATTTGGAATGTAGACTTCAACCGGTATAATTCGGTAAAAAATTCTTAGTGATTTCGGTAAAGTTGTGGTGTTGAAAGTCAGTTAAAGTGTATTTGTTTCTATAAAGTTTCCATCTTTTTTAATTTTAAAACGTTTGCAAGCTGTTACTCCTTGTGTGTTAAGATATTCTGTGATATTTTCTTCAGTTTCATATTTTAGCATTCTGTCACGGATAATACCTTGGCAAGTGAGAGTTTTATGTTCCGTGACAGTGACATTAATATTAAAAAACTTTGTAATTTTCAAGAGATTATCAGTTTGTGATTTTCTATTTGTTTCGACCAAAAGAGTTCCATATTTTAATTTTTTAACATTTTTTGGAGTGCCTATTAAAGATTCTGTTTGCTTTTCTATGATGAAAGGAGACAGTGAAGTAATTGGTTTGTCTTCCTTACTCGAAATCACTAAAAATTTAGCGAAGTTCTCATTTGCTTTGAAAGTAAAAGTAGTCGGTTGCGTGTCGTCCTCCGAAGAGTCGAACGCCAGAAATCGTTTTCGAGAGGCCATGGTGATGAAATTTTTGATTCGATAGCTATGCACCCCACCCTCCATGGAGCCCTACAAGGGGACGTTTAACAGAAATGGATCTCCTATTTCTAACGTCAAGGCTACATTGCTATTATACTCGGTGTCAAGATCAGAGTCTTCAGCTCGGCCTCATGCTTAGATGATTTCCCACCTATTCATCTAAATTTCCATAGAAAAATTTATGAACAGTTGAGTTCATCCCCCTATCCACAGCCTCCACTCAGAGGTTTCCGCCAAAGCCCCAATACAAGCCCACCAATTGACCCTTCAGCCGCCGCCCATTGAAACTCCCTTAAAGTTAGAGGAACATGAGAAAAATAAGCCCGGTTTGGTACCATAAAGATACGTATGAAAGAGAGAAAGAAGCTAAGAACAAGTTGTGCGCTTCTAGAGCTTGGCACGACTGAGCCGATTGATCCAGGCCGGATCTAACCCAGACCGCTCTTCTATCTGAAATAAGGGCCAAAATGATGTGTTGAAAAGCTGGAGATCCCTGGGCTTTCCTCAATCATCAGTTTCCCCTCTCCCAGCATACGAGACGCCACCCACGGCAAACAGGTGGTTCCTGTTTTAATAGGGGATTACACCCTATCCACTACAGAAGGAAAGTGATCTGTAGATTTTATTCCCTACAGACAAGGGAGGCCGAAAACGTCTGGGAAATTGAAAGGTTATTTTTAACTTTAGGAGATCCATATTTAAAATAAATAGTTTATTAAAGAAAGAAGGATTCATTTTGGATTCATTTTTTAAGAGAGTCAAACAAACAAGCTGTGTTAGATGATATGTAGCTTTCAAATGATATGTAGCTTTCATACCTTGAAAAACGTTTAGTTTTTTTATCTAACAATATTAAATGCATCTTACTTTTTAATGTGGAGAATGCTAGAGCTCGGAAAAATGACACAAACACAAGACAAACACATATGTTAAATACAGATGAGGTTATAATCTTCGTCCCATGTGCGACCCACGGGCACAGGATGATACACAAACAAATGAAGCATGTTAGTAACATGAGATAGGAAAGGTTTAAAAGGATAGATCTCGCGAAATTTGTTTTTTCCAATTTAAGATGCATTTCAAGAAATGAATTTTATATTCTGGAATTATACCGGTTGAACGGACGGTTGCTCTGTTATGTTAGGGGTTTTACCCAACTGCCACAGAACCGGAAGGCAGCCACCTATTTCGAGGGCCCGGGTGGTCACGGGCAGCCTCTTTTAGACGGCTCGTACGTCACGCAGAGGGTACGTCTGGCCTATTCTAAGCCCGGGACCAGCACGGGGCATAATCCAGTTTAGATCGAATTAAAGATCTATAAAGATTTAAAAGAACAGTACGATGTCCTCCCAAGTCGGAACTGGAGAGGACTTTAAGAATACCAAGAGCTTTTAAACATTTAGCTTTTAAAGCTTTGATGTGTAGTATAAAAGATAATTTGTTATCGAACAAAAGACCTAGGAATTTTGCTTCACTGATGACTGGAATTGGACTACCGTATATTGTGAGATGAGGATCTAAATGTAGCTGACATATTTAACAAAAATGAACGCATTGTGTTTTTGTTTTTGAAAATTTGAAACCATTTTCTGTTGCCCAATCTTCTATATTATTTAAACATCGTTGTAGTTTTGAATTCAATGGTTTCCATCTTTTTCGATCTAATAAATATTCCAAAATCGTCAACAAAAAGAACAATCAAGGTCTTTCACACATTTAACAATATCGTTAATTTTAACGCCAAACAAGGTAGGTGATAAAATGCTTCCCTGTGGTACACCTTGTTCTTGTTTAAATATGAAATTGCTGGAAGAACTTGTTTAAATATGAAATTGCTGGAAGAACTTGTTTAAATATGAAATTGCTGGAAGAATGACACGGTGAAAATTGACCTGGAAACAAAAAATACGGAAAATCGGAGTCGGGTTCTCTTTAGACTTCATATGATAGCACTGTAGTCTGCAGGGCTGCATAAGCTTCCCCCCACCCCCCGCCCCCAACAGTGCGGTTAAGACACAGAAAGCAAGACTATTTAATGCTTAAAGCAGGTACATTGGTGGTATAAGAAACGTAGTGTAGATCTAGATTAGGTACAGCGTCCATATTTGGAATAATTGATAGTAGTATTGCATTGTTAACACTTTTTAAGTGACAATACATAATACTTAAGATTATGGATGTACTTGTATGTACCAACGAATGTCGAGCCAGCGCATAACAAACCTACAATAAGACTTGTGCGACCAGTAAAATCTCCGATCAGTGTTGCACGAGTCTTGGCTGATCGCATGTGCCTTCTACAGCCTCCGGGCTATCCAAGAAGGGATATACGATAACCTTGCCATACTGGGTTGGATGTACAGGCTGATCCGATTCTTTGCTGGTCACGGTCTTACTGTAAGTTGTCGTGCACTGGCTCATATATCAGTCCGTCATAAAGAACGACTGTATTTAACCCATTTATCCAAGCAGACAACACTACCAATGCAAACCGTGTAGATCCAGATGAGACGGCTCATGAGGATCTACACCGTTTGCCGACCCGTTTGATTTTAGACCGCAAATCCCTATCTACATCAATTGGCATGTTGCGATTCAGAAACGGAAT
Source organism: Anodontia alba (assembly GCA_964016985.1). Lineage (NCBI taxonomy): Eukaryota > Metazoa > Mollusca > Bivalvia > Lucinida > Lucinidae > Anodontia > Anodontia alba. The sequence continues at coordinate 105,649,940 of OZ024827.1, read as the reverse complement.
AGTTCACTTCAGAAACTCAAGGTGCGAAAGGGTTAAAACGAGTAAAGTAGGTAAGTTGATAAGAAACTTACTCAGCAGTAAGCCAGTTGGCAACTGTCCTAGCAATTCCAGATACTGGAAGGTCACTGCACAGAATCTCGTAAGATACAGCACTTGTACCAGCGAATGTTTCTACACTACCAACTCTGTTAGAGAACCATACGACGATAGTGTTGTCCTGAAATTATTACAATTCAAATCATAATTGGACTATCCCATGAAGAGCGTATTGAGTTCGCGTGGTATGTTTTAGGGCCCAGTCACTTAAGTCGTGTCGAGCCGGTCAATTAATCTACTGACTTATTCATTCCTCTTACCCGTTAACCAGTACTTCTGCACATAATTTCGCTAGTAATTGACAACTGTCCTTGAAAATGGAAGTGGGAAGGATGGATGGATGGATATTTTGTTTATAGACGCTCAACCCTAAAAGGGCATATAGCGTCTAATAAGTTTTATGTTATATGATGATTTTATTTAATGAGAAATTTAAAAATATCTAGGATTGATGTATTTATTTTAAAGAGATAAAGTATCAATGATTTTAAGTGATTAAAAATACTGATCATATTTTATTAAAAAGTCCGATCTCTTTAAGAAAGTCGAGTATTTTCTGAGTTGGCATATCAAAAAGTTCCTTTATAGTTTTTATATTAAAATACTTTGTGCGAATGTGATTAAATTCAGCACAAGTGATAAGAAAATGTTTGACTGTGAAAGGTTCATTACAAGGAATGCAGAATGGAGCTTGTTCATTGTTTAAAATATAAGAATGAGTAATTCTAGTGTGTCCAAGTCTACATCTTGTGATTTTTGTTTGTTCTTTTCTGCTGAGATTAGAGAATGTGCATTTGCTGTTAAAATTTGGTTTGATTTCATTTAATTTATTATAAGTTTGTGTTTCCCAAACAGACTGACATTTGTTGTTGATGTATTGACAGACGTTTGATTTAAAGTCGGAGTGAGGAATTTTGAAATTGGTTATTACTAAGGATAATGCAGATTTGGCTTCTGAATCTGCTAATTCATTTCCACGAATATTAACGTGGCTGGGAAGCCAACAAAATACAATTTCTTTTGAAGCGGAAAGATAATAATATTTTTTAAGAATTTGCTGAACTAATGGGTTTCTATGGTGTAAATCTTTAAGAGATTTTAACACAGAAAGAGAATCTGAATAAATGATGAACTGTTTTTCAGGCTGATCTCTGATATGGTAAAGTGCAATATCAATTGCCTTGGCTTCGGCGGTAAAAATGGAGCTATTATCAGGTAATCTGATACTGTCAGTAAAATTTGGACTAATAACAGAACAAGCAACTTTCTCATCTTGTTTCGAACCATCTGTATAAATTGACAGGTAATGTTTATAATTTGATTTGATTTCTAAAAATTCATTCTTAAAAATATGCGACTCGACTTCTGTTTTTTTTATTTTTATGAAGGTCTAAAATAATCTTTGGAGGGTTTAACGTCCATGGCTCTTTTGATGGAAAAGAAAAATGCTGAACATTTTTAATATTGATATTGGCCTCTTCAAGTAACGGTTGTATTCTCAGGCCAAGGGGTTTAATAGCCGTTGGTGTATTGTTGTAAAATCTTTCATATTTAGGATTAAAAACAAAATCATAGGCTGAATTACGTGGATTGGCGGCTAATTTAGTAACGTATTGAAGAGACAATTTCTGTCTTCTTATATACAATGATGGTTCATTTGATTCAGCGTATAAACTTTCGACGGGGGAAGTACGAAAAGCCCCTAGAGCCAGACGTAAACCTTGGTGATGAATAGTATCCAAAGATTTCAAATAAGATTTTCTTGCGGATCCATAAACTATGGATCCATAATCCAATTTAGATCTAATTAAAGATCTATAGAGATTTAAAAGAACAGTACGATCTCCTCCCCAGTCGGGAACTGGAGAGAACTTTAAGAATATCAAGTGCTTTAAGACATTTAGCTTTTAAAGCTTTGATGTGTGGTATAAAAGATAAAATTTGTTATCGAACAAAAGACCCAGGAATTTTGCTTCACTGACGACTGGAATTGGACTACCGTGTATGGTGAGATGAGGATCTAAATGTAGCTGACGTATCTGACAAAAATGAACGCATTGAGTTTTTGTTTTTGAAAATTTGAAACCATTTTCTGTTGCCCAATCTTCTATATTGTTTAAACATCGTTGTAGTTTGAATTCAATGGTTTCCATATTTTTCGATCTAATAAATATTCCAAAATCGTCAACAAAAAGTGAACAATCAAGGTCTTTCACACATTTAACAATATCGTTAATTTTAATGCCAAACAAGGTAGGTGATAAAATGCTTCCCTGTGGTACACCTTGTTCTTGTTTAAATATGTCCGATAACGTATTACCTATTCGAACATTAAATGTTCGATCTGATAAAAAGTTTTGAATAAAAAGTGGTAATCGGCCTTTAAGGCCTAATTTATGTAAATCTTTCATGATGCCATGTTTCCATGTAGTATCGTAAGCTTTTTCAAGATCAAAAAATACAGCTACGACATGTTCTTTTTTAATAAAGGCATCACGAATAAAGGATTCCAAACGAATCAAATGATCGTTTGTACAGTTATTTTTTCTGAATCCAGCTTGATATTTTGTTATAAGCTGGTTTGATTCCAAGAACCAAACTAGCCTATCATTAATCATTCTCTCCATTGTTTTACATAAACAACTTGTCAAAGCAATAGGTCTGTAGTTAGTAGCTTCAGTATGATCTTTATTTGGTTTTGGTATAGGTATAATCGTTGCTTTACTCCAGTCTTTTGGAAATTTTCCAGTGATCCAAATATCATTTAAAATATTGAATAAAGTTTTTAAAGTGTTATCGGGTAAATGTTTAAGAATTTGATAATGAATGTCATCAGGACCAGCAGCTGTATCATGAGATTTATGAAGAGCATCTAATAATTCTGAAGCTGTGAATGGTACATTATATTTTTCATGATTTAGTGACATAAAATTTAGATGCTCTTTCTCTCGTTCCTGTTTTATGTTTTGAAAGGTTTCGGAATAATTTGCACTAGAAGAGTTTTTCTGAAAATTCTCTGCTAGTGCATTGGAAATATCTTTAGTCGTTGAGCATATATTTCCATTTGATTTAATATGGACATGCTTGTTATTTTTATTTTTGCCAGTAATTTTTCGAATCATGTCCCATATTCTTTGCTGGAGTTCTAGAATTAAGTTTGGAGACGTATTGCTGCCAAGATGTTCTTTTAGCCGTTTTTATTGTCTTGCGAGCTTTTGCTCGCATTTGTTTGGCATGGATTAGATTTTCTTTTGTTGGCTGCCTATTGAACTTTCGTAAGGCAGATTTTCTTTTATTTATTGAATTTTTAACATCTTTATTAAACCAAGGTCTATTTCTTTTTGAACGTGTCGAGGACTTTGGAATACATTTTTCGGCTACATGAATTAATGTATCAGTAAAAGCTTGTATATCATCTGCTGTTTTAAACATTTCAGGGTTTAATTTTTCATTACATAGCTCCATAAAGTTCTCCCAGTTTGCTTTATTCAAATTCCATCGGGAATGATGGTCTTCATTTGTCGAATGAATCGCTCCCATGAAGGTCATCTAAAACTGACCAATCAAAATCTAAGTAAATATTTGGAGAGCATATAGACAAATCTAAAGCAAAATAATTTCTTGTAAAAGAATGAAGATAAGTTGGTTGTTTATCGTTAAATAAACATAAATCATTTTCTGCAATAAAATTTTCTATTATTTCTCCTTTGTCATTTGTATCCAGACAACCCCAAAGTTTGCTGTGACTATTAAAGTCACCTAATAATAAATAAGGACGAGGTAATTGGTTTATAAGATTTTCTAAATCGTGTTTAGAAAATTTACAGTGTGGAGGAAGATATAGATGGATGGATGGATATTTTGTTTATAGACGCTCAACCCTAAAAGGGCATATAGCGTCTAATAAGATGAATATTATATGATGATTTTATTTAATGAGAAATTAAAAATATCTAGGATTGATGAGTTCATTTTAAGAAAGATAAAGTATCAATGATTTTATGTTATTAAAATACAGATCATATTTTATTAAAAAGTCCGATCTCTTTCAGAAAATCGAGTATTTTTTGAGTTGGCATATTAAAAAGTTCCTTTATATTTTTTTCATTAAAATACTTTGTGCGAATATAATTAAATTCAGCACAAGTGACAAGAAAATGTTTGACCGTAAAAGGTTCGTTACAAGGAATGCAGAATGGAGCTTGTTCATTGTTTAAAATATAAGAATGAGTAATTCTAGTGTGTCCAAGTCTACATCTCGTGATTTTTGTTTGTTCTTTTCTGCTGAGATTAGAGAATGTGCATTTGCTGTTAAAATTTGGTTTGATTTCATTTAATTTATTATAAGTTTGTGTTTCCCAAAGAGACTGACATTTGTTGTTGATGTATTGACAGACGTTTGATTTAAAGTCGGAGTGAGGAATTTTGAAATTGGTTATTACTAAGGATAATGCAGATTTGGCTTCTGAATCTGCTAATTCATTTCCACGAATATTAACGTGGCTGGGAAGCCAACAAAATACAATTTCTTTTGAAGCGGAAAGATAATAATATTTTTTAAGAATTTGCTGAATTAATGGGTTTCTATGGTGTAAATCTTTAAGAGATTTTAATACAGAAAGAGAATCTGAATAAATGATAAACTGTTTTTCAGACTGATCTCTGATATGGTAAAGTGCAATATCAATTGCCTTGGCTTCGGCGGTAAAAATGGAGCTATTATCAGGTAATCTGATACTGTCAGTAAAATTTGGACTAATAACAGAACAAGCAACTTTCTCATCTTGTTTCGAACCATCTGTATAAATTGACAGGTAATGTTTATAATTTGATTTGATTTCTAAAAATTCATTCTTAAAAATATGCGACTCGACTTCTGTTTTTTTATTTTTATGAAGGTCTAAAATAATCTTTGGAGGGTTTAACGTCCATGGCTCTTTCGATGGAAAAGAAAAATGCTGAACATTTTTAATATTGATATTGGCCTCTTCAAGTAACGGTTGTATTCTCAGGCCAAGGGGTTTAATAGCTGTTGGTTTATTATTGTAAAATCTTTCATATTTAGGGTTAAAAACACAATCATGAGCTGAATTACGTGGATTGGCGGCTAATTTAGTAACATATTGAAGAGACAATTTCTCTCTTCTTATATACAATGATGGTTCATTTGATTCAGCGTATAAACTTTCGACGGGGGAAGTACGAAAAGCCCCTAGAGCCAGACGTAAACCTTGGTGATGAATAGTATCCAAAGATTTCAAATAAGATTTTCTTGCGGATCCATAAACTATGGATCCATAATCCAATTTAGATCTAATTAAAGATCTATAGAGATTTAAAAGGACAGTACGATCTCCTCCCCAGTCGGAACTGGAGAGAACTTTAAGAATATCAAGAGCTTTTAAACATTTAGCTTTTAAAGCTTTGATGTGTGGTATAAAAGATAATTTGTTATCGAACAAAAGACCCAGGAATTTTGCTTCACTGACGACTGGAATTGGACTACCGTATATGGTGAGATGAGGATCTAAATGTAGCTGACGTATCTGACAAAAATGAACGCATTGAGTTTTTGTTTTTGAAAATTTGAAACCATTTTCTGTTGCCCAATCTTCTATATTGTTTAAACATCGTTGTAGTTTGAATTCAATGGTTTCCATATTTTTCGATCTAATAAATATTCCAAAATCGTCAACAAAAAGTGAACAATCAAGGTCTTTCACACATTTAACAATATCGTTAATTTTAATGCCAAACAAGGTAGGTGATAAAATGCTTCCCTGTGGTACACCTTGTTCTTGTTTAAATATGTCCGATAACGTATTACCTATTCGAACATTAAATGTTCGATCTGATAAAAAATTTTGAATAAAAAGTGGTAATCGGCCTTTAAGGCCTAATTTATGTAAATCTTTCATGATGCCATGTTTCCATGTAGTATCGTAAGCTTTTTCAAGATCAAAAAATACAGCTACGACATGTTCTTTTTTAATAAAGGCATCACGAATAAAGGATTCCAAACGAATCAAATGATCGTTTGTACAGTTATTTTTTCTGAATCCAGCTTGATATTTTGTTATAAGCTGGTTTGATTCCAAGAACCAAACCAGTCTATCATTAATCATTCTCTCCATTGTTTTACATAAACAACTTGTCAAAGCAATAGGTCTATAGTTAGTAGCTTCAGTATGATCTTTATTTGGTTTTGGTATAGGTATAATCGTTGCTTTACTCCAGTCTTTTGGAAATTTTCCAGTGATCCAAATATCATTTAAAATATTTAATAAAGTTTTTAAAGCGTTATCGGGTAAATGTTTAAGAATTTGATAATGAATGTCATCAGGACCAGCAGCTGTATCGTGAGATTTATGAAGAGCATCTAATAATTCTGAAGCTGTGAATGGTACATTATATTTTTCATGATTTAGTGACGTAAAATTTAGATGTTCTTTCTCTCGTTCCTGTTTTATGTTTTGAAAGGTTTCGGAATAGTTTGCACTAGAAGAGTTTTTCTGAAAATTCTCTCCTAGTGCATTGGAAATATCTTTAGTCGTTGAGCATATATTTCCATTTGATTTAATATGGACATGCTTGTTATTTTTATTTTTGCCAGTAATTTTTCGAATCATGTCCCATATTTTCTTTGCTGGAGTTCTAGAATTAAGTTTGGAGACGTATTGCTGCCAAGATGTTCTTTTAGCCGTTTTTATTGTCTTGCGAGCTTTTGCTCGCATTTGTTTGGCATGGATTAGATTTTCTTTTGTTGGCTGCCTATTGAACTTTCGTAAGGCAGATTTTCTTTTATTTATTAAATTTTTAACATCTTTATTAAACCAAGGTCTATTTCTTTTTGAACGTGTCGAGGACTTTGGAATACATTTTTCGGCTACATGAATTAATGTATCAGTAAAAGCTTGTATATCATCTGCTGTTTTAAACATTTCAGGATTTAATTTTTCATTACATAGCTCCATAAAATTCTCCCAGTTTGCTTTATTCAAATTCCATCGGGAATGATGGTCTTCATTTGTCGATTCAATTTCTTCAATTTTAATTGGAAAATAATCGCTCCCATGAAGGTCATCTAAAACTGACCAATCAAAATCTAAGTAAATATTTGGAGAGCATATAGACAAATCTAAAGCAAAATAATTTCTTGTAGGAGAATGAAGATAAGTTGGTTGTTTATCGTTAAATAAACATAAATCATTTTCTGCAATAAAATTTTCTATTATTTCTCCTTTGTCATTTGTATCCAGACAACCCCATAGTTTGCTGTGACTATTAAAATCACCTAATAATAAATAAGGACGAGGTAACTGGTTTATAAGATTTTCTAAATCGTGTTTAGAAAATTTACAGTGTGGAGGAAGATATAGAGAACAAATTGTTATGGATTTAGACAGAGTGACATTTACAGCAACAGCTTGTAAATTACTATTTATATCTATCTGTCTATGAGGAACATTTGATTTTACAAGGATAGATGAACCTCCTGAGGCTTTCTGATTTTCAGTTGCGATATGATTATATAAACTATAATTTTTAAAATTAATATTATCTGTATTCTTTAAAAAGGTTTCCTGGAGACAAAAGACAGTCGGAGAAAGTAGTGTTGTTAAAATTAAAATTTCGTTATAATTTGCTTTTAGTCCTCGACAGTTCCACTGAATAATTGATTTTTTATCCATGATGAATGGAGAGATGATTTGAAAATAAGGAACTTAATCCTTTTGTTTTCTCTGAGACTGCAAGAACATGGAGGAGTCAGTCTCTAACTCCATGTTCTCAAGGGAATCGAACCGATTGACCAACTTGATCGGATCGGCCGACGCCCCTTTACTATATGGATTTGGTTCTTTATCTTTATCTTTTTCTTTTCCATTTTTTCCTTTCTGGTCAGCTGTCCTGGACCTGGATCTCTGTTGTGATCCACTTGTTTTAGTCGGCTGTGTTTGTGAACTGTTTTGAGATTTTGTTGGTGGTCTAGACTGATGAGTAGATGTGGGTTTAGGTTTAGGTTTTACAGTAGGAGTAATAACTTTTGAATTTGCTTTGATGACAGAATCTTTTTCGTTAAACTGGGTAGAAATTTCTTTGGTTTCAGGTTTAGTGTTTAGGGATTGAACAACTTTTGCAAAGGTGATTTCAGGTTGATTTTCTTGTATTTTTTTGGCTTCCAAATAAGTGATTTTTTGTGTAACTTTAATTTTCATGATTTCTTTCTCTTTTTTCCAAATTTCACACTGATTTGATTTTGATTGATGGTTTTTGTGACAGTTCACACACTTGGCTTCATTTTTACAAGCATTTGTAGAGTGATCAAAGTCACCCATACCACATTTTTCACATATTGATCCAGGTAATTCAGGACAGCCGTTTTCATGATGTCCAAACCTCTGACAGTTGAAACACCGCAGAGGATTTGGAATGTATACTTCAACCGGTATAATTCGGTAAAAGATTTTTAGTGATTTCGGTAAAGTTGTGGTGTTGAAAGTTAGTAAAAGTGTATTTGTTTCTATAAAGTTTCCATCTTTTTTAATTTTAAAACGTTTGCAAGCTGTTACTCCTTGTGTATTAAGATATTCTGTGATATTTTCTTCAGTTTCATGTTTTAGCATCCTGTCACGGATAATACCTTTACAACTATTGAGTGTTTTATGTTCCGTGACAGAGACATTAATGTTAAAGAATTTTGTAATTTTCAAGAGATTATCAGTTTGAGATTTTCTGTTAGTTTCGACCAAAAGAGTTCCATTTTTTAATTTTTTTACATTTTTTGGAGTGCCTATTAAAGATTCTATTTGCTTTTCTATGATGAAAGGAGACAGTGAAGTAATTGGTTTGTCTTCCTTACTCGAAATCACTAAAAATTTAGCGAAGTTCTCATTAGCTTTGAATGTAAATGTAGTCGGTTGCGTGTCGTCCTCCGAAGAGTCGAACGCCAGAAATCGTTTTCTAGATGCCATGGTGATGAAATTTTTGATTCGATAGCTATGCGCCCCACCCTCCATGGAGCCCTACAAGGGGACGTTTAACAGAAATGGATCTCCTATTTCTAACGTCAAGGCTACATTGCTATTATACTCGGTGTCAAGATCAGAGTCTTCAGCTCGGCCTCATGCTTAGATGATTTCCCACCTATTCATCTAAATTTCCATAGAAAAATTTATGAACAGTTGAGTTCATCCCCCTATCCACAGCCTCCACTCACAGAGGTTTCCGCCAAAGCCCCAATACAAGCCCACCAATTGACCCTTCAGCCGCCGCCCATTGAAACTCACTTAAAGTTAGAGGAACATGAGAAAAATAAGCCCGGTTTGGTACCATAAAGATACGTATGAAAGAGAGAAAGAAGCTAAGAACAAGTTGTGCGCTTCTAGAGCTTGGCACGACTGAGCCGATTGATCCAGGCCGGATCTAACCCAGACCGCTCTTCTATCTGAAATAAGGGCCAAAATGATGTGTTGAAAAGCTGGAGATCCCTGGGCTTTCCTCAATCATCAGGTTCCCCTCTCCCAGCATACGAGACGCCACCCACGGCAAACAGGTGGTTCCTGTTTTAATAGGGGATTACACCCTATCCACTACAGAAGGAAAGTGATCTGTAGATTTTATTCCCTACAGACAAGGGAGGCCGAAAACGTCTGGGAAATTGAAAGGTTATTTTTAACAAATTAGGAGATCCATATTTAAAATAAACAGTTTATTATAGAAAGAAGGATTCATTTTGGATTCATTTTTTAAGAGATCAAACAAACAAGCTGTGTTAGATGATATGTAGCTTTCAAATGATATGTAGCTTTCATACCTTGAAAAACGTTTAATTTTTTATCTAACAATATAAAATGCATCTTACTTTTTAATGTGGAGAATGCTAGAGTTCGGAAAAATGACATAAACACAAGACAAACACATATGTTAAATACAGATGAGGTTATAATCTTCGTCCCATGTGCGACCCACGGGCACATAATGATACACAAACAAATGAAGGATGTTAGTAACATGAGATAGGAAAGGTTTAAAAGGATAGATCTCGCGAAATTTGTTTTTTTCAATTTAAGATGCATTTCAATAAATGAATTTTATATTCTGGAATTATACCGGTTGAACGGACGGTTGCTCTGTTATGTTAGGGGTTTTACCCAACTGCCACAGAAGCGGAAGGCAGCCACCTATTTCGAGGGCCCGGGTGGTCACGGGCGGCCTCTTTTAGCCGGCTCGTACGTCACGCAGAGGGTACGTCTGGCCTATTCTAAGCCCGGGACCAGCACGGGACAGGAAGATATAGAGAACAAATTGTTACGGATTTAGACAGAGTGACATTTACAGCAACAGCTTGTAAATTACTATTTATATCTATCTGTCTATGAGGAACATTTGATTTTACAAGGATAGATGAGCCTCCTGAGGCTTTCTGATTTTCAGTTGCGATATGATTATATAAACTATAATTTTTAAAATTAATATTATCTGTATTTTTTAAAAAGGTTTCCTGGAGACAAAAGACAGTCGGAGAAAGTAGTGTTGTAAAATTAAAATTTCGTTATAATTTGCTTTTACTCCTCGACAGTTCCACTGAATAATTGATTTTTTATCCATGATAAATGGAGAGATGATTTGAAAATAAGGAACTTAATCCTTTTGTTTTCTCCGAGACTGTGAGAACATGGAGGAGTCAGTCTCTAACTCCATGTTCTCAAGGGAATCAAACCGATTGACCAACTTGATCGGATCGGCCGACGCCCCTTTACTATATGGATTTGGTTCTTTATCTTTATCTTTTTCTTTTCCATTTTTTCCTTTCTGGTCAGCTGTCCTGGACCTGGATCTCTGTTGTGATCCACTTGTTTTAGTCGGCTGTGTTTGTGAACTGTTTTGAGATTTTGTTGGTGGTCTAGACTGATGAGTAGATGTGGGTTTAGGTTTAGGTTTTAGAGTGGGAGTAATAACTTTTGAATTTGCTTTGATGACAGAATCTTTTTCGTTAAACTGGGTAGAACTTTCTTTGGTTTCAGGTTTAGTGTTTAGGGATTGAACAACTTTTGCAAAGGTGATTTCAGGTTGATTTTCTTGTTTCAAAAATCTTGTTTCTTGTTTCAAAAGATTATCAGTTTGAGATTTTCTGTTTGTTTCGACCAAAAGAGTTCCATTTTTTAATTTTTTAACATGTTTTGGAGTGCCTTTAATTGATTCTATTTGCTTTTCTATAATGAAAGGTGACAGTGAAGGAATAGGTTTGTCCTCTTTACTCGAAATCACTAAAAATTTAGCGAAGTTCTCATTTGCTTTGAAAGTAAAAGTAGTCGGTTGCGTGTCGTCCTCCGAAGAGTCGAACGCCAGAAATCGTTTTCGAGAGGCCATGGTGATGAAATTTTTGATTCGATAGCTATGCACCCCACCCTCCATGGAGCCCTACAAGGGGACGTTTAACAGAAATGGATCTCCTATTTCTAACGTCAAGGCTACATTGCTATTATACGCTGTGTCAAGATCAGAGTCTTCAGCTCGGCCTCATGCTTAGATGATTTCCCACCTATTCATCTAAATTTCCATAGAAAAATTTATGAACAGTTTTCATCCCCCTATCCACAGCCTCCACTCACAGAGGTTTCCGCCAAAGCCCCAATACAAGCCCACCAATTGACCCTTCAGCTGCCGCCCATTAAAACTCACTTAAAGTTAGAGGAACATGAGAAAAATAAGCCCGGTTGGTACCATAAAGATACGTATGAAAGAGAGAAAGAAGCTAAGAACAAGTTGTGCGCTTCTAGAGCTTGGCACGACTGAGCCGATTGATCCAGGCCGGATCTAACCCAGACCGCTCTTCTATCTGAAATAAGGGCCAAAATGATGTGTTGTAAAGCTGGAGATCCCTGGGCTTTCCTCAATCATCAGGTTCCCCTCTCCCAGCATACGAGACGTCACCCACGGCAAACAGGTGGTTCCTGTTTTAATAGGGGATTACACCCTATCCACTACAGAAGGAAAGTGATCTGTAGATTTTATTCCCTACAGATAAGGGAGGCCGAAAACGTCTGGGATATTGAAAGGTTATTTTTAACATTAGGAGATCCATATTTAAAATAAACAGTTTATTAAAGAAAGGATTCATTTTGGATTCATTTTTAAAGAGAGTCAAACAAACAAGCTGTGTTAGATGATATGTAGCTTTCAAATGATATGTAGCTTTCATACCTTGAAAAACGTTTAGTTTTTTTTTATCTAACAATAATAAATGCATCTTACTTTTTAATGTGGAGTATGCTAGAGTTCGGAAAAATGACACAAACACAAGACAAACACATATGTTAAATACAGATGAGGTTATAATCTTCGTCCCATGTGCGACCCACGGGCACAGAATGATACACAAACAAATGAAGCATGTTAGTAACATGAGATAGGAAAGGTTTAAAAGGATAGATCTCGCGAAATTTGTTTTTTCCAATTTAAGATGCATTACAGTAAATTTAATTTTATAGTCTGGAATTATACCGGTTGAACGGACGGTTGCTCTGTTATGTAAGGGGTTTTACCCAACTGCCACAGAAGCGGAAGGCAGCCACCTATTTCGAGGGCCCGGGTGGTCACGGGCAGCCTCTTTTAGACGGCTCGTACGTCACGCAGAGGGTACGTCTGGCCTATTCTAAGCCCGGAACCAGCACGGGGCCTTTACTATATGGATTTGGTTCTTTATCTTTTCCATTTTTTCCTTTCTGGTCAGCTGTCCTGGACCTGGATCTCTGTTGTGATCCACTTGTTTTAGTCGGCTGTGTTTGTTAACTGTTTTGAGATTTTGTTGGTGGTCTAGACTGATGAGTAGATGTGGGTTTAGGTTTAGGTTTTACAGTAGGAGTAATAACTTTTGAATTTGCTTTGATGACAGAATCTTTTTTGTTAAACTGGGTAGAACTTTCTTTGGTTTCAGGTTTAGTGTTTAGGGATTGAACAACTTTTGCAAAGGTGATTTCAGATTGATTTTCTTGTATTTTTTCGGCTTCCAAATAAGTAATTTTTTGTGTAACTTTAATTTTCATTATTTCTTTCTCTTTTTTCCAAATTTCACACTGATTTGATTTTGATTGATGGTTTTTGTGACAGTTCACACACTTGGCTTCATTTTTACAAGCATTTGTAGGGTGATCAAATTCACCCATACCACATTTTTCACATACTGATCCAGGTAATTCAGGACAGCCGTTTTCATGATGTCCAAACCTCTGACAGTTGAAACACCGCAGAGGATTTGGAATGTAGACTTCAACCGGTATAATTCGGTAAAAGATTCTTAGTGATTTCGGTAAAGTTGTGGTGTTGAAAGTCAGTAAAAGTGTATTTGTTTCTATAAAGTTTCCATCTTTTAATTTTAAACGTTTGCAAGCTGTTACTCCTTGTGTGTTAAGATATTCTGTGATATTTTCTTCAGTTTCATGTTTTAGCATTCTGTCACGGATAATACCTTTGCAACTGCTGAGAGCTTTATGTTCCGTGACAGTAATATTAATATTAAAAATTTTTGTAAGTTTCAAAAGATTATCAGTTTTGAGATTTTCTGTTTGTTTCGACCAAAAGAGTTCCATTTTTTATTTTATTTTATTTTTTTTTTTTTTTTACATTTTTTTGAGTTCCTATAATTGATTCTATTTGTTTTTCTATAATGAAAGGTGACAGTGAAGTAATAGGTTTGTCCTCTTTACTCGAAATCACTAAAAATTTAGCGAAGTTCTCATTAGCTTTGAATGTAAATGTAGTCGGTTGCGTGTCGTCCTCCGAAGAGTCGAACGCCAGAAATCGTTTTCGAGAGGCCATGGTGATGAAATTTTTGATTCGATAGCTATGCGCCCCACCCTCCATGGAGGCCTACAAGGGGACGTTTAACAGAAATGGATCTCCCATTTCTAACGTCAAGGCTACATTGCTATTATACTCGGTGTCAAGATCAGAGTCTTCAGCTCGGCCTCATGCTTAGATGATTTCCCACCTATTCATCTAAATTTCCATAGAAAAATTTATGAACAGTTGAGTTCATCCCCCTATCCACAGCCTCCACTCATAGAGGTTTCCGCCAAAGATTTCGAATAGGATTTCGAATATGAAGTTACCTTTCCGCGACTTCGAATGTCAATAGGATTTCAAATATCAAGAAAAACGGAAAGTAAACCAATTTCATTTTGCTGTCTAGATACTACACGGTTAGTTAGGGAATAATGTCCTGAAATTGCAACAAAAAAGCTTTAAGTGCTATGAACAACGCGACGTAAGAGATGAAAGGGGTTATGTTTTTGCGTCCTTTCTGAAGAGGCTATACCCAAAAGGAAATTGGATACACTGGGTTCAAATTCTTTACATGATAGTACTCCTTTTCAGAAGGGATTTGGTGAGTGCGTAAATGAAGCAGGAAGTTAAATTTGTGCCATTGAAAATAAAAAACACGCCTATTCAAATATATAGAAATTTCACCTCCAAAATCTGATTCAGAAAAAAAAAACTGAGGTGGTTCTAAGGAGTACCCACAATATATGTATTTGAGCAGAAATAAGAAAAATGTATACCCCTGTAAACCCCAAGTTTTACTATATATAAGTCGGGTTTAAGGGAGTCGATATTATATTGGCTTGTTTTCGTGATGATAGTGAAGCTACCAAGTGCATCCAATTCCCTTTAAACAACTGATTTTAGTACAATTCTATTAGTTTGATCTGCTTGTCTATTAAGGATTTCCGTTGTGAATGGATATTCTCAAAGAAGGGATTTGCTCCGCTAAGTTATTTCCTTGAAGTCGCGTTGAGTAGGGAGGAAGAAATTCTTAAGATTCTAATCTGCCTTAATCTCTCCTTGAAGTTTTGTATTTTTACCTCGGTTGATATTCCTACAAGTATACATACATAACTCACCCTAGAATATTTTGAGCCCGAGCACAGACTTTTCGACAAGATTGCTTATGGACTAGTGTAGACTAAGATTAGCCTGTGCATCCTCACATTCTTACATCTGTCGTCCGTCTAACGTCTAAAGCAATGCATGGATGTTTGGCTACGTAAAAGTACAAAGCACACAGATCATAGCTCGGCGACACACGAGATCTTGTAAGAAGTGCTGTGCGCCGGCTTATTTTACTTGCACAAACAGGGTATTCGACACCTTAAGTTTTACAAGTATAGATGGCTTACCTGAGAACAGCCCGTGATAGTACTTTGTGCGCCACTTGTAGAAACTGAACATTTGACAGCTGCAGTGGTGCCTTGGTCTTGTACGGCGAACACATTCGTGTATAGACCCGGGTTTGGATTGGTCACTTCGACAGAGCCATCAGGATTGCAGGCTGGAATAGACAAGATATTATATAGCGTACGTGTGCACGCATGTTTTTATGTCGTCTATGATCTTTTAGGATGCGGTGTCTGATATTGGGTATGTATTTGCTATAGATAATGAAGGCGGGTCTTTAGGAACAGTTTGTTCTAGGTCTGCACCGTCTGGCATTTTGCCCAACATGTTTTATATATACCAAGTAATCTAATGAACCTTTCAAGTAATCTAATGAACATTTTTTCAGTTTTTCAACTGATTACAGTGAGGTATAAAGCTGTTCATATAATATACAGTTGACTCGCTATCTCGAACTCTCGAATAACCTCTTATCTCGACGTGAAAATATTGTCCCTGCCTAAACATGAAAATCTAACAGGTAAAAATAGTGGTAAAAGAGGAGAAATTGCTCTTTTCCACAATATTTTCAATATATCTAACTTCAAGAGTCCAATTCATATTTATTTAATAAATGTGGTTAATTGAATTATTTTTCCTGAAGTGCAAATCTGATATGTCGAGGTACGGATCTCTCAATTTTAGACAGTCCTTTGGAATTCGAGATAACGAGAGTTTATATGTAAATTAATCATGGTAATAGAGTTTCAAAGCAGTTTTAACATAAATGGCGGGAAAGTACTGGAAAAGTAATACTTCTATATGTCGTGGGCTGAAAATTTTAGATTGCTAAATATTGTGGGGAATTAAACACACTTTGAAGAAGGAGTCACTCCCTCAAATTGTTCTGCCTACCTTTTTAAAAGGGTAAAAAAAAAACAGGAGCTTTACTATGGTAAAATATTGTCGGAAAATTTAGCAAATACATAGTCTCCTTAAGGTAGTTAATGCTACCTTAAATAATGGGATATAGTGAGAGTTTTTAGAAACAAACTTACTGTAGGACAAGTCTGCACCACCCAGCTTGGCTGTGAAAATCAAAACCACGACAATGCAAAGGTACATCATTCTGAAATTATACATAGATGAATATTTAGTAAAAAATTACAGATTTGATGATTTTTAGGTCTTTGAACCAGTCTTGCCTGTCTTTGGTCTTACCATTTATAGAAATTTTAATTTATAGAAATTTTAATTTATAGAAATTTTAATTCAAGTCTTAAATCAGTCTTGTTATTGACATTTTCCAATCAAACCCATCTTGCCATATCGAATCGATTATGACAGGATCGTCAACAATTTCATTTGGGTCTTAGAGAGAGATCAGTAAAAATCACAATAAAATTGTGAATGATGGATGGATGGATATTTTGTTTATAGACGCTCAACCCTAAAAGGGCATATAGCGTCTAATAAGTTTTATGTTATATGATGGTTTTATTTAATGAGAAATTAAAAAATATCTAGGATTGATGTGTTTATTTTAAAGAGATAAAGTATCAATGATTTTAAGTTATTAAAAATACTGATCATAATTAAAAAGTCCGATCTCTTTAAGAAAGTCGAGTATTTTCTGAGTTTTGGCATATCATTAAAAAGTTCCTTTATAGATTTTACATTAAAATACTTTGTGCGAATATAATTAAATTCAGCACAAGTGATAAGAAAATGTTAATTATATTCAGCACAAGTGATAAGAAAATGTTTGACTGTGAAAGGTTCGTTACAAGGAATGCAGAATGGAGCTTGTTCATTTTTTAATATGTAAGAATGAGTAATTCTAGTGTGTCCAATTTTACATCTCGTGATTTGTTTGTTCTTTTCTGCTGTAATTAGAGAAAATGCATTTGCTGTTAAAATTTGGTTTTATTTCATTTAGTTTATTTTGAGTTTGTGTTTCCCAAACAGACTGGGATGGGATGGGATGGATATTTTATTTATAGACGCTCAACCCTAAAAGAGCATATAGCGTCTAATAAGTTGTATATTATATGATTTTATTTAATGAGAAATAAAAAATATCTAGGATTGGTGTGTTCATTTTAAAAAGATAAAGTATCAATGATTTTAAGTTATTAAAAATACTGATCATATTTTATTAAAAAGTCCGATCTCTTTAAGAAAGTCGAGTATTTTCTGAGTTGGTATATCATTAAAAAGTTCCTTTATAGTTTTTACATTAAAATACTTTGTGCGAATATAGTTAAATTCAGCACAAGTGATAAGAAAATGTTTGACTGTAAAAGGTTCGTTACAAGGAATGCAGAATGGAGCTTGTTCATTTTTTAATATATAAGAATAAGTAATTCTAGTGTGTCCAATTCTACATCTCGTGATTTTTGTTTGTTCTTTTCTGCTGTAATTAGAGAATGTGCATTTGCTGTTAAAGTTTGGTTTTAGTTCGTTTAGTTTATTTTGAGTTTGTGTTTCCCAAACAGACTGACATTTATTATTAATGTATAGACGGATGTTTGATTTAAAGTCGGAGTGAGGAATTTTAAAATTGGTTATCACTAAGGATAGTGCAGATTTAGCTTCTAAATCGGCTAATTCATTTCCACGAATATTAACGTGGCTGGGAAGCCAACAAAATACAATTTCTTTTGAATTTGAAAGGTAATAATATTTTTTAAGAATTTGCTGAATTAATGGGTTTCTATGGTGTAAATCTTTAAGAGATTTCAATACAGAAAGAGAATCTGAATAAATAATGAACTGTTTTTCAGACTGATCTCTGATATGGTAAAGTGCAATATCAATTGCCTTGGCTTTGGCGGTAAAAATGGAGCTATTATCAGGTAATCTGATACTGTCAGTAAAATTTGGACTAATAACAGAACAAGCAACTTTCTCATCTTGTTTCGAACCATCTGTATAAATTGGCAGGTAATGTTTATAATTTGATTTGATTTCTAAAAATTCATTCTTAAAAATATGCGACTCGACTTCTATTTTTTTATTTTTATGAAGGTCAAAAATAATCTTTGGAGGGTTTAACGTCCATGGCTCTTTTGATGGAAAAGAAAAGGTCTGAACATTTTTAATATTGATATTGGCCTCTTCAAGTAACGGTTGTATTCTCAGGCCAAGGGGTTTAATAGCCGTTTTTTTTTTTGTTGTTGTAAAATCGTTCATGTTTAGGGTTAAAAAAAGACAATCATAAGCTGAATTACGTGGATTGGCGGCTAATTTAGTAACATATTGAAGAGACAATTTCTCTCTTCTTTTATACAATGATGGTTCATTTGATTCAGCGTATAAACTTTCGACGGGGGAAGTACGAAAAGCCCCTAGAGCCAGACGTAAACCTTGGTGATGAATAGTATCCAAAGATTTCAAATAAGATTTTCTAGCGGATCCAGAAACTATGGATCCATAATCCTGTTTAGATGGATGGATATTTTGTTTATAGACGCTAAACCCTAAAAGGGCATATAGCGTCTAATAAGTTTTATGTTATATGATGATTTTATTTAATGAGAAATTTAAAAATATCTAGGATTGATGTGTTTATTTTAAAGAGATAAAGTATCAATGATTTTAAGTTATTAAAAATACTGATCATATTTTATTAAAAAGTCCGATCTCTTTAAGAAAGTCGAGTATTTTCTGAGTTGGCATATCAAAAAGTTCCTTTATAGTTTTTATATTAAAATACTTTGTGCGAATGTGATTAAATTCAGCACAAGTGATAAGAAAATGTTTGACTGAAAGGTTCATTACAAGGAATGCAGAATGGAGCTTGTTCATTTTTTAATATGTAAGAATGAGTAATTCTAGTGTGTCCAATTCTACATCTGGTGATTTTTGTTTGTTCTTTTCTGCTGTAATTAGAGAATGTGCATTTGCTGTTAAAATTTGGTTTGATTTCATTTAATTTATTATAAGTTTGTGTTTCCCAAACAGACTGACATTTGTTGTTGATATATTGACAGACGTTTGATTTAAAGTCGGAGTGAGGAATTTTTAATACAGAAAGAGAATCTGAATAAATGATAAACTGTTTTTCAGACTGATCTCTGATACGGTAAAGTGCAATATCAATTGCCTTGGCTTCGGCGGTAAAAATGGAGCTATTATCAGGTAATCTGATACTGTCAGTAAAATTTGGACTAATAACAGAACAAGCAACTTTCTCATCTTGTTTCGAACCATCTGTATAAATTGACAGGTAATGTTTATAATTTGATTTGATTTCTAAAAATTCATTCTTAAAAATATGCGACTCGACTTCTGTTTTTTTATTTTTATGAAGGTCTAAAATAATCTTTGGAGGGTTTAACGTCCATGGCTCTTTTGATGGAAAAGAAAAATGCTGAACATTTTTAATATTGATATTGGCCTCTTCAAGTAACGGTTGTATTCTCAGGCCAAGGGGTTTAATAGCTGTTGGTTTATTATTGTAAAATCTTTCATATTTAGGGTTAAAAACACAATCATGAGCTGAATTACGTGGATTGGCGGCTAATTTAGTAACATATTGAAGAGACAATTTCTCTCTTCTTATATACAATGATGGTTCATTTGATTCAGCGTATAAACTTTCGACGGGGGAAGTACGAAAAGCCCCTAGAGCCAGACGTAAACCTTGGTGATGAATAGTATCCAAAGATTTCAAATAAGATTTTCTAGCGGATCCATAAACTATGGATCCATAATCCAGTTTAGATCGAATTAAAGATCTATAAAGATTTAAAAGAACAGTACGATCTCCTCCCCAGTCGGAACTGGAGAGAACTTTAAGAATATCAAGTGCTTTAAGACATTTAGCTTTTAAAGCTTTGATGTGTGGTATAAAAGATAATTTGTTATCGAACAAAAGACCCAGGAATTTTGCTTCACTGACGACTGGAATTGGACTACCGTATATGGTGAGATGAGGATCTAAATGTAGCTGACGTATCTGACAAAAATGAACGCATTGAGTTTTTGTTTTTGAAAATTTGAAACCATTTTCTGTTGCCCAATCTTCTATATTGTTTAAACATCGTTGTAGTTTGAATTCAATGGTTTCCATATTTTTCGATCTAATAAATATTCCGAAATCGTCAACAAAAAGTGAACAATCAAGGTCTTTCACACATTTAACAATATCATTAATTTTAATGCCAAACAAGGTAGGTGATAAAATGCTTCCCTGTGGTACACCTTGTTCTTGTTTAAATATGTCCGATAACGTATTACCTATTCGAACATTAAATGTTCGATCTGATAAAAAATTTTGAATAAAAAGTGGTAATCGGCCTTTAAGGCCTAATTTATGTAAATCTTTCATGATGCCATGTTTCCATGTAGTATCGTAAGCTTTTTCAAGATCAAAAAATACAGCTACGACATGTTCTTTTTTAATAAAGGCATCACGAATAAAGGATTCCAAACGAATCAAATGATCGTTTGTACAGTTATTTTTTCTGAATCCACCTTGATATTTTGTTATAAGCTGGTTTGATTCCAAGAACTAAACAGATCCTGTGGACGACCAACGGCCTTAACCATTTGTTATTGCAAAGATCCTGTTCAAAATGTTCGGGTGCACACATGCACATGCTTATCTGAAACTTTAGTGTATGTTTTCTTGGAAGACGTCCTTTATTTCATGCAAGTCTTTTCTACTGTAAAGACCCAAAGACCTTGATCAAACTGCGCAGATGCACATGCTGATTTAGAACATTGCTGGTCAGATGTTGTCCGTTTGACATGGGCACCACGTTCGTTTCACTTGGGCACCACGTCCGTTTCACTTGGGCACCACGTCCGTTTCACTTGGGCACCACGTCCGTTTCACTTGGGCACCACGTCCGTTTCACTTGGGCACCACCTCCGTTTCACTTGGGCACCACCTCCGTTTCACTTGGGCACCACCTCCGTTTCACTTGGGCACCACCTCCGTTTCACTTGGGCACCACCTCCGTTTCACTTGGGCACCACCTCCGTTTCACTTGGGCACCACCTCCGTTTCACTTGGGCACCACCTCCGTTTCACTTGGGCACCACCTCCGTTTCACTTGGGCACCACCTCCGTTTCACTTGGGCACCACCTCCGTTTCACTTGGGCACCACCTCCGTTTCACTTGGGCACCACCTCCGTTTCACTTGGGCACCACGTCCGTTTCACTTGGGCACCACGTCCGTTTCACTTGGGCACCACGTCCGTTTCACTTGGGCACCACGTCCGTTTCACTTGGGCACCACCTCCGTTTCACTTGGGCACCACCTCCGTTTCACTTGGGCACCACCTCCGTTTCACTTGGGCACCACCTCCGTTTCACTTGGGCACCACCTCCGTTTCACTTGGGCACCACCTCCGTTTCACTTGGGCACCACCTCCTGATTTAGAACTTTGTTGGTTAGATGCTTCCCGTTTCACTTGGGCACCACCTCCGTTGCGTTTGGGCATCACTTCGTTTCATTTATGTGACCGGCCAGATTTCTCTTAAGTTTATCCGATGCAAAGACCCAGATCAAACTGGATACTCGTAATATATATCGAGCTGTCAAACACCTTTGATACACAATTTCACTTAAGATTTTAAAGGTTTGAGGCTCACGTCTTGTTTTCTCACGTCTTGTTAACGCTACACCAGGAACGCTACACCAGGAGTCTGTTCCCGGGCCTCGGTTATGCTAGGTTTCAGGCATATTCCCAACACGAGTTACATTTTGATTTAAATGCTATGGAAAAAAGCAAAAACAAAACCTGCAATAAACCCATATAGACGGATTGTCGTAGAATGCAGCTGCGAATGAGAATATGAAAACCCACATACCTTGCTCACCTTTAGTGTATGAACAATCAAGAGTGCTATCCAGGGCTCTTTTATACCCAAAATTTCGTGTGTCTGCATGAATTGCACGATTTTCTCATTTATACCGAGATATATCTGGATAGATATTACATAAGCGGTAGAGTATACTGTCTTATAAGTCATAAGAGAAGACTTTAGACTAACCTCAATTAAATGTGCACTCAAGTGGTTAAGAACAATGTTTCTCAGTCGGCGGGGTGGGGTAAGACTTCGAATTCTACTCTTAACATTACGTTTGAGATACCTAGCACAGGACAACAGTAATCATGTTTGTATACTAGATATTCTATAAATAGATGCATTATAATGTTGGCCCGTACGTGCATGTTAAAATTACATAGATCAATAAAAGAATCACAAAAAAATCTTTACTGGCTGAGCAGTCGTCGGTGTAAATGCTATACTCAGTTACATGCATAAATGAATACACATTTCCCTAGTATGATATTTCCATCCTAAAATCTCTTTTTACATAAAATAATCACAACGTACATGACTTGTCACGACAAAACATGTTTTGACCATATGTGTCTGGCCAAATCAAACACGCGCAGTCCATTTACAAATTGCACTTCTTTATATGTTTAATGTACAATGTCCAAAGTCGACATAATTAGACCAGAGTTTGCACATATATGCTGATCTGGACTTCCGTTGTCCATTTATGCGTTACAGCTTTTCTTCTCATGCTGGGGCGCATTTTATGTGTTACTTCACTGACCCATTTATGTCGAGTGGACTCTTCTACCATAACTATTTGGACCGGTCTGTTGCCAAAAAAGGGTGTCTAGTTGTTTTTATGATGTTTGTTTTATAGAAATTCCTAGATATAATGCAAACAGTGTAGACCCTAATTAGATGCCGCGTTCTATGGCGTCAGATCTGCGTCCGAGTACACAGTTTGCCATTGTCCCTTTTATAGGACGCTAGGCGTGAATTGGTTAACTCATATATGCCTAGCATCCCATAAGGGGGTCATTTTCAAACGGTGTAGACCCGGATTAGACGCCGAAGATTGCGGTGTCTGATCAGGGTCTACACTGTTTGCATGAACTTTAGCAATTTCCGTAAAACGTATTATAATAATGTAACCAGACACTCCTTTAGATGGAAATGGACCAGTCCAAGCCGCTGAGGTAGAAGAGTTCACTCGGCATAAATGGGTTCAGACCAATAAGAAAACCATGAAAATAAGTTCTAAGTATGGGTTGTTCTAGTTATCGAGGATCAGTTCTGTAGAATATGACTGGCAGGGAGGCCAAATGAGTTCCAGTCAGTAGGAATTTAACGGCCATCAGGGCTCTGCTTATTCAAGTTTCACATCATTTCATAGTTTGGGCTTTTCCCAGCTAGCATTCTTTATAAATCTATAGCGGGCCGTTATCGGCCCGTCAGCTACCTTGACGGGCCGATTACGGTCCGCTATAAATTTTTATAAAGAATGCTTACTGTGTTATTCCGATCATGTATTTATGAACCCGATATATATGAACTGGGGCTGAGCATTTCCTACAATACTGCATGCGTGCCCGTCGAAGACTCAACGCAGGCTGTTCCGAGTTGCCCCATTACGACAACACGCCTATTCAAATATATTGAAAATTTCACCACCAAAAAATGAAAAATTTAGAGAAAAAATTCTGATATTTTTCATATTTCTGCTCAAAACATAGATTGTGGGTACTCGTTAGAACCGCCTCGCGTTGCAAATAATATTAATTTAGGTTTTGCATATTTAATTAAGGTTTTATAATGTCATAAATTCTCATTAATTATTCAAATTGGCGGCACCCATAAAAATGACATTTTCAAACCTTGATAACTTTCTTATTTTTCATCCGATTTAAAAAAAAAAAAAAAAAAAAAAAGCCTTAAAATGCAAATGCTTTAACAAGATCTTTCATTTTAGATACTTTCCCTATCAACATTGCCTTTCCCTTTGAACAGCAACAAATCATTTTGTCGATTCACACAATATCCTCAGTGTTTTACATCTTTATGTCAAAGGAAACTCTCATTTTAAGTGGAATTAATACACTTTCAGGGGGAAGTTACTATGTCAAAATTGTTTTGCCTCCCTTCTGAAAAGGGGACTACCTTAGAAGGAAATAATTTGGTCCCCACTGAGAGCAAATACTTTACTTTTAAAGTAATCCCCTTTTCAGAAGGGACTTTGGTTGCAGAAAAGCAAACATGAAGTTACAAAAGTTGTCTCCCTTGTAAAAACAGGCGAAAATCTACCAAGTGTATGTTACATTTGACACACGTCCAAGATATTTTCTGCCGTCTGTTCGTTTATCTAAACGTTCGTTTGTTAAGGATTGGGGAAACATAAGTCCAAGTTATATGAGCCTTGTGATTTTCTTGCCTTGCTTCTAAGCGGTGTTATACACATGATCACTCAACCTAACCACGTGCCTGTTTCATAGCCTGTTTCATCGGCACGTGAAAAGCGGCCATTTCAGTGAGTACTTGAAAAGATACAGTGACCACTGACTTTGCTAGTGGAGAAAACTCAATGGATATTCCAGTATATTTGGATTAAGCCCTGTCAGTCTGCGCAAATGAGCAGGCTTATCTGGCTCTTCACAGTTCGCATATGCCAAAATGGCCAATTTCTTGCGTTGCACCTTTTCTGGTAAAATAGGAAATGCATAGTTTCAGATAATGTACTCGGATTTTTTTTATTGCTGATACACCAAAACTTATGTTGAGGCCATTCTAATGAGCGTAACAGCATATATTCCAATGCAAAATTCAAACAAATAGCTCTCCTAAGAAGGACATTGTTCATCGCATTTGTTGTTGTCTGTCTCTTGTCTACAAAGTTCCCTTGTGGGTTTGTGTAGCCTCTGACTGGCTGACTGGATTGTGCGAATCTACGGAGTGGTATTGGTATTTAGGGTTTAAACGAGGTGTAGCACCAGATAAGTGTGTGTGTGTGTGTGTGTGTGTGTGTGTGTGTGTGTGTGTGTGTGTGTGTGTGTGTGTGTGTGTTGGGGGTGGGGGCGGAGGGGGTGTATTCGGACGATATTTTTACATCATTTTTACGCCAAAACATTCTGTAAGCCTATTAGCCCATTTATGCTTAGCGTCGCATAAATGTTTTTTTCTAACAGTCTAGACCCATATCAGACGCCGCATGCCGTCTGATCAGGGTCTACTCTGCCTGCAATTAAGTATTGAAAGGGGAAGTGTCAAAAAGGCCTGTTTTCTGACTCAAGCCGATTTTCTTTCTAATCCTCTTAAATGACACCTTATTTATTGGCTTTATGTATGCAAACTATTTTGTAGAATGAAACAATTGTTTGGAAGATATATTCAAATTAAGTGGGTGGGGCAACTTCCCCTCTAACCTTACTGGTGATAAACAAATGCATATATAGCTTTACAGCAACTATATAATTCTATAATCTTATATGACTTTGAATTCATATATGTGGCTTCTTAAATGCATGTTTATTTCTGCTGTTTAAAACAGGATAGAGGAGTTAGAGAACCATAATCTTGGCAGTGAGTTTTCTTGACTTTTTAAAGGGCCGACTTTACGAAAAACCACAACACGCCTTTATTACATCTTTCATATTGCTGGTCATTTATATAGATGCATTTCTATAATACGTTAAATCTTACTTTTTTAAATTGCTCCTCTTTAGCATGAATTATTCCCCCTTAACTTTTGACAATTACTCATTTCAAAGCAAAAACCTTTTTATGAGTCTCATATACTTATCTATATTTTTTTCATATGAGGTGAATTTTCTATCTGGAAGTCTTTTACAACCCGTTTACTTGTTCTCTGCCTGACTTATTACCTAAATCTTTGAATCAACATATACGATGATGCATTCATGACGTCACAGTAATGTTGATGTTTGTCAGGTAAATTGCAAGAATTTACAACTGTCAGTGGCCCTAGCCAACCCAAGTCAAAGTCAGTCTGAGACCATGTTAGGGGTCCATAGGGGTAGGGCCACAGAGGTCACTATCCGCTGAAAATGCCGGTAAAATATTGATTATGTGACGTAATTAGATTTCCCGGCATACTCATGCAATTAAATGATTTTTTCTTGATGACATTTTTTTCCAGTTACCCAGTGGTAACCCATTTATTCTCCTCGTCCTATGTTTAATAAAGGGCCGTAGGGAACCATCCCCCTGAATAATTTACAAATGTATGTAGGCAATACCATTTAGATCAAAATAGTTGTGTTGTGGCGAATTATCTTATTTTTCTACCAAACATATTGGGACAAACTAGCCTGTCAAACACTGTCAACCAAGAGCAGACACTGTACCATCTGATCATGGTCTTTGCCACTCATCCAAAGAATTTTTATATACGCGTACATCTGCTTGTAGCTCAGACTTTACGACATATATTTATATGTCATATATGTAGGGCTGATAATTGTAATAGTTAATGATATACATTTGCTCTGTCTCTCTTCCACACAAATTAATTTAACTTATGGCAGACTAAATTTCCATCACTAGATGACAAAATAGAGAAGAAGAAGAAGAAGAATTAATAAAAGACCACCAGACAAACAAAAGAAGGAAAAAATGTGCTCTGGATATCTACTCTCAGTAAGGATGGCAGTATACAGGAAAATCAAACATGTTTATTTGTACTTGTAAGATATTGCTTAACATGTCAGAAGCATCATACAAACTCAATGCATTTCTTCTAATAATTCATTATATTCATAACACTTTTGTTCAAAATTTTTTTTTCCAAACGATTATTGTTGTTGCTGCATACTCTTCTAGCTCATAAAAAATTGTTTTTTTTTTTTTTTTTTTTTTTTTTGTTTTTTTTTTTGTTTTTTTTTTTTTTGTCAATTAATGACAGTTGTTGCTTGAGGTGTTTCGTTATTTTTATGTAATATTTGATGAACATAATTATCTGCAAGTCTGATAAAGGGTATGCATTTCTTGTATCAAAAAAGAAAAGCTCCAACCAATGTCAGAATATAATTTTACCATTTAACTATCGGATGGATTGACCAATTAGGGACAAGACCAAAGTATATGACTTATAGATTCCTTTTCCTGACAGAAACTACATAGGGGCTTTTGGTATTTGCTTTATGTTGTATAGCTATTCTTGTTGGTAAAATCCTATGATTAATTCTTATTTGGAACCATTGTAATTTTGTACTTATAAATAGTTAAAATGGAGCATCATATGTGTTCTTCCAAGTTTTATTTTCTTTATCATATATAGTTTTCCATTTTTGTTGTGATGTAGGTTTATCTTCATTTTTAAAATCATGTAAAATTCTTTGCCTCCTTTTCTTGACCTCATAAAAGGTACCAGATTTGCTGGAAGTATTTGGGTGGTGGAGTTTTTTGGTGAACCCTGTAATATTGAAGTCGTTTACGTATTTTTAATAGCTTGTTAAATGCCTTGAAATTGTAGAAAATAGAAAGGAAGACATTGATCAGGAATCGATACAATTAGCCCACACCTCCCATCAGAGACATCAAAGGGAAAGAAACACAACCGTCAAAGAACTGGACCCTAATGGAAACATCACTAGCAGAAAGCCAAACGGACAGTTACTTTCCCACAAAGTGGCCAAATGGCTATCCAAAACAAAAAGATGTAAGCGACACACACATTCAAAGACGAACTATAACAAAAATAAACCATGACAGAAGACCCGCTTTGGAACGGTCAATGAAAAGTATTTCACTGGGGCCGGGGGGGGGGGGGGGGGCGGGGGGGGAGGGGGGGCTTAAATCGATTTTACGTGGCCACGATCCTCGCCCTTACTTCCGCTGCGGTTTAGACACATAATTTGTTCAGTCCGCATGAAGGCTTCCTAACTCATCACGGCTACATTTCCGAGAACACAAAAATCAACAAATTACAGAGATAAACCAACGATGAGGATTTGACAGCACGAAACAACAGAAATGCTAGAGCAAAAGAAAACCAATAATAAGACTCCGTGGACCCGACCAAACACAGAGCATCAAGTACCAACCAACATTACCCAAAATTAAATTTCAAGTAAGCCTTTACGCTGGAACCATCATAGAATCTGAGGCCTAATCCGCCGGCGTGCGATTAAAGAGGGAAGCAGTTATTAACCGTGATAGGGTTAACAACCATGCATGCAGTCTGTCGTATAACATTTATGTTGTACCTAATGTTTTTATATCGAAAAATGATTTTACGAAATTGGGTACTGAAGTCATTGCAAACATATATTTTTCTGAATTTATATACTAAGTCACCATAAAATTCGGGTTCCGATAGGCCTTGTTGCAGAAAAGATTTAAGTCCAACATTGAATTTAGAAACTAAATCGAAATGACGTCTATAAAACTTAGAAAAGGCTTTAGTAGTTTATGATACCGACAACCCTGATTAAGAAGTTTAGCAGTTAGCAATTTAATACGAGTGTTGAAGTCAGTTACATGACTAGACACTCTGGCAAATCGAATTAATTGTGAAATATAAACACCGTAGGATGCTGCACGAGGAACATCACCATGATCCAAGAAAGGAAAATTTACAATCTCAAAATCAAAATCATCGCGTTTATCATAAATTATGCAGGAAACAATCCCATCTATGACAGATAAATATAAATCCAAAAAAAACGCGGCTTCGGTATCAGAAGAATGAGCTTTATTTAACTGAAGTTCTGGGGGGTAAATTTGACTGATTAAACCGTCAAAGTAAGTATTGTCAATATTCAATAAATCCTCCAAATATCTTGAAGTCGAGCTAAAAACTTCAATGATTTCAGATTGGTTTTCAACGGAAAGGGACATCATGAAGTCTCTTTCATAACAAAACAAGAACAAATCAGCCACAAGGGGTGTGCAATTCGTACCCATCGGAATACCCACAATTTGTTTAAATAACTTCCAAATCTTATATAAATATTGTCAAGTAGAAAGGTGAGAGCTTCACACTTTCTGACATGTCCATAATGTGTAATTTTTATGCACTTCAGAAGTAAAAAAAGAAAGTTTATTTTAGGTTATAGTTTCTTTTGAATTATTCTTGTGTAAAATGAATAATGAATAAAATTTTCCATTGTCGTTAATCATATCATTGATATAGATAACTACATTTTTATACCACTTTTCTATTTTATGAATGCAGGCTTACCGCCAATATTAATTGAATGATTATAAAAAATGGATTTGAAAGAGCGAAGTCCTCAGAATCTAGTTTTAGAAATTCTGCACATGCCTTTAGAACATCTACCCAGAACTGATTTTTGATATATTTACGTCTGAATAGCTTTCTCCAAAAGAAAATAGGTCATTAAAATTTGTAGTGTTTTGAATGATAGATTTCATGAATGATAGCAGTCTGAATAAATGACTCTTCTCAGCCTTGTTTCTTTCATGCTATTTATAAATGCCTTCAGAATAATCATATTTAAACCTCCTTCACAATATTTTTTACCACAACATTGCACTTTACTTTTACTGACCTTTCCCATAGACACTCAAAAAAGACATCTTTCATTAATTTTTCACTAGGACTTTGTATAGATATGAACAAATGATTAAGTAATGGTTTAAGTATTGATCTAAATACTGTTATTTTACCTAAAGGTGTTGAATATCTTCTTTTCCATAGTTTAATTAATGATTTTATTTTCTGGATTTTTTTCTGGCTAAATTTGTTCAGTCTTATCCATACAGCATGACTTTTGTCGAAGTTTACCGTAAGTCCAGAAAAAAAAGTGAAAACTTATCTAATACATGGATCGTTTCATGTAATGATTTACTAGCTAGTTCCATCAAAGATAAATAGAGTGTCATCAGCATACTGGGATGATTTGTGTTCTTTATTGTTTATTATTATAGCCTTAATATCCTTGTTATTTCTTAGTATAATTCCTAAAATCTCAGCACAGAGAATAAATAGAAATGGCGATACGGGATCACCCTGATGACACCGATGACAAAAAAAAAAAAAAAAAAAAAAAAAAATGCACAAAATGCACAAAATATATTAAGATAACGACGTTCCATAGCTAAGCAGAACAACTCGCTACCAAGGATTCAATAGTACTACACAACAAAAATAGTTCGCATATTATTTGATAAGTACCGAAAATAACTAGAAACAAGATAAGTATGCCATTTACTACTTCATTAAACTGTAGGAATTAATGATGATTTTATTTGAACTAATATATACTTCATTTGAATAAATGAATTTAAAAATAAATATTCCCTTCAACGTTATTCAGCGAGTCAATACGTCACTGAGAATAAGTAAGGAAATCCCCCGGTCAGCTGTCGTATTTAAAGGTCGTTGACCTAGATCAATACAGTTTATACGGTGGTTGATACACCCAAGTAAATGACAGATTTCAAGAACATAAAACATTTTAGCGGTAGTTTGGATTTTAATTCGACACATTTATTGACTGTCGAAGTCATGTTATCCTCCAATGCTTTTTTGGAGGAGGTGATTTTTTTTATCGATTGTTTGACGACATGGATGTTGAAAGTGCCTCTAAATATGTTGCGGGAAAACATCAAATTCTAACCACCAAGAATATGTCTGGTAGCTGTGTTATTCACACTGTGATTGTGTTGTGTCTTCCCCTTCCATCGGTCTGACATTTGCCATTCATCTCAAAATCATCTCAAAATTGAACGCAGGGTCTGAAATTGTATCGGCGAACGCGGACACCATCTTGGTTGCTATCGATAAGCGGAGTAATACGAATATTAATTAGGGTAATTAGGCTAACCAATGGGGAGCCTTGCAGGTGTTACAACACGTGTGGTTATATGATTTTTATGACATGGGTTATTTCATTGAATAACTTGACGGTCATATGTTAAAGCTTTTTTGAAGTCAACTAATAAAAGTAACCATGCTATGTTTTTAGTTTCTGTATGGTGCATGATGTCATAAAACAACTTTGTGTTTTCTCCTATGTATCTGCCTGCAATAAACCCAGTCTGATCATTATGTATAAGTTTCTGTTATGTACCCTTTGTCCTATTAACAATAATTCCTAAGGCAATTTCATATATACGGTTAAGCAATGAGATAGGTCTGTAGTTAGTAATGCAATCCCTAGGTTTATTTCTTTGGGTATACATGTAATTATTCCTTCCCGTTGTGTAATGGATAGTTCTCCTTTTAAAACCGATCATGTAAAGAGCGAACAATAAAGTGGCCTAAATTCTTCCCAAACATTTTTTTTTAAAATCTGCTCCAAAACCATCAGATCCAGGACAACGACTGTTTGCCATTGTTTTAAGTGTTGATGGCGCTTCCTTGTAGGTTAAACGTCCTTCTAACTTGTAAGGTTCTGTTGTTTTTAATTTCGTCAAATTTAAAAAAAACGCCGTAAAACACAAAAATATAACAGAAATACATATGAAATGGGTTCGTGGGAGGGAAGGGTGTGGTGAGAGGGTAGGGTTATATGGTTGCTAGGGATATAGGATGGTAAGTAGGAGATAACACGGTCCTCAAGTTAGAGATTACCTGCCGAAAACCACCGAACAACGTCGGGAAACACCATATTCTGCAGGATGGCCTGCTTGGTGATGGGGTCGGGGTTTCGATGTAGGATTGATGCCTTCGATAGTACCTTAACTTACCTTTTCGTACGTTTGTTCGATTTGTGCTCGTTTGGGTTTGTCGGTTTCCTCTTCCGCTTGGGGTCTTCGAAGGGCTGCGGTTTGTGATTGTGGCACTCCCTGCACTTTTCCCTTACCTTTGGTTTTGTTATAGTGATCTTATTGCCAAAAACCATCTAAATGCGCTGGAAAACACTAAAACTCACGATGAAAAACACAACGTATCATCTGGAGATCACTGGCCGAAAACCGCCTAAATTCTAGTAGGGATATTGTTGCTTTCGAAACACCCCTCAACTTGTTCCACTGAATTACCGAAAATTACCTTAGTATACCGGAAAACACTAACAATCTGGAAGAAAAAAATCATTTCTCAAGGTAAAAAAGAGGTATGGTAGATGGGTCCGGCGTTCATCCAGATTTTCAGTGACGATCCTGCAGAATATGGTGTTTTCCGACGTTGTTATGTGGTTTTCGACAGGTGATTTCTAACTTCAGAAGGTTGAGGACCATGCTGACTACTACCGTTCCGGGTCGTTTCGGCCCTGAGTAGTTTCGGCCCTGTGTCGTTTCCGTTTCGGCCATGAGTCGTTTCGGCCAATTTTGATGGGTCGTTTCGTTTTTTTTTGTTTTTTTTTTTTGTTTTTTTTTGTTTTTTTGAGGCCCCTATGGATTAGATATGATAGGTTAAACAAGAATTTTGTTGGTTAATAAAGAGTCTATGGTGTCATAGGTCGTGGTGGATAGGGTATAGCCTTTTTCTGTTGTCTGTTTTGATTGTCTATGCTATTTATCAAGCTTTAAGATTATCTTTCAAGAGAAAATAAGGCATGACGTTCCATGTAAATTGGCTGTCCAGCAAGCTTTATAGCGAATTCAGTTTACTTAAATCAAACAATAACATCTCAGGAAAAACAGTCAGATTACTTCTTAAAGCTGTATTTTAAAACAAGAGATAAAATTAAAGATTGAATATTTACCAAAAGGAATTTGTTTTGAAAAAAAAAATGTAGGAAAATCTTATTAACCATTATAAAAGAATTGGCTATAGCCTGTATATTATACGGCAGACTGCATGCCCAGTTGTCAACCCAAACATTGTTGATAGCTATGCTTCACTCTTTAATTGCACGACGGCGGTTCTGGCCTCAGACTCAATGACGGCCCTTCGTAAAACTTTAACCAGTGGAATGGGGATGTGACGACACAGAAAGGGAACACCGAAGGGGACAGTTTCTTTTTTCTTACGTAGGGTACCTTTTCACCTACATAAAGCCATTTTCGCCTTAACCCTACGTAGCTAGTAAAACATTATGCGATGTTACCATAAATGACTTAAGTACACAGGTTGCCCGTGTAACATGCGTATAATCCACGTGGTGGCGTAATACCGGTCCTATATAAACTCCACCGTAAATGATTCCCATAAGGGCGAAATTGTACACAGGAGTGTCATAGGACACCAGTTCTCGGTTATATGGGATTCATTTCGCCCTTCAGATCACTTCACACAGGCCCTTAGAGGCTGAAAGATGTGACGCCTATAGAGGCGAGGAAAAATTATCCAATTGGTGTGAAATGTACGGCAGCAAAAGGCGCCAATTCACCTGGATATTAATGATTAAATGGTTAATCAACAAAATCAACAAAAATATGAAGAATATAGAATAAATCTATAAAAATAAACAGAATCCTTAAAGGAGAAAACTAATTATAAAAGTGAAAATATAAGGGCCCGTAGTAACATAAAGAATTCGGGAAGATAACCCAGCATATTCTCTTCGCATCGGTCCAGGGTTCAGCACACTTGGGTGGAATCGTATTGATATTGTTAAACAATTTGGCTAACCTACCAAGTTAGTCAAATTGTAAAACATATCAGTCACCACCTGTGTTGGGCTACCGTAGTCGACGCGAAGAGTATAGCTGGGGTATGTCAAGACTGTTATTTTTTGTGTGTGTGTGTGTGTGTGTGTGTGTGTGTGTGTATGTGTGTGTGTGTGTAACAGTTAATTAGTGTCATTTCATGTTATTATATATTGTATATATATATATATATATATATATATATATATATATATATATATATATATATATATATATATATATATGTAAGAAAAAAGTTATAAAATCTAACGTTGTTAGAGTTTCTGTGTAGTTGTACGTATAGGCAAAGCCCAAACCGGAGTCTCATTAAACAGTAAATCACCATCGGTTCCGTCCTGACCGCCCTAGGGCGTAACATATTGGTGTCAGAAGTGGGATTCGAACCCACGCCCACATTCGTGGACCAGAAAGAATTAGAATTAGAGAAAAGCGCTGTGGTGCAGTGGTAAAGCGTCGGACTCGAGATCGATAGGTACCGGGTTCGATCCCCACTAACAGAAAGTGTTGTTTCCTTGAGCAAGAGACTTTATCCACATTGCTTAGTACAGGTTTCTACCCAGGAAAAGAGAGGGCCACATGGAAGATTAGTACTAGTTTACTAAATGTGTTACCCTCTATAAATAAGGTCGATTATTATTATTTAGAAAATGAGGCAGGATTTGGAGAAGGAGAAGATAGGTTTGGCCCGTCAGGTAGAGTAACAGAAGGTTGAGATAGAACATAGTAAATCAAAAGAACGTACAGCACATGCCCGTGATCCGAAGTTGCCGTACTTTGATGATAGTAATAAAATGGATAGTTATCTGTCGCGGTTTGAAAAGTACGCAACAGCAAATAAATGGGATCCAAATTTATGGGCAGCATATTTAAGTGCATTATTAAAAGGGCGAGCTTTAGATGTATATGATAGGTTATCAAATGAAGATGCAGCTAGTTATGATAAGTTGAAGGAGGCGTTTTTAAAAAATTTCAATATGACTGAGCGCGGGTTTCGAAGAAGTTTCGTTATAGTAGGCCCGAGAAGTCAGCGACTTTTATGCAGTTCAGTAGTAGATTGAATAGTTATTTGAATAAATGGCTGGCGATGGCAAAGGTAGAAAAATCGTATGAAGCGGTCTGCGATTTTATGGCACGTGACCAATTTTTGGATTCGTGCAGTAGGGAATTGTATGTTCATTTAAGGCCCAAGACATTTAAGAACTTAGAGGAGATGGCTAGAGAGGCCGACTTGTTTGCTGAGGCGAGAGGCGGCGTCTATAGCTGTGTCGCGAAGGGGCAACGCGAGAACAAAGATAAGGCTACCTATAAGAATGAATCAAGTAGGCCCGGAAATAAGCCGGAAATTAAGTGCAGGATTTGTGGGAAACCACATCTGACTTATAAATGTTGGAATAATCCCGATAGAAAGGTAGCATCAAGCGCAGAGGTACTTAGCGACGGAGGGAGGTTAGTGACTGACTCCAGCGTGGAGACCAATAGTATGCAAATGAAGGGAGATAATGCGTTTCATAGGGGACGCGGTAGTAACAAGAGTAGAGGTTTTGGTAGAGGAAATAATCGCGGTTACGGTAGAGGTGTTAGCAATAAGTCTGAAAATGCATCAGGGGGGAGGCCACCAGTTCAACTTTTGTAAGGTAAAGGGACCAAGGGTGTCTAGTGATGGTATAGAAGCCCTTTACCAGAGTAAGGTAGATATCTCTTCGCATTCAGATGCGAATGGCAAAGAAAGGGTCTGTTATTTCTTAAAATCCCGGTTACCAACAGCACCTGGTACAATGGATGACCAGAAGGTTGTATTCCTGAGGGATACTGGTTGTACTGGGGTGGTTGTTAGAAAGAGCTTGGTTTCGGAGGATCAGTTGATCGGTAAAGAGTCAACTGTGACTCTGATAGATGAAACTACGCAAAGGCAGTTATTGATGTCGATTGCCCATTTTTTCAAGGCCAAACTGAGGCATTATGTATGGATGTCACTTTATACGACTTGGTAATTGGCAACATTGATGGTTCAAGATTACCTGATATGTCGCACTTTTCAGTGGGTGTTGTTACACGAGCCCAGGCTAAGCAAGATGATAAGGCCTATCGAAAACTTAAAGTCCCTGATCAGATTTTGAGTGAGAATAAGAAGGCATTTCAGGACGCTCGAATGTCCGATCCCAAACTCGAACACATCAGGCGTAAAGCCGACTCGGGGGTCGTTACCAAGAGTCGAGGGTTAAATAGAGGTGAAACTAGGATAATTAAGAAAAGGGACTTATTGTATAGACACTTTACACAGGGAAATAAGGTATCATTACAACTTATTGTCCCGACGTTTTCGAGAAAAGGTTTTGAAATTGGCCCATGAGTCATTAATGGCCGGTCATTTGGGTATTAGAAAAACTTTGAATAGAGTTGTGGCTGAGTACTTTTGGCCTGGTGTTTGTGGGGATGTGACAAGATTTTGTAAATCTTGTGACATTTGCC
Source organism: Anodontia alba (assembly GCA_964016985.1). Taxonomy (NCBI): domain Eukaryota; kingdom Metazoa; phylum Mollusca; class Bivalvia; order Lucinida; family Lucinidae; genus Anodontia; species Anodontia alba. Next base: position 105,613,878 of record OZ024827.1, on the reverse strand, counting down.
AACGGACAATTCAAAAGGGGTGTGTAACAAAAGTACCTTTAGGGAAATTGCCACTAACTGATACACGTTTCAAGCGTGTAGCAGTTGATATTGTTGGCCCAATTGATCCCCGTTCTGACAAGAAGTCCCGCTATATATTAACAATGATAGATTATGCCACACGGTACCCAGAAGCGGTAGCATTACCTAGCATTGAAACTGAGCGTATTGCGGAAGCGTTGGTAGAAATGTTTAGTAGGATAGGAGTACCAGATGAAATGTTGACCGATTGTGGGTCCCAATTTACTTCGGAGGTCATGAAGGAGGTAGCAAGATTATTATCCCTCCAGCAATTAACGACCTCGACCTATCATCCCATGTGTAACGGATTAATTGAAAGGGTCCACGCTACTTTAAAGCAAATTGCTTCGTAGGATGTGTGCAGAAAGGCCCAAGGATTGGGATAGATATCTTCCCGCATTGTTATTTGCCATTAGAGAGGTTCCGCAGGAATCTCTAGGTTTTTCACCTTTTGAACTGTTATACGGACGTAATGTTCGTGGCCCCATGGCAATACTAAGAGAGTTATGGTCCGAGGAGATTCCTGATGAACAAGTTTCATCTACTTACCAATACGTAATAGATCTTAGGGAAAGATTAGAGCAGACATGTAAGTTAGCCCACGAGAATTTACGTAAGGCACAGGGCAAGCAAAAGGCATATTACGATAGACGCGCGAAATCGCGAAGATTTAATGTAGGAGATAAGGTGTTACTGTTGCTCCCTACCGATAGCAACAAATTATTATTACAGTGGAAAGGTCCATTCGAAGTGACCGAAGTTCTAAATAGAATGGATTGCGGGATTGACGTCAACGGCGTCATCGGAACTTGCCATGCTAATATGTTGAAGCAATATGTAGAACGTCAAAGCATGACGTCGCATCGATTAATGTCGATCGAAACTGTTGCAGTGGTTGAAACCGACGAGGCGGATGAATAGTCTTTAGAAGATTGTACATTCCCGTCAACACAGCGCGCGGAAACATACAAAGACGTTAGTATCTCGAATGAATTAACATCACAACAAATTCGCGAAGCAGAATCTCTGGTAGAACAGTACCCGGATGTACTGACGAGTTTACCGGACGTACAGATATAATACGTCATAATATTTAATTACTGACAACAGAGCCCGTAAGATTTAAAGGTTACCCTATTCCATATAAAACCCGAGAGGTTATGGAAACAGAAGTTCAAGAAATGCTAGAGTTAGGAGTAATTGAGCCGTCAGTTTCTCCATATTCTTCACCTGTTGTGTTAGTCCCCAAAAAGGGTGGGTCGGTACGGTTTTGTATCGATTTCCGAAAACTTAACAAGGTTACGGAATTCGATGCAGAGCCAATGCCGAATATGGAGGAAGTGATCAATAGACTGTCAGGTCATAAATATTTCACAAAAATTGATCTAAGTAAGGGTTACTGGCAAGTGGAATTGACTGAAGAATCTAAACCTTTGACAGCATTTGAGACTCTACGGGGATTGTTTCAGTTCAAAACTATGCCGTTTGGATTGGTAAACTCGGGTGCTTCATTTTGCAGGCTAATCCGCATCGTTTTGCAGGGTCTTCATAACGTAGACAGTTTTGTAGATGATATGTGGGTTTTTTCCTCATCTTGGCAGGATCATATGACGTCTTTACGTCAGGTTTTGGATCGTCTCAGATCTGCTAAACTTACCGCTAAGCCTTCAAAATGTATGATCGGGTATAGCAGTATTGAATGCCTTGGTCACAATATCGAGGGACAATTTGTTAGGTCCAAAGATGAAAAAATACAGGCAATCAGAGATGCTGTTAGACCAACAACTAAGAAACCGGTCAAATCATTCATAGGTTAAGCTGGATTCTATCGGAAATTCATTCCAAACTTCTCAACTATAGCTTCGCCTATGACAGATTTAACTAAGAAAGATAAGCCGAATAATATCAAAGATTGGCAAGATCATCATGAAAAGGCTTCCCAGACGTTGAAAAATAGGCTCACGTCTGATCCCATTCTTCGTTTACCTGTGTTTCAGAACGGAGTCCCGTTCATTCTGAGAACAGATCCTTCTGAAACTGGTCTAGGAGCCGTATTGCTCCAGGAATTCGAAGGTGAAGGTAAATTTCCTATTGCTTACGCAAGCAGGAAATTGGTATCTCGGGAGAAGAATTATTCAGTGATCTAGGAATAATGTATGGCCATAATCTGGGTAATTGAGAAGTTTAGAAAATACCTATTCGGCACTGAGTTTTTGCTAGAAACTGATCATAAACCTTTGTCGTTTTTGCAATCTGCCAAAGTGTTAAACCCCCGGATCATGTGATGGGCATTGAAACTTCAGCCATACCGGTTTAGAATTATTGCTTTACGGGGGCAACATAATTTGGGAGCGGATTATCTAAGCAGATAAACCGTGTAAGATGAGTTGCACTTGTATATAGTACCTGTCCATGTGTCCACTTTTCTGTGTCATAGCAAGGAAGAAAAAACAAACGTTTTTTTCGTCTTATGGAGGGGCCTTTGTGACGACACAGAAAGGGAACACCGAAGGGGACAGTTTCTTTTTTCTTACGTAGGGTACCTTTTCACCTACATAAGGCCTTTTTCGTCTTAACCCAACGTAGCTAGTAAATCATCATGCGATGTTACCATAAATAACTTAAGCACAGGTTGCCCGTGTAACACGCGTATAATCCACGTGATGGCGTAATACCGGCCCTATATAAACTCCACCGTAAATGATAAGGGCGAAATTGTACACAGGAGTGTCATAGGACACCAGTTCTCAGTTAATGGGATTCATTTCGCCCTTCAGATCACTTCACACAGGCCCTTAGAGGCTGAAAGATGTGACGCCCATAGAGGCGAGGAAAAATTATCCAATTGGTGTGAAATGTACGGCAGCAAAAGGCGCCAATTCACCTGGATATTAATGATTAAATGGTTAATCAACAAAATCAACAAAAATATGAAGAATATTGAATAAATCTATAAAAATAAACAGAATCCTTAAAGGAGAAAACTTATTATAAAAGTGAAAATATAAGGGCCCGTAGTAACATAAAGAATTCGGGAAGATAACCCAGCATATTCTCTTCGCATCGGTCCAGGGTTCAGCACACTTGGGTGGAATCGTATTGATATTGTTAAACAATTTGGCTAACCTACCAAGTTAGTCAAATTGTAAAACATATCAGTCACCACCCGTGTTGGGCTACCGTAGTCGACGCGAAGAGTATAGTTGGGGTATGTCAAGACTGTTATTTTGTGTGTGTGTGTGTGTGTGTGTGTGTGTGTAATAGTTAATTACTGTCATTTCATGTTATTATATGTTGTATATATATATATATATGTAAGAAAAAAGTTATAAAATCTAACGTTGTTAGAGTTTCTGTGTAGTGGTTCGTTTAGGCAAAGCCCAAACCGGAGTCTCATTAAACAGGAAATCACCATCGGTTCCGTCCTGACCGCCCTAGGGCGTAACAGGGGCTTGACGATATGTCTTTGGCTTGGCCCGCCGTGGTTCAACTACTGGTTTTCATTACGGCTTTGGTACCATGACCGCAATTACTCTGGCATACAGTAGAATTAGCCATGAGTACTCGTCTTTGTTTATTATAGTGATTAATTTGTTTTTAATGTTTTAGCTTTGATGCATTGACTGAGTTGGAAGCCTTTAAGCCAACCGAATTTTTATGTATTTCTGTATTAAGAGTAGCATCGGGACCGAGGGTGAAGATGGCTAGCTGTAAAAATGCTTTAAACTCCCCGGTGGTTTACTCTACTGACCGTTCTAAGGCGGTGGTCTCGGTGTTAGTCTTACTCTTTGTTGCTTTGTGGTTTATTCTACGGGGCGATTTGTTTTATGTCTTACCTTGTATCATTTTCTTCTTGTGTTTTTCAGTCCTTTTAGTATTGCGATTACCTCGCTTGGGGAAGAGAGAGCTAATCTTAGTGCTTTACGTACGTTTGTTCGATTTGTGCTTGTTTGGATTTGTCGGTTTCGTCTTCCTCCTGGTTTCTGGGAAGGGCTGCGGTTTGTGATTGTGGCACTCCCTGGCTTTTCACTTACCTTTTTTGGCATCGGGACTCAGGGTGATGTTGACTAGCTGTAAAAGAGCTTTAACCCCCCCCCCCCTCCCCCCACCTGGTTTACTCTACTGACTGTTCTAAGGCGGTGGTCCTTGTGTTAGTCTTACTTTTTGTTGATTTGTAGTTTATTCTACGAGGCGATTTGTTGTATGTCTTACCTTGTGTCATTTTAATCTTGTGTTTTCAGTTCTTTTAGCATTGCGATTACCTCGCTTGGAGAAGAGAGAGCTAATCTTAGTGCTTTTCGTACGTTTGTTCGATTTGTGCTTGTTTGGTTTTGTCGGTTTCCTCTTCCTCTTGGTATCTGGGAAGGGCTGCGGTTTGTGATTGTGGCATTCCCTGGACTTTTCTCTTACCATTTTTTGTTATCCAAGTGAAATTCGGCTTAAATCAAATGGTATAAATGGAACCGGAAATGTTTTTGCCATCCACAATTTTGGTCACGTGGCATAGCATTGTAATCACGTGGTCAGTAGCCCGGATGAAAACAACAACATTGAAAATGTCTATATGCCCATGTTTACACACTATTATATTAAAATTAGGCCGACACGACCCAAGGCCGAAACGACTCGCCTACCCAGGCCAAAACGACATGCTCAAAACTGGCCGAAATGACCTAGGCCTAAACGAGCCAGGGCCGAAACGACCTGGAACCGTCTCCTACCTACCATCCTATACCCTTAGCGATTATGTAACTCTACCCCACTCGCCACAGGGAGGGTGCACCAACAACATTTTCGGTGAGCGAATTCCAAGTGTTCACAAAACAAGGTAAGACAAAAGTCCAGGGAGTGCCACAATCACAAACTGCAGCCCTTTCCAGACACCACGAAGAAGAGGAAACCGATAAAACTAAACAAGCACAAATCTAACAAACGTACGAAAAAAAGTAAAAGAAAAGTCCAGGGAGTGCCACAATCACAAACCGCAGCCACAAAAGCATTAAGATTAGCTCTCACTTCCCCAAGCGGGGTAATCGCAAAGCTAAGAGGACTGAAAAGCACAAGAACAAAATAACACAATGTTAAGACATAAAACAAATCGCCTCATAGAATAAACCACAAAGCAACAAAGAGTAAGACTAATACCGGGACCACCGCCTTAGAACGGTCAGCAGAGTAAACCACCGGGGGGTTTAAAGCACTTTTACAGCTAGCCAACTTAATTCACCCTAGGTCCCGATGCTACTTTTAATACAGAAACACATAAAAATTCGGTTCGCATAACCCGATTACTGAATGAGTTTGCCCTGATAATGAGTCTAAATCTGTTTTAAACAGCTTTTTGAGTGGCCTCTGGTAGTTGTACTTGTCACCATTGTAAAGAATTTGCTCTTATCCACTTATCTATGTTGTTTACTATTTTATACACCTGAATCATATCACTGCATGGCCGAGATGACTAATCGACTTGACTAAGCGCGTTGCGCGTGGTCCCGGTGTTAGTCTTACTCTTTGTTGCTTTGTGGTTTATTCTACGAGGCGATTTGTTGTATGTCTTTCTGTGTGTCATTTTGTTCTTGTGTTTTTCAGTCCTTTTAGTATTGCGATTACCTCGCTTGGGGAAAAGAGAGCTAATCTTAGTGCTTCGTACGTTTGTTCGATTTGTGCTTGTTTGGATTTGTCGGTTTCCTCTTCCTCTTGTGGTCTGGGAAGGGCTGCGTTTTGTGATTGTGGCACTCCCTGGACTTTTCTCTTACCTTTTTTTTGAATTCTCTATTGAAATGATGTCTCTTTTGAAGTGTGGAGACCATACCACTGTAGCATATTCAACAAAGTTGTGGCCTTACTAAACATTTGTATAGGTGAAGATAGATGTCTTTATCCATATATTCAAATGTTTTATCAATAAGACCTAGGTTTCTATTTGCCGTTCCTACTTTTTAGCAATATGTTCCCTAAATAGTAATTTGTTGTCCACATGAACTCCTAAATCGTTTTCAGATGTTACTTTTTCAATTTCCTTAAATTTTCTATTGTGGATCTGAAGTTCTCATCATGACTTCCGTAATGAACATGCTTACACTTGCCAAAATTGAAGAACATGGTCCATTCATCGGCCCACTCTTCTGCATTAGTGACACACCTTTGCAGCCTGGTTGATTGGACTATGTTGTTGACTCTGGCATAGATTTTTTCGTCATCGGCATACAACACGCAATTACATCTGGCATATCATTGCTGAAAATAATAAAGAGTATGGGTCCCAAAACCCCTTTGTAAATGCTGAAACGAAAAGACGTAAAGATAAATAAAAGTTAATGGCAAACATACAAATTTTCAAGAACAGGAGAGAATTTTAACACCTACAAGATGCCAGAAACACGGTGACAGCAAAACTGAGACAAGTACAGTACGAGTATAAGCAAAATCTAGCTGCAAAGATAAAAACAGGTTACAAGCTCTTCTGGAAGTATGTAAGTTCTAAGACTAGTACAAACTCAAATGTTGATAGTCTAAAAAAGCCCGACAGAACCTTAACAGCAGCTGATCAGGAAAAGCTAAGAGAAAAGTCCAGGGAGTGCGAGGGCTTTGTGTCGCTTCTATGGCGAGATACCTCCCTCACATGTTGATATAAATAAAAGTCGCGTACGCACTCTAAAAACATATTTGCAGTGTGAGTTTCTCCCACTGCAGTAGTACCTGAGTTCCAATCTGTTTCATTAATATTGAAATCTCCCAGAATGAGAAGATGTGTGTATTTTTTATCATTCATGTTTTTGGCATTTCAGTAAGTGCATTAAAGCTGTCGTCTGAGCTATTAGAACTCCTATGAATACACCCTGGTGTTAACATGTCATTGTTATTGTTTAGACTTAACTGACACCAAACTGATTCTGCAAAATTACTCTGAACTCTCAGGTCAAAAGAGCTTAGTTAACTTTTTCCTTAGATAACCACTCCTCTACCTGTTGTTTAATCACTGCTGTATCTAACATAACTCTCGATATTGAAGAATAGTTCTTTTATTTCTTATAATGACCTTTTAGGGAGGATTTCTGTCAGTGCTATAATATCAGGGTCTTCCTCATGTATGATTACTTCCAGTTCCCTTTTCTTAGAAAGGGTCAGGCAATCACAATTTGTATAGCAAACCTTCAAGTTATTAATTCTTTTACTAAAAAGTTCATTTTGCACCCTGTTAAAAACTTTAAAACTGGCTCTGAATTTACAGAATTAAAACTACTTAGGAAAGAGATACTGCCTGAGACAGCGGCTCTTGAACCTCTGCACGTCCATTATAGCTCACAGTATCATCTTCCACATTGTCTGGTAGTGTACTTTGCTCATAAAGAACCTATGATATGGCAGTGCTGTGCATATGTTCAGATATCATACTAGGCTGAGACATAAATCCTAACACTAACACTTGAACATTACGATTATTATGTATGGGGCTTGGGAGTGTAGATATTGTTTCCATTGCCTGTGGTATAACATTGTCTTGGTTCCGGTGGGCGGTAGGAGAGGGGGACGGGGAGTGGGGGGGGGGGGGGGTGGCGAGGCTCTGGATCTCTATTGTTCCTGGAGTTCCCACGGTATATTTCTCCTCTTATTCAGGAATTTTTCTCTGTGCTCTTTATAGTGTTGAATGGCCATAAAATACAGAACACTGAATCTATACTATGGTTTAATACATGAGGAGAAAACTAACAACAAGACTGCATTCACAACCAGCATGCACACCTAAGTGATTCTTATTCCAAAGATATATTTGTGAATACCTAAATAGTAGGCGGGGCTTCGGGGTCAGCTTCTAGCAGACTCTCAAACGTCTCACACAACTATGCATGCAACGCTGTCTACACTATATCCCTCATTTTCTTTAAAAATGAAACTTTTGGTGATATAATGATTAAATGACGTTACATTAACTGCTTAGATAATACATTTAGAAAATTTCTAAGGAACTGTATAACGTTTTAATGTTCGAAACTTTAGTTGTATCCTTTGCAGAAGCATTCAGTCCAATAAGTCTCATTTCTACTAGCGAATCACTTTCTCACACTAGCCAGAAGCTGAACGTCTGTGAATTCTCAAGTACTTTGTTTCAGTTAATTATTTCTTACCACTGTCATGTGCGTCAAGTAAAGATAAACTTAACATGAAAAACACACAGAATACACATAACTTTCAGAGGTTAAATCCTAATTGACAGATTAAATTATTCCATGCGATGAATGAATGAAAACAATATCCTGCTGTGTAGTTTGTTGATCTTTGTTTATCTCTAATTCGCGGTCATTCGCGGTCAGCACTTGAAGAATTTATCAATGAGTAATTCCAGAGTACACTTTCATGCATAGAGTGCATTTCCATAAATTAAAAAAAAGTAAGAGAAAAGTCCAGGGAGTGCCACAATCACAAACCGCAGCCCTTCCCAGACCCCAGGAGGAAGAGGAAACCGACAAATCTAAACAAGCACAAACCGAACAAACATACGAAAAGCACTAAGGTTAACTCTCTCTTCCCCAAGCGAGGTAATCGCAATACTAAAAGGACTGAAAAACACCAGAACTAAATGACACACGGAAAGACATACAACAAATAGCCTCGTAGAATAAACCACAAAGCAACAAAGAGCAAGACTAACACCGGGACCACCGCCTTAGAAAGGTCGGTAGAGCCAACCATCGGAGGGGGGGGGGGGGTTAAAGCACTTTTACAGCTAGCTAACTTCACCCTGGGGTCCCGATGCTACTCTTGATACAGAAATACATAAAAATTCGGTTCGCATAAAGGCTCCCAACTCAGTCAATGCATCAAAGCGAAAACATAAAAAGTCAAATTAATCACTATAATAAACAAAGACGAGTACTCATGGCTAATTCTACTGTATGCCAGAGTAAATGAAAACCAATAGTTGAACCACGGCGGGCCAAGCCAAAGACATATCGTCAAGCCCCAATCCCCTGGTTAAAGTTTTACAAAGAGGCCGTCATTGAGTCTGAGGCCCGAACCGCCGTCGGGCAATTAAAGAGTGAAGCATAGCCATCAACAATGATTGGGTTGACAACTAGGCATGCAGTCTGTCGCATAATATCCAGGCTATAGCCATTTCTTTTATAACGGTTAATACGTTTTCTGAATTGCTCCGAAAAGTTAGATTTACCTACAATTTTTCTAAATCTGTACACTAAATCACCATAAAATTCGGATTCCGATATACCTTGTTGCAGAAGTGTTTTCTTATCCTGAATTTTTGACAATTTTTTTGTATACTGCTCACAATAAGAAGCGTCATTTGAATACAAATTTAGTGCCACTCTCCTTTCTTTCAAGGAAAGGAAAAAAATACTGGACAAAATAGGTGTAAGATAAAAAGAAAGTAAAGCAGCTTTACGGCACATAAACACAAATATGGTGATCATGAGCTGAAAAGCTAAACCTTAGTTAAACGCCACAATTTGCATACAAAATCACTTTGAAGCCATCAAACACACAATAGGGTATTATTATGACCCTTTAACACATTTATCACTATCTAGACACAGAATTAACACACATAATCCTTAAATCTCACAGGTTTCTTTCTCTCGTGCTGTGGGATTCTTTTAGGCTGACAAGTATGCAAAGTTACTCTGTCAGAAGTATTGCGTCGAATCTGTGAAGGTATCCTACCCGGAATCGGATTGAAATGTGACGCATCTCTAGTAAGTGTTCTATCGCCATGTCGTACTGTAACCATCGAAACTTTTTTCTCGAGAATGACTCCAGGGTTTGGGTTGAATGGCGGTGTCAGTTTGTTCTTTTTGGGTTGCTTTACAAGAACAGCGTCGCCTGTTTTGACTGTTGACCGCTTTGCACCTGTTTTCCTGTCAGAGTACTGTTTACGTTTCTGTTTTACTTTCGGGTCCATTTTTCTGACCGATTTGTCACTACGTTTCACAGAAAACTGGGGTAACAAAGTTTTCATTGATCGATTGAACATGATATCAGCAGGTGCAAGTCCAGTTGAAGGGTGCGGGCATGCACGATAGTTCCGCAGAAATTTTGTGATTTCTTGCTCATAGTCCAGTCCTTCTATGACTGCAGATTTGATCGCTTTCTGTAAATGTGACATAAATCTTTCAACATGGCTGTTTGCACGTGGGTGCAGTGGTGTCACTCGGCGATGTTTGAAACCCATTTGTATGGCGAACTGACGGAAATCATCTCCATTAAAGGGAGGTCCGGAATCGGTCCTGCAGATTGATGGAATGCCAAACATAGAAAATATGCGATCTAGGCGTAGTATGACACTTTTGGCAGAGAGGGAAGTCAAAGCTTCTACTACAGGGAATCTGCTATAGTCATCAATTACTACCATGAAATAGTTTGACGTTCCTATGCTACCTAGAAAGTCTATTGAGGCTTCGTCCCACGGTCTGTCAGGTAAAACACTGGGTTTGATAGGTTCTGGGGTGTTATGCGGTGAAACTGCTAGACATGGTATACAGTTTTTACACTTTTCTTCAACAATAGAGTCAATAAAAGGAAACCATACCTTTTCTCGTAGCAGAGTCTTTGTTTTTACAATACCCAAGTGTCCGGAGTGAGCTAAATCCACGACATGTCTTTGTCAACTTTGTGATATTATTAATCGAGTTCCTCGCAACAAAATATCATGTCCATCTTCGTCCAACACAGTGAGTTCATGGCTCAGTTTTGAATATATGTCGTATGATCTGTTAATAGCGCACGATTTTTCATTCCATCTGTTTGTTTCTACAGATAAGATAACATTTTGCAAAGTTTTATCGTCTTTCGTTGCTAATGCGACGTCACTCAAATTTAACGCTTTTGGAACGGAATGTGAAGCAATGAAACGAACGTAATCCTCTGTAGAATTATGATTTGTATAAGCTTTGAAAGGATGTCGGCTCATGTAATCAGAGATCATGAGGTCACCTTTTCTGTAAACAACTTTAAAGTCATACGTTGCTAAACGTAAGCGCCAACGTTCTAATCTCAGTGACTGCTGCTTTGCCTTAGGTTTGGTCTGAGTACCGAAAATGGCGGTTAGAGGCCTGTGATCAGTCACTAACGTAAAAGACTTTCCAAATAAGAATAAGTGGAAGTATTCAACTCCGTATACGATCGAAAGACATTCACGTTCTGTCTGTGAATACCGTTGTTCTACCGGGCTAAGAGCACGACTAGCATAAGCAACTATTTTATTTTCCTGACACAGAATGGCTGCTAATCCCACTGGGCTGGCATCTACCCATAACTCTGTATCCTTTGACGGATCGAAATATGCCATAACAGTGTCACTTGTCAATTTATCTTTCAATGTCTGAAACGCATTTTCTTGTTCGTCCGCCCATATCCATCTTTCATTTTGCCTAGTAAACCTTCGCAAAGGTTCTGTAATAGTTGAGTACTGAGGAATAAACCGAGATACATATCCTGTCATACCTAGAAAACTCTTAACTTCAGAAGGAGTGGTTGGCCTTTTCGCATTTTTAATGGATTCAACCATACTTTGATCCACAGAAATTCCATTTTCAGAAAAAATATATCCAAAAAATTTCAACTGTTTATTGCTGAACAAACATTTTTGTCTATTTAAAGTCAGGTGTTTCCCCTTTAGGCGTTCAAATACAGCGTGTAAGTTCCTATCATGTTCTTGTTGATTTTTCCCATATATAATAATGTCGTCGCTAATATTGACACATCCATCAAGCCCTTCTAATGCCTGTCTAATTTCATTGTTGAACAATTCTGGCGAGGCAGATATACCGTAGTTAAGTCTTTTATAGCGTCTTAGTCCTACATGTGTGGAAAATGCGGTAATATTCCTACTTTCACGACTTATGGGAATTTGATGGAATCCATGATTCATATCCAGTTTTGAGAATACCGTCGCGCGCGCCATTTAATTTGGAAGTTATGTCATCTATTGTTGGTGTAATGTGTCTTTCTCTTTTTATTGCCTCATTTGCTTTTCGCATATCTACACAAATTCTGATTTCTCCGTTTTTCTTGGGGGCAACGACAATTGGACTCACCAAATCTGTTGATCCATCAACTTTCTCGATAATGTCCAATTTCTCAAGTCTCTCAAGTTCTTTTTCCACTTTTTCACGCATGTGAAACGGTATCCTACGATGATGTTGAGACACTGCCGGAACATTTTCGTCGATATGAAGTTTTATTTCTCTGTCTTTCAATTTTCCTATGCCTTCAAATAATCCTGAATATTGTTTCAATAAAGTTTCTACATTGTTGCTGGACTGTTCATACTTTGATGTTGTCACTGAATTTATTTCTGGAATTAATTCCAATTGAACTGATGTGTCATACGATAAAAGTGAGTCATTATTTCCACCTATGATGTAAAATATAGCCGTAGTTATTTTCTTAGGCGTCTCTACGGTCGCGGTAAACTTTCCCTTGATAGGCAACTTTCAGTTTTTGTCCATAAGCATACGCCTTAGTGTCTGTCCTAGAGATTCTTGGCCGTGTTTTAATTCTATTTAAGAATGATTCATTTAGCAGATTGATTGAACTGCCTGTATCCACTAATAGCTTGCATTTCTGTCCATTTATAATAATTTCTGTTTTTGGAGGTGCCCTTTTCACTTGGTTGACTGTATTTCCAAAAGAAATGTCTGTTTCAGAATTTTCCGATTGTTCAGTTTCAAACTCCGAGTCCGTACATGTGTCTGTGTGCAGATCTACTTGCTTCACTCGACTTTGTCGGCTTTGATGTATGTCCTTCTTTTTCTTTTTAAAACAGACGGACACAAAATGGTTTCTTTTCTTACAATACGAACAGAACTTTCCTTTTGCTGGACAGGGTCCATTTTGGTGCGGAAAATCACCACCACAATTGCGACATTTTACACCTTAGTTCTGAGACACACATGAACGATTTTGATGCTGTTTATTAGGCTGAACTGGATATCTTTTACTTTTGTGTGTTTTTAATTTGTTTGTCTGTTCCCATTTAATGTCATTCGGCTTTTCACTCTCCATTTGTATAGCCTGTGTATTAGCTAATTTCATTGTTCTAGCTGTTAATAGCAATTTTTGTAAATCAAGATTTTCTTGAAGAGCTTTGCGTCTTAATTTAGCTGACTTGCATCCTTGAATAATTTGTGATTTTAGTTCTCTGTCTTTATCTGTAAATCCACAGTATTCCGCTTTCTGTCTTAGGTGTGTTGCATAATCATCAACTGTTTCAGAGTCCATTTGTTTCATTTGTCGGAACTGGAATATTTCAAATTCCTGATTAACCTGTGCTTTGAAGTAATTTGTTAAGGCAGTCTTGGTCTCATCGTAACCACTTTCGTCTCCTGTATTTTGCAAAGTTTGATATATGTCAAACACCTCGTCTCCTGAGTAATGTAGCAAGAGGGCCTTACGCCGCTTTTTACTGTCAATGTTCATTCCAACGAACAGATTTTCCAGTTTCTGTAAATATTTCTCCCATCTATGTCCAAGGGAAGTACTGTCACAAATTGACATCAAATTTAGGAAAGACTGGTAACTATGATGCCATTTTTAACAGAATACTATCACAGTGATAATGTATGCTTATTCCCGAATTAATTCCATTTGTTTATGAAACTAATATGTTTAACAGCTCGTTATCCAGATATGTTTTAATCCAGTTTATCCTCGTCGCCAGATATAGTGTTGAATGGCCATAAAATACAGAACACTGAATCTGTACTATGGTTTAATACATGAGGAGAAAACTAACAAGACTGCATTCACAACCAGCATGCACACCTAAGTGGTTCTTATTCCAAAGATATATTTGTGAATACCTAAATAGTAGGCGGGGCTTCGGGGTCAGCTTCTAGCAGACTCTCAAACGTCTCACACAACTATGCATGCAACGCTCTCTACACTATACTCTTCTCTCTGTTTAGGTGTCAAATCCTCAGTTAATATAACTCTTCTGAAGCATGGTGGAGCCTTACTTAGTATAAACTTAGCATTATCCAATAAAAATGTTCATTGAGCCTTAGATTCTAGTACCATCCTTAGTGGTCTGGTCTTGGAGTCTTCCTTTCTCCCTAGCCGATAGCAATTCATAATAAGAACGATCTCTAGCCCTAGTGCTGCGCGCATGTCCTCTTCGTCTTATTATCAGCACCGTTACTGGTGTTGACTGTTCTGGGGGGGGGGGGGGGGGGAAGGAGGGGGGGGGGTTGAAAACTGTCAGTGACTTCCTTTTTCTAGTTCTGATGTCCTAGCATCGACTACTGTTTCAATGTCTCCTTTTATAGTGTCCAGGATTTTCTTCTTTATATTGTCGATGCTTTGCTTGGGCTCTTCTCCCGTGGAGTGTTCAATTTTAGTTATTCTTTCCTCAAGCTGATCTTGGACCCAATATACACTGGACTAGTAATTATGGTACAGGTATTGTATTTATTGGAAATATGTTGTCGTGGCTGAGTTTTCATAATTTTGTATGATGAAGTTTAAATGCTCATATTTCATTTATTTCTCCAAATATCTGAGATTTGTTTTCAAAAAGCAATAGTTCAATATATTACCTTTAAGACTGCAGCATTACATTTAAGAAACAAATCAATCATTTTTTGTAAACATCAACAAGAAACCTTTGTACCCATTCTAGTTATTTTCGGCACTTTTAGCAGAAAATCATCAGAAATACACCCAAGATTATGGTATAACTTCAATTATTAATTGTGACTGAACACTTTTCAACCAAACCTATTAAAAACAATGCATTACAACTTCAGTTATTATCCAAAATCATTTTTAATGACCACAGTGCTATAAAATAGCGCTAAAATCAAGCCAAGACAACATATTTTGGCAATTCCATTAGTGACAAGTTCGGGTATTATTAGGTCCGAGAGCTGATCCATTCTATTATCTTGTTTGATTTCTATTTTTTTTTTTTTTTTTTTCAACACACCAGTAGTGATGTTCTCAAGTGACAGAAATGTTGCCTGTCAGCTACGACATGACCATCTAAAGTCTTCCATTTCACTATTCAATAAGCACTGGCATAAATTTTCACTTATCCTGGCGCGTGGATGGTCGACGTGTTTTACTATCCACTGCGTTTCAGAAGCCCAGTGAATATTCTAAACTTCATACAATCCTGAGGCCCTCTCAGGGGTTATTGGGGAACAGGGGAATAATGTCATTATTTAAGAGGAACAGGGGAACACAAGTCTAAAAATGAAAGAAACAGGGAACAAATGCAACTTTGGGGAGCAGGGAACATAGAAAATTAAGATTTTGATTTTGGGGAACAATGGAAATGCTAAAATATTCAGGGGAACAAGAGAAGATGTACCCCCACCATCACCCATGGGAAGGCCTCAGTCCTAGTAATTTCAGTAAGATTATACTTAAAACGAGTTACTAGTGAAAATATGTATCGTCATTATTGTTATGGTCCCGGGTCGTTTCGGCCCTGGGTCGTTTCGGCCGGGTCGTTTCGGCCTGGGTCGTTTCGGCCAATTTTTTGGGGGTGGGTCGTTTCGGCTTTGGTATGGGGGTCGTTTCGGCCCTGAGTCATTTCGGCCCAATTTCAATATGGTAGGGTATATAAGCATGGGTTGATACAATTTTTTTTTTTTTTTTTTTTTTTTGGTTTAAAGTAAAAGCTGAGATGGATAGAAAGATAGACAGATGGATAGATAGATAGACACAGCAAGATAGATAGATAGATAGATAGATAGATAGATAGATAGATTTACAAGCTCTTTAATGACACACTCATTAACTGTTGTGGCTAAGGTGTTTTCAAATACTTTGAAACCTTTTTTTTTTGCAAACATTTGAATTGCAAAAAAAAAAGAAAAAAAAAAGGAAAATCAATGTATTTGCTATATTTAAAGGTAGAATTTTATCATATTAGCTAACAGCTTCGTTTTGAATAAATGGCCCCCGGATGCTATTGTTAATTCTGTTATGCACATTTATAAAAGATGAAAATAAAAATAAACTTAATTGAAAGACTGGTCATTTCTTTATTTTTTCTATGGGACTTTTTCAATCAAAAGCAATGATATTTTCCTATCTCTCCAAGAAAACATTTGCTTGGTACTCATTAGAAGCGCAACGCAGAGTCTAATGAGTACCCACAACCCATCACGAAAACATGCCTATAAAATTTTGACCCCCTTAAAGCCCACTTTTATATATTAAAACTTGGGTTTACAAGGGTATACATTATTTTTCTTATTTCTGCTGAAAAACATAGATTGTGGGTACTCGTTAGAACCGCCTCGACAGGGCGGTTCTAACGAGTATCCACAATCTATGTTTTGAGCAGAAATGTGATAAATATCAAAGCTTTCATATGAAAAATTTTCAGTTTTTGGAGGTGAAATTTTCTATATATTTGAAAAGGCGTGTTTTCGTAATGCTATGTTTTCTTGGTGGTATGAGGAAAAAAATATTTCTATACTATTATTTTGCGGTATTTTCCTTTGATGCAGGGCATTAGCCTGCGCATCCGCGCAGTCTGATCACGACATTGTTTCTCACAACCTATGTTTCCTTGGCGGTATGAGAAAAAAATATTTCTATACTCTTATTTTGTGGTATTTCCTTTGATGCGGGGCATTAGCCTGCGCATCCACGCAGTATGATTGGGACGTTATTTCTCCGTTTATCTTGTGTTCACTTATGCCACGAAGATCCCTTTTCTCATAAGTCAGTATTTTTTTAGGTATTGGAGTCGATTCACATGAAATGTCGTCTTATTGAATATAATCAAACAGAACCATTGCGAAATTTGGCGCCAGGCAAAGCTCCAGATAAGAAAAATATTTTCTTATTTCTCCATGAACATATATAATGTGTTTAATCATTAGAAGCGTCTCTACGAGATACCAATAATTTATGTTTTCATTGAGTAATAAGAACAATTTTGTCTTATCTGGAGTTATAGAACCTTACCACAAAAAGTGAACGTCTAGATCAGTCTGCGCATCCGCTCTGTCTGCTTTTGATAAATGTGAACAATCGG
Organism: Anodontia alba; assembly: GCA_964016985.1. Lineage (NCBI taxonomy): Eukaryota > Metazoa > Mollusca > Bivalvia > Lucinida > Lucinidae > Anodontia > Anodontia alba. The sequence continues at coordinate 105,596,807 of OZ024827.1, read as the reverse complement.
ATTTTCTGATCGCATTTGCGGATGAGCAGGATATCAATGACCTAGCTGACTGAATATTCTTATAAAGCTTGACATTTCATGTGAATCGTTAGACATCCGATTCACTTGAAATGTTAAGCCTTATTTTCTCTTGAAAGATAATTTAAATGCTTGGTAAATAACATAGGATATCCGAGACAAAACAGGCTTAACATTAAAAGGATATACCCTATCAACCACGACCTATGATACCCACACTCTTCATCAAACAACCAAATGCTTGTTCTACCTATTATCCGTAACCTAGGTGGACTTAAAAAAAACCCAGGCCGAAACGACCCACCAAAATTGGCCGAAACGACCCAGGGCCGAAACAAACTCAGGGCCGAAACGATTGTTATGACGTAGACCCACGAACACCTTTCGTATATATTTCTGCTATATTTTTGGTGTTTTCCGGCGTTTTTCAGCATTTTTAGGCATTTTTAGTTTTTTTTTTCGGTCTTCCTAGTGACCTTTCTAAAAGCACGGGGTTTTACCCAAACGTGTCATCAGCGCGTGAAACTGTTGATGTTGGAAGCAGACAGGATCAGGAAGAGAAAACGATGAATTTACTTGTAAAATTTGTATTCCTGTGGGCGTGTATGTCGTGCATTATGGCCCTGTCAGATGTAACAGGGGATGTTCTTACTGACAAATCTGGAATTCTAGCTGCCTTTGGCGATTTTAATGGAGATAAACACGCAGATATTTTTGTCATATCATCAAACGGTCAGTAATTCCGATGGATACCTATTACCGATGTTATTCAGATTCTATCTATCAATCGATCGGTATCTTTCTGTCACCATCATTTGAGAGTATATTATAATGCACATAGTTAGTAAGAGTGAAAGAAAAAAAAAATATATGTAAAGCAAAATTCATGTGTAATGGAGAGGTTTGTAATTTTTTTTTTTCACTAAACTTTAACCAACTAAAATAAGCATTCTGTGATGGGAATGGCTAAACAGCGAAAGGAAGGTTCCTTTCGCGAAAGGAAGGTTCCTTTCGCGAAAGGAAGGTTTTTTACTACGAAAGGAAGATATCAGTGGGGCCCAGGGAGATATTTTATGTATCTAGTGATACTATTGAGACAATTTAGTGGATATGGGGTACTTTTTTTCCAAAAAGGTAGGTACTCGGGGATTAAAATCGGGGATTAAAGGGAGCGTGTCTTTCAAGGAACAAACTGTCATTAAACAGGTTCCTTTCGCGAAAGGAATGTTTTATGCGAAAGGAAGATCATTATGAGACCTTTGGTGGTACATTTATGTATTATAGGGATACTCATGAAACATCTAAGTGGATATGGGATATTTTTTTTTCTCTCCAAAAATCAGGTGTACGGGTATAAAAGGAACAGCGCGTTTCAACGAACAAAGGCTCATTTCGCGAAAGGAAGGTTTCGGTCTACTGACTGTCTATATTGTTAATAGTTGTAACTGTGATTTGATTTCTTTCATTTGTGATAATGTGGGTGGGATTTAGGATCTGATTGTATCAATTCTGGATCGTTTTATTTTTCAAATTTCCTACAGAAAGATTTTATAAATGTGACCCTGGAAGGTCATTCAGGTCCCTTACGAAAGGAAGTTTTTTCTACCTTAAGAGCATATTTATAACTTTATGAGGGTATTTATGTAAAAAGGGATAAATCCTTTGCTAAGGAGTTTATTTTATTCGAAACGGACGCTATTTCTCTGACCTGTCATGTTAGCCTGTGGATAATAAATTATCCCCAGTTTCGAGCTGGCACCGCACAGTTTTATACTTGTGACTCGTGGAGGTATGACTAGGTCTTGTTGCTGAAACTGATATAGCATTATTGTCATACCAGCAACAAGTTTGCCAACCTTTTTTTTTTTTTTTTTTTTTTTTTTTTTTTATTTATTTATTTTTTTTTATTCTTTTTTTTTATTTATTTATTTTTATTCTTTTTTTTTTTTTTTTTTTTTTTTTTTTTTTTTATTTATAGACACTGAATTAAACAAACAATCACCATCCCCCGTGCTGAATAGAGCTGTCTTCGACGTACAAACGTAATTTGAGAAGATGAAGTTCGAAATAGCGTCTTGCTTGTGGCTTCCACAATCTGTGTGAAGCGTCGTGTCCACTGGAACATGCTTAAGAAACAATTTCTCTCTCTCGGCTGCGACTTTCAACTTCTTCAGTCCACCTTTCGTAGCCTACAATATAATACATGTAGCTTGTAATTTCGCAGACAGACAGACGGACAGAGAGAAAGACGGATGACGGACAGGCAGACAGACAGACAAACAGACAAACAGTTGAATTTAATAAACTGATTTGGACAGTATTTAAAATGAGTCTGTTATAACGAATATCATATAAAAGAAAACGGAGGACGGGCGGACAGACAAACCGACACAGAAAAACAGACAGACAGACAGTTGAATTTAATAAACGGATGGACAGACGGACGGTCGGACGGACGTTCTAACGAAATGGGTGTTATGTGACTTTTCGTACTCACAACTGATGATTATGTGACTCTTTTTTTTAATGTGACCCGTCACATAAAATGAAAATTTTCTAACGAAATGATGGTTATATGACTTTTTTCTAATGAAATGATGGTTATGTGACACTTTTACGGAATAAGTCACTTAAATGTATGGACTACAGTCACATAACCATCAATTCGTTAGCCCGGACATGGAGTCAGACGGACAGAAAGAGAGGTCATCTGTATATGTATAATATAATGTGTCGCGGCTCATATCTTAATTAATTTACCTGACTCAATCTTCCGATCCCCATCAAGAAATCGAGCTGTCCATCATCATCAGAGCGGCACCGGATGCAAACGTATCCCAGGGGCGACTTCTTCCACGTCTTGGCATCAGAATCCCCGATGTTTTGGCAGGCATAGTGGAACCAGGTGTCACACGTCTATGGAAATAGAGGCGATATAAGTAAGCAGCTTGTCTTAATTATTTTAACATAAATTAGTGTTTCCATTCAGCCAACAATGAAGACCCTGAAGAGTCGCCGCATTGTGTAGCGTCTCGTCTTGGTCTGCACTGTTTGCCTATGTCGCCCTTAATGGGACTATTACAGTCTGGAAATAGCTTGCAACAGATGAGACTAACCCGTCAAAATGACATTTGCTACACATTTGATACACATTTTCCTCATTCATTTAAAGACGTTTCTTTCACCTGTCACATGATTACCGTATTATATTGATGTTATTACCTGTATAATAACATTATCAGTAGCGTTAATTGCAGTCAACTGCCTGGCGCGTGTCGTTATATTACCTGTCCAACAACATTATCAGCGTTAATTGCAGTCAGCTGCCTGGCGCGTGTCGTTATATTAAATGATTATATAGAGGATATTTATTCTTTTTCTGTGAATACCATAAATATTGTCATCGAGTGAAATGAAAACATCAGTATTTTCACGAGTTCGAAGCACGAGTGAAATTTGAATGTTTTCATTACACGAGATGAAAATTTTTATGGTATTCACTGAAAAAGAGTAAATTTTCTTTTTATTTTATTGTTCACACGTCAATGCGCGTTTCTGACGTCATAAGTAACGTCACCAAACAAAACATGAACGTCATAGCGTCGACGCTCAGTGCTTAACATGTGAACCGCTGGACAGACAAAAAAACAAAAAGTTTCGGCGAATCAAAATAATTTTGATACCATAATGTTCCTTACATTCTAACTAAGAAAATGCATACAAACACTTGATAGTTTAGTTCAGAAACAAAGAAGTTAGAGGTGTTCAAAAATCTGAAGTGGAGGTAACATCCACTTCTGAAACAGTGAAGAAAACCGAAGTCGTCCAAAGCTAAGAGTGAAAATATAAATCGTATCATTCACTATAGTGAAATGATACGATGTCTAATCACAATGATAATTCAATTAACACTAACAGGTAGATCAATACATTACACTTGAGATAAACACGTCGTCACTCAATTTTAAGAAACAAGTCAAGCTATTTCATAGATTTAGAATAACTTTAATGTGTAAACTTTTTTTATCTTTACCTACCACCTTATGTAGGACGAAAATAATGTACATTCCCAAATTAAATAAATAAATAAATAAATAAATAGTAATATTTTTAAAACAGCTTAAATTTTAATCTAATAAATGCGAACGCTCCATTTGATAGACCAAACCTTCCTTTCGTAGACAAAAACTTCATTAAGTAATTTGTTAATTTTGTAACAAATATATGGAAGTACTAAAATATATACGATAACAAAACCTTCCTTTCGTAGATGAAACCTTCCTTTCGTAGAAAATAATCTTCCTTTCGTAGACAAAAAATCATTTCTTAATTTGTTCATTTCGTAACAAATATATGCAAGTGCAAAGCTATATAGGAAAATAAAACCTTCCTTTCGTAGACAAAATCTTCCTTTCTGAGACATTACCTTCTTTTCATAGACCAAATCTCACTACCTAGGCCCAACAAATATCTTCCTTTCGTAGATAAAGCTTCCTTTCGTAGACAAAAATCTTCCTTTCGTAGACAAAAGTAATTTGTTAATTTTGTAACAAATATATGTAAGTACTACAATATATACGATAATAAAACCTTCCTTTCATAGATAAAACCTTCCTTTCGTAGAAAAAAAATCTTCCTTTCGTAGACAAAAAATCATTTCGTAATTTGTTCATTTCGTAACAAATATATGCAAGTGCAAAGCTATATAGGAAAATAAAACCTTCCTTTCGTAGACAAAATCTTCCTTTCTGAGACATTACCTTCTTTTCATAGACCAAATCTCACTACCTAGGCCCAACAAATATCTTCCTTTCGTAGATAAAGCTTCCTTTTGTAGACAAAAATCTTCCTTTCGTAGACAAAATTTGTTAATTTTGTAACAAATATATGTAAGTACTACAATATATACGATAATAAAACCTTCCTTTCGTAGATAAAACCTTCCTTTCGTAGAAAAAAAATCTTCCTTTCGTAGACAAAAAAATGATTTCGTAATTTCTTCATTTCGTAACAAATATATGCATGTGCAAAGCTATATACGAAAATAAAACCTTTATTTCATAGACAAAATCTTCCTTTCTGAGAAATACCTTCTTTTCATAGATCAAATCTTCCTTTCGTAGACCAAACCTTCCTTTCACGAAATGAACTTTCCTTCCGAGAAATAAAAGTTTCATTCGATCCCCATATACCATAGCATATAGCCCGAATTTGACAAAATACCCGATTTTATTTATACCATTGAATATGGTACCTTTTATATGAAAACTAACTAATTGGGCCCAACAAATATCTTCCTTTCGTAGACAAACCTTCCTTTCGCGAAAGGAACTTTCCTTTCGCGAAATGAAGGTTCCTTTCGCTGTTTAGCCATACCGTTCTGTGATTCATTCGGTGTAATGTCCGGGATGTATGGTATAGTGGCACGTTGCCCTTAATATCTCAACTTGTGGTGGTCAGAATTTAATAAAATTGGTATCATTTGAAAATTTAAGCTCCATTCTAAAATATTATTAAAATATATTTTCCAATTTTTACTCCTTTGAGGTCGATTTCGGACTTTGAAATGTCCGGGATGTTCGGGATGTAATGTCCGGGATGTATGGGTAGTGGTGCGTTGTCCTTAATATCTCAACTTTTGGTGGTCAAAATTTAACCAAAATTATATCATTTAAAAATTTATGCTCCATTCTAAAAGATTATAAAAAAATATTTTCCAGTTTTTACCACTTTGAGGTCGATTTTGGACTTTGAAATGTCCGGGATGTAAGGTAGTGGTGCGATACCCTTAATATGTCAACTTTTAGTGGTCAGAATTTAATAAAATTTATATTATTTAAAAATCTGAACGCTATTCTAAAAGATTATTAAAATATTTTTCAATTTTTAACCCCAGTGAGGTCGATTTTGGACTTTGAAATGTCCGGGATGTAATGCCCGGGATGTATAGGTAGTTGTACGTTGTCCTTAATATCTCAATTTCTGGTGGTCAGAATTTAATAAAAAAAATATATATCATTTGAAAATTTTAGCTCTATTCTAATCTAAAAGATTATTAAAATATATTTTCCATGTTTTACCCCTTTGAGGTAGATTATTTCTGCTCTAATTCATAAATTGTGGGTACTGGATAGAGTACCCACAATGTATGTTTTGGGCAAAAATTAGAAAACTATCACAAATTTTCATCTGATAATTTTCATTTTTTGCGGTGGTAAAGTTTACTATATATTTAAATAGGCGTGTTTTCGTAATGACATTTAATAATATTTTGTCGTGTTAAGCTTGACAGCATTGAGATTTTAATATGCGTATACTGTGATTGAACTTAACAGATACCATGTGAATGCATAAATGAAACCGTATGCACACAACGTTAACGGATCCATGTTATGAAGATCCCTGGCAAATCTTACTTTTCTAAATATAGGGGAAAAGAGGGTTGTAACTCAAGTTTTCAATCCCGAATGATCCCGGATATGCTGAACGCTTATCATATTTGCTCAGATTTTGTTTTAGACAAAACATTATTAATCTAGGGTTAAAAAGTTAATATTGATAAATAAAGCATTGCATTTGGGGTAATAAAGGAAAGTTATTTAAGAAGAAAATCGATCACACCTGCCTGCGACCCCGGATCATCCAGAAATAGACATCAAAGAGGTAATAATAATAATAATAATAATAATTTTCTTTTAGAATAGAACAAAACGTTTTGAATAATACAACTTTTATTAAAGTTTGAGATATCAAGGGCATCGCACCACTAGCCATACATCGGACATTACACTTCGAACATCCCGGACATTTTAAAGTGTGAAATCGACTTCAAAGGGGTAAAAATAAATAAAAAAAAAAAAAAAAAAAATATGTTTCGATAATCTTTTAGAATAGAGCTTACATTTTTAAATGATATAAATTTTATTAAATTTTGACCACCAAAAGTTGAGATATTAAGGACAACGCACCACTACCTATACATCCCGGGCATTACATCCCGAACATTTCAAAGTCCGAAATCGACCTCAAAAGGTAAAATTTGGAAAATATTTTTCGATAATCTTTTAGAATGGAGCTTACATTTTTGAATGATATAAATTTTGTTAAAGTCTGAGCACCAAAAGTTGAGATATTAAGGACAACGCACAGCTAAACATACATCCCGACATTACACCCCGAACATCCCGGACATTTCAAAGTCCAAAATCGACCTCAAAAGAGGTAAAAATTGGAAAATATTTTTAATAATCGTTTAGAATGGAGCTTAAATTTTTAAATGATATAAATTTTATTAAATTCTGACTACTAAATGTTGAGATATTAAGGACAACGCACCACTACCCATGCATCCCGGACATTACATACCGAACATCCCAGACATTTCAAAGTCCGAAATCGACCTCAAAGGGGCTAAAACTGGAAAAAATTTTAAATAATCTTTTAGAATGGAGCTTAAATTTTCAAATGATACCAATTTTACTAAATTCTGACCACCACAAGTCGAGATATTAAGGGCAATGCACCACTACCCCATACATCCCGGACATTACATCCCGAACATCCCGGACATTAGTGTGAGCCGATTCATTCACAGGTTAGACTTGTCTGTGCTTTTGCACCTTAGTGAGATTTACAATGTCTTTTATTTTGATATGGGAAGAAAGTAATAGAATAAACTAGAATGGTAAGAATTACAGACAACTCGGCCCAAAGACAAATCGGCCCATAAAAAGGTCGGCCCAAGACAACTCGTCCCAGATTGCCAGGCGCCGGGATAGCTCAGTCGGTAGCAGAGGTTTGTCTTACGACTAGCTACACACCTCTGCCGTGTAGGTGCGAGTCCAGCTGGGGACACGATGACGTGGTATATGTGAATGGTTGGCAGTTCTCTCCCGGTTGCGGTGGTTTCACTGGGTATTTCCCAGTCCCTATACAACTGGAAGCTACCCGGGCTTTCCTCCACCATCGAACTGTCCTCTGAAATAATAGTCAGATATGAGTGATTCAGAGTAATTGGAAGAAGAAGAAGAAGGTCATACCAATTTCAGAAGACAACTCTCGGCCCATGAAAATCAGACCAGGCACCTCTTAATGTATTAAAAATAATTGGATGGTGATATTTTTATTGCTCGGAACCTGGTGAATAAAAAGCATATGCAGATGTCAGATCAAATCGCTAAAGTACATACTCTAACCATATTGACATCTGATGGTCATAGCAGATATTGTAAGTGACCGAAACAATTTATTCAATGTTGAAAATAAAAGTGCGTGAGATCCATCCAACTCACCCATCTATCTATCTATCTATCTGTCTATCTGTCTAATTCTTTGAATTCAGTCATGATTTTTCATGATAAAAAGTGAAAAAAAATCGAACTTAAAAAAAAAATTATTAAAGACTTTTCATGAACGGTGGTTATCATCTTTAATCAGTAATCAGTGGTTAATCTCCTTTAATTATTTACCTCAAACTTAACTATTTCAATGTTTGATTTAATTATATGTTTAGCTAATTGATTCATTTACGGAAAGCGCTGAATTTTACTAAGACTTAATTCGCAACAAAAGTGTTAGTTGCCATCCTTTAACCCTTAAACCTTTAACCTACAAAGGTTAATGATTAGTAAGTTTGAACAATAACAAATTGCCAACTTTTGTTTAGATAATTTCTTTTATTTACAGACATGATCTGTATAAATACAAGCCAATAGTTTTTAAGGAAATGGTTACTGGCGTGGCGCATTTGATTTGAGACTGTTGAGTTACATGAAATTGCATGTGTGTGTGGTGGGCAGGATGAGTTTATACAGTACAGCTCGGGTGGTTTTTCAAAATCTCCCCCGAGCCGGTGGGGAGTGGATTCAAGTGGGAAGGATTAAATTTTAGTATCCCAAGGTGGTTTCACAGGTAGATCTGCTGTGTTCCCGCAGTAAAAATCGCTTGATAAAATTACTTTTGAACAGGTAAAATTCAATGGGATTATGACAGGCAATTGAAACAGCCGCGGGGGCCACACGGTTGTTCCGCGATGAAGTGTGAAAGCTGTTTCCGAAGGGGCGTGGCTAAAGACAGTCATACTTTTCGGCATGTTTCGCTTGAACAGGACCAAACTGCCGACCTGATCAAAATCAGTCCTTTCAATGCAATGTGTGACAGCAATTAACAGCATTCCCATTCATCATGAGCGTACAGAATTGTTGGTATCTACGTACACAAAACGTACCGCCAATTCAGTGCATAAATTGCAATATTCGTACGTCCTGCTTGAATCAGTTTTCGCTCATTAGCATCCTTTTGAATATTAATAAAGCATCGAAACACTGCGATTGCCAACGGACGATAATGAATACGTAAGGCCAGTGCTTAGAAACAGATAGAGGAGTTTTCCATATTTGCCCCATTCCGATTTCCCAAAATTAGGTTTATTCCCTTGTTCTTGTGAAATATATTTGGGTGTTCCCTTGGTCCACTGAAAACCCCGGTAGCCCCATTCACTGTTCGAGCACGTACCATGGACCGCAACAAAGCTCCATAAAGTACTGGATTCTGTGGCTTAGTCTGGTCCGGCCAACAAGTGGGTCCGGTATGGTCATTTTTACTTAATATGCCATAGAAAACAAAACAAACACTGAAAAATCACAAAGAGAATCAAACACCTGCCCCCAGTCCACGAATTACGTATTTATGTTTGGTATTCCTGTAACTGCCTTTTCCCATGCGACAACTGCACACGCTCAATATAAATGACGTACTGTGGTAAAAGACCGGGAAATTCTCACTCGTGTGCAGCAACCGCATGTGTCAATATAAATTTACATAAAGGGGCGCTTCTGCTATCAAAGAGGCATTGAATCAATAAGACAGCCTATCTGAAAAGGGTGTCTGTCACACAAAAACATACTTTACGAACGCAAGGGGACATAGAGGCTAATGACAATTCAGATGAGTCAGTTTGTTTACGTCATACTAACAGCTAGGTCATATGGAGGTATGGACCTTGGTTTAAAGTCACACATGAAAGGTTAGAGAAGCCTGGGATCGAACTCATGACCCCTGGGTGACAAGGCGAGCAGCTTTACCGCTACACCACCGAGGCACCCTTTCCCAGTATTTTAACTTCATAATACATTAACCTATAGATAATGTGCTATTCTCTTCTGTTTTCACACCTTCCACAGAAAAAACAACCTTTCAGTCGTTAATTAAAGTCTTAAACCAGAAGGTCCCTTAGGCAGTTACCTGTGTGACGTAACTCCTCCCGCTCAATTGATCATGTGTCAGTTTTCTTTTCTGTGGACAAAGAAATTCAACAAGGAGTTTTACCTGTGAAAGAAATTTGGATTATTTCTATTCCTCACGGATAAATTTCTGTATCCTTGTGTTTCTTTAGTTTCTTTATCACTCCTTTCACCAACCATGTTATTATTTAAAATTTTCGTTTGTCGATTTTGCATTTATTGACTGGCTATTTCGACATGCGTTTTCGCAACTCTCGCTATAATCGACACAACGCTCGTGTGCGGTCGGTTCGGAAGTCGTGTTTTCTTATATCAAAAATTTTAACTTGTTTCTTTTTGTTCCAGATTATTCAGCGATGTGACACGTTATACCTGGACTGTTACTGGATATCTTCAGTCTTCGCGAAATCTTTCCAACAGATGCAGGACAGCTGTCGGACAGACTGAAATTTTTGGCAGGACAAAATAAAATTCTGCAGGACAGGAGGCTTGTCTGTTATTAAATTACAATCTTTTTTTCACCAGAATCATAGGACATTTGTCAGACAAACTGAAATTTTCTGCAGGACAGAAAGAAAATTTGCCGGTTTTGTCAGACAGTCCTGCAGTTTTCGCGAAGACTGTATCTTGCGAGTTGGCGAAGATTTCTGTGGTGGAGAAGCTGATTAGTAAAGAACTTGTCAACCCTTATGCGTTATACGACAGTTCTTTACTGATGGGAGCCCCACCCCATATGGCTATACTGCCGGGATAAAACCCATCAAGGTGGCTTCTTATGGATGCCTTAGTATCCAAAATAAGTCTTTAAGTCCACCAGTCACCGGTCACCAGTCACCAGTCATTCATTGTCAGCTTCACCAGTCACCGGGCATCCAAGCATGGATAAAATCACCGGGCATTTCTTACCGGTCATCCAGGCATGATAAAATCACCGGGCATTTATCACGGGTACTAGTGTCCGGTCATTCTGACGGATTACTAGTTACTCTATCAATTACGAGTACTAGTGTCCGGTCATTGTGTCGCATTATTAGTGACTCCTACTGGGCAACAGTTATGAGCACTAGTGTCCGGTCATTGTGTCGAATTATTAGTGACTTCACTGGGCAACAGTTACGAGTACTAGTGTCCGGTCATTGTGTCGCAATATTAGTCACTCCTACTGGGCAACAGTTACGAGTACTAGTATCCGGTCATTGTATCGAATTATTAGTGACTTCACTTGGCAACAGTTACGGGTACTAGTGTACAGTCATTGTGTCGAATTATTAGTGACTTCACCGGGCAAACAGTTACGAGTACTAGTGTCCGGTCATATGTCCAGCTACTAGTGTATACCACTGGCAAATACTTACGATTACTAGTATCCAGTCATTGTATTGGATTACTAGTGACGTCTACTGGGCAATAGTTACGAGTTCTAGTGTCCAGTCATTGTGTCGGATTACTAGTGATTGGGTAACAGTCACTAGTCCCGGAAAAATCTATTATTGTTCATAGAGCTTTATAGATAAGTCAAGTCAATGGATATAGGTTATAAAATGAAATACATAGTAACATTTTATATAATAAATTTCTGTACAGTCTTTCCTGAATTAAGACTAGAATTCTAAATATTCCATTGACTTATTATAGAAGTGTAATTCTATTAATATTTTAAATTAACTTATGCAATTTATCTCTTTCATTTGCTAGAAAGAGGTTAACTTCCGATTCTAACGAAAATTCATCGGGCATTAGTTTGTAGACTAGTGCCATGTCATTCTAACGAAATTTCACCGGGCAGTAGTTTTGTAGACTAGAGCCAGAGCATTGTGTCGGATTACTAGCGACCGAGTAGTAGTCACTGGTCCTCGCTCAATATATGTTTATTCATTGAGCACTATAGACATGTCTAGTCTTGGGTTATAGGTTATAGAATGACAGCGAAGGGTTCTAATACCTAGTAGCCCCTTATATTGTTGAACTCTGTCAAGTCATTTTTGAACTAGACTTAAAATTCTATATATATATTTATTCTTGAAAATGAATTAAGAATTATCGGTTATGATCAAATTCGCAATTCATTCACAAAATGTAGATGATACTTCCATCTATAATTATATAATTTATATCTCTTTTAATTTCATAATACATTAACCTATAGATAATGTGCTATTCTCTTCTGTTTTCACACCTTCCACAGAAAAAACGACCTTTCAGTCGTTAATTAAAGTCTTAAACCAGAAGGTCCCTTAGGCAGTTACCTGTGTGACCTAACTCTTCCCGCTCAATTGACCACGTGTCAGTTTCTTTTCTGTGGACAAAGAAATTCGACAAGGATTATTTACCTGTGATAGAAATTTGGATTATTTCTTTCCTCACGGATAAATTTATGTACCCTTGTGTTTCTTTTGTTTATTTATCACTCCTTTCACTTTCTGTGTTATTATTTAAAATTTTCAATTTTCGATTTCATGTATTTTTTGACTGGTCTTTTTCCACATGCGTTTTTGCGACTCTCGCTATTCGGCACAACGCTCGTGCGCGATCGGTTCGATAGTCGTGTTTATATATGCAGAATATTTTTGTTCTTTTCGTTCCAGGTTATTCAGCAATTACGATATGTTTTTCCTGGACTTTTGTTTGCAGAGATCTTCAGTTGGCTAAAGATTCTCATGGTGGAGAAGCTGATTGTAAAGAACTTGTCAACCCTTGATGGGTTATAAGACAATTCTTTACTGATGGGAGCCCCACCCCATATGGCTATACTGCCGGGGTAAGACCCATCAAGGTGGCATCTTTGGGTATTTAGTATCCGATAAAATCTGTCCACCAGTCATCCAGTCACCAGTCAACCAGGCACCAGTCAATCAGCTTCACCAGTCACCAGTCAATCAGGTGCCAGTCAACCAGGCACCAGTCATCCAGGTGCCAGTCAACCAGGCACCAGTCACCAGTCACCCAGTCACCAGTCACCGATCAACCAGGCACCAGTCAACTAGTCTCCAGTCAATAATTTAATTATTTTCTGGAAAGACTTAGTTTTTGACATATTTCACCTGACAAAATAGTCACATATACTAACTTCCGGTCATTATGTCTAATTATTAAAAAAATTTTTCACTGGGCAAAGTATCAGTAATATTTCTGATACTTATACCCGGTCATATTATTATTTTATTTCTGATTTTTCACCAGGCAAACTTTTACAGAAAGTGTCTGGTCAGTTTTTGCCTAATAATTAATTATCTTCGGGAAAAAGTTTCGAATACTTGTGCCCGCTCAGTTTTCATATATAATCTCCCTTTTTCATCGGACTAGAGTTACGAATACTACTATCCGATCAATTTGTCAAATTACTTGTAACTTTACCGGGCAACAGTTACGAATACTAGTGTCCGGTCATTGTGTCGGGTAACTAGTGTCAAAATAATGATCACTAACTCCCGAACAATCTATTATCGTTCATAGAGCTCCATTCACGTTTAAGTCAATGGATATAGGTTATTAAGTGAAATACATAATAACTTTTTATACAAAAAATTCTGTACAGTCTTTCCCGAATCAGACTAGAATCTTTAATATTCCATTGACTTATTATAGGTGTATAATTCCATTAATATTTTAAATTAACTTATGTTTTATCTCTTTTATCCGCTAGAAAGAGTTAAACTTCCGACTATAACAAAATTCTTACCGGGCAGCAGTTCGTAGACTAGTGCCAGGTCATTCAAATTATGTTTTATCTCTTTAATTCGCTAGAAAGCGGTTAAATTCCGGCTCTAACGAAAATTTCATCGGGAGGCACTTCGTAGAGTAGTGCCAGGTCATTCTAATGAAATTCCACCGGGCAGTAGTTTCGTAGACTTTGTGTCGGATTACTAGTGTCCAAGTAGTAGTCACTAGTACTCGCTCAATATATATTTATTTAATAACCACTATAGACATGTATAGTCTTGGATTATATGTTATTGAATGACAGCGATGGGTTCTAATACCTAGTAGCCATTTATATTGTTGAATTCTGTCCAGTCACTTTTGAACTTGACTTAAATTCTATATATATATTTATTATTGAAAATGAATTAAGAATTATCGGTTACGATCAAATTCGCAATTCATTCACTAAGTGTAGAAGATACTTCCAGCTATAATTATATCTCTTTTATTTGCTACAAAGAGATTAACTTCTTACATATTCACCTTATTCGGCTCTAGGGCAAAGGTGAACTATAAAACTATCGTTAAATATAAGAAGAGAAATATACACGAAATCTAAAAAATTTTCTTCTTTCCTCCCCTGTTTTTCTTCTACATGCTCCGATATGTAATCAGCATGTAATTTAAGGAGTAAATTGACAAGAAAGTAGCAATCGATCATTTCTACTTTCTATTAATTTTTCATTCTTAAGGTATCGGAAATTTACACCAACCAGATAAATAAATTAACAGTTTATTTATTTATTCGCTACCTCTCTAGATTACTACGATTTAAAATTCTAGTTGAGGTACATATTTTCCTTTTGCCTTTTCTACATGGAAAATAGTTGATTGATAAGCTATTATTCTATTTTATACTATCTTTTGATTGATTATATAAGAGTCTAGGTCAGTCGTGCTCTGTCTAAACTCTGCTATAAAATAATAAATAAGAAAAAAATCTTATATTTAGGCATAGATATAATTCGATACGTTCTTTACTTTGCCTGTTTTATTTTTTCTTCTGGATCATTTAAGACTACGATAGCAATATACCAGATATTTTTGCCTCAGTAAGAATCTATTACGCCGAAGATTCTTCATATTGGAATAATAATTTTATTATGATTATAATTTCTAGACCCAATTAATCCTTGTATATTATAGATCTACTTTATCTTATTGAGGAATAGTTTTGCTTCGACTAGCTCTATACCTCTAATATTTTATTTATAACTAGAGTCCATGTCAATCAAAATTTTCTTGCACTTTGGTATTGACAATGGATACATATTTAGTAAAGGCATTAATTATTCAGTATGTGACAGATTATTATTGCCTAAATTAGATATTATATACAATACTTTCCTTTTGATATTTTGTTGTATTGACTTTGTAACTATTCAGAAACTGCCAAAGTCAATCATTTCCTTCCTCTGAACTTACCGAAGCTCTAGATTATGTTGATATATATTTTTAATATATGCTTAGAGGTTAATTAACGAGAGTTTACCTCATAATAGCAGATATTATTATATTTATATTAATCAATCTATAGTCTAGGCTTAGACAAAAGGGAAAACATCCTTAATTATGAGCCGGTAAAGAATTAAGACACTCTTAATTATCTCTTTACCCCTCCTTTATGTTTACATTCGTTAAAGGGATCATAGTAATTCTCGCTAAGAGTTCAAGTTCAGTTTGCGAATAATGCAAAGATTAATATCTTGATTTCCAGTCCGCATCAAAAATTGTCTATATATATAGATAAATATCTTTTCCGAAACTGGATATTTATTTATTTTTCCACACAATAAGTCATTTCAAGACGTCGATGATTTTGAAATGCACTGCTTCAATTTATAATATAAAATATGTTTATATTAAATTCACAACTTAGTAAGTGCTGCACCTATGTTCCTGGTCAGATCTTACTTTTGTGATACGTTTTTGAACATACTGAAAGTTTTCTCCGATTATACATTCGGTAAATAAACTTTTGAGTAGTATTTATGCTTTTAAACATTCAGATTATTTGATAATTGTTGGAGATAATATATTATTCCGATATTTATATATCTATCTTCATTATTTATCTTTCTCATCTTACTTTTAAATTAGAATGACCTTCTCGCTACGTTCCAGGACTAAATCTAGCTAACATTGTGGAACAGTCACTTTTTTATTTCCTAAACAATATTTTAACATTTTTCTCAGTATTCAGAGCATAACGACTTCATGAATACTTGGAAATAATTCAATTCTACGCTTGTTAAACTAAGCCTAAAACAAGCCCTAGTTTTTTAGAATGGATATTATCCTTCGATTCAGTTCATGGAGATACATCCTTTTAGATCCCATTATCTCTATTTCAATCATACAAAATTCTAATGACTAAGTACTCCTTTTCCAGGTACGAATACAGAATATCGAGTCACTGTTGCTGCATATTGGTTAAAGATTAAACAAATTTTATCTTAAACCTATATGACGTTAAATTAATTATTATCTCTTTCATATACATGTTTTTACCCTTCCGTCAGGGATCGCGGTAATAATATTATTACTCTCTATGGTTTACACATAGATCTCGAGAGAATATATATGTATTTTCTTCCTGAACTCATTTGCGAGTACGTAATTTGATATTTCAGGAATTACCAATTATGCAGACATAGATTTTATTCTATTAATATTCAATTCTAAAAATTTGATTGAATGTTTATCTATAAAATTTCCGGGCAGTAATTTTATAGAGAGTTATATGTTTAATAATTCCTTGCTTAATAAATAGTTATGCTTAACCTATTATTTATAGCGGGAATTTTGTTCAGTAGTATAATTTTAATTTAGTATTAATATATTTCTTACTATTCTTAAATATGCGTATAGAATAGTAATACTATCTCTTAACTTATAAATTAAGTGTTTTTTGAGATTATTAATCAGTATTATTGTATAATCTTTCTTCAGAGATTATCACACTATTACTTTTTCTCTGAGTCCTTCTCTTTTATGAACATTTTGATTCGTATCAAAGTGGATTTTTTAACATTTCTTGATTTCCATGATTATTTACTCAGGAGTACTTTTCATGGCAATCTTCTGGTATAGAAAGATTCTATCCAGCTTATTTATTATTGCTTAATCTTATCAATACGGTAAGATTTAGCCAAACTATGACCGTCATACAGTTTGCTGCGATCAACCTTATTCTTATCTCTCTTATTGTCTGTCAAACTCTTAAGTTATGATGTTGACAGTTTATTCTTTATTTTTTTGTCAGGACATCAAACGCTTTTATATGTCTATGACAAAACTAATTGTCAATGGTTTAGGTTGTTTTTTTCTTCCCAGCAGTTATATGCAAACTCTGTATTATTTTATTGCTTGACTAAAAATTCGTAATACAATTAGTCTAGCAATAGTTTTAACCATTATGTTTGTCTATACCTTTTTCTTCTGATGGATAACTTAGTTATAGTTAAGTTAACTCCATCTACTTTTATTATCTCCCCTTCTTTAATTTGATCAAAGGGAAATAATTACATATTATGGTTATTTTAAGTCTGTGTCTGTTCATCGGAAACTGTCCTGTCGCTCCAATTAACAGAATCTAATTAGTTTATAATTCTAATAGCTTAGACTATTACAATTACATAGCTTCACATATCTAGAATTTTATCCAAAATATCTACATATGTCAGTTATCTATAGGAAACTCCACCGAGTAGACTTTTCCTTATTTATTCAAGACCTTACATAGACTACTTACAGTGTATGGTCTTGGCTTTTTGTTTTACAAATTTTGTTTTGAAAATATTTCTATATTCCTAGCTTACTTTGCGATGGAATATTTATGTTATGTCTCAATGACTCCCTTTTCTTTTTGAAGCCAATTGTTGTTTCCCAAAAAGAAAAAAAGAGGGGGGGTGGGGGGGGGGAGGGGTGGGCCAATGTTAGGTCTCTGAGACTTAAGAACTGGCTTCCCCTAGAGTCTACTAATATATATAAGGTTGTTAGATCATAACACCTTAAAGATATGCTATTTTGTGAATCTAGATCATTCTTTCTATTAAATATAGAATTAGAATGTATCTGATTCCTTTGAGTTTCCTGAGTCTTAACCAGAAGTGGTGAGATAATATTGGTGTTAGAATTAGGAGAGCACCTCCCTCCTATTCTGCAAATTCTAGCATATTATCTATAGGTTAATGTATTATGAAGTTAAAATGAAGTTTTTTTAAAAGTAAAACATATTTTAACGAGTAGCACTTAACCTATAGATAATCAATTATCTCCCTCCGCCCACCCTCGCTTATCTCTCCTAATTGTGTCTATTTTTTTACACACAAAATAAACTGACACGTGGTCAATTGAGCGGGAAGAGTTACGTCACACAGGTAACTGCCTAAGGGACCTTCTGGTTTAAGACTTTAATTAACGACTGAAAGGTCGTTTTTTCTGTGGAAGGTGTGAAAACAGAAGAGAATAGCACATTATCTATAGGTTAAGTATTACTCGTTAAAATATGTTTTACTTTTAAAAAAACTTCATTTTTATTCGCTACAAAGAGATTAACTTCTTACATATTCACCTTATTTGACTGTAAGACAAAGGTGAACTCTATAAAAATATCCTTAGTTCTAAGAAGAAAAATATACACGAAATCTAAAATTTCTACATGCTCCCGATATGTAATCAGCATGTAATCTATGGAGTAAATTGACAAGAAAGTAATAATAAATCCTTTCTACTTTCTATTAATATTTCATTCATAAGGTATTGGAAATCTACACGAATCAGATAAATAAATTAACAGTTTATTTATTTATCCGCTGCCTCTATAGATAACTACGATTTATAATTCTAGTTGAGGTGCATATTTTCCTTTTGCCTTTCTACATGGAAAATAGTTGATCTGTTAAGCTATTATTCTATTTTATACTATCTTTTGATTGATTATATAAGAGTCTAGGTCAGTCGTGCTCTGTCTAAACTCTGCTATAAAATAATAAATAAGAAGAAAATCTTATATTTAGGCATAGATATAATTCGATACGTTCTTTACTTTGCCTGTTTTATTTTTTCTTCTGGATCATTTAAGACTATGATGGCAATATACCAGATAATTTTGTCTCAGTAAGAATCTATTACGCTGAAGATTCTTCATCTTGGAATAATTATTTTATCATGATTATAATTAGAAATTATTTAGGAAGGTTTAAAACTTATAATTACTAGACCCAATTAATCCTAGTATATTATAGGTCAACTTTATCTTTATTGAGGAATAGTTTTGCTTCCACTAGCTATATACCTCTAATATTTTTTTTATAACTAGAGTCCATGTCAATCAAAATTTTCTCGCACCTTTGATATTGACAATGGAGTAAAGGCATTAATTATTCAGTACGTGACAGATTATTATTGCCTAAATTAGATATTATATACAATACTTTCCTTTTGATTTTTTTTTATTGACTTTGTAACTATTCAGAAACTGCCAAAGTCAATCATTTCCTTCCTCTTAACTTACCGAAGCTCTAGATTATGTTGATATATATTTTTAATATATGCTTAGAGGTTAATTAACGAGAGTTTACCTCATAATAGCAGATATTATCATATTCATATTAATCAATGTACGGTCTAGGCTTAGACAAAAGGGAAAACATCCTTAATTACGAGCCGGTAAAGAATTAAGATACACTTAATTACATCTTTACCCCTTCTTTATGTTTACATTCGTTAAAGGGCTCATAGTAATTCTCGCTAAGAGTTCAAGTTCAGTTTGCGAATAATGCAAAGATTAATATCTTGATTTCCAGTCCGCATCAAAAATGGTCTATATATATAGATAAATATCTTTTCCGAAACTTGATATATATTTATTTTTCCACACAATAAGTCATTTCAAGACGTTTCGATGATTTTGAAATGCACTGCTTCAATTTATAATATAGAATATGTTTATATGAACTTCACAACATAGTAAGTGCTGCACCTACGTTCCTGGTCAGATCTTACTTTTGTGATACGTTTTTGAACATACTGAAAGTTTCTCCGATTATACATTCGGTAAATAAACTTTCGAATAGCATTTATGCTTTTAAACATTCAGATTATTTGATGGATAATATATTATACCGATATTTATATATCTATCTTCATTATTTATCTTTCTCAACTTACTTTTAAGCTAGATTGACCTTCTCGCTACGTTCCAGGTTTAAATCTAGCTAACATTATGGACCAGTCACTTTTTTATTTCCTAAACTATATTTTAACATTTTTCTCAGTATTCAGAGTATAACGACTTCATGAATACTTGGAAATAATTCAATTCTATGAATATGTTTAATAATTCCTTGCTTAATAAATAGTTACGCTTAATCTTTTATTTATAGCAGGAATTTGTTCCGTAGTATAATTTTAATTTATTATTCATATATTTCTTACTATTCTTAAATATGTGTATAGAATAGTAATACTATCTCTTAACTTATAAATTAAGTGTTTTAGAGATTATTAATCAGTACTATTGTATAATCTTTCTTCAGAGATTATCACACTATTACTTTTTCTCTGAGTCCTTCTCTTTTTGTGAACATTTTGATTCGTCATTACAAAGTGGACTTTTTAACATTTCTTGATTTCCATGAATATTTACTCATGGCAATCTCCTGGTATAGAAAGATTCTATTCACCTAATTTATTATTGCTTAATCTTATCAATAGGGTAAGATTTAGCCAAACTATGACCGTCTTACAGTAAGCTGCGATCAACCTTATTCTTATCTCTCTTATTGTCTGTCAAACTCTTAAGTTATGATGTTGACAGTTTCTTCTTTATTTTTTTTGTCAGGACATCAAACGCTTTTATATGTCTATGACAAAACTAATTATCAATGGTTTAGGTTGTTTTTTCTTCCCTGCAGTTTTATGTAAACTCTGTTTTATTTTATTGCTTGACTAAAAATTCGTAATACAATTAGTCTAGCAATAGTTTTAACCATTATGTTTGTCTATACCTTTTTCTTCTGATGGATAACTGAGTTATAGTTAAGTTAACTCATCTACTTTTATTATCTCCCCTTCTTTGATTTGATCAAAGGGGAATAATTATACAACATTATGGTTATTTTAAGTCTATGTCTGTACATCGGAAACTGTCCTGTCGCTCCAATTAACAGAATCTAATTAGCTTATAATTCTAATAGCTTAGACTATTACAATTAGATAGCTTCACATATCTAGAATTTTATCCAAAATATCTACATATGTCAGTTATCTATAGGAAACTCCACCGAGTAGATTTTTCCTTATT
Organism: Anodontia alba; assembly: GCA_964016985.1. Classification (NCBI taxonomy): domain Eukaryota; kingdom Metazoa; phylum Mollusca; class Bivalvia; order Lucinida; family Lucinidae; genus Anodontia; species Anodontia alba. The sequence continues at coordinate 105,575,537 of OZ024827.1, read as the reverse complement.
TATTCAAGACCCTAGATAGACTACTTACAATATATGGTCTTGGCTTTTTGTTTTACAAATTTTGTTTTGAAAATGTTATTTCTATATTCCTAGCTTATTTTGCGATGGAATATTTATGTTATGTCACAATGACTCCTGTTTCTTTTTGAAGCCAATTATTGTTTCCCAAAAAGAAAAAGGGGGGGGGGCCAATGTTAGGTCTCTGAGACTTAAGAACTGGCTTCCTCTAGAGTCTACTATTATATATAAGGTTGTTAGATCATAACACCTTAAAGATATGCTATTTTGTGAATCTAGATCATTCTTTCTATTAAATATAGAATTAGAATGTATCTGATTCCTTAGAGTTTCCTGAGTCTTTAACCAGAAGTGGTGAGATATTTTTGGTGTCAGAATTAGGAGAACATCTTCCTCCTATTCTGCAAATTCTAGCACATTATCTATAGGTTAATGTATTATGAAGTTAAAATGAAGTTTTTTAAAAGTAAAACATTTTAACGAGTAATACTTAACCTATAGATAATCAATTATCTCCCTCCGCCCACCCTCGCTTATCTCCTAATTGTGTCTATTGTTTTACACATAAAAGAAACTGACACGTGATCAATTGAGCGGGAGGAGTTACGTCACACAGGTAACTGCCTAAGGGACCTTCTGGTTTAAGACTTTAATTAACGACTGAAAGGTCGTTTTTTTCTGTGGAAGGTGTGAAAACAGAAGAGAATAGCACATTATCTATAGGTTAAGTATTACTCGTTAAAATATGTTTTACTTTTAAAAAACTTCATTTTTACCTGTTAAATATCTAATAAAAGGGCTGCAGACATTTCACCATGCCCCACCACTGCACTTACATCAAGCAAGTGCCATAACTCTGTTAATAAATTAAGTTTCAAGAAAATATCGCAAAAAGTTTACAAGTTACAGAGCGGACACAAATATATTACAGAAATCACTAAATATTTTCGGTGTTCAAAGGACCATAACTCCAAAAGTAGGTTCTATCATCAAAGTATATGAAAGAAAAGAAGGGCAGCTGTCAGTTTCTGCTGAAATGATTAATTGCTTATGAATAAGCCCACCCCTGAAAAGTGTGCAGGCTCGACAAGACCGAAATAGTATTGACTATGCCGTTTAACTCCAGTTCAAACCAAAATTACGTCGGTACAAAGTTCTCATGTCTGAAGTATGATTTACAATGTACGTACTTTGAACCAGACAAAACCTACAATACTACAATGTACGTGTGACCAGCAAAGACTCAGGTCAGTCTGTGCATCGACCCACTATATAAAGCAAGCTTCTTACATACTGTAAGGATCAGCGAAGGGTCTGATCAGAATGTGCTGTTGCTGTCACGCTGTTTATCCCGCTTTGGACAGCCCGGCTATTGAAGGTAGGCCTAAATATGATCAGCGAATACTCTTATCAGAATGTGCAGTTGCGCAGACTGACCCGAGTCTTCCCTCGTCGCACAAGAAGTTGTTTTACACCCAGTGATCGTAGGAGGTACATACGATTAGCGAAGGCTCTGATCAGAATTAATGTCTCAGAGTGTGCAGGCTGATCTGTCTCTTTGCACAACTTTTATTGTAGGTTTTGCCATGTACAGACACATGCACGATTTGTTTGTGCAAACCTTAACACTTAGCACCCTGGGTACAATTTTCTGCAGATGACATCTTGAATTTCTTTTTCTCATTCTTCCAAGAGAACAGGATTTGCATTTCATGCAATTTGCCTCCATTTCATGAAATGCCAAATCCTGTTTTCTTGGTAATGAAAAATAAAAAAAATAACGAATGTCGCCTGTTGAATAGCCCAGAGAGCCCATTTTGAAGACGCTTTCCCGCCGATGCTAGGTTTATACAACACATCTCTTTTACTCGTTAGATAAATTGCCGTCTTGGTTTTGCATATTGAATGCTGAAGCCACAAAAACAGAACACTTTACATGGAAACGAAAAGCTCTGCTGTATAAGCCAATAAATATAATGTTATTAATGTATTATAGTGTAAGAGAATAACGTAACATAATATTCATTTGTACCCTGATAAATGCAGGGTAATGTTTTCACACTGCAGTTTTTACCTTTTTTAATGGAGCTGACTGCAACTGACTTAAAAGGGAGTTAACTGCAATTGCTTTACGAGTCTGGTCTATGCAAAATGGAATGGGGAACAGCATTTTTTATGAATCGCGCCAATAAAAAGGGGGCATGCTTATACAATAAGCGGTTAACCAGTACACTGAACACCCTTCTGCCAGAAACTTGTAACTGCCAATCTTGATGCAATGGAAGGAGCGAATGACCGTAGCAAAATACATGTGTTTCATGATAAATTGCTACAATCTGTGGGGATCGAATGTGCGATCCGGACCATCGGAGATTAATGTGTCTGCCTCCAAGGCATTATTCATGTTTTTATTTTTTGGGACGATGCTAGTTGATCTCCAAATATAAGCCTCTAAGATAGTAGAAGCGCCCCTTTAAGTACCCGGTACAAGGTAAGAAATAAACAAACAGAAATATGGTTTTGTTTTTTTTTTATTCACTATTTGTGACCACTTTTCGTCTGTCCGTCCATCCGTCCGTTAACATTTTCAGAGGACTTCTCCTCTGAAGCCTCTAAGCCAATTTTGCTCAAATTTCATATGGAGCCTCCTTAGGGTGGGGGAAAGAAAAATTGCTAAAATGGTCGTGGTCTGTTGACCAAGATGGCCGCCACGCCCATATATGGTAAAAACCTTTAAAAATCTTCTTCTCCAGAACTGAGAATGCCTTGGGGCTGAACCTTTGCAGGAATCATCGGGGACGGAAGGTCTACCAAAATTGCTAAAAGAATTGTCATACTTTGACGTTTGACCTTTTTACGGAAAGGTCAAGTTTGCTTCCCTATGCTTTGTATTGGAAAAACCTTTAAGAATCTTCTCCAAAACCGAGCATGCCTTATGGCTGAATCTTTGCATATATCATCAGGAACGGGAGGGCTACCAAAATTGCTATAATAATGGTCGTACATTGACATTTTTACGGTAAGGTCATTTTTTACTTCGTAATACATTAACCTATAGATAATGTGCTATTCTATTCTGTTATTCACCCCCTCCACAGAAAAACGACCTTTCAGTCGTGATAAAGTCTTAATTCAGAAGGTCCCTTTAAACAGTTACCTGTATGATGTAGTTCCTCCCGGTCAAATGATCACGTGTCAGTTTCTTTTCTGTGGACTGTGAATTGTTCAAGGATTATTATTCTGTGTTAGAAAAATTGGATTAAATTTATTCTACACAGTTAAAATTTTTATATCCTTGACTTTCTCTGGTTCTATATTCACTCCTTCTACTATCTATGTACTTATTTTCGAAATATCTATTTTAGATTTCTTGTTTTCTCAATGATAAATTTCTTCCTTTGTTTCCGCATCAGTCGATGCATTTCGCCCGCTGCAACTGTGGCCATTTAAAAGCAAAATGGGATACACATCTATCTTGTTTATCTTGTAACTCTTGCACACGTATCTCTCGGTCTCTATTTGCAGTTCCTGGACAGCAAAAGTTTGGAATCTAGTAGAAAGGAGACGTCTTCATGCCACTAGAAAATCAGTAATGACGCAGAGAAGAAAACAGAAGAAATCAAAGAAAACCAAGAAGTCCCAGTCAGACATGTCTGACAGCGGGACAGTTGATGGAAGCACCGCCCCTCATAGCTATACTGCTCGGGGCAGGACCCATCAAGGTGGCAGCCCAGCGGACAGAGTCTGACCGGGCATTAAGCCCACTAGTCACCGGTCATCCAGTCACCAGTCCACCAGTCACCCAGTCACCGGGCAACTTATCACTGGTCATCCAGTCACCGATCATCCAGTCACCGGTCAACCAGTCACCAGTCAACCAGGCACCAGTCAACTAGGCTCCAGTCAACCAGGCATTGGTTTACAGTCATTCACATATGGCCTACAAACACAAATTCCGCCTGGTTACATAACTGTAAATGTGCCTGTACAAAGCTACGCTCCATCCATAAGTAGCCATATTTCACATGATAGTGTCCGCAGACTATCCAATGTTTTAATTCCTGGATATGAACGTTCTGAAAGATTAGAACTTCCTAATCCAGCTTCTTCCTCTAGACAGATAATTCCACTCGAACCTGATTTTTCGCAGGTCTCAGATCCGAGTGTAATGATTGAGCCTCCTAATTCAACTGATATCTCTATCTCCAGACCTTCAAGGAAGGATCAGTCAAAAAGAGAGCATAAATCTAAAAAGAGAAGAAGACATCAATTGTCCTCATCTTCTATTTCTACTTCTAGATCAGACTCTTTTGAGTTCTTCTTGGCAAAAGAAAAATTCAAAGAGATCTAAGCACTCTCATAAAAAGAGAAGAAGACGATTGATGACGCCTTCTTCTTCATCAAATTCCTCCCAATCTCAACTTGACATTGGTAGATATACAAGGGCTCTTAAGTCTCCCCAGGTTGTTCAAACACTAACTCAAATACAACCTGAGGAGACTAATTTTAGTCCAGTCACTAATCAACCTATTAATTATGATCAGTTTCAACTGAATCTCACTCAACAGAACAAGGAATCAGATTCGGAAACTGAATCCGAAGTCTGGTACTTCGATCGTGCGATTAACAAGGTCTTCCGGCTTCTTCCTCCTGAGTTATGCCCCAAAACTCAGCAGGATCAAGCACCATTAAAACCTCTCTCTGTGATCGAACAATTAATGGAGTCTCGTTCCACTCCATTACTTGTCCTTCCACAATCCAAATTAGTAGAAAATACAACAAAATACATTCAAAATAGACTAGACTCGGACAAATGTTCAAGAGATTGGATATGCCAGCAAAGCATGGTTTCAGCTCTTGCTCCGACTAAATTTTACAAGAGCCAAAACCAATATTTGCCAACTGACAATATCCGTCAGTTAGAAGTGGAGGCTAGAAAACTACTCTCCTTTAATTCTCATGCTGATCTATTTTCTTCAGCTGCCTTCCTTTCATTACAACAGGAATCGATGTCGGTTGCGGCCCTTTCCAGACTTCTGGAGGCTGTAGCCAAATCGATTAAACATGCTACTGCCATGTCTACACTTTTAACTACTGAATTATTCCAAGCTAGGAGGGATGCAGCCCTAGCTTCGTCTAAACTACTTCTCGACAATTCCACATACGAGTTAAGGAACGCTCCCTATTAACTCGAAATCCTTATTTGACGGCAGGATAAAAGAAATAGCTAAATCAAACTTTGAAGCTCAACAGCAAAGGTTTCTAGCTTCTACATCCATTCAGTCACAATCTCATTCTTTTAATCCTCCTTCTCAGAGTAGAGCTTTCAAGATACCTAAATATCCTGCTAAACAAACAACATCTATACCTAAACCTACGCAATTATATAGGTCCAAAAATTTTCCTCAAAGCTCATCTTCTCACACTAAAAAAGATAAAATCAAGAGGACTGGTAACATCCGTCAGTTCCCCTCCTCTAAACCTGCCTCTTCCTCCGCAAGATTATGAAGGCCCGCCCTTTCCACTGCCTGCTCTTCCGCTGGCGGACATTCCAATGGGAGGACGATTGGCCCATTTTGCGGAAAAATGGGAGGAAATAACAGACAACAAATGGGTCCTCTCTATCGTACGAAACAGATTCAGGATACCATTCATCAAAATTCCTCCTTTGTCATCTGTTCCGATCAGAATGAGTCAATCCTCCTCCCCGTTTCTCAGAGAAGAGATCGAAAACTTTCTCAACAAACGGGAAGTGGAAAGGGTACAGAATCCGGGAACTCTATTCCCGGATATTCCTTGTGCCAAAAAAAAAACCGGAAAGTTATGTTTGATAATAGACCTTTATTTATTAAACCGATACATAGAGAAACAAGCATTCAAAATGGAAACAGTCAAATCGGTAAGACAAGCGATGAGACTCAACGATTGGGCTTTTTCCATAGATTTAACAGATGCATACCTACACGTGCCAATACATCATCAATCCAGGAAGTATCTTCGCTTCGTACACGAAGATCAAGTATATCACTTTTCGGCCCTACCGTTCGGAATGTCCCTAAGTCTGTTAATTTTTTCGAAACTGATGGACGTTATTGCAGCTTTTCTACGCCAACGTGCCATATCAGGTTTTCCATACCTAGACGATTGGCTGATAAAAAATCTGATTCGCAACCGACTGATTACTCAGACAAGCTTTTGCATTCAAACTATCCAAAGCCTAGGTTTTCTGCCAAATCTCAAGAAGTCAGATCTCTTTCCTGCTCAGAAATTCACCTTCATAGGTGTCATACAAAAAAGGTTAATCCGATCTCGGCCCCTATTACAGTTATAGCCGATTTCTTAATCTTTCTTTTTTTCGGAAAAAAAATGTCAGATTAGTACTATTAAAGGTTATAGATCTATGATCTCTAACACTTTAAAATTCAAAACTGGTAATAGAATCGGATCTAATCCAGTCTTATCTGAACTTATCAGATCTTTTGAACTTCAACAACCAGTACAAAGATCTCTTACACCTAAATGGGACTTATCGTGGGTTTTAGTATGTCTACAAAAACCACCCTTTGAACCTCTTGATAAGGCTTCTAAATTACACGTTACTATTAAGACAGCCTTTCTCTTAGCTCTTGCCACTGCTAAAAGGTGTAGTGAAATACATGCTCTGGCTATGGATTCACAACATTTAAGATTTAATCAATCTGATGGTTCAGTTTCCTTGATTCTTAAATCTGGCTTTTTAGCAAAAAAAAACAGCTTCCTTCTGTTAAACCTATTGTTGTTCCTAGTCTTGCTCGAATATGTAAATGGGAACATACTGACAGACTTCTTGCCCCGTTAGGGCTCTGAAATTCTATCTCAAAATGACTAGCTCTTATCGCCAGAACAGAACTAGATTCTTTCTTCCTATTAAAGGCAATAAGGATATTTCTAAAGATACTATCTCGAGATGGATATCTTACACTGTTAAACTTGCCTATAGGAAACTCACTAAACGAGACATCTCTTTCCTTAAAATCAAAGCTCATGAAGTTAGAGCTCTTTCCTCTTCTTGGGCTTTCTTTGACAAAGTTCCTCTCAATGATATACTTTAAGCAGCGGTTTGGAATAGTTCATCAACTTTCGCCAAATTCTATCTCAGAGACATGTCTCAACAAGCAGAGAATCTTCAAAGTTTGGGCCCCATTGTAGTGGCCCAAAAAGTGGTGGGGGGGCCAACAGCAACCAGCTATGGATGCGTTGACAATGTCAACAGCCCCCTACACCTGATGCTATACTAGAAAGGTACTAATTATATTATATTATACCTTTATTATATATATATCTTAACCCTGGATTACTTTATCCTTGGTTAAAGGACCTTATTATTGCCTTAAGCACTAATTATGTCCTCATTATATATATATAAAAATAAATTTTTTTACTAAGTCTTTATTCAGAAGTTGGGACTAATTTATTAGGAGAAATCCTCCCTCCTATTCTACAAATTCTAGCACAATATCTATAGGTTAATGTATTACAAAGTTAAAATGAAGTTTTTTAAAAGTAAAACATATTTCAACGAGTAATACTTAACCTATAGATAAGTATTTATGGTCCCATCTCCCTTCCCTCGTTCTATCTCCTAATTGTGTATTGTTTTACACATAAAAGAAACTGACACGTGATCATTTGAGCGGGAGGAACTACGTCATACAGGTAACTGTTTAAAGGGACCTTCTGGATTAAGACTTTATCTCGACTGAAAAGTCGTTTTTCTGTGGAGGGGGTGAATAACAGAATAGAATAGCACATTATCTATAGGTTAAGTATTACTCGTTAAAATATGTTTTACTTTTAAAAAACTTCATTTTGCTTCCTTATGCATTTGTATGGGAAAAATATTCAGAATTCCAAACAATTTCTCCTCTGGAGCCTCTGGGCCAATTTTGCTCAAATTTCATATGGAGCCTCCTTAGATAGGGGGAACAAAAGATTGCTAAAATGGTCACGGTTCATTGACCAAGATGGCCGCCATGCCCATATATGGTAAAAACCTTTAAAAATCTTCTTCTCTAGAACCGAGGATGCTTTGGTGCTGAATCTTTGCCTAAATCATCTGGAATGGGCGGTCTACCAAAGTTGCTAAAATAATGATCATATATTGACATTTGACCTTTTTACGGCAAGATCAAGTTTGCTTCCTTATGCATTTGTACGGGAAAAAACATTTAAAAATCTTATTCTCCAAAACTGAGGATGCCTTATGACTGAATCTTTGCATATATCATCTGGAACGGGCGGTCTACCAAAGTTGCTAAAATAATTGTCATACATGGACATTTAACCTTTTTACAGCGAGATCAAGTTTGCTTCTGTGTGCATTTGTATGGGCCCCATACATTTGTATGGAAAAATGTTGGTAATTTCAAATGGCTTTTCCTCTGAAGCCTCCAGGCCAGTGTTGCTCAGATTTCATGCGGAGCCTCCATGGGCAGGAGAATGAAAGCTTGCTAAAATGGGTATGGTCCATTGATCAAAATGGCTGCCATGCCCATATATGGTAAAAACCTTTAAAAATCTTCTTTTCCATAACCAAATAAGCCCTGGGTCCTAATCTTTGCACAAATTATGGGGGACAGATCTACCAAAATTGCCAAACTGATGGTTCTATGTTGACATTTGACCTTTTTACCTCCAAGGTCAAATTTGCTTCCCCATTTGTATGGGCCATATACATTTATATTGAAAGTATCGAAATGACTTGTAGATCAACAGTAGTTAAAATTGTTCTGATTAGAAATCTAAGATGGCCATCATCTGGTTTATATTTATAATATTTCCCTGCCACTGTGCTGTTTACATGTATAAAATCATGATTCTTCAGAAACCACTTAGCCAATTTCCACCAAATTTCACATTGATCCTTCTGTTGAAATGTGATTGATAGTTTATTCAAATGATCATGCTCCATTGACTGTTAGGCCTATATATTCTTCTTCAAAACTAAGAACTGCTCAAATGATGATATTTTCATTAGTTGTGATGATAGGATTGGAAAAATGTTGCATAACATCTGTATGTCTGCAGTGGCTATGTCGCTCAGGTGAGCGAACTGTGGCCAGTGGGCCTCTTGTTTTGTTGTTGCTGTTGTTTTTAATTTCTAGGTAAAAATATTTCTGTATTTGTTCAGCGGCAAATCAGCTGAATAATGCATAAGCAAAATACAGGTTCCAATTTCCTCCCCATGCAAACTCGGAAAATTCGGAGCTATCAATCATTCTGACATCACTAATCTCTCATTGTGAGCTCGCCAGGATAAACTTTTGCCCACCGCGGAGTTCTACAGGTAAGTGGGTGGTTTTGCGAGGGAACTCGGCGGAAACGCAGTGGGCTAAAAATCCGGAGCGGAGGGAATTGGAGTGGGGTATCAGGAGGATCCGCGGTGGGCTAAAAAATCAACCCCACCGGTTCGGCGGGTGGGGGGGGGGGGGATTTTGAAAAACCACTCGAGCTGTACTGTACGTATATTTATCACCTTTAGATTGTGATCAAATTTGTTTTGCTATCTGAACTCATCAAGTACAGAGCAATAAAAGTGCCACTATCCAATTATTTTAATACATTAAGAGGTGGCTGGTCTGATTTTTATTTGCCGAGTGGTCTTCTGCAATTTGGGCAGAGTTGTCTTTTGAAATTGGGACGACCTGGGCTGAGTTGTCTTGGGCCGACTTTTTTTTATGGGCCGAGTTGTCCTAGGCCTACTTGTCTTTGGGCCGAGTTGTCCTAGGCCTACTTGTCTTTGGGCCGAGTTGTCCTAGGCCTACTTGTCTTTGGGCTGAGTTGTCCTAGGCCTACTTGTCTTTGGGCCGAGTTGTCCTAGGTCTACTTGTCTTTGGGCCGAGTTGTCCTAGGCCTACTTGTCTTTGGGCCGAGTTGTCCTAGGCCTACTTGTCTTTGGGCGGAGTTGTCCTAGGTCTACTTGTCTTTGGGCTGAGTTGTCCTAGGTCTACTTGTCTTTGGGCCGAGTTGTCCTAGGCCTACTTGTCTTTGGGCCGAGTTGTCCTAGGCCAACTTGTCTTTGGGCCGAGTTGTCCTAGGCCAACTTGTCTTTGGGCCGAGTTGTCCTAGGTCTACTTGTCTTTGGGCCGAGTTGTCCTAGGTCTACTTGTCTTTGGGCCGAGTTGTCCTAGGCCTACTTGTCTTTGGGCCGAGTTGTCCTAGGCCTACTTGTCTTTGGGCGGAGTTGTCCTAGGCCTACTTGTCTTTGGGCCGAGTTGTCTTAGGCCTACTTGTCTTTGGGCCGAGTTGTCCTAGGCCTACTTGTCTTTGGGCCGAGTTGTCCTAGGCCTACTTGTCTTTGGGCCGAGTTGTCCTAGGCCTACTTGTCTTTGGGCTGAGTTGTCCTAGGCCTACTTGTCTTTGGGCCGAGTTGTCCAAGGCCTACTTGTCTTTGGGCCAAGTTGTCCTAGGCCTACTTGTCTTTGGGCCGAGTTGTCATAGGCCTACTTGTCTTTGGGCCGAGTTGTCCTAGGCCTACTTGTCTTTGGGCCAAGTTGTCCTGAACCCATCGTAAATAAGGCCTATTACATTCTGCTTTGTAGAACTACTCTACCCCATTTGGCCGTAAGGCCAGAGAAACTTAATTACTAGATGCTCATCCCCGCCCGTCCCTCTCAGAAAATCCTGCTCCATTGTTTTTTATTTGGCAGAAATAAAAATGTGTTGTCAAAAATTGTCAGTTTTGTAAGTTTTTGATGTCTGCTGGTATTGTGATGTGGTACTGGAAAGTAGTTACCTTGTGGCAATTTAGTAAGACCGCTTAAAGCTCTTCTACTTTCATTTTCGTTTTTGTGAAATGAATCGGTTACATGGTATTTTTTTCTGCTTTTTTTTTTTTTTTTTTGATCAGTATTCATCAAGCAATGGGTCATGTTTCTTGTTATACTAGTCTGCAAAAGACCTTAGGTCATGAAAGACTGGTACGGAGCAAAAATGGTAGCCAAAACATGGACTTTCGCTGACTTGTTTGACCACTTCAGTAGCGGTGCAGTTGATAAGAAGGTTTCACTAAAAGACGTGGACAAATACACTTAGAATGTTAATATGGGCCAGAAGGAAACCGAGCTGACTCAGTTATCACTTGATGTGTCGATTGGTGAAGCTGTTCCTTGTCTGCGAAATTTTGTTTACCTTTCATTGCTTGAATAAGAAAATGAGACTGAAATCCCTAACACATGTAAATGCCCAGGCCTGTGCCTTTAAAATACTGATTTCTTCTGCAAACTTACCAAATAATGATAGTGCTATGATGATGGTACAATATAAAAAATGCTCTAGTCAGGACATTTAACCCTTGTCCTGCTGAATAAATTAAGATGCCACACCCTATTCAGATTTCCAGCCAATCAGATTGCTTGATACAGATTGTTGATATGGATTCATATACTGAATGCCAGACAGTGTAGATCCAGATCAGTTGGCTTCTTCAGAAGCCAACTGATCTGGATCTACACTGTTTGCAAAGGCAGGGTATATCCGGGTTCAGCAGGACAAGGGTTAATACATGTATTTCTGTTTACTATTTTTTTCCTTACAAAATAAAAATTCATCAAATATTTTTTTTTTTCAGTTTATTTAAGCTTCCATATACCTATTGTACACAAAATACTGGATATACTGGATATATGTTCAAGGATTGTGTGCTCTCTGGTCATTCTTCATGTAATCTGAAAATAAAAAAATAAAATCCACCCACCTGCCCCTCTTTTTTTTCCAAAATTTGGATGAGTATCAAATAAGTTTTTCTGGCCTAATGTGAGATTTTTATTTCCAATGAGAATTTGAACAATTTATATCTCCCCACAGCTGGCAAGAAAACATAATAGTTTTGTCATGGCCATCTTTCTGTCACAAATCAAAAACAAAATTGGCTTGAGAATCTAATAACTTTTTTGGGAGCTTAAATAAAGGGTTTAAGGCCTAGTAGTTGGTCATCGATTATCACTGCTTTTTATGCAGTTGTATCTTAAAATACATAGTGGAATGGCAATCACTGTAGACCCTGATCAGAGTGGTCCTTAAGGAGCAGTCTGAGCTGGGTCTGCATTGTTTGCATATGTCATTTTGTCAGAAACTTTGGTGTATGAATTTTTTAGATATGTACCTTAGTGCTTTTTTGGTATCCTTTTACAAGCTCTCCAGGTCTAGTGGCACGATTGAGCAAGTGTTAGATTACATTGTGCATTAGTAACACACACCTTTTGAAGCTCTATTCTTAGGCTGACTGCTCTAAATTCTGAAACTTACAGACCTGACCTTTCTGCATGTTGTCCTTTGGAGAGGTGTGTTGTGCATGAATTATGACTCCATTTCAAGCCAAGGTCAAGGTGAAACTAATTCAGATTTTTCTGGCGCTGCCTTGCAGTGCCTCTGGTGCCTGGCAGTGTTAAAAATCTGATGATTGATTGATTTACCTTATCAAAACTTCTCCCATATCTCAGATAGGCAGAAGCTTGTTATTTAAGTGAGGCTAATTCTCCCAAGTTATCTTGTAGGCTAAAGCCTGTCCCATAGCTCTGGGTAAGGCCATGTTTTTACTCAAAACTCTTGGTATGTTTTTCATTTCTCCACAAAAATTGTGGGTACTTATTAGAAGTGCCAGTTTAGATGCTCCTAATGAGTTCTGTGGAGTAATAAGAAAAATATCTAGTCACTTGTTTAAAGGCATACCAGTCCTGTCCCACTTATTAGTATTGTTTTTTGACATATTTCATAGCTCTAGATAAAGACAGTATCCAGATAAATATTTTCTTAGTTCTCCATGACCTTTGAGGGAACTTTTTTGTTGAAAACAAATACCCATAGGTCTAGATAAGCGTGGGTATCAGGTAAATATCAGGTAAATATTTTTCTTATTTCTCCTCGATGAGGCGCTTCTAATGAGTACCCACAGCATATGTTTTCATGGAAAAATAAGAAAAATATGAATACTTTTGGATTGGAAAAAGCGCCTTATCAAGAGCTATGATTACCCTTATCTTGAGTTATGCTACTTGCTTTATTTGCAGGTTCATCTGTGATTATTCATCTTGCTGATAATGTTCAGCTTGCTGAAAAGAAGCACACTTTTATCAAACTTGTATTGCTGGATAACACAATTATTGGTGATGAGTGGGTGGTCACTAGTGTGGTGCCAGCTGATTTTGATGGTGATGTGCAGATGGACATCATGGTTACCATGGCATCCAGAAATAATACAAATGGGCCAGTCAGAGTGAAAATATTCTGGGGCAGACAAACTTCAGTAGAGTCAAGTAAGTAGATAAGCAAATTAAATGCGCTATACCAGATGATATGTATGAACAGCAAAGACCCGAATCCAAGGGGACTGAGTACACTTGCAGTCTTTGCGAAAACTGCAGGACTGTCTGACACAACCGGCAAATTTTCATTCTGTCCTGCAGAAAAGTTCAGTTTGTCTGACAAATGTCCTGTGATTTCTGGCAAAACGAGATAGTAATTTGATAAGAGACAAGCCTCCTGTCCTGCAGAATTTTATATTGTCCTGCCAAAAATTTCAGTTTGTCTGACAGCTGTCCTGCATCTGTTGGAAAGATTTCGTGAAGACTGCACTTGCAAGGGAGACAACTTTTGCAACTTACTGTTTGCTTTTATGTCGCACCTGCTTTAGCAGGGTGACTTAGGTGTGCAAGTTTCTGTCCATTCATCCGTCCATCCATGTACACGGTGCCAGGGAACTGCACGCCCCTTGGATGGCAGACCACAGAAGGAAGTCCAGGTCAGACCTGATAAGCTTGAGGTGGTAGCTTCCTTTTGCTACTTAGGAGTCATGCTGTCAACAGCAGGTGGCTGGGAACTTTCAACCACAACATGTGTGAAAACCACCTGGAAGAAGTTCAAGGATCTGCTACCGGTTCTCTCTTCACGCCACCTCTCTTTCCAAACACATGGCTGTGTGTACAGCTCTTGTGTGCGGAGCGCAATGCTTCATGCCAGCGAGACTTGGCCATTGACAAAGCCAAACCTCTAGCGTCTGCAGTGAAACAACAGGGCAATGATCAGACAGATCTGCAATGTCAGACCGCAAGACATTGTCACCACCAGGTCCAATGAGCTACTTGTGCGGCTTGGCATTGAGGATCTGGACCTCATTCCGAAGGAGGGAAGACTTCGATGGTATGGACATGTGGAACGCTCCAATGGTGCAGTCAAGACAGCCTTTGACATACAGGTTGATGGAAAGCGTGGGCCCGGGAGGCCCAAGATGACATGGAAACAGCTGACAGAGAGGGATTGCAGAGAGTGAAGGCTCTCGGCCATCAGCCCTCATGATAGACATTCCTGGAGATCTGGTGTGAGATGTGCAATGCGTGCAGCAAGCCAGCTATCTGGAAGGGGGCCACTGGTGTGGCTGTTGCCCCTGTACCTGCACGTTAATCAAAAATCTGATTATATATATATATTTATATATCCATCCGTCAGCATTACACTAGGTGTCTTGTAAGCGCAACTCCTCTTACGGTTTTGTACCAATCATTTTGAAACTTTGCATGTGTCTTCTTCATGGTATGAGGATATGCATGTGGTTTGGATATAATTGTTAAATTATTTTTTCCTCACTTTATCCGCATTGTGAAGTTAGTCATTTTTCACCCTCAATATATAGAAAGTGGGTACCTGTTGTGAGCGGAACTCCTCGTACAGTTTTGTACCAATCGCTTGAAACTTTGCATGTGTTTTTTTCATGGTATGAGGATGTGATATGGTTAAGATATAATTGTTAGATGTTTTTTTTTTTTTTTTTTGTTTTTTTTTTTAATTTTTTTCCACATTTTAAAATTTGTCATTCTTCACCCTCATATAATTATAGCAGAAGTCCTCATACAATTTTTTACCAATTGTTTTGAAACTTTGTAGATGTTTTTTCCATAGTCTAAAGATGTGCATGTAATTTTGATATAATCCTTGCTTTAATTTTTGTCACATTTTTTTTTATATTTTGTGAACTTTGTCATTTTCTGACCTCAGATGTATAGACAGTGGGGTACCTTGTGATTGTAACTCCTCTGACATAAATTTTATACTGGTCTTTTTGAAACTTTGCACATGTTTTTTCCAGGGTATGTAAAAGTGCTTGTGGTTTGGATATAATTTTTAAATTTATTTTTGTCACTTTTTCCACTTTAACTTTTGTCATTTTCTTAACTCAGACTTTATGAAAGTGTATAGATTGTGGGTACCTTTTGAGCGCAACTTCTCATGCATCAGATGAGAATAAGCATGTGCTTTCGATGAAATTTCTATATGAATTTCTTCTACCGGTACCTGAAATATTAAATATTCCTTTTTTTGAGGGGCAGATGCGACATCAGCTTTGCTGAAGTGCTATATTATTTTACACTAAGCGGCTAAGCTCTTTTATAAAAGTGGTCTGCTCTAAAAGGTTTGTGATTTACTGTTTGCTTCTCTGTACACTAAGCAGCTATGCCCCTTCTTTAAAGTGGTATACTCTAAAAGGAAAGAATTAGCTCCCCTATAAGAAGTAGCTCCCAAAGGGAGCGAATTCTTTTCTTTTAGAGGTGACCTCTTTTAAGAAGGGAGACAAAAAGCAATTTTGACAGTTGCCTCCCCTGAAAGAGTAAACATTAACCATAAATATATCAGGGAACAACAAAGACCCTAGTCAGGCTTATGAGCTGGTCTGGTGGTGTGGCCATTAGAATTTTTATTAAGAAAGGAGTTTTGCACCCCTTTTGGAGTAAATTTTTGCCTTTTCGAGTAGACCCCTTTCAGAAGGGGTTTTGTTTGCAGTAAAGTAAACAGGAAGCAACAATAGTTATCTCCCTTGTAAAGATTATGAAAATCTACCATGTGCAACTAGTCCTCTTAAAACTTTTTTCTTGTTTGCACTTGAAAATATTGCTTGGTTTGTCATATCACCTCTTTGTTAAAATTTATTATGTGCTATTCAGGTCATCATATTTCAGACGTCCTGCCAGATATTTTTAAATGACATATTAAGCAGAGAACATTTTAGTTCTGCTAGGTAAAAATTTGGGAAGACAACATTTGGAAACATGTTTTTTTTTTGTTTTTTTTTTCTGAGAAAATAGGGTTTGCTGTCCTTAGGATAGAAATACCTGAAATACCAAATGTGTAGTAAGTACACTGTACAATATCTAATTCACAGGTGTTTTTGCTGAAAAAATGTGAGTAGCTTTTGCAGCTTGAGCTCATCACGAAAACACGTCTATATAATCTATATAATTTTTACCCCCTTAAATCCCACTTTTATATAGTAAAACTGTGGTTTACCTGGTTATACGTTATTTTTCTTATTTCTGCTCAAAAACATAGATTGTGGGTACTCGTTGGAACCGCCTCGCCAAGGCGGTTCCAACGAGTACCCACAATCTATGTTTTGAGCAGAAATATGAAAAATATCAGAATTTTTTACCTGAAAATTTTCATCTCTCTCTTTATCATAATTTCAACTTAAGGATGCAAGAAATTTATGACGGAATTCCTTTTATCTTTGAAATTGACATCTGCTCAATATTCTGAAGGAAAATATTTGAGCTGCAACATGAGAAGACATACCTTCTGATATGACTTGTGTGCAGCAAAAATTCAGATCAGTTTGCATATCTGCACTTCCTGATCAGAGTCTTTGTTGTCCAGTGAAGAAACCTTTCATCCTTGGCTATCTTAAATGTGCCCAGTCAGGGTTTTCCCTTAGGGTTAACAAATGAGAGTCCCAGGACTCCCTTATGTGGAGTTAAAGGGTCCTTTTAATAAGGTTTAAGGGTTTGTTGTTTTAAAAAGGTTAAGCCTTAACCCTTATCCTGATGAATAATTTAATTAGCCACACCCATTTCTGACTATCATCCAATCAGATTACATCATATAATATTTTCATTCAAATTCACAATCTGAATGACAAACAGTGTAGATCCTGATCAGATGGCTTCTTCTTCAGAAGCCATCTGATCTGGATCTACACTGTTTGCAAAGGTAGGGGTTGTCGTGAACAGCAGGATAAGGGTTAAAGCTAATCACAACTACAGCAGACAACATTTTGAAGCTTTTTTTTTTTCAGAGAAAATAAGGCTTGGCATTTCATGGGAATTGTGTGCTTAGCAGACAATTCGCATGAAATTTCAAGTCTTATTTTCTCTGAAAAATAAAACCAATGCCATCTGCTACAATTTGCTTAAGTGCTTTGAGGATTAAATAGTGCCCGAGTATTGATAGTTCTTGCCCTTTAGATCACACATAGATTAAAATACAAAGCCATAGATAAATAAAATTAATTTTGGATTGATCATACATGCATCACTGAGGACCCTTACCCATGACTTTTGAGGGTCCAGAACAAGTTTTTGGGGGGTAATAACTGTCAAAATGGGAGTCAGGGAAGATTCTGATCAGGAAGGCCCAGGATGTCTTAATCTTTGCTGGGCACACATGTCTAAAAATACATTTTCTGATGTTACGGCTCATTTGTTTGATCCTTGTCATGCTGAAAAAATTGAGATGCCATGCCCACTTCTAATTGTCAGCCAATCCGGTTACTTGATCCAGGTTGTTGATACAATTCACATACTGAATGACAAACAGTGCAGATCCAGATCAGTTGGCTTCTGATCTGGATCTACACTGTTTGCAAAGCCATGGCATATCTGGGTCCAGCAGGACTAGGGTTAACTCGGAGTCTGTTACCTTTTCAGAACACCCGATAGAGTTACCACCCCTTGTGGATCAGCCATTGTTACTAGAGTAAGTTAAAGTGTAGAATTATAGGTGCTTTTTCAGAGAACTTGTTAACCCATTTTAGGCTATATAAACTCTCCCCACATTATACATGTACACTGTAGATTGGAAGAGTCCAATTTCAGTTGTTGGAATGAGGCTATGTGATTTAAATATTCTGAAAAATTATCTAAATTATTTGCAAACAGTGGAGACCTTGATCAGACATCACATTTGGTGGCATCTGATCTAGGTCTGCACTGTTTGCCAGTTACCCTTTTGGGGATCTCCAGACTAAACTTGGTTAACCCTTAAAGCACATAGCAAAATTTGTAGCAGACGACATTTTATTTTTTAATTTTTCAAAGAAAACAAGTCTTGATATTTCATGTGAATCGTCTGCTTGCCAGACGATTCACATGAAATATCAAGACTTGTTTTCTTTGAAAAATTCAAAAAATATATTTCAAAATGTTGGCTGCTGCAGTTGTGATTAGTGCTTTAAGGGTTAACAGGGGAGTGTTTGGTTATAATTCTGGAATAGTTTTTCTTTTCCTAACCTTCACCACTCTCTGGGCTAATTCAGCAGACAATAAATTGGTAATATTTTTCTTAATTTTCCTGGAAAAGAGGATTTGACATTTCATACAAATGGTCTCCATTGGAGACAATTTGCATGAAATGTCAGAACCTGTTTTCTGGCAAAAATATTTCAGTATGTCATCTGCTGTAAATTTTACCCAGATTGCTAAGCGTTAAAAAAAAAAAAAAAAAAAAATCTGGATTTTATCTAGGGCTTTGCGTAAGGTTTTCATACTTTGATCACAGTTGCAGAGCATCTAGGGAGAGCATTTGAAGCTCACCATCAGTGTCTGACCTTGGTCTGTTTTACCATTTAGTAGTGACAAGCACCCAAAAGATCTGCTTCCTTGTCTTTCAATAATACTTTCTTGATGATATTTTAATAATTAGATTTCAAACAGTCATCTTGATTTTTCTGAAGTATTAGAAATAACAGTACCAATTAATAAATTGTCAGAAATCTTTCCAGAGCTCGATTCTGTCCAATTTGATCCTGGATCTGAATCGAAGCTGGATGTGGACTTCAGCTCATGACTGTGTGTGATGCTCCGTTGCACAGAGCATTTCATTATCTCCGCTTTATTGTCTCTATATATGACAAATAATTTAGGAGAAGAAGTAAACTAAATAAGCTTATGCTTTCGTTCTGATCCTATCTTTTGTGTATATGTCATATCTGTTTGTATAATCATTGTAACTTTGAAATAAATATGTTTAAACCAAATAATGTTTAAAGATGTGTTTATTAACAAATCATCACTAACATATGTTTTGATGTTTTATAAGCGTTATAACCCTAAGTATTGGGACAGATAGGCCTTTTTAAACACTGTAGACTCAGATTGAATGCCACAGAATGCAACGTCTGATCAGGGTCTACAGTTTGCCATGCATACAGCAATATGTTAGACAAGTATAGTCAGTAGATAAGATGTCCCATTACTAAGGGTATATACGGTAACTATTTTCCTTTTGTTGTAAAATCTGTACATGTATTGTGATTTATTTATCTGTGGGTCATGAATCGATTATGCAGTGCAATTATTGGCGTCAGCATTGTGGAATTGTATTCCTCACTAAAATGTGAAATATATACAAAAACTACAGGTTTCTAACCTTAACCCATGTCCTGCTGAACAAATTAAGATGCCAGGCCCACTTCCAGTTTTCAGCCAATCAGATGACTTGATCTGGATTGTTACTATAAAGTCACATACTAAATATAAAACAGTGCAGATCTAGATCAGTTGGCTTCTTCCAACTGATCTAGATCTACACTGTTTTCAACGGCAGGGTATATCTGGGTTCAGCAGGACAAGGGTTAAATTAATAATAAATCTGTTATTTGAAAAGCATCCTTTTTAATGGTAGTTGCTAATTTTGTTTTCCTTGCCAACACTGCCATTAACCCTTGTCCTGCTGAACCCGGATATGTCCTGTCTTTGCAAACAATGTAGCTCCAGATAAGTTGGCTTCTGAAGAAGCCAACTGATCTGGATGTTTGTTGTTTTCAGATTTTTAACGCTTCTAGGCAACTGAGTCACATAGGGGCAGCGCCAGATAAATCTGGATTAGTTTTACTGGACTACGGGGTTGGCTTGAAACGGTGCCTAGTTATAATTTATAACTAGGTCACCTCGCCCAGACACGGAGTGTGTGCATGTCCAGATCTCGTGCGTGTCCAGACCTCGTGTGTGAGTAGTAGTCCAGCCTGTAAGTTGCAGAATTTTGCGTATCGGTCGAAAAGTATGAGCTTTTAATCTCATACCTAATGCATGTCAATTCCCACTGCAAAATGCATTAGGCACTCAGCTCGAGTCGTGCTAAAGTTTCAGACATAGGCCACATGTCATCGATCGGTCGCCGGAAGGGGTGCAAGGTGGGTGTCCTCACCCAGGAGCCAAGTGGGTGTCCTCACCCAGAAGCCGAGGAGTGGGTGTCCTCACCCAAGAGCAGAGAGAGTGTCCTCACTCAGGAGCCGAGAGAGTGTCCTCACTCAAGAGCCGAGAGGGTGTCCTCACCCTTGGACTTTTTGGGTGTCCTCACCCGAGTCCACGTGCCGCATTGACCTACTTAGTAAGTCTTGCCAGGATAACTTGGCGGCACGAGCCGAAGTAGTGGTGGTCCTCCACCAACCCCTAAGGGATCCTGGCATGACTTTTCCAGGATGTCGTACCAGTGAGCCGTGTTGGTCTGTCTCACGCTGGTGGCTGCCATCAGCATCTCAATGTTGGAGTACCACAGGTCATCGGAGAACTTGCTGGTTGGCCCCTTGATCTGTAGCCAGTGTTTATTCTCTTTCTGGTAGACGAAGAATACTGGTAGATCAATATTGAGTTCTTCGTCTTCCCGGGGTATTCTTGTAGCCTTGATGATGA
This sequence comes from Anodontia alba, assembly GCA_964016985.1. Taxonomy (NCBI): domain Eukaryota; kingdom Metazoa; phylum Mollusca; class Bivalvia; order Lucinida; family Lucinidae; genus Anodontia; species Anodontia alba. The sequence goes on along the minus strand of OZ024827.1, from coordinate 105,554,808 downwards.
CCTTGTAGGTGGTGGCGTGGACGTCCTGGAGGTCGTACTTCTCGTGTAGTGGATATTCGGCCTCTATTTTGACGTGGAAGTACCGTGTCGGCTGCTTACTGGTATACTTCAGCGACTTCATTCTCGTTCTCTTAGCAGGTGGAATCTCTGGAGAAGGAGACGGTGTAGCTGGTTTCTTGATGCTTGGAGATGGTGTAAGCTGTGCTGTCTGTGGTGGTCTTGGAACTGTGATGGTGTCTGGTGTAATCTCCATTATCTGTAGTGCTGGCGGTGAGGTCGCCTTCTCCGGTGCTTCTCGGCATACTGTAGGCTGTACTGTAGGCGACAATCTGGTAGGCGGTGGTCGTCTAGCAGCTTTGGGCTGGTGAGGCCACTCGCCAGCAGAGGGTGCAGGCTGCCTCCTGCTTTCGGCCCTCTTCTTGAAGATTGGTTGCGTCAGTAGATTCTTGTGGAAGATCAGTTCAACGCGAACATGATCCTTCCCGTCAGCCATCCTCCAGAGAGGATGACCAACAAACTTGTACTCAGTCAGGGCCCTGAGTAGTACTGCAGGAATAACAGACTGATTCATGGTTATTCTTTAATTATTCAGCAGACGATGTTTGCCACTTCGAGTGGGGGGGGGGAGGGGGGGGGGGGGGAGGTGTGGAGAATGATCTGGATCTGCACTGTTTGCCATTAAGTATGTGAGTTTATATCACCTGGATCAAGTAATCTGATTGGCTGAAAATTAGAAATGGGTGTGCCATCTTAATTTATTCAGCAGGACAAGGGTTTTAAAATGGCAATGGCTTTTAACTTATCCACAGTGCTTTCTGCTTTCATTATCAACTGCTCTTCATTCATAATTGCTGAAGAATAACATTTTATGGCCCTGATGCTGCTAGAATGAATAGCTTTATGGGTTTGAACCAAGGTTTAAATAGCTGTCTATCATTGTGTCATAAAATAGGGGTTCTCAGCTTTTGGCTTTCATTGGAAACTGATTATTTTTGTTTAATTATTCTATAAAAGAAGCATTTCTGATTTGCTATTGAATAGTCTTGGAAATAGGGAGACAGTCTTTGTAGGCTGGCCTTACTTTAGTCCAAATTCCTGTCTGTAGTTATGAGAAAATGAAGATTGTTTGGTTTTACACAATTGTGGCTTATTTCTGCAAACTGGAAAACAAGTATCTGTCAGAGAAAACTGAAAAGGATTCAACTCTTATATTTCTGGACAAAAGTAGATGAAATTTGGCATATCAAAAGTTGATATATTTTCTCAAAAGGGGTACTGCAGTTTCCATTACGAAACATGCCTATTCAAGTATATAGAAAATTTCACGTCCAAAAACTGAAAATTTTCAGACAAAAAACTCTGATAATTTTCTTATTTCTGCTCAAAACATAGATTGTGGGTATTTGTTAGAACCGCCTCGCCAAGGCGGTTCTAACGAATACCCACAATCTATGTTTTTGAGCAGAAATAAGAAAAATAATGTATACCCCTGTAAACCACAGTTTTACTATACATGTATAAAAGTGGGGTTTAAGGGGGTCAGTATTATATAGGCGTGTTTTAGTGATGCTTTGTAACTGCTTCCATACAGGACTGGTGGGGTCTTTCTGAGGTGAAGGGTTGAAAAATTTAATATGGATATGATTAGGCTATAACCTTGCTTGTGAACATTTTCTTTCTTCAAAATTTTGTGATACAGTTTTGTTCATTAATATACATGTATCTTCAGTCTATCCCAAAATTTGGGTCTCTGTTGGGGTCTTTACTTTGATACTGAATCAAACAATAATGCTGACAGGCTAAAATGGCAAATTTTATTTACCACCATTTAGTTACTAGATTCAGGTAAAAACCAGGGCCCAGTTGTTCAAAGCTAACGATGTCGTTAGTTAACGATTGGTTAAAATTTACATCAAGTGATACGCAAATATGCTGAAATTTTTTGCTGAAAAAATGTGAGTAGCTTCTCACATTTTTTCAGCAAAAAATATCAGCATATTGTATATTGAATCTGCTAAAACAGTTAACGAAATGACCCTTAACGAGCTCATTAAGCTAACGATGCTTTGAACAACTGGGCCCAGGTAAGTAATTTAAAAGCGTAGAATCTCAGCTTTCAAATGATATATAATATGATTATTTTACTGCTTGGGAAAAAGCTGTAAAAAGGGTATAAATATGGTTGGGGTCATTTTGGTGAACTGCATCCTTAAGCAGTCTGATCAGGGCCTTTGTTGTCCACTTACAAGGTCATTGTATACAGTGAACCATTATAATGAATTTGCTGTTTTAAAGAATCCTTAATGGACAGAATGATATGTGAGAAAGACCTTGTTTTCAATAAGGTGCTTCTAATGAGTACCCACAACATACACTGTATGTTTTTGTGGAGAAATGAGAAAAATATTTTCTTAATACCTCTGCTTATTTGATGCTTATCTGATGCTATTAATATATTGGTATATATTGATGTAGTGCGGAAGTTTTCCCCTACCAGGGCCCAGCTGTTCAAAGCTAACAACGTCGTTAGTTAGCAATCTGTTAAAATTTACATCAAGTGATACGCAAATATGCTGAAATTTTATGCTGAAAAAATGTGAGTAGCTTTTGCATTTGCATTCAAAAAATATCAGAATATTGTGTATTGAATCCGCTAAAACAGTTAACGAAATGACCCTTAACGAGCTCATTAAGCTAACAACGCTTTGAACAACTGGGCCCAGATTGTGTAGCTTCAGTGGCTGATTTGGATCTTTACTGTTCACTTTACTGTACCAGAAGGTATCTCTTCTCATGACAATAATAATGACATGATTGATACAATTGTGGTTACTTGTTAGAATAGCATCTGTGACAAGTATCCTGGTGTATGTTTTTTATGGAGATCTAAAATTATCGCCAAATACTCCTTCTTAACCCTTGTCATGCTGAATAAATTGAGAAACCACACCCACTTTTAATTTTAATTTTCAGCCTTTCAGATTACTTGATCCGGATTGTTGGTATAAATTCCCATACTTAATGGCAAACAGTGCAGATCCAGATTTGGATCTACACTGTTTGCAAAGGCAGGATATATCCGGGATCAGCAGGACAAAGGTTAACAAATTCTCAGTATGATTGTATTCACAATTCTTGTCTGTTGCAGTGCCAATGCAGATATGCTTCCTGATCTACTAGGAGAAAAGGCACCTGGTGAAAGATATGTCTGGTATTTTAGGTAATATTTCTTACAGTCTTTATTGTAGCAGGGTTTGGGGACATGTAACTTGGGGTAATTGTGATATGGGTGTTCAAGCTACTTTTTCAAAACCTACCTCATTCATATACCTGACCTTTGAAAAAACAGACCCATTCATATATTTGATTGTCTGAAATGCTGACCTATTCATATACTGTCCTTTGATTTTCTTTATGCCCATTCATGTAGAATCTTCTCTTTGCTGTTTGCATACATGTTTGCAAATAAGAAAATACAATTGTAGTCAACAAATTAAAAGCCATTTATCTGTCATCATGTACACTGGCACGATATTTCGGCTGTCTAACCCAGTTATTCCTAGTAGACTCATCTATCCTTATTCTTTGTAAAGTTGGGCCTTTCATGTACCAAGCGAGAAAAATTGGGTCATTCATATACTTTTTGTTGAAAAAAGGGGGCTAATCATATACTTGGCAGCACTGAAAAAGGGGGCCATATATAGGAAGTTACCAATGGATGTGTCCAAATTCAGACATGGAAGAGTCCATTTCAGAAACCCAAGGATGAAAGGGTTAATGGTAAATAACCAGCTTCTGGGCAAACTTTGAGACAATTCTAATGAGTACCCACAACAGAAGTTTATAAAGAGAAATATGGAGAATGACAGTATAACTTGACTGGAAAAATCAAAGCACTGACATTGATGGGTTGTTGACTCTGAGTGTAGGCTGGGAAAATGGTCCTGAATGGGGACTTAAGACTGTTTCATTTAACCCTTAACTTCCTGGGCCCAGTTGTTCAAAGCTAACGTTGTCGTTAGTTAACGTTTCGTTAAAATTTACATCAAGTGATACGCAAATATGCTGAAATATTTTGCTGAAAAAAATGTGAGTAGCTTTTGCAGTGCAAAAGCTACTCACATTTTTTCAGCAAAAAATATCAGAATACTGTGTATTGAATCCGCTAAAACAGTTAACGAAATGACCCTTAACGAGCTCGTTAAGCTAACGACGGTTTGAACAACTGGGCCCTGAAATTTAAGCAAACAGTGCAGACCCTGATCAGCTGCCAGGTTCTGCTAGAAATGATCCAGGCCTGCACTGTTTGTCAATGACCCAGCGCTAACCCCTGTCCAGGTTTTACAAATAACCTTCTTTACACAGCACTCTGTCATCACAGTGACAAGACTAGCATTGCTGGATTTCGTACAAACGCTATTTGTGTGGATTAACTTTATTGGTCAGCAATAGTTACGTGGACAACAGCAATATAACTTTTCTTTAGTAACTTAAATTGACCAAAAAAAGTTGATAAAAAAACGTTCAGTTTGGGGATAAAGTTCTGTTTGTAGACAACAGATTGTGGGTTTCATATTGTGAAAAATTGGTTGGTTCATCTAACATGTGGTTACAACCTTAATGAAATTTTGGTGTATGTATACTTTGGGTTGATTTTTAACAGTCACCAGAAAAAAACAACAAAACATTTTATCTAGTGCTATTTCAAAGTCAAGATTCATAGAGACCTTTGTATTCCAATAAAAATGTAAAATGTTGCCTTTGGATTGGAAGCAAACAAAACGTAAAAGAACAAAACTCAGAGACTCAGTTTTATTAAGTCTCTTCAGATGCAGCTATGTAGTTTGTGAGCCTGACAGACAGTAAATGGCCTCACATATATACAGTATACTGTATTTACCCTAAGTATTGGGAAACCTTAATTCCATACTTGTCCGAATTTTAAACATCCATGTACAGATTTTAAACCTTTTATCAACAGGTACATATTGTCCAAATGGCAGCTGTCGTGGGACAGAGCGACATTCAGTAAACTGCATGAAATAAAACAGGTTCTTGGTAAAAATACCATTTATCGATCATTAAGGCGAGAAGAAATGGTTCTTACTCGTCTACGTACAGGTTATACTAGACTCACACATTCTTATCTACTCAAACGAGAAGATCAACCATTTTGTATCAGCTGTAACGAATCTTTTACGGTGAAACACTTCCTGATCGGCTGCATTGAATTTTCTCATGTGTGACATCAATTCTTCCAAACAAATGATCTGAGATACTTATTTGAAAATGTACCGGCTGATAATATACTTGTCTTTTTAAAACACATCAACCTTTTTAACAAAGTATAACTGCTTTAATTTTTAAATTCATTCTAGTTTTACATTTTATGCATATATGACTTATTATAATCGTTTCATTACAGAACCATGTTAGTTCACCATTTTGACGCAAATGACCCTCATGGGTTGATGCGTCGTTAAACCTGAACTCATCATCATCATCCATACTTGTCCTAAAATTTAAAAAAAAAGTCTATTTTACTACCTGTTGATGTATAAACTATTGCTGTGTGTATTCTGTGGCTCCACAGTCTACAGCTTCTGATCTAGGTCTACACTGTTTGCTCAGGTGTGGCTGTCCCAATATTTAGGGTTATTACGGTATTAGCACATTAATATATATACTACATCTATGGCTTTTAGCCCCAGAAATTCATTGTGCCACAAATGTGGGTATTACAGAAAGTGTTACCAAAAAATCCATTTCAATCTGATCAACAAGATGTGAATCAGCATATATTTACCCATTTTGGTCAGGAACCCCACAAAGGGGCAATTGGCAAACAGTGCAGACCCGGATCAGATGTTGCAGTATGTGGCATATGATCAGGGTTTACACCATAAAAACTTAACAGACACCACCCTACTACTGGAAGTAGACTGGTCCAAAGAGTTGTGGTGGAAGAGTCCACTCGATGTAAATGGGTTAGTCTTGTCCCTGTTGTATACCCTGCAGTCATTGGTAGTGACCCACAACAGATCGTATTGACCTTAGTCTTTTTGCAGTTCTGTGTTGTCTTTGTCAGGAAATTGCAAATGACTTCCGATAAATACTAGGGCTGACTATCATGCCAAATTATGACTATCACAATACTATCACTATCAGATATCCCTATCACTGTCAAGGGTCTAATATCACGATGCATTAAGATACTATCACTATCTCCAGATGACACAGTATTATAATGAATTTTGTGATTATATAAAACCAGACTACCTGTAAAGATACCTAACATCACTGCCCTCTCAAATATCAGCTTTGCTACCATTTTAACAAACTGTTTTGCCAAACAGAAATCCTTTTTGTTCTCATACTTTGTTAATTTAGACAACAAAAACTTCAGAATAGTATTATAGTATTAAAGAAGGAGAAAATCTACAGAGACAAAAACTACCAAAACTATGGATAGTTATCAGCGATAGTTATCAATGGCTAAAAACATTGTCATGATCGCACTATCATGGCAGTCACTATCATGATGCATCAGTATATCATTACACCCCTAATAAACACAAGGGTCAAAGTGTAAAAGAGCATTTACAAAAAAAGTAAGAGAAAAGTCCAGGGAGTGCCACAATCACAAACCGCAGCCCTTCCCAGACCCCAAGAGGAAGAGGAAACCGACAAATCTAAACAAGCACAAACACAAAATGAACAAACGTACGAAAAGCACTAAGATTAGCTCTCTCTTCCCCAAGCGAGGTAATCACAATACTAAAAGGACTGAAAAACACAAGAACAAAATGACACACGGAAAGACAAATCGCCCCGTAGAATAAACCACAAAGCAACAGGGAGTAAGACTAACACCGGGACCACCGCCTTAGAACCGTCGGTAGAGCAAATCACCGGGGGGGGGGGGGGGGGGGGGGGGGGGGTGGGTTTAAAGCACTTTTACAGCTAGCTAACTTCACTCTGGGTCCCGATGCTACTCTTAATACATAAATATAAACATTCGGTTCGCATAAAGGCTCCCAACTCAGTCAATACATCAAAGCAAAAACATAAAAATCAAATTAATCACTATAATAAACAAAGACGAGTACTCATGGCTAATTCTATTGTATGCCAGAGTAAATGAAAACCAATAGTTGAACCACGGCGGGCCAAGCCAAAGACATATCATCAAGCCCCGACCCACTGGTTAAAGTTTTACGAAGAGGCCGTCATTGAGTCTAAGGCCCAAACCGCCATCGTGCAATTAAAGAGTGAAGCATAGCCATCAACAATGATTGGGTTGACATTATGTTCCTCTACCTACAGAGAGGGGGACATATTGATTTTGATGTCGATCAGGTTGGCATTGGCATGACTTTTTCTTGTCAGCACAATATTTTGTGAACCAGCGGTTGGATTCTTACCAAATTTTCATGGATATATAATTGGGACATAACAAAGAACTGTTTAGATTTTAGTGACCTTGACCCAATTTTCAAGGTCACAGCAGTAGAAAAGCTGAAATTTCACGGTTGGGGGACATCTGTTTTCTGAAAACACTGTTACTAGTATAAGATACTTGCTATATCGCCATGGCTAGTATCTGCTATTTAGTAATAAAAAATGTATTTTTCTTTTGTTGCATATACAGTAAATCCTTGTTACAATGACAGCATTTGCTCCCAAAGGCGTTGTCAGTAAAATGAATTTGCTGTTTTACAGAATACTGAATGCAGACTGATATATAAGAAAGGTCTTGTTTTGTTCTTATTTCCTCATAGAACATATGTTTTGGATATTTGTTAGAATTGCCTCACTGAGGTGATTTTAACAAATATCCAAACCATATGTTTCTTTAAAGTATTAAATACAACATTCTTGCATAATTTGTGACTAAGGGAGGGTTTCTCGACAGTCAAATTGTCATTATAACGAATTTTTCATTGTATTGAATGTCAGTATTAAGAAGGTTGTCTGTACCTTATTTATCATTGTACCACTAATAACTTTGTACATTTAGTAATGAAAAATGTAATTTTTTTGAGAAAAAAAAATGTTTCAGTTCCAAGAGAAACTATACTGAAAAACAGTTTCCTGCAACATCAAAGAACACAGTACTAATGCCTCCTCTGAGAATACCACAGTCCAGTGCCTTTGTGGATCTGAACAATGATCTTACAGCAGGTATGTACTAGTGCCTACTCTGAGAAAACCACAGTCCCGTGCCTTTGTGGATTTGAACAATGATCTTACAGCAGGTATGTACGTGTGCCTCCTCTGAGAAAAACACAGTCCAGTGCCTTTGTGGATCTGAACAGTGATTTTACAGCAGGTATGTATGTGTGCCTTCTTTGAGAAAACCACAGTCCAGTGCCTTTGTAGATCTGAACAATGATCTTACAGCAGGTATGTACGTGTGCCTTCTTTGAGAAAACCACAGTCCCGTGCCTTTATGGATCGGGAACAATGATCTTACAGCAGGTATGTACTACTGCCTCCTCTGAGAAAACCACAGTCTAGTGCCTTTATGGATCTGAACAATGATCTTACAGCAGGTATGTACTACTGCCTCCTCTGAGAAAAACACAGTCTAGTGCCTTTATGGATCTGAACAATGATCTTACAGCAGGTATGTACTACTGCCTCCTCTGAGAAAACCACAGACCAGTGCCTTTGTAGATCTGAACAATGATCTTACAGCAGGTATGTACTACTGCCTCCTCTGAGAAAACCACAGTCTAGTGCCTTTATGGATCTGAACAATGATCTTACAGCAGGTATGTACTTCTGCTTCCTCTGAGAAAACCACAGTCCCGTGCCTTTGTAGATCTGAACAATGATCTTACAGCAGGTATGTACGTGTGCCTTCTTTGAGAAAACCACAGTCCAGTGCCTTTATGGATCTGAACAATGATCTTACAGCAGGTATGTACCAATGTCTTCTCTGAGAAAACTACAGTCCAGTGTCTTTATGGATCTGAACAATGAACTTGCAGCAGATATGTACCAATGTCTCCTCAGAAAACCACAGTCCAGTGCCTCTGTGGCACATTAAGTAAAAATGACCATGCCAGACCCACTTGTGTGGCCAGACCAGACTGAGCCACAGAATCAGGTACTTTTTCATATGGAGCTTTGTTGAGGCCCATGTTACGTGCTCAACAGTGAACGGGGCTACCTGAGTTTTTCTGTGCTACAAGGGAACACCCAATTATATTCAGGGAACAAGGGCAACATTTGTAAATATTTTAAGAGAACTAGGGAATTAACCTAATTTTGGGGGGACACGGAATATGAAGATTTGGAAAACACTTATGGGACAATAAGACCTTTGCGACCAGTGCAGACTCAGATCAGCCTGCACATCTGCATGAGCGTTGATGAGATAACTTTTGCTTTGACTGTACTATATGATGGAAAAATAAATAAATAAAAAAAAAATCGGACATGTATTTCATCAAATTGCTCTGAGAAACTCCGCATAACTTTGCGAGAAATATTGTGTAAGGGTACAATAATACTACTTAGAGTAACTTGGTGTACCGCATACTTTACACAGAACTTGCAAGTGTTTTCAATGTTGTCCGCCAAGTATAATGCGTTTACTCAGAATTATTCCAAGTGTGTTTTGGGAGGTCATGAAACAGAGAGATCTGGAGTAGAGAGTTTTTTGGTTCTTTTACCTGAGCTTTATTGTATGTCTAGTCTTAAATTTGAAAAGGTTCATTAACACTCAGCATTCTCTTGGCAAATTCAGCAGATTGATGATATTTTTCTTACTTTTCCCAGAAAAAGGTTTTGACGTTTCATGCAAATTGTCTCCTTATGAAACGTCAAAGCCTATTTTAAGGGAAAAATAAGAAAAAAAATATTTTGAAATGTCATCATCATATATCATATCATATCATATCATAATCGGATTTTTGATTAACGTGCAGGTACAGGGGCAACATTCACATCAGTGGGCCCCCTTTCAGATAGCTGGCTAGCTGCACACATGGCAGATCTCACACCAGATCTCCAGGTACGTCTGCCATGAGGGTTAATAGCTGAGAGCTTCCACTGTCTGCAATCCCTCTCTGTCAGCTGCTTCCATGTCATTTTGGGCCTTTCAGGCCCACGCTTCCATCAACCTGTATGTCAAAGGCTGTCTTGACTGCACCATTGGAGCGTTCCACATGTCCATACCATCAGAGTCTTCTCTCCTTCAGAATGAGGTCCAGATCCTCAATGCCAAGCCGCACAAGTAGCCTATTGGACCTGGTGGTGACAATGTCTTGCGGCCTGACATTGCAGATCTGTCTGATCATTGCCCTGTCATTTCGCTGCAGACGCTGGAGGTTTGGCTTGAACCTCATCTGCTGAGAATTTACCCAGCATGCTAAGCATTAGGCTTCAGGATGATATATCTGAAAAGTGTTGGCTGGATAGCACTTTGATCTGAGTCCACACTGTTTGGCTTGGGCATGTTTGATTTTTGTTCAAATATTTTGTTACAATTGGTTTCTCATAATGTAGTTAAGTTTGATCAGAGACTTCTTTGTCTGCATGTGTAAACTTTGCATGCTTGGCTGTCCAACATGTGCCCAGTGAAGATTCTCATCAGATTGCACCAATGTTCAGGCTGATCTGAAACTTTGCTAGGCATACATAGCTGAAGGTATTTTAACTTCATAATACATTAACCTATAGATAATGTGCTATTCTATTCTGTTATTCACCCCCTCCACAGAAAAACGACCTTTCAGTCCTGAAAAAGTCTTAATTCAGAAGGTCCCTTTAAACAGTTACCTGTATGACGTAGTTCCTCCCGCTCAAATGATCATGTGTCAGTTTCTTTTCTGTGGACTGTGAATTGTTCAAGGATTATTATTCTGTGTTAGAAAAAATGGATTAAAATTATTCTACACGGTTAAAATTTTTATATCCTTGACTTTCTCTGGTTCTATATTCACTCCTTCTACTATCTATGTACTTATTTTTGAAATATCGATTTTAGATTTCTTGTTTTCTCAATGTTAAATTTCTTCCTTTGTTTCCGCGTCAGTCGATGCATTTCGCCCACTGCAACTGTGGCCATTTAAAAGCTAAATGGGATACACATTTATCTTGTTTAACTTGTAATTCTTGCACACGTATCTCTCCGTGTTATATTTGCAGTTCCTGGACAGAAAAAGTTTGGAACCTAGCAGAAAGAAGACGTCTTCATGCCACTAGAAAATCAGTTATGACGCAGAAGAAAAAACAGAAGAAATCAAAGAAATCCAAGAAGTCCCAGTCAGACATGTCTGACAACGGGACAGTTGATGAGAGCACCGCCCCTCATAGCTATACTGCTCGGGGCAGGACCCATCAAGGTGGCAGCCCAGCAGACTTAGTCTGACCGGGCACTAAGCCCACCAGTCACCGGTCATCCAGTCACCGGTCAACCAGTCTACCAGTCACCCAGTCACTGGGCAACTTATCTCCGGTCATCCAGTCACCGGTCATCCAGTCACTGGTCATCCAGTCACCGGTCAACCAGTCACCAGTCAACCAGTCACCAGGCACCAGTCAACTAGGCTCCAGTCAACCAGGCATTGGCTTACAGTCATTCACATATGACCTACAAACACAAATTCCGCCTGGTTATATACCTATAAATGTGCCTGTACAAAACTACGCTCCGTCCATAAGTAGCCACATTTCACATGGTAGTGTCCACAGACTATCCAATGTTTTAATTCCTGGATATGAACGTTCTGAAAGACTAGAACTTCCTAATCCAGCTTCTTCCTCTAGACAGATAATTCCACTCGAACCTGATTTTTCGCAGGTCTCAGATCCGAGTGTAATGATTGAGCCTCCTAATTCAACTGATTTATCTATCTCCAGACCTTCAAGGAAGGATCAGTCAAAAAGAGAGCATAAATCTAAAAAGAGAAGAAGACATCGATCGTCCTCTTCTTCTATCTCTACTTCTAGATCAGACTCTTTGAGTTCTTCTCGGCGAAAGAAAAATTCAGAGATCTAAGCACGCTCATAACAAGAGAAGAAGACGATCGATGACGCCTTCTTCTTCATCAAATTCCTCCCAATCTCAACTTGACATTGGTAGATACACAAGGGCTCATAAATCTCCCCAGGTTGTTCAAACGCCAACTCCAATACAACCTGAGGAGACTAATTTTAGTCCAGTCACTAATCAACCTATTAATTATGATCAGTTTCAACCGAATCTCACTCAACAGAACAAGGAGTCAGATTTGGAAACTGAATTCAAAGTCTGGTCATTTGATCGTGCGATTAACGAGATCTTCCGGCTTCTTCCTCCTGAGTTATGCCCCAAAACTCAGCAGGATCAAGCTCCATTAAAACCTCTCTCTCGGATTTAACAATTAATGGAGTCTCGTTCCACTCCATTACTTGTCCTCCCGATATCCAAATTAGTAGAAAATACAACAAAATATATTCAAAATAGACTAGACTCCGACAAATGTTCAAGAGATTGGATTTGCCCGCAAAGCTTAGTTTCGGCTCTTGCTCCGACTAAATTCTACAAGAGCCAAAACCAATATTTGCCAACTGACAATATCCCTCAATTAGAAGCGGATGCGTCTCTTCTAGACATTTCTAATAAAGGAAGAGCTTCCATTCCGCTGAAGAATCTGGAAGCATGGGAAATGAAGGCTAGAAAACTAGTCTCCATTAATTCTCATGCTGATCTATTTTCTTCAGCTGCCTTCCTTTCATTACAACAGGAATCGATGTCAGTTGCGGCCCTTTCCAGACTTCTGGAGGCCGTAGCCAAATTGATTAAACATGCTACTGCCATGTCTACACTTTTAACTACTGAATTATTCCAAGCTAGGAGGGACGCAGCCCTAGCTTCATCTAAACTACTTCTCGACAATTCCACATACGAGTTAAGGAACGCTCCTATTAACTCAAAATCCTTATTTGACGACAGGATAAAAGAAATAGCTAAATCAAACTTTAAAGCTCAACAGCAAAGGTTTCTAGCTTCTACATCCATTCAGTCACAATCTCATTCTTTTAATCCTCCTTCTCAGAGTAGAGCTTTCAAGATACCTAAATATCCTACTAAACAAACAACATCCAGACCTAAACCTACGCAATCGTATAGGTCCAAAAATATTCCGCAAAGCTCATCTTCTCACACTAAGAAAGATAATATCTGGTAACATCCGTCAGTTCCCCTCCTCTAAACCTGCCTCTTCCTCCGCAAGATTATGAAGGCCCGCCCTTTCCACTGCCTGCTCTTCCACCCCCAGACATTCCAGTGGGAGGACGATTGGCCCATTTTGCGGAAAAATGGGAGGAAATAACAGACAACAAATGGGTCCTCTCTATCGTAAGAAACGGATTCAGGATACCATTCATCAAAATTCCTCCTTTGACATCTGTTCCGATCAGAATGAGTCAATCCTCTTCCCTGTTTCTCAGAGAAGAGATCGAAAACCTTCTCAACAAACGGGCAGTGGAAAGGGTACAGAATCCGGGAACTCCCGGCTTTTATTCCCGGATATTCCTTGTGCCAAAAAAGAACGGAAAGTTTCGTTTAATAATAGACCTGTTTTTATTAAACCATTACATAGAGAAACAAGCATTCAAAATGGAAAGTCAAATCGGTAAGACAAGCGATGAGACTCAACGATTGGGCTGTCTCCATAGATTTAACAGATGCATACCTACACGTGCCGATACATCATCAATCCAGGAAGTATCTTCGCTTCGTACACGAAGATCAGGTATATCACTTTTCAGCCCTACCGTTCGGAATGTCCCTAAGTCCGTTAATTTTTTCGAAACTGATGGACGTTCAAGCAGCTTTTCTATGCCAATGTGCCATATCAGTTTTTCCATACCTAGACGATTGGCTGATAAAAAATCTGATTCGCAACCGACTGATTACTCAGACAAAATTTTGCATTCAAACTATCCAAAGCCTAGGTTTTCTGCCAAATCTCAAGAAGTCAGATCTCTTTCCTGCTTAGAAATTCACCTTCATAGGTATGGAATTTCTGACGCAACAAAATTTAGTCAGGGTTCCAGCGGATCGTGTACAGAACCTTATTCTAACAATCAAGAAAATAATGTCAGCCAAACATGTATCGGCACGAACTTTCCTTTCTCTTTTGGGCAAACTCAGTGCTGCTGCAGACCTTGTTCTCCTAGGCAGACTGCACTTACGTCCTCTTCAGATGTGCCTGCTGTCTGTCTGGAAACCTCATATTCTTCCTCTTGATCACCCGATCTCGATAAACGGTATGATTCGATCTCACTTACAATGGTGGATAAACCCCATTTGATTCGAGACAGGGACTTCTATCCATCCTCCAGACCCCGAATTCTTCCTTTATACGGATGCCAGTCATTACGGTTGGGGAGCTCATTTAGAGCCGACAACACTGTCCTTTCATGGTCGCTGGACAGAAAACCAATCCCAGCTCCATATCAATATGTTAGAAATGATGGCCATAAGATTAGCACTGAAACAAGCCTAAACATTTATTCACCATTCTTGCATCATGATATCCACAGACAACACAACAGTGGTCTCATATATCAACAAACAGGGTGGCACTCATTCCCCCAATCTTTGCGTAGAAGTTTGGAAAATACTCAGTTGGTGCTGGAACAAGACATAGTTATCAGAGTACGTCACATCCCAGGCAAATTCAACATTCTTGCAGACAGCCTCTCAAGACTAGACAAACCTATCAAGACAGAATGGGCTCTGGATCAAACAGTTGCGAATTCAGTATTCCAGATGCTCAACTTCCCAAATGTGGATCTGTTTGCGACAAGATTCAATCACAGACTCCCATTATATGTCTCTCCAGTACAAGTCTACAAAGCATTAGCGATAGATGCCCTGTCCATGGACTGGAATCATCTTCATGCATATGCTTTTCCTCCTTTTATTCTGATACCTGCTGTTCTAGAAAAAATCCGACAACATCAGTGCAGAATAGTTCTCATAGCTCCGTTCTGGCCACAACAACAGTGGTTCTCCGAACTTCTTCTTCTATTAGTGTCAGCTCCGATTCGCCTGCCACTAATTCTAAGACTACTAACTCAATCCAAAGGAAGATTTGTCCATCAAAACCTCCCAATTCTCGACCTTCACGCTTGGGAGTTATCAAACAATCAATCAGAGATAAGAAATTTTCACAAAACGTTGCAGATTTTGTCTCCAGATCAAGAAGAGCATCTACACAAAAAGTCTACGATGCAAAATGGACCATCTTCTCTAATTGGTGTCATACAAAAAAGGTTAATCCGATCTCGGCCCCTATTACAGTTATAGCCGATTTCTTAATCTTTCTCTTTTCGGAAAAGAAATGTCAGATTAGTACTATTAAAGGTTATAGATCTATGATCTCTAACGCTTTAAAATTCAAAACTGGTAATAGAATGGGATCTAATCCAGTTTTATCTGAACTTATCAGATCTTTTGAACTTCAACGACCAGTACAGAGATCTCTTACACCTAAATGGGACTTATCGTGGGTTTTAGTATGTCTACAAAAACCACCTTTTGAACCTCTTGATAAGGCTTCTAAATTTCATGTTACTATCAAGACAGCCTTTCTCTTAGCTCTTACCACTGCAAAAAGGTGTAGTGAAATACATGCTCTAGCTATGGATTCACAACATTTAATATTTAATCAATCTGATGGTTCAGTTTCCTTGATTCTTAAATCTGGCTTTTTAGCAAAAAACCAGCTTCCTTCTGTTAAACCAGATCCTATTGTTGTTCCTAGTCTTGCTCGAACATACTGACAGACTTCTTTGCCCCGTTAGGGCTCTGAAATTCTATCTCAAAATGACTGGCTCTTATCGCCAGAATAGAACTAGACGTTTCTTCCTATTAAAGGCAATAAGGATATTTCTAAAGATACTGTCTCGAGATGGATATCTTACACTGTTAAACTTGCCTATAGGAAACTCACTAAACGAGACATCTCTTTCCTTAAAATCAAAGCTCATGAAGTTAGAGCTCTTTCATCTTCTTGGGCTTTCTTTGACAAAGTTCCTCTCAATGATATACTTCAAGCAGCGGTTTGGAATAGTTCATCAGCTTTTGCCGAATTCTATCTCAGAGACATGTCTCAACAAGCACAGAATCTCCAAAGTTTGGGCCCCATTGTAGTGGCCGAAAAAGTGGTGGGGGGGCCAACAGCAATCAGCTATGGATGTGTAAACAACGTCAACAGCCCCCCTAGACCTGATGCTAATTATATTATACCTTTATTATATATATATCTTAACCCTGGATTACTTTATCCTTGGTTAAAGGACCTTATTATTGCCTTAAGCACTAATTATGTCCTCATTATATATATATATATATAAAAATAAATCTTTTTACTAAGTCTTAATTCAGAAGTTGGGACTAACTTAGGAGGAGAAATCCTCCCTCCTATTCTACAAATTCTAGCACATTATCTATAGGTTAATGTATTACGAAGTTAAAATGAAGTTTTTTAAAAGTAAAACATATTTTAATGAGTAATACTTAACCTATAGATAAGTATTTATCATCCCACCTCCCTTCCCTCGCTCTTTTCTCCTAATTGTGTATTGTTTTTTCACATAAAAGAAACTGACACATGATCATTTGAGCGGGAGGAACTACGTCATACAGGTAACTGTTTAAAGGGACCTTCTGAATTAAGACTTTATCACGACTGAAAGGTCGTTTTTCTGTGGAGGGGGTGAATAACAGAATAGAATAGCACATTATCTATAGGTTAAGTATTACTCGTTAAAATATGTTTTACTTTTAAAAAACTTCATGTTTTCTGACATTGCGATCTTATGTAATATTTATTTTGTTGCAGATGTGTGCATTGTCTCAGTAATAAATGAAGTTCCCAGTCTTGAGTTTTGGTATAATAAGGTAAGAGTTCATTATTTATAGATTCTTTACTATTCAGTTAAATTAGTTTACCCTTTACCACTCTCTGGGCTAATTTAGCAGAGGATAAATTGATGATATTTCTCTCATTTCATGACAAGTTTTTCTCTTAGAAAAAAAGTGGCAAAAAATTCTTGCTCAACTGATAATTTAACCAGATGTTTTATGGCTACTGCCCTCAACTCTCCTACACGAGTCTGTTCACAACAGGTGGTATTACCAGTTCCCTGCACTGCAAAATATAGTCTTAAAATCTTTATTTTTTAACATAGGAAACCATTTAAAAATTGTAATTTGATTAATTTTTTATCCAGATGTAGATTTTGGTACCGGTTTTGAGCTTCTTCATTGTGTTTTATATTTAAGAATTTTGTGTGCAGGTTTCTAGTTAACTGTCTTTTCAGTATTACTGAACTAATTGCATAACAGAGCATAATTTTATTGGCAACTGGGCAGAGTTTTATGGTCTTAGTCATCAAAAACATATGAGAAAGCAATACCCCACTAACCCAACTTTGATATAGTAATAGTCGGGTTTGTGGGGTCAAATTCTCTAAGAGAAAAACATGGCATGTTCCTAGTAAAAAGGCTATGACATTTCATGCAAATTGTCTCACAATTTGCATGAAATGTCAAAGCCTTTTTTCTGGAAAAATAAGAAAAATATGTGTATATGTCATGTGATGAAAATTTTACCTAGCATGGTGCGGATAATTTTGCGATATTTTTTCTTATTTTTCCACAAAAACATATGTTGTGGGTACTTATTAGAAGCGCCTCCACAAGGCGCTTCTACTGAGAAATCACAACATATGCTTTTTTGGAGAACTGGGAAAAATTATCACAGAATTATCATCAAATACTCTGAACAAGTCCTCTGATTAATGCTTGGTGTTTCAAGATAATGTGGTGATTGAGGTTGTAAATTTTCTTATTTTTGTACCAAAATAGAAATTGTGGGCAACTCATTGAAAGTGCTTTGTCACAGTGATTCAAGTAAGTAAGTACACGGTGGCTCAGTTGGATGCGCTGTTC
The DNA here is from genome assembly GCA_964016985.1 of Anodontia alba. Lineage (NCBI taxonomy): Eukaryota > Metazoa > Mollusca > Bivalvia > Lucinida > Lucinidae > Anodontia > Anodontia alba. Next base: position 105,536,846 of record OZ024827.1, on the reverse strand, counting down.
GAATGGAGACCAGGAGGTCACGGGTCCAATCCCTGCCGAGGTCGGCAACATTCTTTAGTGGAGATTGATCATGAAATATTTTCTACGGTCATTCTCTCCCTTCCACTGATTCAAGGAGGGAAGTTATCAGTTTCTGGCGAAAGAATGTGCACAATACTGGTTAACCGCTAAGAGGACTGAGCCTGCTAACTGACCGCGCTCAACATGACCTCATTAGGTTGACTGGGCTATAAAACCTCAACACAAACAAACAAGTACTCACAAGATACTGACACAGTGGCTCAGGGTAGAGCGTCCGCTTTGTGACTAGGAGGTTGTGGGTTCGATCCCCGTACCAAAGACTTTAAAAATGGTACTAGCTGCTCTTTCGCTTGTTGTAAGCATTAAGAAAGTAGAGCTAGAATTGGTCAGCTCAGTGTCAATATAATGTGACTGGGTGGAATATCATGTCATGTGTCTGAGGTGTGATATTTCAGTGAGGCAGCACTCTAAAAGTGAGCATTGAGCATTCTTATTTTCTCTGAAAAATAAAATCAGTTTTAGAATGCTGTCTGCTACAAGTTGCTTAGTGCTTTAAGGAATAACTCATGCCCAAATATTGATAATTCTTGCCCTTTAGATCACAAATAGATTAAAATGCAAAGCCGTAGAATAAAATAAAATAAATTTTGGATTGATCATATATGCAACACTCAGGAGCCTTGCCCTTAACATTTGAAGGTCCAGAACAAGGTTCTGGGAGTAAAAACTGCCAAAATGTGAGTCAGGGGAAACCCTAGTCTTTGTAGAGCGTATATGTCAGATGGTACATTTTAACTTCATAATACATTAACCTATAGATAATGTGCTATTCTATTCTGTTTTCACACCTTCCACAGAAAAAACGACCTTTCAGTCGTTAATTAAAGTCTTAAACCAGAAGGTCCCTTAGGCAGTTACCTGTGTGACGTAACTCTTCCCGCTCAATTGACCACGTGTCAGTTTCTTTTCTGTGGACAAAGAAATTCAACAAGGATTATTTACCTGTGATAGAAATTTTGGATTATTTCTTTCCTCACGGATAAATTTATGTATCCTTGTGTTTCTTTTGTTTATTTATCACTCCTTTCACTTTCTGTGTTATTATTTAAAATTTTCAATTTTCGATTTCATGTATTTTTGACTGGTCTTTTTCCACATGCGTTTTGGCGACTCTCGCTTTTCGGCACAACACTCGTGCGCGATCGGTTCGATAGTCGTGTTTATATATGCAGAATATTTTTGTTCTTTTCGTTCCAGGTTATTCAGCAATTACGATATGTTTTTTTCCTGGACTTTTGTTTGCAGAGATCTTCAGTTGGCTAAAGATTCTCATGGTGGAGAAGCTGATTGTAAAGAACTTGTCAACCCTTGATGGGTTATAAGACAATTCTTTACTGATGGGAGCCCCACCCCATATGGCTATACTGCCGGGGTAAGACCCATCAAGGTGGCATCTTTGGGTACTTAGTATCCTATAAAGTCTAAGTCCACCAGTCACCAGTCACCAGTCATCCAGTTACCAGTCACCAGTCACCAGTCAACCAGGCTCCAGTCAATCAGCTTCACCAGTCACCAGTCAATCAGGTGCCAGTCAACCAGGCACCAGTCACCAGTCATCCAGGTGCCAGTCAACCAGGCACCAGTCACCAGTCACCCAGTCACCAGTCACCCAGTCACCAGTCACCAGTCAACTAGTCTCCAGTCAATAATTTAATTATTTTCTGGAAAGACTTAGTTTCTGACATATTTCACCGGACAAAATAGTCACGTATACTAACTTCCGGTCATTATGTCTAATTATTAAAAAAAAAAAAAAAAAAAAAAAAAAAAAAAAATTTTTTTCACTGGGCAAAGTATCAGTAATATTTCTGATACTTATACCCGGTCATATTATTATATTATTTCTGATTTTTCACCAGGCAAACTTTTACAGAAAGTGTCTGGTCAATTTTTGCCTAATAATTAATTATCTTCGGGAAAAAGTTTCGAATACTTGTGCCCGCTCAGTTTTCATATATAATCTCCCTTTTTCATCGGACTAGAGTTACGAATACTACTATCCGATCAATTTGTCAAATTACTTGTAACTTTACCGGGCAACAGTTACGAATATTAGTGTCCGGTCATTGTGTCGGGTAACTAGTGTCAAAATAATGATTACTAATTCCCGAACAATCTATTATCGTTCATAGAGCTCCATTCACGTTTAAGTCAATGGATATAGGTTATTAAGTGAAATACATAATAACTTTTTATACAAAAAAATTCTGTACAGTCTTTCCCAAATCAGACTAGAATTTTTAATATTCCATTGACTTATTATAGGTGTGTAATTCCATTAATATTTTAAATTAACTTATGTTTTATCTCTTTTATCCGCTAGAAAGAGTTAAACTTCCGACTATAACAAAATTCTTACCGGGCAGCAGTTCGTAGACTAGTGCCAGGTCATTCAAATGATGTTTTATCTCTTTAATTCGCTAGACAGCGTTTAAATTCCGGCTCTAACGAAAATTTCATCGGGAGGCACTTCGTAGAGTAGTGCCAGGTCATTCTAACGAAATTCCACCGGGCATTAGTTTTGTAGACTTTGTGTCGGATTACTAGTGTGTTCCAGGCTCAACATATATTCATATATAACCACTATAGACATGTATAGTCTTGGATTATAGGTTATTGAATGACAGCGATGGGTTCTAATACCTAGTAGCCATTTATATTGTTGAATTCTGTCCAGTTACTTTTGAACTTGACTTAAATTCTATATATATATTTATTATTGAAAATGAATTAAGAATTATCGGTTACGATCAAATTCGCAATTCATTCACTAAGTGTAGAAGATACTTCCAGCTATAATTATATCTCGTTTGTTCGCTACAAAGAGATTAACTTCTTACATATTCACCTTATTCGGCTCTAGGGCAAAGGTGAACTATAAAACTATCGTTATTTACAAGAAGAAAAATATACACGAAATATAAAAATTTTTCTTCTTTCCTCCCCTGTTTTTCTTCTACATGCTCCGATATGTAATCAGCATGTAATCTAAGGAGTAAATTGACAAGAAAGTAGCAATCGATCTTTTCTACTTTCTATTAATTTTAACTTCATAATACATTAACCTATAGATAATGTGCTATTCTATTCTGTTTTCACACCTTCCACAGAAAAAACGACCTTTCAGTCGTTAATTAAAGTCTTAAACCAGAAGGTCCCTTAGGCAGTTACCTGTGTGACGTAACTCTTCCCGCTCAATTGACCACGTGTCAGTTTCTTTTCTGTGGACAAAGAAATTCAACAAGGATTATTTACCTGTGATAGAAATTTGGATTATTTCTTTCCTCACGGATAAATTTATGTATCCTTGTGTTTCTTTTGTTTATTTATCACTCCTTTCACTTTCTGTGTTATTATTTAAAATTTTCAATTTTCGATTTCATGTATTTTTGACTGGTCTTTTTCCACATGCGTTTTGGCGACTCTCGCTTTTCGGCACAACGCTCGTGCGCGATCGGTTCGATAGTCGTGTTTATATATGCAGAATTTTTTTGTTCTTTTCGTTCCAGGTTATTCAGCAATTACGATATGTTTTTTTTTCCTGGACTTTTGTTTGCAGAGATCTTCAGTTGGCTAAAGATTCTCATGGTGGAGAAGCTGATTGTAAAGAACTTGTCAACCCTTGATGGGTTATAAGACAATTCTTTACTGATGGGAGCCCCACCCCATATGGCTATACTGCCGGGGTAAGACCCATCAAGGTGGCATCTTTGGGTACTTAGTATCCTATAAAGTCTAAGTCCACCAGTCACCAGTCACCAGTCACCCAGTCACCAGTCACCAGTCACCAGTCACCCAGGCTCCAGTCAATCAGCTTCACCAGTCACCAGTCAATCAGGTGCCAGTCAACCAGGCACCAGTCACCAGTCATCCAGGTGCCAGTCAACCAGGCACCAGTCACCAGTCACCCAGTCACCAGTCACCCAGTCACCAGTCACCAGTCACCCAGTCCCCAGTCACCAGTCAACTAGTCTCCAGTCAATAATTTAATTATTTTCTGGAAAGACTTAGTTTCTGACATATTTCACCGGACAAAATAGTCACGTATACTAACTTCCGGTCATTATGTCTAATTATTAAAAAATTTTTTTCACTGGGCAAAGTATCAGTAATATTTCTGATACTTATACCCGGTCATATTATTATATTATTTCTGATTTTTCACCAGGCAAACTTTTACAGAAAGTGTCTGGTCAATTTTTGCCTTATAATTAATTATCTTCGGGAAAAAGTTTCGAATACTTGTGCCCGCTCAGTTTTCATATATAATCTCCCTTTTTCATCGGACTAGAGTTACGAATACTACTATCCGATCAATTTGTCAAATTTCTTGTAACTTTACCGGGCAACAGTTACGAATATTAGTGTCCGGTCATTGTGTCGGGTAACTAGTGTCAAAATAATGATTACTAATTCCCGAACAATCTATTATCGTTCATAGAGCTCCATTCACGTTTAAGTCAATGGATATAGGTTATTAAGTGAAATACATAATAACTTTTTATACAAAAAATTCTGTACAGTCTTTCCCAAATCAGACTAGAATTTTTAATATTCCATTGACTTATTATAGGTGTGTAATTCCATTAATATTTTAAATTAACTTATATTTTTTATCTCTTTTATCCGCTAGAAAGAGTTAAACTTCCGACTATAACAAAATTCTTACCGGGCAGCAGTTCGTAGACTAGTGCCAGGTCATTCAAATGATGTTTTATCTCTTTAATTCGCTAGACAGCGTTTAAATTCCGGCTCTAACGAAAATTTCATCGGGAGGCACTTCGTAGAGTAGTGCCAGGTCATTCTAACGAAATTTCACCGGGCAGTAGTTTCGTAGACTTTGTGTCGGATTACTAGTGTGTTCCAGGCTCAACATATATTCATATATAACCACTATAGACATGTATAGTCTTGGATTATTGGTTATTGAATGACAGCGATGGGTTCTAATACCTAGTAGCCATTTATATTGTTGAATTCTGTCCAGTTACTTTTGAACTTGACTTAAATTCTATATATATATTTATTATTGAAAATGAATTAAGAATTATCGGTTACGATCAAATTCGCAATTCATTCACTAAGTGTAGAAGATACTTCCAGCTATAATTATATCTCGTTTGTTCGCTACAAAGAGATTAACTTCTTACATATTCACCTTATTCGGCTCTAGGGCAAAGGTGAACTATAAAACTATCGTTATTTATAAGAAGAAAAATATACACGAAATATAAAAATTTTTCTTCTTTCCTCCCCTGTTTTTCTTCTACATGCTCCGATATGTAATCAGCATGTAATCTAAGGAGTAAATTGACAAGAAAGTAGCAATCGATCTTTTCTACTTTCTATTAATTTTTCATTCTTAAGGTATCGGAAATTTACACCAACCAGATAAATAAATTAACAGTTTATTTATTTATTCACTACCTCTCTAGATTACTACGATTTAAAATTCTAGTTGAGGTACATATTTTCCTTTTGCCTTTTCTACATGGAAAATAGTTGATCCGATAAGCTATTATTCTATTTTATACTATCTTTTGATTGATTATATAAGAGTCTAGGTCAGTCGTGCTCTGTCTAAACTCTGCTATAAAAAAAAAAAAAAAAAAAAAAAAAAAAATCTTATATTTAGGCATAGATATAATTCGATACGTTCTTTACTTTGCCTGTTTTATTTTTTCTTCTGGATCATTTAAGACTACGATAGCAATATACCAGATATTTTTGCCTCAGTAAGAATCTATTACGCTGAAGATTCTTCATATTGGAATAATAATTTTATTATGATTATAATTCTAGACCCAATTAATCCTCGTATATTATAGGTCTACTTTATCTTATTGAGGAATAGTTTTGCTTCGACTAGCTCTATACCTCTAATATTTTATTTATAACTAGAGTCCATGTCAATCAAAATTTTCTTGCACTTTGGTATTGACAATGGATACATATTTAGTAAAGGCATTAATTATTCAGTACGTGACAGATTATTATTGCCTAAATTAGATTTTATATACAATACTTTCCTTTTGATATTTTGTTTTATTGACTTTGTAACTATTCAGAAACTGCCAAAGTCAATCATTTCCTTCCTCTAAACTTACCGAAGCTCTAGATTATGTTGATATATATTTTTGATATATGCTTAGAGGTTAATTAACGAGAGTTTACCTCATAATAGCAGATATTATTATAATTATATTAATCAATCTATAGTCTAGGCTTAGACAAAAGGGAAAACATCCTTAATTACGAGCCGGTAAAGAATTAAGACACTCTTAATTATCTCTTTACCCCTCCTTTATGTTTACATTCGTTAAAGGGATCATAGTAATTCTCGCTAAGAGTTCAAGTTCAGTTTGCGAATAATGCAAAGATTAATATCTTGATTTCCAGTCCGCATCAAAAATGGTCTATATATATAGATAAATATCTTTCCGAAACTGGATATTTATTTATTTTTTCCACACAATAAGTCATTTCAAGATGTCGATGTTTTTGAAATGCACTGCTTCAATTTATAATATAAAATATGTTTATATTAACTTCACAACTTAGTAAGTGCTGCACCTACGTTCCTGGTCAGATCTTACTTTTGTGATACGTTTTTGAACATACTGAAAGTTTTCTCCGATTATACATTCGGTAAATAAACTTTCGAGTAGTATTTATGCCTTTAAACATTCAGATTATTTGATAATTGTTGGAGATAATATATTATTCCGATATTTATATATCTATCTTCATTATTTATCTTTCTCATCTTACTTTTAAATTAGATTGACCTTCTCGCTACGTTCCAGGTTTAAATCTAGCTAACATTGTGGAACAGTCATCTTTTTATTTCCTAAACAATATTTTAACTTTTTTCTCAGTATTCAGAGCATAACGACTTCATGAATACTTGAAAATAATTCAATTCTACGCTTGTTAAACTAAGCCTAAAACAAGCCCTAGTTTTTTAGAATGGATATTATCCTTCGATTCAGTTCATGGAGATACATCCTCTTAGATCCCATTATCTCTATTTCAATCATTCAAAATTCTAATGACTAAGTACTCCTTTTCTACGTACGAATACAGAATATCGAGTCACTGTTGCTGCATATTGGTTAAAGATTAAACAAATTTTATCTTAAACCTATATGACGTTAAATTAATTATTATCTCTTTCATATACATGTTTTTACCCTTCCGTCAGGGATCGCGGTAATAATATTATTACTCTCTATGGTTTACACATAGATCTCGAGAGTATATATATGTATTTTCTTCCTGAACTCATTTGCGAGTACGTAATTTGATATTTCAGGAATTACCAATTATGCAGACATAGATTTTATTCTATTAATATTCAATTCTAAAAATTTGATTGAATGTTTATCTTTAAAATTTCTGGGCAGTAATTTTATAGAGAGTTATATGTTTAATAATTCCTTGCTTAAATAATAGTTACGCTTAACCTATGATTTATAGCGGGAATTTTGTTCAGTAGTATAATTTTTATTTAGTATTAATATATTTCTTACTATTCTTAAATATGCGTATAGAATAGTAATACTATCTCTTAACTTTTAAATTAAGTGTTTTTTGAGATTAATAATCAGTATTATTGTATAATCTTTCTTCAGAGATTATCACACTATTACTTTTTCTCTGAGTCCTTCTCTTTTTATGAACATTTTGATTCGTATCAAAGTGGATTTTTAACATTTCTTGATTTCCATGATTATTTACTCAGGAGTACTTTTCATGGCAATCTTCTGGTATAGAAAGATTCTATCCAGCTTATTTATTATTGCTTAATCTTATCAATACGGTAAGATTTAGCCAAACTATGACCGTCATACAGTTTGCTGCGATCAACCTTATTCTTATCTCTTTTATTGTCTGTCAAACTCTTTAGTTATGATGTTGACAGTTTATTCTTTATTTTTTTGTCAGGACATCAAACGCTTTTATATGTCTATGACAAAACTAATTATCAATGGTTTAAGTTGTTTTTTCTTCCCAGCAGTTATATGCAAACTCTGTATTATTTTATTGCTTGACTAAAAATTCGTTATACAATTAGTCTAGCAATAGTTTTAACCATTATGTTTGTCTATACCTTTTTTCTTCTGATGGATAACTTAGTTATAGTTAAGTTAACTCCATCTACTTTTATTATCTCCCCTTCTTTAATTTGATCAAGGGAAATAATTACACATTATGGTTATTTTAAGTCTGTGTCTGTTCATCGGAAACTGTCCTGTCGCTCCAATTAACAGAATTTAATTAGTTTATAATTCTAATAGCTTAGACTATTACAATTACATAGCTTCACATATCTAGAATTTTATCCAAAATATCTACATATGTCAGTTATCTATAGGAAACTCCACCGAGTAGACTTTTCCTTATTTATTCAAGATCCTACATAGACTACTTACAGTGTATGGTCTTGGCTTTTTGTTTTACAAATTTTGTTTTCAAAATATTTCTATATTCCTAGCTTACTTTGCGATGGAATATTTATGTTATGTCTCAATGACTCCCTTTTCTTTTTGAAGCCAATTGTTGTTTCCCAAGAAGAAAAAAAGAGGGGGGGGCCGATGTTAGGTCTCTGAGACTTAAGAACTGGCTTCCTCTAGAGTCTACTAATATATATAAGGTTGTTAGATCATAACACCTTAAAGCTATTTTGTGAATCTAGACCATTCTTTCTATTAAATATAGAATTAGAATGTATCTGATTCCTTTGAGTTTCCTGAGTCTTAACCAGAAGTGGTGAGATATTATTGGTGTTAGAATTAGGAGAGCACCTCCCTCCTATTCTGCAAATTCTAGCACATTATCTATAGGTTAATGTATTATGAAGTTAAAATGAAGTTTTTTAAAAGTAAAACATATTTTAACGAGTAATACTTAACCTATAGATAATCAATTATCTCCCTCCGCCCACCCTCGCTTATCTCTCCTAATTGTGTCTATTGTTTTACACATAAAAGAAACTGACACGTGGTCAATTGAGCGGGAAGAGTTACGTCACACAGGTAACTGCCTAAGGGACCTTCTGGTTTAAGACTTTAATTAACGACTGAAAGGTCGTTTTTTCTGTGGAAGGTGTGAAAACAGAATAGAATAGCACATTATCTATAGGTTAAGTATTACTCGTTAAAATATGTTTTACTTTTAAAAAACTTCATTTTTCATTCTTAAGGTATCGGAAATTTACACCAACCAGATAAATAAATTAACAGTTTATTTATTTATTCGCTACCTCTCTAGATTACTACGATTTAAAATTCTAGTTGAGGTACATATTTTCCTTTTGCCTTTTCTACATGGAAAATAGTTGATCCGATAAGCTATTATTCTATTTTATACTATCTTTTGATTGATTATATTAGAGTCTAGGTCAGTCGTGTTCTGTCTAAACTCTGCTATAAAATAATAAATAAGAAAAAAATCTTATATTTAGGCATAGATATAATTCGATACGTTCTTTACTTTGCCTGTTTTATTTTTTTCTTCTGGATCATTTAAGACTACGATAGCAATATACCAGATATTTTTGCCTCAGTAAGAATCTATTACGCTGAAGATTCTTCATATTGGAATAATAATTTTATTATGATTATAATTCTAGACCCAATTAATCCTCGTATATTATAGGTCTACTTTATCTTATTGAGGAATAGTTTTGCTTCGACTAGCTCTATACCTCTAATATTTTATTTATAACTAGAGTCCATGTCAATCAAAATTTTCTTGCACTTTGGTATTGACAATGGATACATATTTAGTAAAGGCATTAATTATTCAGTACGTGACAGATTATTATTGCCTAAATTAGATTTTATATACAATACTTTCCTTTTGATATTTTGTTTTATTGACTTTGTAACTATTCAGAAACTGCCAAAGTCAATCATTTCCTTCCTCTAAACTTACCGAAGCTCTAGATTATGTTGATATATATTTTTGATATATGCTTAGAGGTTAATTAACGAGAGTTTACCTCATAATAGCAGATATTATTATAATTATATTAATCAATCTATAGTCTAGGCTTAGACAAAAGGGAAAACATCCTTAATTATTAGTATACGAGCCGGTAAAGAATTAAGACACTCTTAATTTTCTCTTTACCCCTCCTTTATGTTTACATTCGTTAAAGGGATCATAGTAATTCTCGCTAAGAGTTCAAGTTCAGTTTGCGAAGAATGCAAAGATTAATATCTTGATTTCCAGTCCGCATCAAAAATGGTCTATATATATAGATAAATATCTTTCCGAAACTGGATATTTATTTATTTTTCCACACAATAAGTCATTTCAAGATGTCGATGATTTTGAAATGCACTGCTTCAATTTATAATATAAAATATGTTTATATTAACTTCACAACTTAGTAAGTGCTGCACCTACGTTCCTGGTCAGATCTTACTTTTGTGATACGTTTTTGAACATACTGAAAGTTTTCTCCGATTATACATTCGGTAAATAAACTTTCGAGTAGTATTTATGCCTTTAAACATTCAGATTATTTGATAATTGTTGGAGATAATATATTATTCCGATATTTATATATCTATCTTCATTATTTATCTTTCTCATCTTACTTTTAAATTAGATTGACCTTCTCGCTACGTTCCAGGTTTAAATCTAGCTAACATTGTGGAACAGTCACTTTTTTATTTCCTAAACAATATTTTAACATTTTTCTCAGTATTCAGAGCATAACGACTTCATGAATACTTGAAAATAATTCAGTTCTACGCTTGTTATACTAAGCCTAAAACAAGCCCTAGTTTTTTAGAATGGATATTATCCTTCGATTCAGTTCATGGAGATACATCCTTTTAGATCCCATTATCTCTATTTCAATCATTCAAAATTTTAATGACTAAGTACTCCTTTTCTACGTACGAATACAGAATATCGAGTCACTGTTGCTGCATATTGGTTAAAGATTAAACAAATTTTATCTTAAACCTATATGACGTTAAATTAATTATTATCTCTTTCATATACATGTTTTTACCCTTCCGTCAGGGATCGCGGTAATAATATTATTACTCTCTATGGTTTACACATAGATCTCGAGAGTATATATATGTATTTTCTTCCTGAACTCATTTGCGAGTACGTAATTTGATATTTCAGGAATTACCAATTATGCAGACATAGATTTTATTCTATTAATATTCAATTCTAAAAAAATTTTGATTGAATGTTTATCTATAAAATTTCCGGGCAGTAATTTTATAGAGAGTTATATGTTTAATAATTCCTTGCTTAAATAATAGTTACGCTTAACCTATGATTTATAGCGGGAATTTTGTTCAGTAGTATAATTTTTATTTAGTATTAATATTTTTCTTACTATTCTTAAATATGCGTATAGAATAGTAATACTATCTCTTAACTTTTAAATTAAGTGTTTTTTGAGATTAATAATCAGTATTATTGTATAATCTTTCTTCAGAGATTATCACACTATTACTTTTTCTCTGAGTCCTTCTCTTTTTATGAACATTTTGATTCGTATCAAAGTGGATTTTTAACATTTCTTGATTTCCATGATTATTTACTCAGGAGTACTTTTCATGGCAATCTTCTGGTATAGAAAGATTCTATCCAGCTTATTTATTATTGTTTAATCTTATCAATACGGTAAGATTTAGCCAAACTATGACCGTCATACAGTTTGCTGCGATCAACCTTATTCTTATCTCTCTTATTCTCTGTCAAACTCTTTAGTTATGATGTTGACAGTTTATTCTTTATCTTTTGTCAGGACATCAAACGCTTTTTTATGTCTATGACAAAACTAATTATCAATGGTTTAGGTTGTTTTTTCTTCCCAGCAGTTATATGCAAACTCTGTATTATTTTATTGCTTGACTAAAAATTCGTTATACAATTAGTCTAGCAATAGTTTTAACCATTATGTTTGTCTATACTTTTTTTTTCTTCTGATGGATAACTTAGTTATAGTTAAGTTAACTCCATCTACTTTTATTATCTCCCCTTCTTTAATTTGATCAAGGGAAATAATTACACATTATGGTTATTTTAAGTCTGTGTCTGTTCATCGGAAACTGTCCTGTCGCTCCAATTAACGGAATTTAATTAGTTTATAATTCTAATAGCTTAGACTATTACAATTACATAGCTTCACATATCTAGAATTTTATCCAAAATATCTACATATGTCAGTTATCTATAGGAAACTCCACCGAGTAGACTTTTTCTCATTTATTCAAGATCCTACATAGACTACTTACAGTGTATGGTCTTGGCTTTTTGTTTTACAAATTTTGTTTTCAAAATTTTCTATATTCCTAGCTTACTTTGCGATGGAATATTTATGTTATGTCTCAATGACTCCCTTTTCTTTTTGAAGCCAATTGTTGTTTCCCAAAAAGAAAAAAAGAGGGGGGGGGGGGGCCAATGTTAGGTCTCTGAGACTTAAGAACTGGCTTCCTCTAGAGTCTACTAATATATATAAGGTTGTTAGATCATAACACCTTAAAGCTATTTTGTGAATCTAGACCATTCTTTCTATTAAATATAGAATTAGAATGTATCTGATTCCTTTGAGTTTCCTGAGTCTTAACCAGAAGTGGTGAGATATTATTGGTGTTAGAATTAGGAGAGCACCTCCCTCCTATTCTGCAAATTCTAGCACATTATCTATAGGTTAATGTATTATGAAGTTAAAATGAAGTTTTTTAAAAGTAAAACATATTTTAACGAGTAATACTTAACCTATAGATAATCAATTATCTCCCTCCGCCCACCCTCGCTTATCTCTCCTAATTGTGTCTATTGTTTTACACATAAAAGAAACTGACACGTGGTCAATTGAGCGGGAAGAGTTACGTCACACAGGTAACTGCCTAAGGGACCTTCTGGTTTAAGACTTTAATTAACGACTGAAAGGTCGTTTTTTCTGTGGAAGGTGTGAAAACAGAATAGAATAGCACATTATCTATAGGTTAAGTATTACTCGTTAAAATATGTTTTACTTTTAAAAAACTTCATTTTTCATGGCTCATTTTATTTTGTAGCACTTACAAAACTTATTAACGGGCCCTATATTTGTATTTACAGAACGGTAATCTAGAATGGAAAAAGAATGTCTCTGTTACGTTCGACAAAGCTCTGAAAGTGATTGGACAGTTCAGTTTTGCAGATTTTGGTATGTTTTAGTTTTTCTGTTAAGCTGTAGGTGACATTAGAATTGCAAAGAAAAAAGGTGCCATATGTATAAAGTGCCATATCTGTACAGTTTGATAAAAACCATCACATTCTACCAGTAGGATTTTGCCGTGAGGCTTTAGCAAGCAGGATTGACATAGGGATCACTTTCTGACGGCATGGTTGTCATTGGTGGTGTCAACAATGTTAACCCTTGTCATACTGAATAATTTAAGATGCCACACCCACTTCTAATTTCCAGCCAATCAGATTACTTGATCTGGGTTTTTGATAGAAATTCACATATTTAATGACAAACAGTGCAGATCCAGATCAGTTGGCTTCTTCAGAAGCCAACTGATCTGGATCAACACTGTTTGCTAAGACAGGGCGACTTTTGTTCAGCATGAGAAGGGTTAAGTCTGTGTGTTTAGCTCCATTTCTCAAACACCAAGGCTTTTGGACTAATGAAACTTCATGCACACATCTGCCCTGATGCAGCATGCTCTCTGTCATCGACTGTTACTGACCTTTACCAACTTTTTATGCTGGGCATAAACAATGTTTAGACTGTGCATTTAGCTCTGTTTCTTGAACACCACCGGCTGTTGCAACAGCCATTTGGCCAATTTCTTGTAAAATGTCCAGGCTTCCACTGGCCAAGTAGTAAAGATTGAACTGCTATTTAAACTCAATTTTTTTTATATTTTTTTACCCCACCACACAATAGTGGCAGGGTATTATGGTTTCACGTTGGTCTCCGTGAGTCTGTCTGTCCATCCATCCATCCATCGTCCGTCCGTCCGTCCGTCCGTCCGTTTTTCGTTTCTGGATGATAACTTGAGTAAATATCAATGGGTTTTCACCAAACATAGTATGTGCATTGATATTGTGGAGATCTGGTTTGGGATTGCTAATGGGCAAATTTCATCAATTTTTGACGGAGTTATCTGCCCGAGATACGCCCATATTTTCGTTTCCAGACTATAACTTGAGTAAATAACAAGGGATTTTCACCAAACTTGCTATATGCATTGACATTAAGAAAATCTGGTTTGGGATTGCTAATGGGCAAATTTTGTCTAATTTTTACGGAGTTACCTGCCCGAGACATGCCCATATTTTCGTTTTCGGATGATAACTTGAGTAAATAATAAAGGATTTTCATCAAACTTGCTATATGCATTGACATTAAGGAAATCTGGTTTGGGATTGCTAATGGGCAAATTTCGTCAAATTTTTACAGAGTTATCTGCCTGAGACATGCCCATATTTTCGTTTCCAGATGATAACTTTAGTAAATAACAAGGGATTTTAACCAAACTTGCTATATGTATGGACAGTAAGGAGATCAGGTTTGGAAGTGCTAATGGCCAAATTTCGTCAAATTTTTACGGAGTTACCTGCCCGAGACACATCAATATTTTCATTTCTGGAAGATAACTTGAGTAAATAGCAAGGCCTTTTAACCAAACTTGCTATATGCATTGATATTACCAAGATCTGCTTTAGGATTGTTATCTGTCCATTGATATTATCAAGATCTGGTTTAGGATTGTTATCTGTCCCTCCATCATTTTCTTTCCAGACATTTTCGCAACAATAACTTTAATACATAAACAAATAATTGCTATGGCCGGGTATTATGCTTGGTGCTTTTATTTTACTTAACCCTTTCCCCTGAGTTTATGAAATGAACTCTCCCGTCTCTGAATTAGGACACATTCATTGTTGTAAATAGTGGTTTCAGTCAAAAATCAACAGACTGGCAAACAATGTAGATCCTGATTAGATGGCTTGTTAAGAGCTGTCTCTTTTAGATCTGCACTGTTTACAAAGGTGTGTGTATTGGTCTGTAGGGATGAAAGGTTTAATTTTTTCTTTTGATAACTTTTTTAATCTTTGATTTTAGCTATAGCTCAAATAAATAAATAAATATTAACTGTTCACCAGTACATGCAGTTTGCATGGTTGTTCAGTTTTTACTGTATTTCTTCTAACAAAAAGTTTGTTTTGCACAAGTATTAGCTTTTTCAAAAGTTGCAAAAATCGAGGGCGAAGTTTTTGTCACCCTCAGGGCTTCCCATGTCTCTGTCAACGTTCTTTCAGTCTTGTCTCAACAGTGTCTTGATGTGATGGGTGGAACATTTCCCTTCCCTTTTGATCAGTCCTAGCTCTTCTTCCTCATGCTTCACATAAAGACTGTGAAGATCCAGATCTTTTTAGTAGCTGTATATTTGAAACAGAATTTCAGCAGCAAAGAGCACAGGGCCAGGCCAGTCTGCGCATTTGCGCAGGCTGGCCTGGATCTGTGCTGTTTACATGTGGGCATTTTTTTTTCAATTGGAAGCCTCATATAATGTGTTTTGTAGATGGTGATCAGCAGATAGACATCATCGTACCAGCATGTCTTGATCTCGGATGTGAGCAGAGCATTGTCCTGGTCTACTATGGAGAAAAGGTTAGTAATTAAAATTTTGAGGCTTTGAATAGGAGACTACATCTATTATGCTGCCGGAAAGACATTTAGGGATCACCTTCTCTGTTTGTGGTGCTACCCGAAAAGAAAAACCGAGCTCCATAAAGTAGTCTGTAGCACTTCTGGCAGCAGATCCTGGGGTCTCAAGTTGGAATTCCAGTTTGGCCGCATAGTTTTTGTTGAGATTGATCATAAAATCATATCTACAGTCATTCTCCTCTTCTGATTCAAGAAGGGCAGTTGTTAGTTACTGGCGAATGTATGTGCACTGGTTAATGACATAGAATACTGAGCCTGCCCAGAGAAACTGTGAATAGGTTAACTGACTGGCTCAACATGACCTTAACATTGTTGACTGGGCTGTGAAACTCCAAATCAAAGAAAAAGAAAAACAATAAAAGAATAGGTCTTCAGGTAAAAAGGTCATTAATACAATTAAGTGGGCCATCAAGGCCTTGTAATAACCAGTATTCTAGCTATCTGTGAAGCTGGCCTGGTTCTTAGCTTTTCTGGTATAGTGGAAATATTACTTCCCAACAACCTTTTTTCTACTTTTTAGGGGATGGGGTGGGGAGGAGTGATAAGAAAAATGTCTTGTTCATAGAAAAATATCTTTCTTGAAGCTTTGTGATATATATGTAAATATGCATACATGCATGCATGAGAGCTTTGTGATATGAGTATATATATATATATATATAAATGTATACCCTGTGTTTGTGTGTGTGTGTGTGTGTGTGTGTGTGTGTGTGTGTGTGTGTGTGTGTGTGTGTGTGTGTGTGTTAAACAGAACTTATTTCAAATGATACAAACATTTCTTGCAGTGGGTACAGCTTCCCATAGGATTTGACTTTGCTGATGTGACATGGAATTTCGAACCAGAGATTAACAATGGTAAACTTGACTTCATGAACCTGCCAATCACTCTGCGTGTTGGTGACTATAATCTTGATGGTTTTCCAGATTTACTGGCAGTACTTGGAAATAAACTAGGGTAAGAAAAGAAAATGTATTACATATGGCATATTATTTTTCTTATTTTTCCGTAAAATATCTTTCTTCGACATAATAACCACACAGTGCACTTAGGATTTTCAAAATTACAGAAAAAACATTTAGCTAAATATCCTAATAAGGATACTCTTTTAAAGAAGATCAGCAGAGGATTTCATGACGGGGGTATTTGATAATGTTAATGCACTATTTTTTTCTGGGCTCAGTTGTTCAAAGTGTCGTTAGCTTAACAAGCTCGTTAAGGGTCATTTTGTTAACTGTTTTAGCGGATTCAATATACAATATTCTGATATTTTTTGCTGAAAAAATGTGGGTAGCTTTTGCACTGCAAAAGCTACTTGCTGAAAAAATGTGAGTAGCTTTTGCACTGCAAAAGCTACTCACATTTTTTCAGAAAAAAATATCAGCGTATTTGCATATCACTCGATGTAAATTTTAACGAATCGTTAACTTACGATGTCGTTAGCTTTGAACAACTGGGCCCTGATTTTCTTTTTAAAAGCATATGTTGTTTGTAGTCATTTGAATTGCCTCAACTTTATTACCCACATAAAGAAGATACATACAGAGGTTGTAATCTGAAGGCTAAGAAATTCCTTGACTGTGTGTTTTTAGGGATATGCATGGTAAATAGGACTGAATAGTGTATCATATTTGCCTGTAATATTCAGAGAGGGTTTTCCCTGACTCCCATTTTGTTAGTTCAGATGATAGGGGCAAGGGTCCTGAGTGATGCGTTTATGATCAATCCAAAATTAATTTTATTTATCTATAGCTTTGCTTTTTAATGTATTTGTGTGCCAAAGGACAAGAATTATGAATATTTGGGCAGTAAATCTTATCAAAGGGCCCCTTAGCTCCATATACAAGGGTAGTTCAATAAGTTCGTAGAACTCGGTATTTTTCTATACAATTCAAGATTTCTTTTTTCATTTTTTTTGCAGTGTAAACCTTTGTCAGTTGAATGATAACAGCCGTTCAGTCAACATGTACATTTTTTGCTCTTACTTTTTGTTTGAAAACCTATACCCATAGGCAAAAATGGAAAATCAGAATATTGAGTTCAGAGCAGTCATAAAGTTCCTCACTAAGGAGGGTGCAAAGGCCAAAAAAATCCTTTGGCGCATGGCTGATGTGTATGGTGATAGTAGCCCAAAGTATTCCACAGTGGCAAAGTGGTCAGCAGAATTTAAATGTGGGCGAGACTCCTTAGAAGATGACCCAAGGCCAGGTCACCCTGCTGATGTCATCAGCCAGGAGATGATCGACCGTGTTGAGAGACTTGTGCTAAACAATCGCCGAATCAAAGTTGCCGAACTTGCTTCAGAATGTGGTATTTCTAATGGAAGTGTTTACACTATAACCCATGAACATTTAGGCATGTCAAAAGTATCTGCCAGGTGGGTACCCAGAAACCTGACCATGCAAGATCGTCAGCAAAGGGTGGAATCAAGTCAAGAACTTCTGGAAGTGTACAATGCCAATCCAGAAGACTTTCACACTGGTCTTGTAGCAGGAGATGAAACTTGGCTTCACCACTGGGACCCAGATATTAAAAAAGAGTCCATGCAATGGAAGCACCCTGGCTCACCCCCACCTAAGAAATTTCGTACCCAACCATCAGCCAGCAAGGTAATGGCCACGGTGTTTTGGGACTCCAAAGGGATTATATTGATAGATTACAAGCCTGCTGGCACTTCAATTACAGGAGAACACTATGCCAATGTCATTAAACAATAAAGGGCTGCAATAAAAGAAAAACGAAGAAGAAAGCTAGCTGCTGGTGTCCTTCTTTTGCATGATCATGCCCCTGTGCACAAGTCCAGAGTTGCACAAGCGGCTATTCATGAGTGCAAGTTCGAGCAGTTAAATCACCCGCCATACAAGTGATTATTATCTGTTTCGAAATTTGAAGTCCCACTTGCGAGGAACGAGATTTCGGGACGATGATAAGCTCAAGGCTGCTACAGAGGCTTGGTTTGAGGACCAAATAGACGACTTTTATTTCAAAGGCATAGACTGCTTAAAAGAAAAGTGGGCCAAATGCATTGAAGTAAAGGGGGATTATATTGAAAAATAATGTTGAAACCATCTTCCAATCTGTGAGTTAAACCCCGAGTTCTACTAACTTATTGAACTCCCCTTGTAAAGGAGTCCTAGGGACCCTCATTTTAAAACCCTGAGGTAAAACCCTGTTCAGACATCTTATCTTCTAACCATTTTTCTCTTAAATTAGAACATTCATTTTTCTACCTATCGATGTGTCTAGAACCTGCTTGATTATTAGCAGACAATGTAGACACTGATCAAATGTTGCATTCTGCAGCATATGATCTTTGTCTGCAGTGTTTGGTCAAGGCTTTGTGTCTGATTATTAACCTGTATCACCCTATGGGCTAATTCAGCAGATAACAAAACTGATAATATTTTTTGTTAAATATTGGAAACCTTTTTTCTGGGAAAAATAAGAAAATATTCCATAATGTTGTCTGCTGAAGTTTTTACTCAACATGCTAAGCATTAACCCACTTTGGTCTGTAAACCCCTAAAAGGGTAATTGGCAAACAGTGTGAACCCAGAACAGATGTCACAGAATGTGGCACCTGATCAGGGTCTACATTATTTGCATTAAATACAGTAATTTCTGTAAAACAAAGTAATAAAAAAATAAACAGACACCCTGCTAATATTTACTTCTTTATAAAGGCATATGTTGTGGGTACCCATTTGAATTGCATTTGAATTGCACTGACTTGTTGATGCAATTCAAATGTATACCCATAACATATGCTTTTATAAAGAAAATCGTCGGCGGTGGCTCAGTTGGATGCGCTGTCCGACTGGAGACGGCATCATTCTTTCGTGGAGATCAGGGATCATTTTCTGGCGCGATTCCGCGATATTCTCGCATTTTTTTGCAAGAAATCGCATCAAAATTCTCGGAGTGAGAAAAAAAATCGCACGCTGAATTTTTCTCATTTCGCGCCGTTAAGTTCCTATTTTGCACATGCGGTTCATTTCGAGACTATCGGACTGCTCTGTTTGACCGGTTTTTGAATTATTGTGGCGCGAAAATTCATTACACATAGAACCGCAGGTAACCATTCATTAATCTGTATCATTGAAAAGCTTTATCGTAAAAGCTCATTGTCGGTCTCTAGTTTAAGTAAGCGTTTTTTATCGCTACCTCGAGTCAGCAAAAACATGTCCGCCGACTCGGAAAAAATAAAAGAGAAAATTATCTGCCCCAAAGCCGTCCAGTCGGGATGGCAACATGTTAAATTATCTCGTTCGAGCACAACCCAGCTCGACTGAAACGGCCACACTCTCCTCCCCTGATTCGGATGACAATCAAACACAAGACAAGCTGAGCCACTCCCAAGCTCATGAAGCCCTTATTCAGCTGTTTGCATTTTGTTACGAACCAGGCGTAACGATAAAGAAATGAAAGTGAAACCAGCAACAAGCGTACCTTTCAAGATAATGTCACAAAATGCCTCAGAAATATTCCAGAAGAATTTCTGAAACCAATCCTTTGAATTGCAGTTTCTGATCCCACAATTTAAAGTCCCTGAATTCAGAGTTTAATTCCAGAATTAATGAAACATTTAAGTAATCCAGTAAAGAATGAAAGAGTACAGAGATGCTCATATGAAAATCTTCTCTCCTTATATAATATCAAAGCACATCCTAAAAAAAAAAAAAAAATAAAATTAAGTACTAGAGACATCACTTATTCTCCAGTATTTGTCAAAAAATTTTTAAATGTTCTGTGATATGCCAAAAATAGCTTAATCTAGAATATTCCATCTGGAAATTCCAAAAAGAATATAAACAACTTATTATTGTAAACATGAATTTCCAGAAAGTTCTACTTTATATATAAACACTTTCAGTAAACATGAAAATAACAATACTTAAAATAATCAAACACCATATATATAACAATTTTATTAACCTGATTTACTAGTAGAGTACATTACAAAATAAGCAATAATAATACTTACACATACAAAATCTGGCCTTTACAAAAAAAAAAAAAAAATTCTCAGTTTGTCCGAGCGAACGAAAACAAAAAAATCTCAGTGAATTTGAAAATCTCTCACTGTTTTTGTCCAAATGGGATTTTTTCTCTCACAAAAATCTGGGGCCAGAATAATCCTTGGGAGATTGATCATGAAATATTTTCTATGGTCATTCTCTCCCTTCCGCTGATTCAAGAAGGGCAGTTGTCAGTTTCTGGCGAAAGAATGTGCACAATACTGGTTAACCGCTTAGAGGACTAAGCCTGCCCAGTAAACGTGTGGTTAGGTAAACTGACCGCGATCGACATGACCCCATTGGGTTGACTGGGCCGTAAAACCTCAACACAAACAATATAAAGAAAATCAGAAAAAAAAAAAACACAAAACATTTGATGAGTCCTTCAATTACCTTTTTAGGTAGATATTTATTTTACCACAAGGTTTTTGAATATTTTTGAAAAACCTAAGCGCACAGTGTAGTTATTAAGTCGAATACAGTAAATGACAATCAGAGCGTAAGAATTTATTAGAGTATTCTGCTATATGATTGCCCTGTTTGCAAAGAAAAATAAGATAGTACTCACTGTTTAAGTGCAATTTATAATCAAGAGTTTGGAGAAAGCATTTGCTTTATCCTGATAAAGCAGGACATGTCGTCAGAAACATTTTGATAGGTAATGTCATTGTAGTGATTTACAAACACATTCCCTTGTGATTTGTTCTTTAAAATGTCTGAACATTATTTGAATTGATCCCATGACCTATTTAGTGCATATTTTTTATTATTATGTCCACAGTGATACCAAAAGAGCTGTAATATTAGAAAATGTTGGCTGTGGTGGTGGTTGTGGTGGCTTCAGTCGAAATTTCCGAGTTGACTGGAATACATGGCTAGGAGACTATGAGGGGAAAGATCTGCTGCCAGCATTCTTTGATCTTAATGATAATGTAAGTTATGGTTCAATGTTATATCTCTAAATGAGGAGGGTACCAAGATAAATAATTATTTCTAATGAGGCAGTTTAAATTAGTACCCACAACCATAGCTCAAATTAAGGCACATTTTTCAATAGAAAATTGTTGATATTTTTCAAAACTATATGTTGCGAGGTGCTTCTAATGAGTTCCCAAAATATATGTTTTAGTGGAGAAAGGAGAAAAATATTTTCAAGATATGGCCTCTGAAAATGTTTGCGTTTACTCTTTTTATAACCCGTTACACCATAGTGGCGGGGTATTATGGTTTCACTTTGGTCGTTCATCCGTCCATCTGTAGTTTTGTTTCTGGACGATAACTTGAGTAAATATCAATGAATTTTCGCCAAACTTGGTATGTGCATTGATATTGTGGTGATCTGGTTTGGGATTGCTGATGGGCAAATTTTGTCAATTTTTTAGGGAGTTATCTGCCCAAGACATGCCCGTATTTTCGTTTCCAGACAATAACTTGAGAAAATATGAATGGATTTTCGCCAAACTTGGTATGTGCATTGATATTGTGAAGAATTGGTTTTGGATTGCTAATGGGCAAATTTTGTCAATTTTTAAGGGAGTTATTTGCCCAAGACATGCCCGTATTTTTGTTTCCAGACAATAACTTGAGAAAATATGAATGGATTTTCACCAAACTTGGTATGTGCATTGATATTGTGGAGAATTGGTTTTGGATTGCAAATGGGCAAATTTTGTCAATTTTTGCTGGAGTTATCTGCCCAAGACATGCCCGTATTTTCGTTTCCAGACAATAACTTGAGAAAATATGATTGGATTTTCGCCAAACTTGGTATGTGCATTGATATTGTGGAGAATTGGTTTTGGATTGCTAATGGGCAAATTTTGTCAATTTTTGCTGGAGTTATCTGCCCGAGACGTGCCCATATTTTCGTTTCCGGACAATAAATTGAGTAAATATTGATAGATTTTCACCAAACTGGTGGGGTATTATGCTTGCAGTGCTTTTATTTATTAATTTATCTTTTTTTTTTGTACTTAACTGTTTCCTCTCTGTTGCCAAAATCAGCAGATGACAAACCAATGAAGTATGAGCCACCACAAAACCTACAATAAGACATGTGTGACCAGCAAAGACTCATATCAGCCCATACAGCCACCCAGAATGAGAAGGATTATTGGTTATCTCTCTTTGCATAGCTTAAGGCTGTAGAAGGCACATACGATCAGGGAAGTCTGATCAGACTACGCAGATGTGCAGGCTGATCTGAGTCTTCCCTGATTGCACAAGACTTATTGTAGGTTTTGTCTGCGCTTGCTCATTTTTCTTATTTTTTCCTAGAAAATAGGCTTTGACATTTCGTCTAGGAGACAATTTGCATGAAATGTCAAAGACATTTTCTAGGAAAAATAAGAAAAATATTTCAGAATGTCTGCTGAAATTTTTACTCAGCATGCTAAGCGTTAACTCACTGTCTCTTCTTCATATGATACTTGAATTTATAGTTTTGATGTACATTTCAGGGTGTACTTGACATTGTTGTGACAAGGCTTACAACACAAGGTGAACCACACATACGTGTCCATGAACATAAATTTGCTGATGATGCCTGCTTCATCAAAGTTATGGGTAAGCAATTGTTAAGTATAAGTAACCCTTAAAGGCTCCATATTCCTCAAAATTAGACATTTTTTGTCCAAGAAAGGTCTCATAAATTGATATATGGTGTTGGCAACATTAATTCAGGGATATAATGTAAAATCATTTCATTTTGATCCATTTCAAGAATGAGAGACTAACTGAAATTTTACAGGCTGTTAGGTGCCACATTTTATTATTGTATTAATACCCTATATCAATTTATCAAACCTTTCTTGGATAATAAAACGTCTATTTTTGAGAACTATGGAGCCTTTAAAGCGCCAATCACAACTGCAACAGAGGACATTCTAATTTTTTTTTTTGTTTTATGTTTATATTTTATAGAGTAAATAAGACTTGGCATTTCATTTGAATCATCTGCCAAGCAGATGATTCCCATGAAAGGCCAAGTCTTACTGTAAAACACTTAAATTTAGTGGCAGCAAATTTTGGTGTTTTTTTGTGAGTGGACCTTTTGGCGGATTTATATTTTAGCGGATTTTTGATTTCCAAAAAAAAAAAATCAGTGATATCTGATGTAGCCCTACACTAGTAGTGTCTTATGTGAGGGGTTCTACACAGTGATTTGCAAGTAAAACACAGTGATTTTCAACTGTTTTCCACAATACATTGTTCTGAGTATGTGAGTGAATACAAATCAGTTCTTTTGTTATCTAATTACACATTGACCAATTAAATAAACATGTCAGTTATCCAGTTATCAAGGTATTTTCAATGAGAATGGACAATGGGATAAGGAAGCAGTGATCTTAGTGTTTACTCACCTAGAGCTCTGACTTTAATCGTTATTGGCGGGTTTTTATTTTGGCGTTTTTTTTCCTTGACAGCCAATAGCGCCAAAATAAAATGACTACCAAACATAAGTCTTTTACTGTATTTTCTCTGAAAAGTAAATGAAAAATGAGAATGTTGTCTGCTGCAAATTTGCTTGGTGCTTAACCCATTGTAGACTGAATAGACTCCCCCACACTATATATTGGAAGAGTCCAATTTCAGTTTTAGGTACATCCAGCTATGAGATTTAGAATTTTCCTAAAAAAAATGGCTAAACTATTTGCAAACAGTAAAAATCAGCATTCTGCGGTGTCTGATTTGGGTCTGCACTGTTTGCCAATTACCTTTTAGGGGTCTCATGACTACAGTGGTTTAAGGGTTAACGGGGAAATGGCCACACTATCAGGGAATTCAAAATTGTTTTGTCTCTCCTCTGAAAGGGGTTCCATTTGGAGAAAATTTTCCTTTTAGAGTAGAACTCTTTTCAGAAGAGGCTAACTCTTAAAGGAAAAGATTATATCCAATGAATTCCTTTTCAAAGGTCCTTCATGTACAGTAAAGCAAACAGGAAGAAGAAGTTGTCTGTCTTGTAAAAAACATTGAAAATCTGCCATGTATCCCGTGTATAAGTTTTGATCATGCTGAATTCAAATATCAGCAAAGATTTGAAACAGTTTTTTTTATTATGTCTCCTCCTTTCAGGGTCGGGACACATATTGATTTTGCCATGGACGTCTGTTGGTCTGTCACAAAATGGTGTCCGCTCCTGAACTTGAAAACAGTTCGAGATATTTTTACTAAACTTTACACAAATGTTTACCACCATGAGACAACATGCAGAATGCAAGAACCATAACTGTGGTTTACCTACATTTGAAGTTATAGCCCTTTGAACATTGTAAATAGAGATTTTGGTCATAAAATCGTGTCCGCCCCGTAACTTGAAAACCGTTTCGAGGTATTTCCACGAAACTTTGCAGAAATGTTTACCACCATGAGACAAGGTACAGAACACAAGAACCATAACTGTGGTTTGCCTACTGTTGGAGTTAATTGCTCTTTGAACATTGTAAATTGGTCATAAAATCATGTCCACCCTGTAAGTTGAAAACTGTTTGAGATATTTTCACAAAATTTTACAGAAATGTTAACAATAAGATGACGTGTACAGTTAGTCAGGGTAATTACTGGAGTTATTGCCGTTTGAACATGGTAAATGGTGAGTCATATACTCATGTCCGATCTGTACCTTGAAAACTGTCCAAGATATTTTCAGGACATTTTACTTGAAATGTTTAGCACCATAAGACAACATTCAAAAAATAAATAAAAAACTATAACTGTGGTTTACCTACTCTTGGAGTTACGGCCCATTGAACAATGTAAATAATGATTTCGGTCATATACTCATGTCCACTTGAAAACTGTGAGATATTTTCATCAAACTTTACAGAAATGTTAACCACCATTAGATGACATGTAAAACACAAAAACAATAACTCTTGTTTGTCTACTTCTGTAGTTACTGCCCTTTGAACAATGTAAATAGTGATTTCGCTCATATACTTGTGTCCACTTTGTAACCAGAAAACCTGTTAAGCCCTTTAAATGTTGTAAGTAGTTATGACCCTTTCAACATTGTAAATAGTGATTTCTGTTATGCTTGTATATTAATTACCCTGACTAACTGTACAAAGCAGGACTATAAAAGGGGGGAGACATCGGTTTTCATGTAGAAAATAAATTCTAGTTTTTCCCTGAAAACACAGCATTTCATTTTACTTGCGCTTAGGTGAATTGTTAGATGGAATTAACAAAATAAAAAAAAATATAAGTGAAGATATCCAGGAAATGTCACAGTGAAGATACTCAGAAAATGTCACAATCACTGAGCACAGCCTTCCTGAGGCAAAGTTTTGTTTTTTGTTGGTATTGTTCACAATAAATAAAATCAGATTAAAGACTTTTATGTCTTGTAACTAAATCTAAATCTAAACATTACGAAAACAAGCCTATTCAAATATACTGAAAATTTTACCACCAAAAACTGAAAATTTTTAGATAAAAATTCTAATATTTTTTTTCAAATTTCTGCTCAAAACATAGATTGTGGGTACTCGTTAGAACCGCCTCGGTGAGGCGGTTCTAACGAGTACCCACAATCTATGTTTTTGAGCAGAAATAAGAAAATTAATGTATACCCCTGTAAACCCCAGTTTTGCTATATAAAAGGTGGGTTGAAGGGGGTCAACATTATATAGGCATGTTTTCGTGATGACACAGACAGTCCTGACGAGTACTTGAATTCTAACCTGTCAAACTAATAGGCAATGTATTCAGCTCTACTGATATGATTTTTTCCTTATTGAAGGGGACTTGATACACTTGGTAGGTATGCTGCCATTTCTGTCAAGGGAGAGAAATTTATGACTTTCTGTTTATTTTCTTGCAAGTCCATTCTGAAAAGTAGTGTTCTGTAAAAGGAAAGAATGTGCTTCCTCCTTTCGGAGCACATTCTTCACTTTTAGAGAAGACTCCATTTCAGAAGGGAGGCAAAAACAAGTGACCAGAGTTGTCTCCCTTGAAATTGGGTCATTTCCTCTTAATACAAAACAAATTTCAAACATGCAAAAGTAATTGACTGCTCTTGTGCAATAAGGAGACCCTGAGGTTGCACACCACTATTAAAAACACAATTTTTACCAGTATTTGGATATATCATATAGTGTTGTCAAAAAATAAACGTGGGTTGATTGCTAATAAAGCATCCTAGCATGTTTTGGAGACCAGAGAAATAAGAACGATATTTTTTCCTGGTAATAAAAATGCCTTATATAGAGCTATATGTATGGTATCTGTTCTTTCATCAGTGTAGATTGAAGAAATTTATTGTGGCTTTCTACAGTATACATGTAATTTATAATTTCAGTTGTGAGTGGATTATGTTTCTATGACTGTCCAAGACATAAAGAAGTAAGTACAGCCTTAACCTTTACCACTCTCTGGGCATTTTCAGCAGACGGCAAATTGATGATATTTTTCTTATTTTTCCCAGAAAACAGGATCTGACATTTCATGCAAATTGTCTCCTGAGGAGACAATTTGCATGCAATGTCAAATCCTGTTTTCTGGGAAAAATAAGAAAAATATTTCAAAATGTCGTCTGCTGAAAATTTTACCCAGAGTGCTAAGCGTTAAGCCTGTCGGAAGCAAAATTAAACAGACAACATTTCTTTCCTTGTTTTGTTTAGAAAATAGTGCTTGTTCAGTCAAAGATCAGAAGAAGAAATATATTTGCAAGTTGTAGCAAGCAGCAGGCTAGAGAAAATATTTATAAATGTACAATGGGTATTCCAAAAGAATTGCTTATTGTGTGGTTGCTCGATATTCATGTGGAACTTAAAAAAAATAAAAAAAATATCTGTATAGTGCTATCCAATACCTGCACAATGATGTGTACATGTGCACATAAATCTTATTGAAAGATAGATAATTTGCCATTTGATTACATGCAGTCATTGACTACTGTAGTAAAAATGGTCGATAAAAGTGTTGTCAAGAAGGAGGAAGTATGGGCCTACATAAAAGCTCACTCTAAGATAGGTTGTTCTTTGAAACAAATATTTGCTGAAATTTTTGTTGTTTACGGATCTACTAATGTGTCTTATGACATGGTTCATAGATGGAAAAAGAAATTTGATTTTGGGTAAGAGTCGATAGCAAGGCACCCAAATCAGGAAGGCCAAAGTCTGCATCTTGTGATGAAATTGTATCAAAAGTAAAGGAAATTGTTGAAAGAGATGTTAGGTATACAGTACATGATATAGCACGAATGGTTGGCTTCTCACTATCAAGTGTTTATTACATTCTAAAGAAAATACCTTGAATGGTAGGAAGATTTCTGCCAGGTTGGT
The DNA here is from genome assembly GCA_964016985.1 of Anodontia alba. Lineage (NCBI taxonomy): Eukaryota > Metazoa > Mollusca > Bivalvia > Lucinida > Lucinidae > Anodontia > Anodontia alba. The sequence goes on along the minus strand of OZ024827.1, from coordinate 105,508,751 downwards.
GCCTCATTTGTTGACTGATGGTCAAAAAAAAGCAGAGTTAAAATAACCAAACAGTTGCTCAAAATATTTCCAGAATATGTTGAAAAGAAATTTGCAAATGTAGTCAGTGGCTTTGAAACTTTGGTTCATTATTTTGAACCTGTTAGGACGGTTAGCAATGAAATATGGGCCAGCGAAAACAGCAAATGATCAGTCATTGCTAAACCCAAGTTAAATGCAAAAAAGGTTTTGTATGCAATCTTCTTTGGTGAAGGCATTGCAGTACAGGTGCCCTTGAAAAAGGGCAAAAGCATTACATTAAAACCTGTGTAAGAGAGCCACCTTTGAGACTGACTTTAAATAGTGACTGATGTGGAAAAAGTTGTCTGTCTTATAAAGGTAAATGTCATGTAATTTTGCTAGCAAAATTACATGACATGTACCTTTATAAGACAACCACCTTTCCACATCAATCACTAAGGTCAGTTTCAAAGGTGGCTCTCTTACACAGGTTTTACTGTACTGGAAAATACTACAAAGATGTGGTATTGAAGAAATTGAAAAAATACTATTAGAAACAGCACCCAGTCATGGGTTTCAAACATGACTTCTGACCTGCATGATAATGCCCCAACTCGTATGTCTGCAATTCTTACAATTTTTTTTTTTTTTTTTTTTTGGCCGGCCTGGGTGGCTCAGTTGGATGCGCCGTCCGACTGGAGACCAGGAGGTCATGGGTTCAACCCCCGCCGAGGTCGGCAACATTCTCTTGTGGAGATTGATCATGAAATATTTTCTATGGTCATTCTCTCCCTTCCACTGATTCAAGAAGGGCAGTTATCAGTTTCTGGCGAAAGAATGTGCACAATACTGGTTAACCGCTTAGAGGACTAAGCCTGCCCAGTAAACATGTGGCTAGGTAAATTGACCGCGCTTGACATGACCCCATTGGGTTGACTGGGCCGTAAAACCTCAACACAAACAAACTTACAATTTTTTTTGCCAAAAGAGAAGGTAACAGTTTTACCACACCCTCCTTATTCACCAAATCTTGCCCCTTGTGACTTCTTCCTTTTTCCGAAATTGAAAACCTTTGCTGGATGGAGATATCTGCCCGGACAGGTGCTTTGATCTGCTGTATACCAGTACCTTACCAGTATACGTAAATCAGCCTACCATGACACATTTGGGGATTCATCTAGTCATGGGGACTACTTTGAGAGCATGAAATAAAGAAACTTGTGATTACCTACATTTTAAACATTCCCGGTCAAAATAAGCATTTCTTTTCGAACACCCTCATACACCAAAAACACACACAAACATTTTCCTTTTAATAGTATAAATTTATTTATTTCAACAAAGATAGATACATATACTTATTCAACAATCATTTATATTAGAATTTAAATGTTTAATAGCAAATGTCTTACTATAAAGTTTTTCTTTTGTGTGTAGTATTTTGAAATATCTTTTTTTTAACGCTTAAGGATCTTCCTTTTACAATCTAATTAGCTTACTGGGTAAAAATTTCTGCAGACAACATTTTGAAGTTTTGGTATTTTTTTTTTTCTGGAAAAATATGTCATACAAATTGCATGAAAATTCAGCATCAGTTTGTCACCCGTTAAATATGCCCAGAGAGTGGTACAGGTTAAGGGCCTTCTTTATTATTGATAAAAAGTTGTATTTCTTTAAGCAATTTGACAATATGTGTTTTGGAACAGATCAGCAATTATATCAATGCAGTCTGACCCATTAAAACAATTTTTCTCTACAGCCAGCAGTACAGACTGGATGCTTTAGCATTTACATTGACATGTAAATTTACATAAAATTTTAAAACACTGAGATTTTTTATACTTTTAAAGACACTGATATTTTTATGTAAATTATTGTACATTGATTGTTTTAAACACAGCAATATTTTTTACTTTAATTATTGAACATTTTTTAATTACACTGATTTTTGATGTGAGTTGCCAGTGTACAGCAGAGTTTTTCATGCATATTCATGCATTCTGATGAGGAATTTCAGTGTATGGTTCTGTAAGGTGCAGGTATAATTATGTGTGAAAACACCTGTCCCCAAGGTATAAAACTTTTTTCATGCTCATCTCAACAATAGTTGTCATTTTCATATTTATTATCAGAGAAATTTTCTTGCTCAGCTATGTTTAGCAAGAAAGAATTTGCCATTGTTAGTAATTTGAGATAAGTATGAAAAATTTCATGTTCAGCTGAGTTGAGCATGAAAATAGTTTTATAACCTCAGGACCAGATATATTTATTAGCAGAAAAAATGTCATGCTTAGCTGAGTTAAGCATGAAAAAAGTTTTATAACGTTAGGGCCAGCTCTGCAGCTCTTTGTAGTAATCATTTTTCTCTACGATTTTTGCAGCCCTATGGGGTAAATCAGCCAGGTCCTGTTATTAGATATGAAACAACAGATCTCAATGGTAATCCACAGCATGGATCAGGTATGTTACTATATAATCATGCTGAATTTTAAATATATTAGCATATTATTTTAACCATTAAAGCGCTAAGCAAAATTGCAGCAGACGTCATTTTAATTATTTTTAATTATTAATATTCAGGGAAAATAAGTCGACATTTCATGTTAATTGTTTACCAAGCCTTATTTTCTCTGAAAAAAAAATCAAAATTATTTCTGCCTGCAGATGTGATTAGCACTTTAAGGGTTTAAAAGAACTGATTTTGTTTTTTTTTTTAAAAATGGCATATGACATTTCATGTGTATCGTTTCCCTATCCATAGGTCAGAATTTGCATGAAATGTACAGGCTTATTTCTGGGGAAAATATTTTACACTTGTATCATCTGATTTTTGTCTGCAGCAGGGTAGTTTGGTCCTTTCTTTATGTCATATATGGGCATTCTTCATGGACCATTTGCAGAATTGGTGGATTTTGTAGAATATATCCACAAAGAAGGTCCGGATCAGAATTTGCAGATATGCAGATGGACCGGGGCCTTTGCTGTTTTCACAGGGTTAAAGCCCTTTTTGATGTATTGTACACCATTAAAAAACTACCACATTTCAGAAATGAAACCTAAACTTGCATGTTCATTCCCACATTCATGCTGTGGTATTCCCTGTTTTTATATATGATACCATATTTATTCTTAATCCTTAAAACACCACGAAAACCTGCATCTGAAAATGTCGTCTGTTTATGTCGTCTGCTGAATATTCTTGCAAACTTTTCAAACCTATTTTTGCATACAGGCAAACAGTGTGAACCCTGATCAGACTGCTCCTACATCTGGGTCCACACTGTTTGCAAAAATGACTTTTAAAATCACAAGCAAATGACAAAGCAGACGACAATTGTTGTGAATGGCAGTTTAAGGGTTAAGATTTGGGCATCCTAACTCCTTACCATACTTGTCCTAAAACTTGTACCCACATCTCTTCTAATTTGGACACCTTAACTCTTTACCATAATTGTCCTGAAATTTACATACATGTTTTACTGCCTGTTGATGTGTTTAAAAACTGCTGGATGAGTGGCAAACAGTGTAGACCCAATCAGATCCTGGTCTAGACTGTTTACTCAGGCATGTCTGTCTGAATACTTAGGGTAAGTTAAGGGAAATTTATAGACCCCAAACAGTGTCCATTTAAGGTCATCATACTCATGACTTAAATGTGGATTCCAGACTGGGCCCTCACTGTGTAAATTGGGAAAAACTTTGTAAATTATGTCGCCTGTTGCTATAGCTTCATAAATGCCTTGTCATCTATTGCTACAGCTTCATAAATACCTTGTCACCTATTGCCACAGTTTCATAAATGCCTTGTCACCTATTGCTACAGCTTCATAAATACCTTGTCACCTATTGCTGCAGTTTCATAAATGTCTTGTCACCAATTGCTACAGTTTCATAAATGTCTTGTCACCTATTGCTACAGTTTTATAAATGCCTTGTCACCTATTGCTACAGTGTCATAAATGCCTTGTCAACTATTGCTACAGCTTTGTAAATGCCCTGTCATGTATTGCTACAGTTTCATAAATATCTTGTCACCTATTGCTACAGTTTCATAAATGCCTTGTCACCTATTGCTACAGCTTTGTAAATGCCTTGTCACCTATTGCTACAGTTTCATAAATGCCTTGTCAACTATTGCTACAGCTCTGTAAATGATGTCATCTATTGCTACAGCTTCATAAATGCCTTGTCACATTTTGCTATAGCTTCATAAATGCCTTGTCACCTATTGGCACAGTTTCATAAATGCCTTGTCACCTATTGCTACAGCTTCATAAATACTTGTCACCTATTGCTACAGTTTCATAAATGCTTTGTCACCTATTGCTTCAGTTTCATAAATGCCTTGTCACCTATTGCTACAGTTTCATAAATGCCTTGTCACCTATTGCTAGTTTCATAAATGCCTTATCACCTATTGCTACAGTTTCATAAATGCCTTGTCAACTATTGCTACAGCTTTGCAAATGCCCTGTCATATCTTGCTTCAGTTTCATAAATGCCTTGTCACATATTACTACAGCTTCATAAATGTCTTGTCACCTATTGCTACAGCTTTGTAAATGCCCTGTCATATATTGCTACAGTTTCATAAATGCCTTGTCACCTATTGCTACAGTTTCACAAATGCCTTGCCACCTATTGCTACAGTTTCATAAATGCCTTGTCACCTATTGCTACAGCTTTGTAAATGCCCTCTCACATATTGCTACAGTTCATAAATACCTTGTCACATATTACTACAGCTTCATAAATGCCTTGTCACCTATTGCTACAGCTTTGTAAATGCCCTGTCATATATTGCTACAGTTTCATAAATGCCTTGTCACCTATTGCTACAGTTTCACAAATGCCTTGCCACCTATTGCTACAGTTTCATAAATGCCTTGTCACCTATTGCTACAGCTTTGTAAATGTCCTATCACATATTGCTACAGTTTCATAAATACCTTGTCACATATTGCTACAGCTTCATAAATGCCTTGTCACCTATTGCTACAGCTTCATAAAGCCTTGTCACCTATTGCTATCCTCACACATTTTATGTGTAATTTGTATTTTTCCCCAGGATCTCAGTTGTCACAGTCAGCCTATCTACCTCTACAATTACCATACAGTGTTTTTGGCCTGGGACAAACACCAAATTTTATTGACAAGCTTGAAGTTGGAATTCCTAGAAATTCAAATGTAAGTATTGAATAAACAATTTGTGTGGCCACAATTTAAAACAGATATTAAGGCATATTTGCCAGTTGTAGACCCAGATCAGCATCAGGGCTCGGGAAATATTGAAATATGAATTGGTCCAGCCGATGAAATCATCACCTAACTAATTTCCATAGGAAAAAAATTTGATACCTGTCACGGAAACTACTGACAATAAGTGAAATCCTATGAATTAATCCTGATTTCTGTACAATGGTCGTACTTTGTTGTGTTTGGTGGAGTTCTTGGTTTCAAACATTTTAAGACGTTTAGCTACGCATGTAAAAGCAAGTACAAGTCTAGAACGTGTTCGTAGGCAAAGCGGACATGATAGAAGACATCATACTTGTTTGACTGGTGGACAGGGGAGACAACCTGATATGGCTGAGAGTATAATTACCGGGACCATATACAAGACAAGACAAGACTCCGGGACAAGAATTGTTGTTTACACTACCTATCATGTAAAATGGGAAAGAAAAAAAATAAAAAATATTAAATGTACCATGTTATTGTACTTCTTTGGTTTCCTGAGATTATTTTCTTTTCACTATGTGCAACGAAATATCTTGTTGGGACTCATTGGAATAGCCTTGCAGAGGCAATTTAGAGGACAACTTGCAAGATATATTTTGCTGCAAAACTAAAACATATTGCTTGATGGCTCCCTTTATCTGGACTTTAACAGTTTCTGAGACATAGCTTTTGGAATATTTACATATATCAAAACAGCGAACGCATCAAAGAGTCTTTAAACTTCAGTAATAGCGCTTGAAGCTAATTACTTTCACACGACCACTGTAATCTCGCGAGATTCGAGATAACGCGATGAACTACGAGATCTCAGGTAATTTGTTTACACAACTTGACTTGAGGTGATTATTGGATTAGTCATGTGTAATTAACGGATTGACATCTGAGCTAGGTAAGTTTAGAATTTGAGAATATCCTAAATATCTGACAGAATCGGAGAAAATTTCCTAAGTAATGGGCCAGTATGGGACGGATTGTTTTAGGCTTTGGGCTGTTTCCTATCGGTCCCAATTTCTGAATTTTGGTCGGGGACCTAAAGAAATCTGGTTTTCCAGAGCCCTGATCAGCATGTCTTGGTATGTCTCTCACACAGGTATAGTATATCTTTACTTTGCTAAGGTAGTTCATACAGACTGTTTTAAGAATATGACACTGTATGTATGATATAAACTAAGACCTGCTGGTAACTTTCAGCATCATAGATCCAGATAATGGGTATATTCAGAAGATAATTTTTGTTATTTGTGCACTAAAGGATATCTTAGAGGTGTGAGTAAAAGGGTGGTGCGCCATTTATCTGATAATTTTGTGGGTGTGCTTTGCCATCATCAACTTTTGGCTGGAAGGTTCTTACCTTGTTTGGAGTAAGTTCAGGGGTTTGGGCATTTTTATGCCCCCAACTTCAAAGAAGTTGGAGGGGCATATTGCTTCTGGGTTGTTCGTCCGTCCGTCCTTCCGTTCGTCACGCTTTTTGATGCATAGCATAACTTTAAAACCGTGAATGCTACTGTTTTGAAATTTCATATATGGATTCCTCATGAAAAAATAGCTGACACGTATTTTTTTTCTTGACAGGATTATGCCCCTTTTCTGAGTTATGGCCCTTTAAAAAAATATGGATGCACTCTTGTCAGCAAAATATCTCAAAAACTATTAAAGCTAGAGCCTTGAAACTTGATGAATAGACTGGTAGTGATGAGTAGACAACCTGATTAACTTTTGAAGAAATTTTGAAAAATACTTCTTGAGTTATGGCCCTTTGTAATTTTGGGCAATTTTACCTTGTCAGCAAAATATCTCAAAAACTGTTAGAGCTAGAGCCTTGAAACTTAGTAAATGGATTTGTAGTGATGAGTAGATGACCTGATTAACTTTTGAAGAAATTCTGAAAAATACTTCATGAGTTATGGCCCTTTGTAATTTTGGGCATTTTTATCTTGTCAGCAAAATATTTCAAAAACCGTTGGAGCTAGAGCCTTGAAACTTAATGAATAGACTGGTAGTGATGAGTAGACAACCTGATTAACTTTTGAAGAAATTTTGAAAAATGCCTTTTGAGTTATGGCCCTTTGTAATTTTGGGCATTTTTACCTTGTCAGCAAAATATCTCAAAAACTGTTAGAGCTTGAGCCTTGAAACTTAGTAAATGGATTTGTAGTGATGTGTAGATGACCTGATTAACTTTTGAAGAAATTCTGAAAAACACTTCATGAGTTATGGCCCTTTGTAATTTAGGGCATTTTTAACTTGTCAGCCTTTGTAATTTTAGGCATTTTTATCTTGTCAGCAAAATATCTCAAAAACTGTAAGAGCTAGAGCCTTGAAACTTAGTAAATGGATTTGTAGTGACGAGTAGATGACCTGATTAATTTTTGAAGAAATTCTGAAAAATACTTCATGAGTTATGGCCCTTTGTAATTTTGGGCAATTTTACCTTGTCAGCAAAATATCTCAAAAACTGTTGAAACTAGAGCCTTGACACTTGATGAATAGACTGGTAGTGATGAGTAGACAACCTGATTAACTTTTGAAGAAATTTTGAAATATACTTCTGGAGTTATGCCCCTTTGTTATTTTGGGCATTTTCATCTTGTCAGCAAAATATCTCAAAAACTATTAGAACTAGAGACTTGAAACTTGGTGAATTGATTGGTAATGATGAGTAGATGACCTGATTAATTTTTTTGTAAATTCTGAAAAATATTTCATAAGTAATGGCCCTTTGTAAATTTGGGCATGTTTCCCTTGTGAACAAAATATCTCAAAAACTATTGAAGCTGGAGCCTTGAAACGATGAATAGATTGGTAGCGATGAGTAGATGACCTGATTATGCCCCCAGTTTCGAATGAAATTGATGGGGCATATTATTTTGCCTTCATTTGTCCATCCGACTGTTTGTCCGTTCATCAAGCTTTTTTTGTGCATGCCATATCTTAAGAACCCTGCACGCTAGGGTTTTGAAATTTTATATTTGGGTTCCCAATGAAAAAATAGCCGACCTGTATTTTGTTTCTTGTCTAGCATGTTTATTTAAAGTTATGCCCCTTTGAAAAAAATCAGAATTAAATCTTGTGAGCAAGATATCTTGAAAAGTATTTAAGCTGGGTTCTTGAAATTCGATACAGTGAGTGGGAATGATGTGTACATTACCCGATTATATTTTGAGAGAATTCCATGAAAATATTGATAAAGTTACGGTCCTTTGCAGTTCTGCTCATTTTGACCTTGTCAGCAAGATTTCTCGAAAAGCACTTAAGCTAGGGTCTTGAAATATTATATGCTGATTGGGGATGATGTGGAGATTACCTGGTTTGTTTTTTAGGGAATTCCATGAAAAATTGATGTAGTTATGGCCCTTTGTAGTTCTAGGCATTTTGACTTTTTCAGCAAGATATCTCAAAAAGTATTTAAGCTAGAGCCATGGTATTTGGTATACTGATTGGGATTGAGGAGGAGATCACCTGAATAAATTTTGAACCAATTAAATGAAATGTTGGAGTTATGGCCCTTCGCAATTTCGGGCCATTTAATGTCGTTGCTTTATTGTGTATAGCATAAGTTTAGAACCATGTATGCTAATGTTTTGAAATTTCATGTTTTGATTCCTCATGAAAAAATAGGTGATCCGTATTTTTTTCTTATCCCAATCATCTCCTATTTTAGAGTTATTTCCCTTTGATAAAATAACATTGAAATCATATATTTGTACTGTTGTTACCGTCATGGCTAAGCAGTGTTGGAGTCAAACAGTGTTAGAGTCAGGCAGTTGGGGGCATAGTGTTTTACAAACACCAGCTCTAGTTCTGATCTATCCCATCATTTTTATACCCCGTCACACAATAGTGGCGGGGTATTATGGTTTTCACGCTGTGAGTCCGTCTATCTGTGCGTCTGTCAGTCGTACGTACGTCCGTCTGTCGGCCCGTCTATTTTTTGTTTCCGGATGATAACTTGAGTAAACATCAATGGATTTTCACCAAATGGTATGTGCAGTGATATTGTGGAGATCTGGTTTAGGATTGCTAATGGGCAAATTTCTTCAATTTTTGACGGAGTTATCTGCCCGAGACAAGCCCATATTTTCGTTTCCGGATGATAACTTGAGTAAACATCAATGGATTTTCACCAAACTTGGTATGTGCATTGATTTTGTGGAGATCTGGTTTGGGATTGCTAATGGGCAAATTTCGTCAATTTTTGACGGAGTTGTCTGCCCGAGACACGTCCATATTTTCGTTTCTGGACTATAACTTGAGTAAATAACAAGGGATTTTCACCAAACTTGCTATATGCATTGACATTCAGGAGATTTGGTTTGGGATTGCTAGTAGGCAAATTTCATCAAATTTTTACGGAGTTATCTACCCGAGACATGCCCATATTTTGGTTTCCGGATGATCACTTGAGTAAATAACAAGGGATTTTCATCAAACTTGCTATATGCATTGACATTAAGGAGATCTGGTTTGGGATTGCTAATGGGCAAATTTTGTAACATGTTTACGGAGTTATCTGCCCGAGACATGCCCATATTTTCATTTACGGATGATAACTTTAGTAAATAACAAGGGATTTTAACCAAACTTGCTATATGTATTGACAGTAAGGACATCAGGTTTGGAATTGCTAATGGGGAAATTTCGTGAAATTTTTATGAAGTTATCTGCCCGAGACACGTCCATATTTTCATTTCTGGATGATAACTTGAGTAAATAACAAGGCCTTTTAACCAAACTTGCTATATGCATTGATATTATCAAGATCTGCTTTAGGATTGTTATCTGTCCATTGATATTATCAAGATCTGGTTTAGGATTGTTATCTGTCCCTCCATCATTTTCTTTCCCGACATTTTCGCAATGATAACTTTAATACATAAACAAATAATTGCTATGGCGGGGTATTATGCTTGCGGTGCTTTTATTTTTTTCTCTCCATTTCTTTACAATACCAAAATATTGTTGAAAAGGCCTTTAAATCTCAGCTCAACCCAGTCTTGTAAGTTCTTATTGGAATAATGGCTTGGTGGAGATTTCAGTTTAAAAGATGTATCAAACATGTGACATGTATAAAAACATGTTATCTTTAAACATCTTCTCTGAAACCACTTGTCCAATTTTCACCAGATTATACATGAGACCTTCTTTCGAATAGTTTTGACAATTTTTTAAAATGGTTCTGCACTAATGAACAAGATGGCCACCATGCCAAAAACACTTAAAAATAGTTGAAAATCTTCTCCAGAACCCAGAAAGCTTTGAGGCTGAATCTTGGTACTCAGCATTGGGGACTCAAGAGCTAACAAGTTTGTTCAAGTGATGATACTAGGTTGACCTTTGACCTTTTCACAACAAAGATTTAGGTCAAATTTGCGTCCCTATTCATTTGTATGGGGAAAATATTGAAAAATCATTTTTTCAAACTGTATTAAAGACTAATGGCTGAAACTTACAGTGTATGATTAAAATAGTAAAACTTTTGAGTTATAATCAAAATTTTGTCACCTGGGGGCTATCTGCCCTTGTCCCTGGACTATATACATGTATAAACTCGTGTAATCTTTTAAATGTCTTCTCTGAAACAGCTTGAACAATTTTCATCAGATTTCACATGGGGCCTTCTATCAAAGGGATATTGGCAATTTATTCAATTGTTCTGCACTATAATAATTGAACAAGATGGCTGCCATGTCTATAGATGGTAAAAACACTTAAAAATCTTCATCTTCAGAACCAAGAAAGCTGACTTAATCTTGCTGTAGAGCATCGAGGGCTCAAGATCTACCAAGTATGTTCAAATGATGATCCATGGATTACCTTTGACCTTTTTACGGCAAGGTCAAATTTGCATCCCCATACATGTTTATGGGGATAATGTTGAAAAATCATTTTCTCAAAATGAATTACAGACTAATGGCTGATACTTACAATGTATGATTAAAGCAGTAAAATGGTTTAGTTACAATTAAAATTTTGTCCCCAGAGGTTATCTGCCCTTGCCCCTGGGCTATATATATATACATGTATAAACTCGTGTAATCTTTAAACATCTTCTCTGAAACCACTTGACCAATTTTCACCAGATTTCACATAGGGCCATCTTTCAAATGGTTCTTGGCAATTTGTTCAGTAGTTCTGCACCGTTGATGGCCACCATGCCCGTATATGATAAAAAAAACACTTAAAAACCTTTTTCTCTAGAATCAAGAAAGCTTTAAGGCTGAATCTGGGTATATATCATCGGGGACTCAAGGTCTTCCAAGTTTGTTCAAATGATTATCTCAGGATGACGTTGGACCTTTTTACAGCCTAGTTGTTATGGCAATACTGGAAGAATGTTGGATGGCATTTGCAGATATGCAATGGCTGTTTTACTCAGGTGAGTGAATCTTGGCCCATTGGTCTCTTGTTTTAAATATCTTTAAATCTGAAAGTGAAACTTAAGAACAAAAAGACAATTTACACAGATATTTTCTGTAGTTTCACTGAAATTATGTGAGTTATACAGGTTTAATAAATACATAGATTATGCTTTCATGTAAATTCATTAGAATTCTTTTGTATGGTTTATTTCAGAAAGTACGACAGAGGTCATGGTCGTCTGTGATACCTAACTCACAACTGGTCATCATACCCTACCCACCAGATACACCCTCCAGGTAAATTCATGGCTGTTGATAAGAGGGGGAGTCAGCATAATATTTTTCTTATTTCTCCAAGAAAACACTTCTAATTAGGACCCACAGCATATGTTTTCATAGAGAAATCTGTCAGGGCCCAGTTGTTCAAAGCATTGTTAGCTTAGCAAGCTTTTTAGTGGTCAAAATGTTCACTGTTCTAGTAAGTACAATATCTAATTCATAGGTATTTGTTTTGAAAACATACATTTTTTCAACAAAAAATATTAGCGTTTATGCCATATTTAATGATCAAAGTTTTAACAATATGCTAACTAACAACTTCGTTTGTTTTGAACAACTGGGCCCTGGATTTTTCGGTTAAAAAAGTGTCTTATCTAGAGTTATGTTAATTGGATAGTAACCTTTATTGGCTACAGGTGACAACTAACAGAAGAGATAGGAATGATACTAAGCGGTTATTCCATGAGAGAATAGATTGTTGAGTAAAGGCTCAAATTAGCCTGTGCATCCATGCAATCTAATTAGAGCCTTTGCTGTTGTATAGCTCCAGATAAGAGGGATATCCAGAAAACCATAATACCATGCCCCTCCTCTCCCTCCCCCTCTGACCTCAATTGAGAGGGTAGTGGGGGGGCATGGTATTATGATTTTCTGGGGGTATCAAATAAGCACTGCTTATTGACACTTTTTGCTTTTATTTCCCCATGAAAACATATGATATGGATACTCATTAGAAGTGCCTCAGCAAGGTTCTCCTAATGAGTACCCACAATATATGTGTTTTGTGGAGAAATAAGAAATACATTAACACTAATTGGTTGGCAAGAGTGTCATTACTAAAACACGCCTTTTCAAATATATTGAAAATTTTACAACCGAAAAAGGAAAGATTTCAGATAAAAATTCTGACATTTTTCATATTTCTGCTCAAAACATATATTGTGGGTACTCGTTAGAACTGCCTCAGTGAGGCAGTTCTAATGAGTACCCACAATCTATGTTTTTGAGCAGAAATATGAAAAATTCTGTATACCCTTGTAAACCTCAGTTTTACTGTGTAAAAGTGGGGTTTAAGGGGGTCAACATTATATAGGCATGTTTTTGTGATGTCTTAACTGGAGCTATATTTACCCTTACCACTCTCATGGCTAATGCAGCAGACGACAAATTGATGATATTTTTCTAATTTTTTACAGAAAACAGGCTTTGACATTTCATGAAATCTCCAATTTGCATGAAATGTCAGAACCTGTTTTCTGGGATAATAATAATAAAAAAAAAAAATTCCAAATATCTGCTGAAAATATTACCCAGAGTGCTAAGTGTTAAATTTGTTTGGTAAAATTCATAGTTCTAGAGAAAGTGTTTTCTTCTTTTTTTTTTTTTTATTTCAACCAAAATATAATCAAAGCGCCAAAGGCACTGAAATGACAGATTTTATCAGAAATTCATAAAAAAAAAATCTTAATTTGTATAAAACCTTTACAAAAGAAACGCCTAACGGCATTATGGATGGGTTTATCAGAAAGGTTAAGCAAAAGGTAAACCTGCCGGACGACGCATGCCCGGACTTCGCTATTTTAAATGACGGATTTTTGAAAACCCGTCCAATAAAAAGGCTTCAGATTTGTTTAAAAATGTAGTGCTACAAATTCAGTTATCAAATGCTTGCAGATGTATATATATATAGTGTTATGAAATTCCACTTGATGTTTTGAAGTTTCAAAAGAAATATTTTATCTCAAAATGTTGCAAAAAGCCAGTTATCACATGCAATATAGAGCCAAAACTGTGATAAATTTTCTTCAATAACTTAATGCCTGTACATGTACTTGACAATTGGTTGCAAATGACGTCATTAAATTTGCTGTGCAAACCTGCAAATTTAAAACAAAATGCGGACCTTTCGTTTGGTTCTTTTTAAAGAAGCTAACTTGTTGTCTACTTTCACTTTCACAATCGAAATAACTGAAGTAGCTTGAGTAGTTAACGTTGCGCTGCAGATAGTAATATAGATTTTCAACACTTTCCTTTTTTTCTGATAAATAGTTACACTTTAAACCCAAGCATCCGTTTTTATTAAAATGCCGCAGCTAAAATATTTTAATGTTAAGCAAATCAACAACAGCGAGAAAAACATCTTGTAATGTTTGACTAAAGCCCTGCCCCTTTAATCCGACAGTATTGAATTTTTTACACACTTCACCAAAGGCAAGTGCTCTGTGTAAAAGTTTCATCATACCATATTTTGAAATATTTTTTTTTATTTTCCCAAGATGACAGCATTTGACATTTCATGCAAATTGATTCCTTGTTTGAGACAATTTGCATGAAATGTCAAATTATGTTTTACCGTAAAAATATCTGCTGAATTTGTCCAGGTTAATTTTTGACACGCGGGTCATGAGGCAGCGCCTGTTCTATTAATAGCTAACAACAAATTGCGCAGATCAACCTTACAACCTATCTAACACACTGAGCTAATATAGAAGAAAACACTTTGCAGCATGATTATAAGCACAGCCTTTTTTTCTTTTATTATCAAGCATAAAAAATCTTCAGAATCTATATTAAATTTGGACAGTAATAGCTGATTAGACAGTGTTTATATTGCTGGTAACAGAAGCTTACAGTCTAGTTTCTCGCGCCACGTCTTTAGTCCAGCGCAGGTGTATTGATACACAAGTCTGTTGATATGTTAACCCTTAAACTACATACTAAGACTGTAGCAGAGAAATTTATGCGATTCATCCATTGGCAAATAATTCATATGAAATGCATAGTCTGATTTTCTCTGCAAAACAAGGGAGAATTCTGAATGTCGTCTGCTTTAAAAATTGCATGGTGCTATAAAGATATTAGTAGCTTTATTCATAGAAATCGGACTACATTTTGAGCAGATACATATTTCAATGGTAGTGAAAGCCGGATGCATTTGAAAGTGCGGTTGCCAGCAAGGAATGACAGATAGAATCTGTCATTAAAAATTAATTTCTCATATTTTCAAAGAAACATGTTGAAGGTACTCATTAGAAGGCGGGCCTCGGTGGCTCAGTTGGATGTGCCGTCCGACTGGAGACCAGGAGGTCTTGGGTTCAACCCCCGCCGAGGTCAACGTTCTTTCGTGGAGATTGATCATGAAATATTTTCTACAGTCATTCTCTCCCTTCCACTGATTCAAGAAGGGCAGTTGTCAGTTTCTGGCAAAAGAATGTGCACAATACTGGTTAACCGCTTAGAGACTAAGCCTGCCCAGTAAATGTGTGGTTAGGTAAACTGACCGCGCTCGACATGACCCCATTGGGTTGCCTGGGCCGTAAAACCTCAACACAAACAAAAGCAACCTGCCTTGTTTTTGCGGAGAAATCATAAGTCTAGATAAGAGTGGGTATCAGGAAAATACTTTTCTTATTTCTCCATGAAAACATATGTTGTGGTTATTCATTAGAAGCGCCTCGCCGTGGCGCTTCTAAAGAGTACCCACAACATATGTTTTTGTGGAGAAATAAGAAAAATATCAATACTTTTTGGTGAAAAAAGCGTCTTATCTAAAGCTATGGAAATAAGAAAACAATTATATATGTCTTGTTACGCCTCTTATCTATTGCTGTGGATTTGTTATAATGGTGGAAAAGAGACAATTTGCATGAAATGTTAAATCCTGTTTTCTGGGAAAAATAAGAAAAATGTATCATTTTTTTAAGAGACAATTTGCATGAAATGTTAAATCCTGTTTTCTAAGAAAAATATTATATGGTCTGCTGAAAATTTTGCTAAGTGTTTATCAGGGCCCAGTTGTTCAAAGCTAACGATGTCGTTAGTTAACGATTCGTTAAAATTTACATCGAGTGGTACGCAAATATGCTGAAATTTTTTGCTGAAAAAATGTGAGTAGCTTTTGCAGTGCAAAAGCTACTCACATTTTTTCAGCAAAAAATATCAGAATATTGTATATTGAATCCCCTAAAACAGTTAACGAAATGACCCTTAACGAGCTCGTTAAGCTAACGACGCTTTGAACAACTGGGCCCTGTATAATTTCAGTTGGATCAATAAGCTGTTTGTGGCACCAAGTCGGCTGATGTTACTTACTGGTGCTGCTTTACTGGGGACATGTGGTTTCATAGCTGGGATTGTCGCTATACTGCACTGGAGAGATAAGGTATGATATACAGTACTTAGTAAAGAGGAGTATTTGATGACAGTTCTGGGATAATATTCTCCGTTGGTCCTCAAAAATGTGTGATACAGGTACTCATTAGAAGTCATCTGTTACAATTTTGCTAGGCTTTTTATGGGTTAACCCTTGTCCTGCTGAATAAATTAAAATGCCATGTCTACTTCTAATATTTAGCCAATCAGATTACTTGATTTGGATTGTTGCTACAAATTCATATTCTTAATGGCAAACAGTGTAGTTCCAGATCAGTTGGCTTCTGAAGAAGCCAACTGATATGGATCTACACTGTTTGCAAAGCAAGGGTATATCCAGGTTCAGCAGGACAAGGGTTAAGATGTCATATGATATCTCATTTGTTAATGGAAACTAGAATCAGAATTTTCATTTTATGTTGAAGCATAATTACTGTGTTATGTGGAAGCATAATCATTTTGTCATGTGGAAGCATTATTTTCATGTCATGCAGAAGCATAATTATCATGTCATTCAGAAGCATAATTATCATGTCATGTGGAAGCATAATTATCATGTCATGTTGAAGCATAATTAATGTCATGCAGAAGCATAATTATCATGTCATGCCAAAGCATAATTATCGTGTGGAAGCATAATTATCATGTCATGCAGAAACAATTATTATGTCATGTGGAAGCATAATATTCATGTCACGTGGAAGCATAATTATCATGTATGTGGAGGCATAATCATCATGTCATGCAGAAGCATAATTATCATGTCATGCAGAAGCATAACTATCATGTAATTCAGAAGCAAAATTATCACCTTATGCATAAACATAATAACCATATATGTTTTTCTTTTTATCATATTCAGATTGAAGACAAAAAGGAGAAGAGGCAAGAATCTCAACGTTTCCATTTTGATGCCATGTGATCAGTGTACATAAAGCAATAGCCATTGGCTGTGATAATTCTAGTCCTAGGCTGACAGAATGCTCAGGAAGTTGAAGACATTAAATTGTTATTGCATAATTCTAGATAAGACAGATATCCAGATAATATTTCTTCACATTTCCCCATGAAAACCGGTGTTCAGGTGCACATTAGAAGTCCTATGCAAGGCAATGCTAATAAGCACCCCAATGCAATGATTTCCAAGGAGAAACCGTATTTACCCTAAGTATTGGGACACCTTAACTCGTTACCATTCTTGTCCTAAAATTTGAAATAGTTCATTCTACTACCTCTTAATGTGTCTAAAATAGTGCTGGATGAGTGGCAAACAGTGTAGACCCGGATCAGACACCACATTTTGTGGCATCTGATCTGGGTCTATACTGTTTGCAAAGACGTATTTGTCCCAATACTTAGGGTTATTACAGTAGCTATAGAAAACATTTTTTTTCTTCTGTTTTTTCCTTTTTTTTTTTATTTTTGAAGACTAAATATTGATGTTTTCTTAATTATCCATGAAAAAATATGTTGTGGCTACTCATTAGAAGTACACCCCGGAGGGACTTCCCCCAAAATATGTTATGGGTCATTAGTAGAAGTCCCTCAGGGGTGTGCTTCTAATGAGTAGCCAGAACATATTTTTTCATGGATAATTAAGAAAACTATTTGTCTGGCTACTGTTTGCCAAAGTGTCTTGTTCTATGGTTGATCTGGAATTGTGTACTATTTTAGCATTCTGTCTGTAAATGTCAGCAGATGACATATTGAAACATTCCCATGATTTGTTTTCAGAAATTATTGCTTGACATTTCATTTCAATCATCCCCTAATATCAAGCCCTATTTTCTTGAAAAAAAATAAATAAAATAAGAAAAATATCTCTTTGCAATTTGTCATCTGCAGCACTGTCTGCTAATTTTGTCACAGTGGTGCTAAAAGTTAACTAACCCTTCAAGTGCCATTCAGAATGGTAGCAGGCAGCATTGTAATTTTTCTCTTTTTTTCCCCCAAAAATATGGTTTGACATTTCATGTGAACTGTCTGCTCTAGCAGATGATTCATATAAAATATCAAAACATTTGAAGATATATATACAATGTATATATGAAATTTTCTATTGGACTCACTTGTCCTGCAGGGCAAGCGGTCTCAAATTGTTACTCACCCTTAAGTTGTACTCATCCTTAGTCTTACATTTCGTACTAAAACCAGACTGGTCCGTAAAGTCTTCGAATTTAATTCAGGTATTGAACCGGGACTTTACTGTTGCTGTTTTGCTGCAGAGTAGTCAACTCTAATACACACCTTCCGATATTGGTATTTTGATGTGAGCGGATTTTGACACAACAACCAATGATCGTTTTGTGAATTTTTGGAGTGATTTTTAAAGCTCTGTTATTATGCTAGCTGATTCTTTTTATTCCCTAAAATATTTACCCTTACTGCTGAAAAAAGTTACTTGTCCTGTCATGCAAGCAGTTTGATTTTTTCACTTGTCCCTAACGAAGATCTACTTGTAAATACGAGCAGATGAGCGCTAATTTTGAGCCCTGTTTGAGCCCTTTATATATCATAGATTTTCAATTTTTCTTTTCTTCCCCCACCCCCCACCCCCCCAAGAAAATAGTATGGCTTGAAATTTCATGTAAATTGTTTGTCCTAGCTTATTTTGTAAAGGCTGTTTTATTTTCTGAAGATGTGATTTAACCCTTAAAACGCTAAGAAAACCTGCATCTGAAAATGTGAAATACAGGCAAACAGTGTGGACCCTGATCAGACTGCTCCTAAAGTAGCAGTCTGATCTGGGCCCACACTGTTTGCAGAAATGACTTTAAAAATCACAAGCAGATGGCAAAGCAGACAACAGTTGTAATTGGTAGTTTAAGGGTTAACAGTCACAGATCAGACTTGTAGTTTTACTCTTTTTATACCCCACCACTACAGTGTGGCAGGGTATTATGGTATCGCGTTGCTTGTCAGTGTGTCCATCTGTCCGAGGTACTATTGTTTCTGGACAATAATTTGAGTAAGTGTCAATGGATTTACACCAAACTTCTTGTGTGCATTAATATTGTGCAGGTCTGGTTCGGGATTGCTAATGGGCAAATTTCGTCAATTTTTGACAGAGTTATCTGCCAGCACATGTCCTTATTTTATTTCCTGAAGATAACATTAATAAATATCAATGGATTTTCACCAAACTTGGTATGTGTATTGATATTGTGGAGATCTGGTTTGGGATTGCTAATGGGCAAATTTCGTCAATTTTTGACTGAGTTATCTGCCCATAACACATCCGTATTTTAGTTTCAGGACAATAATTTGAGTAAATCACAATGGATTTTCACTAAATTTGATATGTGCATTGATGTAGAAATGAGGTTTGGGATTTTTTACAGAGTTATCTGCCCATGTCATGATAATGTAGGGGTATTATCGTTTCACATTTTTAACATTTTTATTTTTATTTATTTTTTATTTTCTGGTGATGTTTTACTTGCTTAAAAAAAAAAAAAAAAAAAAAAAAAAAAAGAGAGAAAAAAAAACAAAAAAACATTTTCCATTACTTATCGGGTCTGTATGCCAGAGGAGCATTTTTTTCTTTTTATTTGTTAGTGGGATTGGATATACTTTTCTGCTATTTTTTACACAAAAAGGGAAATGACTTTTGTGACATCCTATTTGCATATCTGTACACCAAGTGCCCTCTGAAAGAGGTCTACTCTAAAAGGAAAGAATTTTTGAGTAGACTGTTTTGCAGAAGGGAGGTAAAAATGATTTTGACAGAGTTGCTTTCCCTGAAAATGTATCCAATCCCTTTAAATATAATTGTAGGTTAATGAATTTATATTGTGAAACATACACCACAAGTTCAGATAGTGAAGGACGCACAAGCTTGCCTGTGCATCTCTGGCATATGAACGTGTGCTAGTGCCAAATATTTCACAATATAATAAACATCAAAAAGATTGCCTTTGGAAAAAAAAATGCACCACAGATTAGAAATTTGAGACTCATTATAAGTGGTAACGAAGTTTGCAACACTGCTTACGCCCTCTGGTGTATACATGAGCAGAATTCGATTTTGGCCGTCGTGAAAATGTATGTTTCCCTTCTTCCCCTGAACCGAAAGGCCAATTGACTCTAAAATTGGTAGGAAGCATAGGGCTGACTTGTAGATCAGAAATAGCTCAAATCATTCCAATCGGAAATCCAAGATAGCCACCATGGCCATCTTGAAAATCTATTTTTCGCTTCCTCTCCTGAACCAAAAGGCCAATTGAGTTGAAACTTGATAGGAATCATCAGGGTGACTTGCAGATCAAAAACAGCTCAAATCATTCCAATCAGAAATCCAAGATGGCAGCCATGGTGGCCATCTTGAAAATCTACTTTTTGCTTCTTCTCCTAAACCAAAAGGCCAATTGACTCGAAACTAGGTAGGAAGCATCGGGGTGACTTGCAGATCAAAAACAGCTCATATTATTCCAATCAGAAATCCAAGATGGCAGCCATGGTGGCCATCTTGAAAATCTACTTTTTGCTTCTCCTAAACCGAAAGGCCAATTGACTCGAAACTAGGTAGGAAGCATTGGGGTAACTTGTAGATAAAAAAAAGTAAAATCGTTCCAATCAGAAATCCAAGATGGCTGCCATGGTGGTTATCTTGAAAATCTATTTTTCACTTCTTTTCCTGAACCGAAAGACCAATTGACTCGAACCTGGATAAGAAGCTTTGGGTTGATTTTGTAGATTAAAAATAGCTAAAATTTAAAAGCCTACTCCTCCTTCACCTCTGGGCCAATGGACTCGGTAGAAAGCATAGGGGTGACTTGTAGATAAAAAATAGCTAAAATTGTTCTGATTGGAAGTCCAAGATGGCCACCATGGAAATCCAAGATGGCACTAGCACACGTTCATATGCCAGAGATGCACAGGCAAGCTTATTTTTCTTCTCCTGAACCGAAAGGCCAACAGACTCGAAACCTGGTAGGAAGCATCGGGGTGACTTGTAGTTAAAAAATAGCTAAAATCGTTCTGATAGGAAATCCAAGATGATGGCCATCTTGAAAATCTATGTTTCGCTTCTTCCCCTGAACGGAAAGGCCAGTTGACTCTAAAATTGGTAGGAAGCATAGGGCTGACTTGTAGATCAAAAATAGCTCAAATCATTCCGATCGGAAATCCAAGATGGCAGCCATGGCCATCTTGAAAATCTATTTTTCGCTTTCTCTCCTGAATTAAAAGGCCAATTGACTTGAAACTTGATAGGAACCATCAGGGTGACTTGTAGATCAACATCAGGGTGACTTGTAGATCAAAAACAGCTCAAATCATTCCAATCAGAAATCCAAGATGGCCGCCATGGCGGCCATCTTGATAATTTACTTTTTGCTTCTCCTAAACCGAAAGGCCAATTGACTCGAAACTAGGTAGGAAGCATCGGGGTAATCTGTAGATCAAAAAAAAAAAAAAAAAAAAAGTAAAATCATTCCAATCAGAAATCCAAGATGGCTGCCATGGTGGTTATCTTGAAAATCTATTTTTCACTTCTTTTCCTGAACCGAAAGGCCAGTTGACTCTAGGAAGCTTTGGGATGATTTGTAGATTAAAAATAGCTAAGATTTTCTGATCAGATATCCAAGATGGTCGCTATGGTCGCCATCTTTAAAATCTATTTATCGCTTTGTCTCCTGAACCGGAAGGCCAGTTGACTAGAAACTTGGTAGGAAGCATAGGGATGACTAGTAGATCAAAAATAGCTAAATTTTTTCCGATTGGAAGAGGGCTATGGCAGCCCTCTTGAAAATTTATTTTTTTGCTTCTTCTCCTGAACCAAAACGCCAACTGACTTGAAAATTGGTTAGAATCATCGAAGTGACTTGTAAATCAAAAATAACTAAGATTGTTCCGATCTGAAATACAAGATGGCTGCCACAGTTGCCATCTTGAAAATCTATTTTGAACTTCTTCTCCTGAATAGAAAGGACCATTGACTCAAAATGTAATACGAAGCGTCGGGGTGACTTGTAGATCAAAAATAGCTAAAATCATTCTGATCAGAAATCCAAGATGGTCGTCCTAGCAGCCATGTTGAAAATCTATTTTGAACTTTTTATCCTGAACCAAAAGGGCAATTGACTCAAAGTTCATTGGAAGTATCTAGGTGATTTGTAGATCAACAGTAGCTAAAATTGTTCTGATTAGAAATCCAAGATGGTTGCCATCTTGAAAATCAATATTGAACTTCTTTTGAACCGAAAGGCCAATTGACTCAAACCTGTCTGGTAATCAGGTGAGCGATACAGGGCCATCTTGGCCCTCTTGTATGATTCTTTTCTGTTCTGTTCTGTTTACTGTTCACTAGGAAGACAAGATGGCTGCTCTTTGAGTTTGTTCAAAAGGGCAGAAAAGAGAAATAGTTCTTTGTGACATGCTTCCTGATCACTTTGCAGTGTGCACTTAACTATGTGCATTCAGAAGAAATTATGCAAATTTCTACTTCAGTGTAATCTCTATTGGACAAATTCTCAGTTTAATAATATGTTATTGTTGATACATAAATTGTTGACCTTCTTTTAGACTTTACCTCTCTCTGGGCTAATTCAGCAGATGACAAATTGGTGATATTTTTCCAGAAAACTGGATTTGGTATTTTATGCAAATTGTCTCCATTGGAGACGATTTCCATGAAATGTCAAATCCTGTTTTCTGGGAAAAATTAGAAAAATATTCAAAACGTCTGTTGAAAAGTTTTACCCGTAGTGCTAAGCGTTAAAGAATGTATATCAATATATTTGAGCCAGAACACAGAAAAGCTTACATACCTTTGTTATCCTTCATATTGGGAGAGATGTCTGCAACAAAAAGTGAAAACCCAGTTCAGACACAGCAAAATAAGGCATCTAATCAGGATCTAGGCTGTTTGCCATTCAGTCATACCATACTAGGTAACCAAATGAACTTTTTCATTTTGTAAGACAAACATGGTAAGTTGGTAACTATCCGACTGGAGACTAGGAGGTCGCAGGTTCAACCTTTTCCGAGGTCAGCAACATTCTTTCATGGAGATTATGAAATATTTACTACGTGATTCTCTCCCTTCCACTGATTCAAGAAGGGCAGTTGTCAGTTTCTGGCGAAAGAATGTGCACAATACTGGTTAACCGCTTAGAGGACTAAGCCTGCCCAGTAAAC
The DNA here is from genome assembly GCA_964016985.1 of Anodontia alba. Lineage (NCBI taxonomy): Eukaryota > Metazoa > Mollusca > Bivalvia > Lucinida > Lucinidae > Anodontia > Anodontia alba. Next base: position 105,485,580 of record OZ024827.1, on the reverse strand, counting down.
GTGTGGCTAGGTAAACTGACCACGCTCGACATGACCCCACTGGGTTGACTGGGCCGCAAAACCTTAACACAAAGGAAGTTGGTAACTAATAATGATACCATATTTAACTAAATATTCTGACACCTCAACACCTTTTCAGACTTGTCTGTAAATTTGAATAAGTCATTTTATTACCTGTTAATATTGGCCTCGGTTGGCTCAGTTGGATGTGATTTCGGGTTCATCCCCAGATGAGGTCTGCAACATCCTTTCATGGAGATTGATCATGAAATATTTTCTATGGTCATTCTCTCCCTTCTGCTGATTCAAAAAGGGCAGTTGTCAGTTTCTGGCAAAAGAATGTGCACAATACTGGTTAACCGCTTAGAGGACTAAGCCTTCCGAGTAAATTTATGGTTAGGTAAATTGACCGTGCTCGACATGACCCCATTGGATTGACTGGGCCGTAAAACCTCAACACAAACAAAATTACCTGTTAATAGATCATTACCTGTTAATGTGTCTATTTTACTACCTGTTAATGTGTCAATTTTACTGTGAATGTGTCTATGCTTGATGAATGGCAAACAGTGTAGACCCCGATCAGATGCCGCATTCTGCGGCATCTGATCTGGATCTACATTGTTTGCAAAGGCTGTCCCAGTACTTAGGGTTTTTATGGTAGTTATGGTATCCAAGTATTTATGGTAACTGCAGAAATGCTTTGTAAACCACTATGCAAACAGTAAAATCCCAGGTCAGCACGCACGGTCACTCAATTTGGTTAGAGTCTGAGGCATTCAGAAAAAAAAACACTTCATCACGAAAACATACCTATATAATTTTGACCCCCTTAAACCCCACATTCATATAGTAAAACTGGGGTTTACAGGGGTATACATTATTTTTCTTATTTCTGCTCAAATCATAGATTGTGGGTACTCATTAGAACCGCCTCGACGAGGCGGTTCTAAGGAGTACCCATAATCTATGTTTTGAGCAGAAATATGAAAAAATATCAGAATTTTTATCTAAAAATTTTCAGTTTTTGGTGGTGAAATTTTAAATGTATTTGAATAGGCCTGTTTTCGTAATGTCATGCACTTTACAGAACCTTTATTGTTCTTATCAGACTATGAGAATGTTTTGTTCACTGTTAGCATGTGGCAACTAGGCTTTCTGTGTTCTGTTGGTTTTATTGTTAGAAAATATAGGAATAAAATGTGCTTCACTTTTTGTATACACTCCTTCTATTCTTTGTCTCATATTATGTCCCCCCCCCACATCCCCCCCTTCACAGTATTTGGAGGGACTATATTGCTTTGGGGTTGTTCATCTGTCAATCTGCCTGTCAGTCTGCCCGTTTGTCTGTTTTTTTGTTTGTTTTTTTGTTTGTTGTTTTTTTTGTTTTGTTTTGTTAAGGTGTCATAATATTTAAAACTACTGGTTGTCAAAACATTCTTGGTGGAATGTATCCACCATATATTATTTATAAGACTTTGTTGTAGTTAGTGATTGTGGCTTTGCCTGGGTATGGTAGGATTTGCTTCATGTTTGTCGAAGTTCCTGGCTATTTTCACTTATCTTTCTGGTGAAAGAATGTGCACAATACTGGTTAACCGCTTAGAGGACTAAGCCTGCCCAGTAAACGTGTGGTTAGGTAAACTGACCACGCTCGACATGACCCGATCGGGTTGACTGGGCCGTAAAACCTCAACACAAACAAGATCTTCACTTATCTTTTTTCAGCTTGCCTATAGATTCTTTATGGAATGCAAGTACCATACATATGAGCAAGTGCTCGACAAAACCTACAAATCATACGAACATTGAACATTCAGATCAGCCTGCGCATTCACGCAGTCTGATCAGAGTCTTCGCTGATTGCATGTGCATTCTACTGCCATTGGGCTATCCAAAGAGGGATAAACGAGAACCCTTGCCATACGGGATGGAAGCACAGGCTGAGCTTAGTCTTTGCTGGTCACACACGTCTTATTGTAGATTTTGTCGTGCGCTGGCTCATATGATAAGGCTTTCCCCATTTGCCGACATATATTCAGTGGATAGTTAACAGATCGGGCCATGGCCAGATATTGTGGATATGCAGGCTAACAGTGGCCTTTGCTGTGCGGTACTAGAATCTCCCTTTTCACTTGAAATATCTTAACCCTTAAAGCACTAACCCTTAAAGCACTAACCACAACTGCAGTAGACAACATTTTGATTTTGGGTGTATTTTTTACGTTAATCGTCTGCCTAGTGTGAATGGTCTGCTAGGCAGACAAATCACATGCAGTGCAAAGTCTTTTATTTTCTCTGAAAAATATTTAAAAAAAAAGAGAGTATTGCCTGCCTACAATTTAGCTTAGTACTTTAATGGTTAACAGAAACATAAATACAGATACCGTATTTACCCTAAGTATTCAGACACCAACTCATTACCATACTTGTTCTAAAATTTGAAGACGTACAATTTACTATCCGATATTGTGTCTAAAAATTGTTGCATGAATGGCAAACAGTGTAGACCCTGATGAGATGCCGCATTCTGCGGCGTCTCATCTGGGTCTAAACTGTTTGCTCAATCCTGTCTATCCAAATATATACGGTATATCCGGTAAAACAATTTCGACACTAACTGTATGCTAAAATTTGAATGCCCGTTTGATTACTTCATGTCTAAAATTTTGTGGTGAAATGGAAAACAAAGTAGACGCTGCTCAAACTGCCCCTTTAAGCTGACCTGGGTCTGCAGTTTACTGAGGTGCATCTGTCTGAAAGTTTATGATACATGCGGTAAAACAGAATAAACCGATGGTTGTGCTACATGGCTTTCGTAGACCTGGAGAAGGCATTTGATCGAGTACCTCGGAAGGTCATCTGGTGGGCGCTGAGAAAACTTGATGTGGAGGAGTGGATTGTGCGTCTGGTACAGGGGATGTATGCAAATGTGCGGAGCCGTGTCCGTGTTGGTGAGGGGTACAGTGAAGAGTTTGAAGTGAAGGTTGGTGTTCACCAAGGATCAGTACTCAGCCCACTGCTCTTCATCATTATGCTTGAAGCCTTCTCACGAGAGTTCAACTCTGGGGTCCCCTGGGAAGACCTCTATGCTGATGACCTTGTTATCATCGCTGAATCGCTTGAGGAATGTATCAGGAGGTTCTTGACATGGAAAGAAGCGATGGAGAAGAAAGGACAGAGTAAATGCAGGAAAGACGAAGATTATGATCTGCGGTACGGGACTAGACCTCCTGCAGAGTTCAGGCGAGTTCCGATGCGCCGTCTGTCGCACTGGAGTGGGCAGCAACAGCATCTTCTGCAATGGCTGCAAGCACTGGGTGCACAAGAAATGCAGTGGGCTCAAGCGCTTGAAAAAAGACTCTGACTACAGATGTACATGGTGCCAGGGAACTGCACGCCCCTTGGATGGCAGACCACAGAAGGAAGTCGAGGTCGGACCTGACAAGCTTGAGGTGGTAGCTTCTTTTTGCTACTTAGGAGACATGCTCTCAGCAGCAGGTGGTTGTGAACTTTCAACCACAACACGTGTGAAAACCACCTAGAAGAAGTTCAAGGATCTGCTACCAGTTCTCTCTTCACGCCACCTCTCTTTCAAAACACGTGGCCGTGTGTACAGCTCTTGTGTGCGGAGCGCAATGCTCCGTGCCAGCGAGACTTGGCCATTGACAAAGCCAAACCTCCAGCGTCTGCAGCGAAACGACAAGGCAATGATCAGACAGATCTGCAATGTCAGACCGCAAGACATTGTCACCACCAGGTCCAATGAGCTACTTGTGCGGCTTGGCATTGAGGATCTGGACCTCATTCTGAAGGAGAGAAGACTCCGATGGTATGGACATGTGGAACGCTCCAATGGTGCAGTCAAGACAGCCTTTGACATACAGGCTGATGGAAAGCGTGGGCCTGGGAGGCCCAAGATGACATGGAAACAGCTGACAGAGAGGGATTGCAGAGAGTGGAAGCTCTCGGCCATCAGCCCTCATGATAGACATACCTGGAGATCTGGTGTGAGATCTGCCATGCGTGCAGCAAGCTAGATATCTGGAAGGGGCCCACTGGTGTGGATGTTGCCCCTGTAATCAAAAATCCGATTATTATATATGATATGGGTTTTTCACAGGCGCGGATGCGCAGGCTGATCTGAGTCTTCGTTGGTCGCACGTCTTATTGTAGGTTTTGTCGTGCGCTGGCTCAATTTCTTATAAGATTATATGGCGGATCTATCGCTTGCACCTGTCTACAGAATATTTTATTAGAAAAAAAAGTAAAGGATTATACGGTCCGTATCGAGGGAAAGGTGCAATCGAACAAAAGTGAAATACACAGATTCAGTCTCATCAGGGGCTTTGCCATCCGTTTTTGCGGTCTACATTCTACAAGTTGACAGTGAAGGGCGTGATCAAATTGAGCTGATGCGCATGCTGATATCAGCATTTGCAGTTCACCTCATGTTCGCTTTACGTGACTCGGTTACAATAAAAAATCATTCACCTGTTTCTTTCGTTTTTTTTTTTTTTTTTTTTTTTTTATCACAGCACTGAATTCACTCCACGCTATGCATCTACATATAGTTTTCAGGACGCTTGCCTCTGCATATCAATATTTTTCGGTTGATTTTTAGACGAAATCTTATCAGATCATATGTGACCTAAATCTGTCAGCATCTGAAGGTAGAATGCACGTGCCTTGAAGCGATTATAAATCTCGTGAAACGGTTATTTTTGACTTTGATTCAACTTTCAATGTGCGCATTTTAAATTATCTTTAGAATATGATTCAAATTCACGTCAAAATCAAGTTTTGAAAGTCCAAGAAAACTGCCTCTATTTAATATAAAAATTTGATAGAATTAATGCTGTATATGGCGCGAAGGTGCTTTCGTCAAAAAAATATTAGTCCGTTGATACGCACCAAACCAACGGAAACAACCCCGAAATACTCCAAACTACTTTACTTAAAGTATTTACCGTGTCACACCAAACCACTTACCATCACGAAAACATGCCTATATAATTTTGGCCCCCTTAAACCCCACTTTTATATAGTAAAACTGGGGTTTATAGGGGTGTACATTATTTTACTTATTTCTGCTCAAAACACAGATTGTGGGTACTCGTTAGAACCGCCTCGTCGAGTACCCACAATCTATGTTTTGAGCAGAAATATAAAAAAATATCAGAATTTTTTTATTTGAATAGGCATGTTTTCGTAATGCTTTATCTATTTTTATTTATCTCAAGTGGAATTTGGTATCAAAGATGATTGATAGCTCAGTATAATGAGCCCCATACAGTTTGATCTGGGTATATGCAGCAGATAAACGTAAGTGAAATGGGCGGGTCAGGACTTTAGCAAAAAAAAAAAAAAAAAAAAAAAACTCATTACGAAAACATGCCTATTCAAATATACTGAAAACTTCACCACCAAAAAATTAAAATTTTCAGATAAAAAATTCTGATATTTTTCAGATTTCTGCTCAAAACATAGATTGTAGGTTCTCGTTAGAACCGCCTCGACGAGGCGGTTCTAACGAGTACCCACAATCTACGTTTTTAAGCAGAAATAAGAAAAATAATGTATAACCCTCTAAGCCCCAGATTTACTATATAAAAGTGGGGTTTGAGGGTGTCAAAATTATATAGGTATGTTTTCGTAATGTTAAATGAAATATAAAGTGATGCCCAAGAAACATCTGACCAGCAAAGTTCTAGACCAGCATATGCATGCAAGTGCATCTGTGCAGTCTGATCAAGGTCTTTGGGTCTTTACAGTAGAAAAAGACCCACATGAAATATGTGACGGCGTGCAAGAATACATATAACCAACAAAGTTCCTGATCAGCATGTGCATCAACACAGTTTGAGCAGGATCTTTACAATAGAAAAGAAAACGCGTAAGGCCGTTTTGCCTGGCACCCGCTCACTCTTCCACTGTACCTGCATGTGACGTTTTGTTTTGTTTTGTTTTTTTTCCTTCTTCTTAAACACACGCACTCGGTATGCATAAACGATCGCATGAGCGAACAAAGAAATAATTGAAAGAAAGGATAAATAACTTGTTTGCCCTGTAATTTCACATCCAAAGAAACCGACCCATTATAGAAATTCACATATTGCATACTATGAAACAAACAAGACAATCATTAGGTAAGGTGCCTTTAATTATCAGAAGCTATGTAGAAATACTTTGTTAATTTTTCTATACTGTATGTAGATGATTAATCAAATAATATTTATTCATATTTGATTTTCACCTGTATAATTTGTCACTCAAGAAGTTTAAAATGTGTTTTTGGGGTATGGTTTGGGCGGTTTTAGTGTTGTTTGTGGGTGTTTTGGGGGTGTTTCAACGGACCGTTGAAACACCCCCAAAACACCCACAAACATGCTATTATTTGCTGGAGCCTAGCGGGAAATAAAATGGTGCAGAATTATGACGGACTTTTAGTTAAAGTTCTCAACGTCAGAAGATAAAATGAAAGTTTTGTTTGCTTTGTTTTGTTTAAGCATGTTTAGGACCCTAATTCTGACAGAAGGAAATTTTTGAAACTGTGACAAGGCATTTTATTGACACCAAGAAATACTCGTATGTTGTACATGTGCCCAAGCCATAGAACATTCATAAGATGTTGATCTTCTGACAAGTCAGAATGTTCAGGTGAACAGACACGGACCCCAAAAGAAAGGGCGCAGTCAGGCGTCGTAGGAATTTAAGGACTGCGACAGTCATTCCATAGATTTATATTGCGGTATGTCTAAATGACAATGAGAAGCTATCGTGCAAAGAAAGGCGCGTACGGCGGTGAAATTAGATATCATCTTCGTATCAAACGTTACATAGAGTGGGGTGTGACTATGACAAGGGAATTGTCAAAGCTTCGGGTGTAAAGTGTGCTTCGTTTTAAGAACCTCTGTTATAGTATTGAAAAAAAAAAATGCCAAAATTATTTGCTATTTTTGTCGCTTATCTTCTTTTTTGAAAATGCTTCTTGTTTATTCATACTTTGTGATTAACATCTCTTCGGTTGTGATAGTTTGTTTCAAATACCGATATTGGCAGCTGCTATTCAGTCGTTCTTTTTTTTGTAAGCTCACCTAAGCTATAGTGATCACTTTTTCGTCGTCCGTCCACCTGTCTGTCCGTCCGCCCGTTAACACTTTAAAACACGACAACTCCTCCAAAGCCGCTGAAGCGATTTGTCCCTAATTTGGTAGGAATGTTGCTTGGGTAGGGGGATTTAAAATTATGGTGATTTGCTTTTTTGTTTTGTTTCTATGACAACTGAAAGGTCCCATAGACTTATAATGGGAAAATGGTTTAATTGCATTTTCTCCATAACCCATGAAGTGGTGTGAACCTTATTTCGAGGGTTGAGCGCAAGACTATGGTAACTCAAACGTATTTTTGAAACCCTTGTTTAGGGGCAACTTGGACCCCTTTGTAAACAATGCAAATTTAGGTGCCATTGCTCGTATGAGCAATGGCACCTAAATTTTCATTGTTTACAGAAAGAAATGTTGTAATCTTCATAACGCCTTCATGGTGAGGAGATTAGGTTTGGGGAAAAACAATCATCTGACTTACGATAGTCTTGCGCTCAACCCTCGATTTAGCAGTTATGATCATTTGATGATTGTCTATCCAGTTTATATGTTTTATGACCAGTGGCCTTTTTGTTTGGTTGCCATGGGAAATTTGTAAACGACAACCCCAACCAGCAGGGAAAGAAGACCCAATTGCGCACCAGCAGGGAAAGACACCCTTGCGCACCAGCAGGGAAAGAAGATCCTGTTGCGCACCAGCAGGGAAAGAAGACCGTATTAAGCTTGCCCCTTGCTTGGCCTTGGAAAGAGACGTAGGACGTGTAGCATAGGTGGAAATGGCAACATGCAATTGAAATACATCTTCTCCCATCATTTCTTTACTTATTCAATGAAGATGAGAGCTTAGCAAGTCCCTGCGTTCTGGAGAAGATCAATAGATTGTAAATAGAATGACCCTTGAGCAATGAACAAAGACATACAAAGACAAAAATTGGTGAAATGTCTAAAACTTACAATATATGATTGAAGTAGGAAAAAATTTAAGTTATAATCAAGTTATTTCATGTCGATCTTACTGTTGAAACGGGATAGAGAGTTTGTTCAAATAGTCACACTCCACTGACTGTCATGCCTGGTAAAATAATAATAATAATAATAACACATTCTTCTTCTTCTTCAAAACCAAGAACTGCTCACATGATGATCCTTTCATTAGCTGTAATAGCAGGATTGGAATCTGCATATCTGTAGTGGCTATTTGACTCAGGTGAGCGAGCCGTAGCCCGTGGGCCTCGTGTTTTAATATCGTACAGTAATTGGTTGAAATGGTGGAAGAAGTGTGTGTGTGTGTGTGTGTGTGTGTGTGTGTGTGTGTGTGTGTGTGTGTGTGTGTGTGACGCATTTTTTGATTCTGATTTCAAACATGCCGCTAGGTTAGAGAACACAGATATTACGAAATCTTCATCTGATCTGAGCAAAGTGGGTTTTGGACACGGTTGTATTATTCTAAAGAAAAAACAATGAACGAGATAAGATGGAAACTGATGTGCAATAATGAATATATATTGCTGAAAACACGCACTAAAATGTATGTTTATAAAACACTATTCACTTGTCGCTACAAAATGACAATGTTAAAAAGGGACATAACTATCACAAAAGTAATCCGATTTTTTTTTCAAATGTTAATCAGGTGATCAATTCCCAAGACCCAGTAAGCTCACGAAGTTTCAAAGCCCTTGATCAAATAGTTATAAAGCTATCTTGCTCACAACAAAAGCGTGACGAACGGACGGACGAACGATCCAAAAGCAATATGCCCCTCCAACTTCTTCGAAATAGACTTCTGGTACGTTGGTACGACAACCTGCTGAAAAAGCAAACTATCGTATAACTGTGTCGAATGATAATAATAAAAATGATAATAATAATAATACCCAAGTAAATTACTTACCCACGGAAAAAAAAAAACAAAAAAAAACAAACAAAAAAAAAAACAAAAAAAAAAAAAAACAGAAAAACATCAACATATGAAAAAAAGATCAAAAACAGTAAATGAGCCTCCTGGCATCAGAAAATGTACCTTCGGACATGTGCGCCCGACAATGGCTCGCCGGATATCAGTCTGTACATTCCTTGTAAATTCCCTGTAACGAAAACATGCCTATTCAAATATTTAGAAAATTTCACCTCCAAAAACTGAATATTTTCAGATAAAAAAAAAACTCGGATACTTTTTATATTTCTGCTCAAAACATAGATTGTGGGTACTCGTTAGAATCGCCTCCGCGAAGCGGTTCTAACGAATACATACAATCCATGTTTTTGAGCATGAATAAGAAAAATAATTTTTAGCCCTGTAAACCCCAGTTTTACTATATAAAAGTGGGGTTTAAGGGGGGTCAAAATTATATAGGCATATTTTCGTGATGCGCAGTCTGATCAGTCTTCACTGTCCGCCTGAAGAAGCCAAAGATTATTTGCTAAATATTAATGTAAACTGCATTAAAACTGCAATGAAAGACAAATAATTTATGTCTTATATTCAATATAACAGAAAAAAAAACGTCATTTTTGAAAAGAAAAAAAAAAAAAAAGAAAAGACTAACTTATAGTATTTCAGTGCCTAATATGCAGATTTAAACCGGTCTGGGTATCATTGAAGTGTGATCAGAGTCTATACATTTCACTTACACAATCTCTGGATCTCGCAGAACATATCTAGTGAAGATTCTTACTTCAGGAAGTGCTTAGATGCACTGGCTGATCCGGGTACCTAGTGTTTGCATATAAATTAATCTACAAATGCATTTTAGCTGGTAAAATTTCAGCAGACGACATTTTGAAATATTGTTAGTACATTTCCAGAAAGTAAGATTTGACATTTGTCCTGTGGGATGTGTTGAAAACCGAGGCCGAAGCTGCGGTTTTCAACACCTCCCAAGGGACCTGGCGAATGTTAATGCATTGAAAAACCATGTCCGATCGCTATTATTGCATAAAAACTGAGTACATTTGCTACATTTCGCGTTATTTTTTGCATTATTTTGTTTCGCCTTTTCACAGATGTCTCGCGAACGTATTTTCCACGGACTATGTTCGTTCTAGGGTCGGGCAGTACACATCTCGTAATGGCAGCAAATCTGTGGCCCCGGTACGATCATATTGAAAGTTGCGTGGCCGTGCATTAACAGCGCGTGAATTGCCTTATTTTCTCCGGTTAATGTACGGCTGTTAATAACGTGCGACACTGCTTTTCATGCAATAATATTTTTTATGCCCCCGCCTGCCAAAGGCAGGAGTTGTGCATATATATAGTGTTTCGCCGTGATGTAACGTCCGTACGTGCGTACATGCCTATGTCACTTTTCTCTTGGAGGTAATAACTTGAGTAATTTTTATGCTAGGAAGTTGAAATTTGGTATGATACTTACCCAGACCTAAGCCATTAACTCTATGCTAGATTTGCCCCCCCCCCCTCCGGTCATGCCCTGGGGTGAAACTAAGGGTCAAAATATATACAAATATTCACAAATGTTTAAATTTACATTCAAGTTTACATTGACTTCTCTTGGTGGCCATAACTTGGTTACCTTTTACGCTATGAAGATGGCATTTGGTATGCTAATTACCCAGACGAAAACAATCAATTATATGCTGCGATTCCCCCTGAGTCATTCCCTGTGGTGGGTTAAAGGTCAAAATGTATAACAGGTCAAACTTGGATACCTTTTATGCTAGAAAGTTGAAATTTGGTATCCTAATTTGGTCATAACTTGGGTGGGTATCTTTTACGCTAGGAAGTTGAAATTTGATATGCTGCTTACCCAGACCTAAACCTTCAACTCTATGCTGAGTTGCCCCTGGGTCATGCCCTGGGGTGGGGCTAGGGGTCAAAATGTATAGCATAAAGGTGAAAAAGGATTGCCTTTGGAAAGAAAGAACACACAAAAATCACGAAAACCGAAGACTCGGTTTGATTGAGTCTCTTCATATCAATATGCAACACTGTAGTTTGCGAGGCTGCATACGCCACCGCCCCGCCCCCGCTTCCCCCCCCCCCCCACCCACCCAGGATTGGCTCAATGATCCTAAAGGACATAAAATAATATAACCTGCACTATAAGGATGTACAGGGAGACATTTTACGGCACAACACCAGCTACAGTAGAATAAAATAAAAATCAAAAAGGATTGTCAAACTTGGGTGCCTTTAATGCCAGGAAGTTGAAATTTGGTATGCTACTTACACCCAGACCTAAACCTTCAACTCAGTGCTAGAGTTACCCCTGGGTCATGTCCTTGGGTGGGGCTAGGGGTCAAAATGTGTAACAGGTCTGATTTTCCATTGACATTTATATCCGTGTTCCTGTTGCAGGTCATAACTTGGGTACCTTTAATGCTAGGAAGCTGAAATTTGATATGCTACATACCTAGACCCAAACCTTCAACATTGTGCTAGAGTTGCCCCGGGGCCATGCCTTGGTGGGGCTAGGAGTCCAAGGGGCAGGCTAATTTGTGTACTCTGGACACATGTCTAGTATGCTCATATTTTTTCTAAAGTTCGTATCTCAACAACCGCTTATCAGAAAATAGTTAATTTGGACCATAGGTACTCAGGTCTATGCTCTGAGTTGGGGCTAAAATTCAAAGTCTGGGATACCTGAAAAGTGTGTGTGTGTGTGTGTGTGTGTGTGTGTGTGTGTGTATGTGTGTGTGTGTGTGTGTGTGTGTGTGTGTGTGTGTGTGTGTGTGTGTGTGTGTGTGTGTGCGCGTGTGTGTGTCTGTGTGTGTGCTTCAACTTTTCTGTTATGAAAACAATTTAGCCTTTTGTCTTGAAGAAAATTTATGAACACCATACTTTCCATTTATGAGCCAGTATTACTGGAAGTTTGACTTCAAAATAAAGTAGGTCACAGTGACCTATGGTTAATAGTACAGCTATTTTGCCTCATATCTTGAAAAGTATTTCATATATAAACATGCTTTCAGATTATCCTTTCGTATCGACTGAAATATGACCTTAAAATAAAATAATATAGTGACCTATATTTCACAGTCCAGTAATTTCGCCTTGTATTCTGAAGAATATTCGGTGTATAAACATCATACTTTTGCATTTTGAGTCAGTATGACCAGAAGTTTGACTCCAAATAAATGTATGTCACAGTGACCTATATTTCACAGTCCGGCATTTGTGCCTTACATCTTGAAAAGTATTTCATGTTTAAACATCATATTTTCCGATTATGAGTCATATGACACAAAGTTTGACCTTAAAATAAATGTAGGTCACAGTGACCTAAATTTAACAGTCCAGTGATTTTGCCTTTCATCTTGAAAGTATTTTATGTACAAACACCATATTTTCTGATTATAAGTCAGTATGATCTGGTTTGACCTAAAAATAAAAGTAGGTCACAGTGATCTATATTTCACAGTTCATTGACTTTACCTTATGTCTTGAGGGAAGAATATGTGTAGTGTAAACATAATAATTTCCGATTATGAGTCAGTAAGCTCTAAAGTTTGACCTTACAGTAAATGTAGGTCACAGTGACCTATATTTCACAGTCCGGTGGTTTTGCCTTGAAAACTATTTCATGTATATACATCATACTTTCTGCTTATGAGTCAGAATAAGCAGCTAAAGGCAGCAGTGAGGCATGTAGCGTTTCGCCATGATGTTACGTCTGTACATGGATATGTCAGGTTTCCCTTGGAGGTCATAACTTGGTTACCTTTAATGCTAGGAAGTAGCTATTGGTATGCTACTGACCCAGAACTGGGGTAGGGCCTGAGGGTAGGGCTAGGGGTATGAATGTATAACAGGTCAGATTGAACATGTGGAAAATAGTTGTTGCCATATGGGCAAAGTGCGTGGGGGGGGGGGGCATCCTTTGGACACATATCTTTTTTTTCAATCGATGGACGAGTTTGAAAAAACGAGATTCAAAAGTGGTCTAGTCCTATTCTATTCTATTCTATTATCAAACCGAATCATAGTCTCTTAAAACGCTTGTTAAAACATAATAAAGCCTTTTAATAATGTCGTTTAATTTCTGGTACCCGACTTCATGAAAACAGGAAATCAGACAAGTTGTTTACAAACATGACAGAAAACAAGGAAAAATTGTAAACAAGCGAAAGCCCAGGATGGATGACAAAGGCAGCCCTTTGCTGAAAGTAGCACAGCAAAGCCAGGGCATTCAAATGAAACGTTCGATCAGCCTCGTGCATTGCGTGGCGATTCTTTTTGCTTTGACAGGTCATGTGTCGGTATTTATTACACCAAACTCAATTCTACAATACACTGGATCAGTGGGATTGTCATTACTTGTGTGGTTTTTTGGTGGCCTCATTAACCTGTGTCTGGCTCTCTGCTTCACAGAATTAGCAACTATGATGCCAAAGGCTGGTGGACCATATGCATACGCAATGCATGTCTTTGGACCATTTCCTGCCTTTCTCTTGTTTTGGAGTTACCTGCTTCTTATTACTGGCCCCTTCTGGGCTTATAATGCTTATACTGCTGCGATATACATCACTCAGCCATTTTACCCTGATTGTCAACCACCGCAGACAGCGACAAGACTACTAGCAGCTTGGATTATAGGTACAGTCACTGTATAGGCCAAGGTACAACCCCACTGGCATTCTGCTTAAATTATATCGGACCATTATCGACCTGACAGGATACCTGTCAGGCAGATAACAGTCCAATATAGATTTAAGCTATCAATCTATGGATACTGTGTCACCCTCATTGTATTATGCGCAGGGATGCGTGCGTGAGAATAAAAAGTAAAAAATTTATAGCGAGGGCTAAAAGAGTGATAGTGAAGTATGAAAAAAGATGATAGTGTGAGTGTAAGTATGAATGAGATTTAAAAGCAGATTAAAAACAATATTACTTTCTATGGCCTTAAGTGATTGATCTTGCTCACTTCTTTGAAGGAGTCAAGATCGCTTAAAAGTACAATATCTACAGGGAGCCTTTTCCATAAAACAATAGTCATGGGAAAGAATGAAAATCTGTAGTAATCTGCAGAGGCATATACCTGGCGGAAACTAAGGGGATTATTAAGGTTGTGGCGAGTGATCATCTTGGGCTGCTCAAAATATGAAGGCATCGGCACTGCAACAAGGCCATACTGTATTTTGTAAAACATCACGAGGCGCAAGTCAAAGCGACGGTTTTCAAGGGAGCACCAACCAAGGTTGCACAGCATAGCAGAAACACTATCATAGGAGAAGTATCTGTTTGTAACCAACCGTGCTGCCCTCCTTTGCACCATTTCTATTTGGTCTATTTATTATATACAAAGTAATGAAATATAGAGAATTATTAATGAAATAAAATGCATATTTTCACTAGTGAAATATAAGTTTTATATTTTCACTAGTGAAAATATAAACTTATATTTTCACTCCTCTGAGCAGTGAAAAATATAGGATCTGGAACTATTCGGACGGCACTAAGAACTAAAATTTGCATGTTTTTATTACACGAGATGAAAATTTTTATGGTATTCACAGAAAAAGAGTAATTTTTTTTATTTTATTTTATTGTTTACAGGCCAATGCGCGTTTCTGACGTCATATCTAACGTCACCAAACAAAACATGAACGTCATGGCAAGATTAGCATCTCTTCTATCGAAAGTGATGTATATAATAAAAAGAAAATTCAAATGTTTGTCGTGAATATGACTTTTATTTCATCTCGTGAAGTGAAAAAAATGTATATTTCATTCGTGCCTTCGGCACTCATGAAATATACATTTTTTCACTTCACTCGATGAAATAAAAGTCATATTCACTCCAAACATTTGAATATCCTCTATATATTTCTTTGTATAAGGGCTCCACACAGTGGAGGCATATTCAACTTGCTAACTGGGAAAATGCTCCAGATAAGAAGGGCATATACTCAGTTTAATATTTTTTCTTATTTCAATTAATATACAGAGAAGCCTGTGGTCCACACAGGTTTCTCTTTTCATCAATATATTCTACAGCAATGCTTCTTAGTCTAGTGGTCAGCTGAGTGTTTTGGTTACTATAGAATATATTAATTAACATGCAGAGAAGGCTGTCCTGAGCCTTGTTTGTCTGGCTGTTCTGTAAGGTTCCTTTTCTTGAATTCGGAAGTTTGCTAAGGTGTTATGTATGTGTTTATCCTCATAACAGAACCTGACAAATCCATATTGTTTTCATTAAAAATTCCTGAAAAGATCACAAATGAATTTGAGGCTGTTAAATCAACATTGCTTACATTACTGTACTGTACAAAATGAGACTTTGTAGTGACTAGAAACCTGATTTCAGACAGTCAGTTTGACCTCCAACTGCTTCTAAATGGAAAAACAGACTACGTGCAGTCCAGCAAATCATGTATTACAATGAATATGGGTTTTGATTTGCTTGGCACAGTTTTTCACTTGTCCCACAGCCAGTAATTTATTTTAAAACACAAGTGTACTTTTATTGCTCATATCTTACCCACAAATTTTTTTTTTACTTCCAGACATTCAGATTTGGAAGTTTTGCAAAGATTTAACCAAATTAGGGAGTATATGACTCGCAGGTTTCATTGTCATGAATAACCAAAAAGAGTCTAATTTTAGATGAGCTTGCACCATTAGCAGAACGCACACAGCAGAAGTACACATCAGTTTTAGTATCTACTTCATCATGTTCATGAATAAATCTTATATTTCACTATTTAGATACATAGACATAGAAACTTTATTTTACATTGAATGCAATATGTAGCATATACATAAGCCACACTTGGCTTTAACTTTAGTAAACATAAAATAAAGTAGTAACTATGTACATTTAAACTTTAATGTCTCAAGCATCTTAACCCTTGTCCTGCTGAATAAAATAAGAAGCCACGCCCACTTCTAGTTTTCAACCAATCAGATTAATTAATCCAGATTATTCATATAACTTCACATTCTTAATGGCAAACATTGCAGATCCAGATCAGTTGGCTTCTTCAGAAGCCAACTGATCTGGATCTACACTGTTTGCAAAGGCAAGGTATGTCCGGGTTCAGCAGGACAAGGGTTAAGGACCATAGAAAATGTTCTAGACATGGGTAGTTTGAGCAGTTGAATGTTTATCATAGCACCATCTCAGGAGGCAGATGGGAATAATTTAGAGATGTCTTTTTGATCATTGATTGAGGCAATTCTTATGAGTACATACAACATCATTTCCATGTTGAAATAAGAGTTCTCCTAAAACATGTAAAATATCCATAAATATTTGTTTTTTAGACCTGTCAGAAGGATTTCCTAGGGACTCAAAAACAGAGTTTGAGTCATTAAAGATTTACTGTACATGTATATGTACAAACACCTTTTCTTTCAGTGACGTTTGTTTGTGTGAACTGTGTCTATGTGAAGTTGGTAACTAAAGTGCAGACAGTTTTATCACTATCAAAGTTACTGGCCCTAGCTCTGATTATTGTATGTGGAGCCTACCAACTATCTCAAGGTAAGCTAAAATAAATGAAAATACCATAGTTTACTTTATTGTCAGTCACCTACAGTAATTGTCCTGGAATTTGAACTTTTCTGACAAAATGGCATATGCAAACAGTGCATACCCAGGTCTTAGGAGCAGTCTGATAGTGGTCTCCAGTTTGCTATTCCACCAAGAATTTTGTGATACAAATGTGTCAAAATGACAATTACACAAAAAAGTATTGAAGAAAGAGTTAAAAATTTTAGGGTATTTACTATATATATACAATACCATAACTACCAAAAAGTACTGCATGTTGTACATAGTAATCTCATAGCTACAGATAAGAGGGGGTATCCACATAATATTTTTCTTATTTCTCGATGAAAACATATGTTGTGGGTACTCATTAGAAGCGCCTCAGTGAGGTGCTTCTAATGAGTATTCTAGAAGCACCTCAGGAAGGCGCTTCTAATGAGTACCCACAACATATGTTTTCATTGAGAAATAAGAAAGATATCAGCATTTTTCGGATGAAAAAAGCGCCTTATCTGTTGCTATGGTAATCTTGTTTGTTTTTTTGTTTGTTTTTATTTTTTTTAATAATGTTTTTTTTTGCAAGTTCTGTGCTTGGTATACACAGGTGCAGCAAAGTGATAGGCAGGGAAATACAGTATGTCCTTGAAGTCTGTGTTCACTATAACAATGAAATATTTTAGGTGATACAGAGAATCTGGTAGAAATGTGGGAGAATACCTCAACAGAGCCAGGAAAGATCGCTGTTGGTTTCTTCTACTCTGTTTTTATCTATGGAGCATGGTATGTGTTACTAGATTTCACCCTAAATATCAAAACACCTTTCCTTACCATACTTGTCCAAAAAAAAAATGTCATGGTCATCACATTAACTTTCCCATAATTTCTGAGCCCCTAATGCCCATTTTTATTATAGAAAATGGTGATTTGGGGGACTAGCCTCCATTCTGAACAAATGCTGCCTTTCTGTTAATAGTTTTGTGCTAAAAAATATATAAATAATTTAGCGAATACATTTTTTTGTTTATGAGACACCCACTGAAAAGGGGCTGAGCCTAACTTAGCAAATCCTGTGGTATCAGAAGTTAAATGGAAAGCAGTAAAATTGCCTGCTGCTATGTGTACAGATAACAGCAGGCCATATTTTAAATATTTTTCTTATATTTCATGGTAATTAATTCAAATTATAAATCTTGAAAGGGTACATTTAAATAAAATGTAAAGCCTTGTTTTCTGTGAAAAATAAGAAAAATATTATTAATTTGTTGGTAGCTTAGCTTAGCTTACAGTGTGCTAAAGATATATTTAAGTTCCACAATACAGAACCAAATTGGCCCTATTTACATCTTGTGTTTATTGGGCATTCTCCTTTTTATAGACAGTTAATTTTTATAAACAGTAAATCACCTTGACATCAATTTTAACCTTTACTACTATCTGGTAAAATTCAGCAGATGACAAATCTGAGTTATTTTTCTTGGTAAATAAGCATTTACATTTCATGCAAATTGTTACAAATTGTCTCCTAAGGAGACAGCATGAAATGTCAAATCCTATTATCTGGGAAAAAAAAAGAAAAATATTTCAAACTGTTGTCTGCTGAAATTTTTACCCAGCATTCTAAATAGATAGATAGATACGTAGATACGTAGGTAGATGAACCAGCGCATGACAAAACCTACAAAATAGCATGTGTGCCCAGCCAAGACTCAGATCAGGTTGGTCATCTGCTAAGACTGATCAGTCTTTGCTGTGTGCTCAGTGGGGAGCTAAGGTCCTAAGCTTTCTTCATGCGGACAGCGAAGACTCTGATCAGACTGGGCAGATGCCCAGGCTGATCTGTCTTCACTGGGTGCACATGCCATTTTGTAAGTTTTGTCATGCGCTGGCTCATGTATATATATATGGGATTGAGCAGGGATATATTGGATGGAAAACATGCTGTATTATTTGTACGAGGGTCCTGCAAAAAGTTTTGTCACTGGGTTCAGATTACTTCAGTGTTACGTTTTATCAAACATATTTTTATTACAAACCTTCAAAGTATTCCCTCTTTACTGAAACACATTTTTTAACCTTTTTACCCAGTCGCGAAAAGCGGATAAATAGTCTTCTTTTGGTATCTGTTGGAGACACTGATAAATAGTGCTGCCAAGAGAACTTCTAGACGTATACTTGTTTCCAGAAAGCATTTTCTTAAGCCTTGGAAATAAAAATAAGTCACAGGGACTCATATCAGGTGAATAATGTGGATGGTTTAAAACTTTCACCTTTTCAGAAGCCAAAAAAGACTTAACAACCTCACACTTATGAGAGGAGGCGTTGTCATGTGAAAGGTGGACTCCTGACCATCTTTTGCTTGGTTGTTTCTTATTGTAACAAGTAAATTGGTCAGTGTATATGACTGCATCTATTTCAACTTGAAATAACTTGGTTAGTTGGAAAGCAATTTGAATGAAATAAACGAGTATCGTTAGCTATTCAACACACCATTCAAGTGCAGTAAAGCATTTTAAAATATACCTGGGATAAAACCAAGGAAGCCTGTTAGTGACAGAACATTTTGCAGGACCTTCGTATTTTATGGAATGTTTTTAAAATGGGACTATTGATCAGACAACATAATTAGCAAAGGCTGGTCTGAGGCTCTGCTAATCACTGGGGTCTGATTTGACCTTATCTTAGACCTTTATGGTTGATACATGTGATGGTTTTGTGTTTAAGGCAGATCATCACAAATCTGATGGAAGAAGTCAAGGAACCAGGAAGGTAATTTTCATGAAAGTGTGGATTTTTTCAAATTTGGAGTATAACCTGGAATCTGTGAATTACTGGGACTCTAGCAAATTCTTATATTCTTCATATTCTAACTGCAATACTGAATGGAAATGCCTTAATATTTAAGTGGAAAAGAGATCATTTACATAGCATTTATTTTTAAGTTATTTCCGACTTTGGGTTTTTAAAAGCTGTGCATATGCACAGGTTCTACGGAACCTTTCTATAGAACCCATGCATACGCACAACTTTTAAAAACCCAATATTCTAAAAAACTTAATAATAAATATAGGTTGATAGTAAACATTCAGGCATTACCATTCAGTATTGCAACCAAAAGATGAGTTTCAAAAATTAACTTGCACCCAAATTATTCACAATTACATATTAAAAATCGTGTTCCATATTTGAAAAAAATGTGTGTTATTGTTAGATATCAAGGCTTATTGTAGTATTCATTGTACTCCTCTAACACATATGCACACTCTTTGCATTTGTTCATCTTCAGTTTAAAGCGTTTTAGTCTGGAGACCCCCTAAAGGGTAATTGGCAAACAGTACAAACCCAGATCAGATGCTGCAGAACACAATCAGGGTCAACACTTTGCATTAAAATCATGGTTTTCTATAAAACATAATAATAATTAAGACTAACCAGACACCCTGCTATTAAAAGTAGACTGGTCCAAAGAGTTTGGGTAGAAGAGTCCGTTGGATGTACATGAGTTAAGGAAGTCTGGTTTAGTTCATTTTTGTTGCATCTGCTTTAGGTGCAGTACGGGTGTTCAGCATCCATAGGTCTGTTAATATTTTGGTCATCTGTATCATTCAGGGCTAAGTTGTTCAAAACTTAATGAAGTTGTTAGCTAACATGATGGTAAAATTTCTATCTTGAAATATGGCAAATACATTGATATTTTTTGCTGAAAAAATATGAGTAGCTTTTGCATTGCAAAAGCTACTCACATTTTTGCAGCAAAAATATTAATGTATTTGAACATACCTTAGCTACAACAGTTAACAAGTTTGTCATTAATGAGCTTGTTCAGCTAATGATGCTTTGAACAAATGGGCCCTGGTTCATTTCTGAATAACTATTACACCTACAATCATCTTACCTGGCATAAAGTTTTTCCCGATAATGGACTGAAACAGTTTGGTATTTAAAGACCATGACCTGTTTTTACATAAGTTTTAGTGTGTAACCAACTATAATACTGACACCGGCAGGTTTTACACCACATTCCTTGGAATTCTTGACATTATTTCTTAAACAGCAGTTCGGATGTTTAGTGCAAACAGCATAGATCCTAATCAGTGCCTGTGTTATGTGGCCTCGAATCTGGCTCGACACAATTTTGCCTATATCTCATGTTTGGGATGCTAGCATATATGGGTTAAATGCTGATATAGCATAGCTCTTGATAAGATGCTTTTTTCAGTCTATTAGTATTGATATTTTTCTTATTTGTCCACAAAAACGTATGTTGTGGGTACTCATTAGAAGTGCCTGGCTGAGTTTTAATGAGTACCCACAACATATGTTTTCGTGGAGAAATAAGAAAAAATATTTACTTGATATCCACTCTTATCTAGACCTACTTATAGAATAATGATGCCACTGAGTATGATTACATTTTTAGAGATCTTCCAAGAGCAGTGTTTGTTACCTTTGCCATCATCACCACAGCTTGTGTGCTAGCCAATGTTGCTTACTCAGTGTTGCTGACCCCACAAGAAATACTACAGTCAGATGCTGTTGCTGTGGTGAGTTTAACCCCTTTATCCCCAGGTTTCTAAAATTCTGACATGGACTCTTCCATCTCTGAATTTGGAGACATTCATTGTTGCAAATAGGGGTTTTAGTCAAAAATCAATAACAGAATGGCAAACAGTGTAGATCCTGATGAGCCATCTCATCTGGATCTGCACTGTTTGCAAAGGTATCCATATTGGTCTGTAAGAATGAAAGGTTTAAGCATAACTATAATGTTGTTACGGGCAGTGTGATGACATTACGCACCAGTAACCAAGCGTTATGTAACATGTGGCCACTGGTAATATTATTTTTACAAAATGATGTTATCCACTGTATAATTGTGACATTATATGATAAATATGATAATTATTCAGACAATAATACAGTGTTGTATATGCATTTATTGCAAAACTTTTACTATTATTGAGGAAAGAAACAAACCATTTATGCAATGAGTAGCTACTTTTAATCCTTTCGCCCAGAAGATCAAAACAGATACGTGTGCAAACAGTATAGAGCCAGATAAAATGAAGAGCAAAAAATATCATTCTGAGTGATGTTGAAAGGACAGAAGTAATGTGCTCAATTTTAAGAAAAAATACCATCTTTCCCATTCTTTACAGAAAATATAACAAAGTTGGATATACTTGTCAGTGCGATTCTATGAGAAATGCACATTCCTCAAAATTCTGTAAAACAAGAAATATGTTCATATAATTTTTCTGCCTACGGATACACATGGTGTATTTTCTGCCATTATTATAAAAGTGAGATACTGATAACTGTTGTAACTTCCTGTTTGCTTTCCTGCACAGTATGCCCCTTCTGAAAAGGAATCTACTGTGAAAGGAATAAACTTGCTCCCAAGTGGGGGTAGGGGAGCAAATTCTTTCCTTTCATTCAGAAGGGAGTCAAAAACAGTTTTAACAGAGCTACCCATGAATATATATCAATTTTTTCTTAACTTTCATGTATGATAAAAAAATCTGAATATATTCAGATCACAATATTTACGTTTTTCTTTTTTGCAGTTCTTTTTCCAGAGATTTTATCCTCCATTGACAGCTGTGATCTCAATTCTTGTTGCCATAACTGCCATTGGTGTTTTGAATGGATCAATCCTTGGGCATTCTAGGTATTCATCATCCTTATTTGAACCTGACCTTGGGTAGTCACTGTTTTATTCATTTAACTCTTTTGGCACCAAATTTCAGATGACATTTGTCTGCTTTTTTTTTATTTTAATAAACTATCGTTTGGAAAGACGTTTATATGTAAAGTTGAAAGACTGAATGTCAAACAGCTTAGATCCAGATGAGCTCATTGAGCCGTCTCATCTGGATCTATGCTGTTTGCAAAAGACTATTATTATCGCCTGTGGCAGTGAAAGAGTTAACCTAAACAAGTATTGTGTTGATTGGTTGGGTTTGAGTTTAATGGCCCAGTCAACACTGTAAAGGTCATGTTGAGCCAGTCAGTTTACCCAACCACACTTTTCCTAGGCAGGCTTAGTCCTCTAAGCAGTTAACCAGTACTTGTATACATTCTTTTGCCAGAAACTGACAACTGACCTTCTTGAATCAGTGGAAGGGAGAGAAAGAGAATGACTTCAGAAAATATTTCATGATCAATCTCCACGAAAGAATGATGCTGGACCCAGCAGGGATCAAATAAAATATTGTGTTGGACTTCATAGTGTTATACAAATTGGATTTAGGTCATACATGTAAAGCATTGTAAAAAGTTGCAGTGTTACATAAAGGAATCAATAAAAAATTGTCTCTTTTATGAAATGGTCTAAATGGCTGAAACATGCATGTCTGGTGCAGTGTCCCTACAGATACAATTTTTACCCATATATGCCAAGTGGACTCTTCTCTCTTAACTCTTTGGACTGCTCCATTTTCAGCAGAAGTGTTGTTTGGTTAGGTTTGTTACCATGCTTTATGGCAATTCCTGCATTTAATGCAAACAGACCAAACCCAGATCAGATAGTGCATTATATGCCATGGGTCTACACTGTTTGTTGATGTTTCTTTTATGGGATGCTAGGCATAAATGGGTTAAATTTATTTACTCTGCCACTTGGATGTAACATGTCCATCTGTCTGTCTGTCTGTTTGTCTGTCTGTCTTTCTGTTCATCTCTGTCCATCATTCATACATACCCCAGTCCTTATTTTGTTTCCTTGCATTAACTTAAGTTTTATTTAATAGATTTAAGTGGAATTTTACATGTGTGTGTATTTGGGAGGACATTGGAATTATTGTTGAAGAAAATATTTTTTATGTTGTTTATCACTCATCCAGCAATTTTAGACACATCAACAGGTAGTAAAATGGATTTGTTCAAATTTTAGGACAATTATGGTAAGGCCAGAGGAATTGTTAAGGAGTAGTAATGTGTGTGTTGGTGGTAATTCTGGGATAATTTTTCTTATTTCTACATAAAACCATATGTTGTGGCTACTCATTAGAAGTGCCTCACCAAGGAGGCACTTCTAATGAGTACCCACAACATATGTTTTAATGGAGCACTGGAGAAAATTATCCAATAATCATCACCAAATACTCCTTCTTCTTAACAATTCCTCTGTAAGATGTTAAGACGTTACCAACATTAGGGTATGTACCATATTTACCCTAAATATTTGAACACCATAACTCATTACTATACTTATTATATTTACCCTTAGTATTCAGACACCTCATCTCCTTACCATACTTGTTCTAAAATTTGAACAAGTACAATTTACTGCCCGATGTTTGGTCTAAAAATTGCTGGATGAGTGGCAAACAGTGTAGACCCTGATGAGATGCCACATTCTGTGGCATCTCATCTGGGTCTACACTGTTTGCTCAGGCCTGCCAATTTGAATGTTCATTTGAATGCTTGGTGATGTGTCTACTAACAAGTGGATGATCACAAACAATGTAAACCCTGATCAGATGCTGCCTAATCTGCACCTACAGTGTTTGCTTTGACAGACATAACTGTCAGAACACCTAGTAGTAGTGTAATTATGGTATCTTGAACTATGGTTATTGAATATTTAATCTATGTATGTACTTTGACAGGGTGTTATTTGCAGCCTCTAGACATTGCCAGGCCCCATTGTTAATGGGTATGATCAGTGTAAAGTTCCTTACACCTTGGCCTGCCATATCCATCTTGGTAAGTTTGGGTTTCTTTCACTCACAACCAGCATAGATGTATCTAGCGCCTTATAATTATTACCATATTTACTCTAAGTATTGGGACACCCCAACTCTATAATATACTTGTCCTAAATTTGAAAAAGAATGTTTTGCTACCAGTTGATGTGTCTGAAATAGTGCTGGATAAGTGTCAAACAGTGTAAACCCAGATCAGATGCCACATTCTGCGACATCTGATCTGGGTCTACACTGTTTGCTTAAGCCTCTGTGTCCCAATATTTAGGGTTATTATAATAGTTTATATAATTGCCATATTTTCATGGCTCCAGATAAGAGGGGTATCAATATAATATTTTTCTTATTTCTCCACAAAAATATATGCTGTGGGTACTCATTAGAAGCACCTTGGTGAGGCGCTTCTAATGATTACCACAACATATGTTTTTGTGGAGAAATAAGAAAAATATCAATATATATTTTGGTTGAAAAAAGTGAGCTACATGTATGTATTTATCCTACATATTTTGACACCTGAATGAGTGGCAGACAGTATAAATCCTTATCAGACAGTGCAGAATGCAGTCTGAATTGGGTGTACATTGTTTGTTCAGGCCTCTCTGCCCGAATGGTTAGGGTAAAGATGGTAGTTGCTTTTTTTTTCTGATGGAGCTTGGAGTATATGTACAGTCAACCCTTTACCATCACTTGATGTTATGACAAAATTTATTAGAATGATAATTTGACTGGCAGTAAACTTTTGCTCAAGAGGTTAATAATAATTATGCAAGAACAGTGTATTTGTATTTAATACTTCAAGAAACATATGTTTTGGATATTTGTTAGAATTGCCTCACTGAGGTGATTCTAACAAATATCCAAAAGAATGCATTCTATGAGGAAAAAATAAAATAAGGCATTTCTTACATATCATTCTACTCATCAAGGATTGTTCACAACAGCAATTCATTTTAATAGAAACATCTTTGAGAACAAATGCTGTCATTATAACGAGGGTCCACTGTATAACATTTGTGGAATGACTGTATTGCCAGTTAACCCCTCTACTCCACTCCCCCCCACCTTCCCTCACCCCTGCTTTTCACGCAGTTGTTTCTTAAAATTCTTAGTTGAATGGCAAACAGTGTAGACCCTGATCAGACTGCTTCTCCAGAAGCAGTCTGATGTGGGTCTGCATTGTTTGCATTTGCCATTTTGTCAGAAACTTTGGTGTTTGAAATTTTAGGACATTTACCATAATCTTGATAAAGATGAACTTGTCCAGGAAGCAAATTTTATTGATGCATTAAAAGTTCAAATTGCAGTTTAATACACCCATATAGTACATACACTGTTGCTTTTATGCATGCACAAAAAGATAAGGCCTTGAATGACCTAATTAATGCAGCCTTCCAGGAGGAGTGAATAGCTTTAAATGAGCTGCTTATTTTAACCAAAAGGTTGACACATTTACTTTTTATGGGGGGTGGGGGGATCAATCTTGTGATACTTATTAGAAGCACTGAGGTATTTCTAATGAGTATCCACAACATACCCTACTTTTACTCTAAGTATTCAGGCAGACAGGTCTGAGCATGCAGTGTAGACCCAGATTGGATGCTGCAGAATATGATGTCTGAACTGGGTCTGCACTGTTCTCCATTCATACAATAGTTTTTGGTAGTAAAATGGAGTTTGTTGTTTTGAAATTGCAAAAGAGAGATGTCTTTTTTTTTTTAATTTTACATCTTTTTGTCATGCATTTGTTTTATTGTAATACAGAGAGGGCTTTTGTTTTGAAAGTGCAAAAGAGCAATGTCACCTTTTTAACCGTTTGCATGCTTGGTAAAAATTTTAGCAGACATTTTGAAGTCTTTTTCTTACTTTTCCTAAAAAGTAGGATTTGACACTTCTTGCAAGTTGCAGGAAGTGTCAGATCCTATTTTCTAGGAAAACTTGGAAAAATGTCATTGATCTGCCATCTGCTTAATTTCCCCATAGCACTGTAAGTGTTAATTATTTTAAATGATCGTCATGAAAACATGCCTATATAATTTTGACCCCTTTAAACCTCACTTTTATATAGTAAAACTGGGGTTTAGAGGGGTATACATTATTTTTCTTAATTCTGCTCAAAAACATAGATTGTGGGTACTCGTTAGAACTGCCTCAGCGAGGCAGTTCTAACGAGTACCCACAATCTATGTTTTGAGCAGAAGTATGAAAAATATCAGAGTTTTTTATCTGAAAATTTTCAGTTTTTGGAGGTGAAATTTTCTATATATTTGAATAGGCGTGTTTTCGTAATGTATTTGTCCTCTTTACATCTCTTTACAGTGTATCTGGTCACTAGTGATGTTATTTTCCGGTGGTTTGATGACTATGATGGAGCTGATCAGCTTGGCGTCCATACTCATGAGTTTATTTGTGATAGTGACACTACTCTATCTACGCTATTCTGAACCAGATACTCCAAGGCCTTATAAGGTATTTCATGGATTCAGATAAGAGGGGTATCCAGGTACCGTATTCGACCTAATTACCGCACTGTGCGCTTAGGTTTTTCAAACTTTACTGGGAACATTCATTCGTGTTAAAATATGTACCTGCTAAGGGTACACTATTAAAAAAAAAAGATCAGAAAAGGACTTATCATTACGAAAACATGCCTATTCAAATATACTGAAGATTTTACTACGAAAAATTGAAAATTTTCAGAGAAAAAAATTGTAATATTTTTCATATCTCTGCTCAGAACATATATTGTGGGTACTCATTAGAACCGCCTGGATGAGGCAGTTCTAATGAGTACAACAAACTATGTTTTTGATCAGAAATAAGAAAAATAATGTATACCCCTGTAAACCCCCAGTTTTACTATATAAAAGTAGGGTTTAAGGGCGTCAAAATTATATAAGCATGTTTTCGTGGTGTTTGATATTGATTATGCAATTTTTCAGATTTTCTTTATAAACGCATATGTTGTGGGTATTCATTTGAATTTCGATGCAATTCAAATGAGTACCCACAACATATGCCTTTATAAAGAAGTAGACAAAAAATTGGACACACTGCCTGTAATCTTAAGACTATGAAATTGCTTGACTGTGCGCTTATAGGAGTATGTGCAGTAATTAGGTCGATAAATTAATTAATTAGGTCGGTAAATATTTTCTTATATTTTCACTAAAACATGTTGTGGGTACAGAATAAAGTGCCTCAATTAGGCACTTTAAATGAGTACCAGCATCATAGGTTTTCTAGGAGAAATAAGGAAAAAAATCAACACATTTGGTTGAAAAATTCATCTTCTTTGGAATTACGATTTTTTAAGTGGGAGAATACATGTATTTGATTTCAGGGTGTGAAAAGGGTCCTTATGTCATATACAAACATCAAAGACCCAGACAGGTCTGCACATATGAGCTGTCTGGTTGGTTCCCTGTCTGTTTGTTGATATATTTTATGGTACTGGTATTAAGTCTATAGTGGATAACAAAAGCCCAGATTAGACATGTGCTTGCTTACCTGCAAATGAGGTAAGGGCCTTTTTCCCCACAGTGGACAGTTTTTATACATTCATATGTATATATTTATCCTAAATATTTGGACAGACAGGTCTTAACAACATTGTGAGCCAGCCTCGGTGGCTCAGTCAGATGTGCGTTAGACTGGTGATCAGCAGGTCCTATGTTTGATCCCTTCCAGGTCCGCTAACATTCTTTCATAGAGATTGATCATGAAATATTTTCTTTGGTCATTCTCTCCCTTCGGCTGATTCAAGAAGGGCAGTTGACTGTTTCTGATGAAAGAATGTGCACATATACTGGTTATCCACTTGAAGGACTAAGCCTGCCAAGGAAAAGTGTGGTTAGGTAAATTGACCAGCTTTAATTTAGATAATAGCATGCCCTTGATAGTGATGACTGGTACGTTAAACTCCAAACCAACATGGGAATATTGTAGACCCAGATTATACACTAAATGCAGCATCTGGTCTGAGTCTACAGAGTTACTCTTTACCACTTATCCAGCAGTTCTAGTTAACCCTTTAAGCGCCAATCACAACTGCAGCAGACGACAATTTTTATTTATTTTTGTTTTTTTATTTTTCAGAGAAAACAAGTCTTGACATTTCCTGTGAATCATCTGCAGATGATTCACATGAAATGTCAAGACTTGTTTGGTGCTTTAAGGGTTAATTGAACAGTTAGCTTATGGTCTTATTCAAAGTTTATGACATGTACTTATTTGAGATGTCCAAATATTGGGTCTACATAGATCTAGATAAGAGTGGATATCGGGTTAATATTTTTCTTATTTCTCTGCAAAAACATATGTTGTGGGTACTCATTAGAAGCACCTTGCTGAGGTGCTTCTAATGAGTACCCACAACATA
Organism: Anodontia alba; assembly: GCA_964016985.1. Classification (NCBI taxonomy): domain Eukaryota; kingdom Metazoa; phylum Mollusca; class Bivalvia; order Lucinida; family Lucinidae; genus Anodontia; species Anodontia alba. The sequence continues at coordinate 105,456,929 of OZ024827.1, read as the reverse complement.
TGTTTTTGTGGAGAAATAAGAAAAATAGCAACACTTTTGGATTAAAAAAAAAAGACCATCTTATCAAGAGTTATGGGTCTAGATATGTTGGGTAAATATGGTACCTTGTATTTCTGGGCCCAGTTGTTCAAAGGATTGTTAGCTTAACAAGCTCATTAGTGGTCAAAATGTTAACTGTTCTAGTAATACAATAGCTAATTCACAGGTGTTTTTGCTGAAAAAAATGTGAGTAGCTTTTGCAAATAAATGCAAAAGCTACTCACATTTTTTCAGCAAAAATATTAGCATGTGTTCCATATTTAATGATCAAAGTTTTAACGATATGTTAACTAATGACATTGTTAGTTTTGAATAACTGAGCCCTGGTGTAAATGTATGCATGCAGTGGTTAATGTGTCAAATAGATTGAAAATCAAACTTGTTTGCATTACCATGTCAGTTTGGCTCAGTCTGGCTTTGCCCTTGTTTGCATTACCATGTCAGTGTAGCTCAGTCTGGCTTTGCCCTTGTTTGTATTACCATGTCAGTGTGGCTCAGTCTGGCTTTGCCCAAATTAGATTTGAAAGGACATTGTCTGTCATCAACAAAAATGTGACCTAGCCAGAAATTTGAGAATAATAATAGATATATTAAAGAAACAACTTTAATTATTATCTTACAGAGGATTTTAGTGTGTAATCACATTCTTTGGACAACACAGTGTGCTCAATCCATACTTTGACTGCCTGTCTTTTTGTTGTTGTCTTACAAGTTGTATGCCCCCCACCCCCCTTGACGAAGGGGACTATTAAAATGGGTTCGTCTGTCCTTCTGTCCAAGATTTCGTCCGTCCCTAGACACAATAAGATGAGTAGCTTGTGGACGCAACTCCTCTTACAGTTTTTAACTGATCTTTTTGAAATTTTGCAAGTGTTTTTGTCATGGTCTTAAGATGTGCATGTGGTTTTGGGGTTATCCTTCCTTTATTTTTTATCACTTTTTTTCACCTTTTCGACTTAATCTTTTTTCAGGCCAGATTGCTATTAGAATAGATACTTTGTGGACGTAAAAAAAAGGTAAGAGAAAAGTCCAGGGAGTGTCACAATCACAAACCGAACCCTTCCCAGACCCCAAGAGGAAGAGGAAACCGACAAATCCAAACAAGCACAAATCGAACAAGCGTACGAAAAGCACTAAGATTAGCTCTCTCTTTCCCAAGCAAGGTAATTGCAATACTAAAAGGACTAAAAAACCCAAGAACAAAATGACACACGGAAAGACATACAACAAATCGCCTCATAGAATAAACCACAAAGCAACAAAGAGTAAGACTAACACCAGGACTATCGCTTTAGAATGGTCAGTAGAGTAAACCACCGTGGGGTTTAAAGCACTTTTACAGCTAGCTAACCACCCTGGGTCCCGATGCTACTCTTAATACAGAAATACATAAAAATTCGGTTCACATAAAGGCTCCCACCTCAGTCAATGCATCAAAGCGAAAACACAAAAATCAAATTAATCACTAATAAACAAAGACGAGTACTCATGGCTAATTCTACTGTATGCCAGAGTAAATGAAAACCAATAGTTGAACCACGACGGGTCAAGCCAAAGATATATCGTCAAGCCCCAACCCACTGGTTAAAGTTTTACGAAGAGGCCGTCATTGGGTCTGAGGCCCAAACCGCCGTCATGCAATTAAAGAGTGAAGCATAGCCATTCTCTTCCTAGAGTTTTCCACCAATCATTTTGAAACTTTGCATACTTGTTTTACATGGTCTGTAGATGTGCATGTGGTCTTGGGGTTATCCTCCCATTATGTTTTATTAATTTTGTCTACTTTTTCAACTTAGTTTTTTTCAGGTCAGACTAGTATTAGAATAGATACTTTGTGGACGCAATTACTCATACAGTTTTCCACTGATCATTTTGAAACTGTGCGTACTTATTCTACATGGTCTGTAGATGTGCATGTGGTTTGGGGGTTATCCTCCCTCTATTTTTATTAACTTTTTCTACTTTTTCTACTTAGTTTTTTTCAGGTCTGATGAGTATTAGATTAGATACCTTGAGGACGCATTTGATCCTAGAGTTTTCCACTGATCATTTTGAAACTACATGTACGCATACTTGTTCTACATGGTCTGTAGATGTGGTTTTAGGGTTATCCTCCCATTATTTTTTATTAACTTTTTCTACTTTTTCAACTTAGTTTTTTTTTCAGGTCTGATTACTATTAGAATAGATACCTTGTGGATGCAACTCCTCCTAGAGTTTTCCACTGATCAATTTGAAACTATGCATACTTGTTTAACATGGTTTGTAGATGTGCATGTGGTTTTGGGGTTATCCTTTTTTTATTAACTTTTTCTACTTTTTTGACTTCTTTTTTTTTTCAGGTCTGATTAATATTAGAATAGATACCTGGTCGTCGCAACTCCTCCTAGTTTTCCACTGATCAATTTGAAACTATGCATAGTTGTTCCATGTAGTCTGTAGATGTGCATGTGGTTTGGGGATTATCCTCCAATTATTTTTTATCCAATTTTTTGGCTTAGTTTTTTCCAGGTCCGATTAGTATTAGATATCTTGTGGGCACAACTCCTCCTTAAGACATTTCCACTGATTATTTGGAAACTATGTATACTTGCTCTACATGGTCTGAAGATGTGCATGTGCTTTTGGGGTTCTCCTGTCATTATCTTTTTTTCATGTGGGTAGCTTGTGGGCGCAACTCCTCTTACAGTTTTATACCAAACTTTTTGAAACTTTGCAGGTTTTTTTATTGTCATCGTCTGAAGATGTGCATGTGCTTATGGGGTTATCCTCCCATCATTTTTTATCAACTTTTTCCACTTTTTCAATGTTGTTTTTCAGGTTTGATTAGTATTAGAATACATATCCTGCAGGTTTCCACCCATTATTTTTAAACTATGCAAACTTGTTCTACATGGTCTGAAGATATGGGCGTGATTTTGGGGTTATCCTGCCATAATTTTTTATCAATTTTTTCCACTTTTTTGACTTAGTTTTTTCTTGTCCAGTTAGCATTAGAATAGATACCTTGTGGGCACAACTATGCATATTTGTTCTACATAGTCTGAAGATGTGTGTGTGGTTTTAGGGTTATTCTCCTATACTAACAAAGCCATGACATCAAGGGATGCTTGCCCGCAACAGACTTTTAATTTGTTTGTTTGTTTTTTTTTGTTCTATGTTTGCAGTGGATGTATTGCAAAACAATTCAGATACACAATGTGTTTTTATGGATTTATTTGTAGGTTCTAAAGTTTTCATATCAAGAGAATTTGAATCTTAAGATTTCTTTGTGTTGTGTCAGGGAGATATGGGAAGTAACATTTTTGGATGGGTTTTTAAAAAATTTGTCCTTAAAAATAGTGATGTCTGGGCAAGCGAGCATTGGGCGAGCAGGCATTAGGCATCTTCCGAGGTTTACCTTTTGGTTAACCTTTTTGAAAAACCCATTCATAATGCAATTAAGCGTCTTTCTTGTTATCCATAGAGGTAAACTTGTCGAGTCCCGAGTACAGGAATCTTTGACAGTTATTATCTTATTTGTTTGTTTATTTTATCACAGACAAACATAATCATTCCAATAACACATCTGATCTTATGTTCGGGAGTGTTGTTTCTATGTATCTACCAAGAACCACATAAACTTGGACGAGGATTACTTATAATAGCGGCAGGGATACCTGTTTACTACATAGGAGTGAAATGGCAAACAAAACCAAAAGCTTTCAACAATTTCATAGGTAAAGTATTTCTTGTTTAACCGTAAGGATGCTAGGTAAAAATTCCAGCAGACATTTTGAAATAATAATGCCCCGGACATACGAAGCATGTCAAGGGGTATATAGTTTTAGCTTTTCTGTTCATCTGTTTGTTCATTTGTTTGTTCATTCTTTCATTTGTATGTATGTTCGATTGTTTTTCCATCACATTTGTGGATACCAGGGTCAAAAGATTATTATAAAGATCCTTTGATGGATTTCATTTATATTTGGCTTGATGATAGATATAGGTCTAAAGTTTTAGTCAGTGCCATCCCCACCCCATGGCCTGATCTTGAGGTCAAGGTCACAGACTTAGAAGTTTTATTAAAAAGTCAAAATTTTTGCACTTAAGTTGATATAGGTATATTATCAAGACCTGTGAATGAATTTCACATATATTTGGCATGATTGAAGATATAGGTCTAGAGTTTTACTCAGCACAATCTCCACCCTGGGATTTGACCTTAAGGTCAAGGTAACAGAATTTTCATATAAAAGTCAAAATGTTTGAATGTAAGTTTATATAGCTATATCATCAAGACCTTTTGATGAATTTCATTTATATTTTGCATGATGGCAGATATATGTTTAAAGTTGTACTCAGAGAAATTCCTGTCCTGGGCATGACCTTCAGGTTAAGGTCACAGACTTAGAATTTTCATATAAATGTCAAACTTTTTGCATTAAAGTTTACATAGTTATATGTATACTCTTGACATATGAAGTATGTTGAGGGGTATATTGTTTTTGCCTTTCTGTTCATTTTTTTGGCTGTTAGGTTCATTAATTTGTTCGTCTTTCCATCACGTTCATTGAACAAGGGTCAAAGTTTTTGCTTCAAAGTTTATAAGACCTTACATTATAAAGACTCTTTGCTGGATTTCAATTATATTTGGGGTGATGGTAGATATAGGTCTAAAGTTTTACTCAGTGCCATCAAGACCCTTTAATTGATTTCATTAATATTTGGCATCATGGTTAATATAAGTTTAAAGTTTTTCTCAGTGCCATCCTCAAGCTGGGGCATGGCTTTGAGGTCAAGGTCACAGACAGATTTTCCATACAAATGTCACAGTTTTTGCTTAAATTATAAAGACTCTGATTAATTTTATCGGTATTTATTATGGTGATAGTTATAGGTCTAAAGTTTTATTTAGCATGATCTCTACACCTGTGCCTTACCACTGAGGTCAAGGTCATGGGCTTCACATAATTACCACTGAGGTCAAGGTCATGGGCTTCACATAATGTGTGACTGATTTCTTTCAATGTTGTATTAATATAGCATATAACTGCCATCTCCAGAGTCAAAGCTGCATATATACTTTGCTCTTTTTAAAAAGAGGCAGAAGCACTGGTCAGGGGGTGAACATGCCCCCACTGGGCATTTTGTCTAGTTCAGATAAAATCTGACTTGACATTCCATTTAAATTGTCTCCTTTTGAACTGAATATCAAGTCTTATTTTCTGTGAAAAATTAGAAAGGTATTTTTTAAATGTCAGCTTTATTTATAGAAAACATAGTTTAAGCTTTCAACTTTGGAACCTCTCTAATGTACTTGTGCACAGTTAGGCTCTGCCCCTTTTCCATGAGCATTTTCTTATTAACAAAAAGGCTTCATAAATTATTAGGGAGGTTTTAAATGCAACCATAAAAGAAATGCTTCATTTATTCAGAGTTCAGGGAAACCCCCCAAATCACCACTTTATATAGTAGAAAGAATAATCCACACGGTCAGAATTATGAGGAAGCTAATGTGATGACATGTCTGTAATAGATGGCATTGTGTGTGTGTGTGTGTGTGTGTGTGTGTGTGTGTGTGTGTGTGTGTGTGTGTGTGTGTGTGTGTGTGTGTGTGTGTGTGTGTGTGTGTGTGTGTGTGTGTGTGTGTGTGTGTGTGTGTGTGTGTGTGTGTGTGTGTGTGTGTGTGTGTGTAAGGCCTTATTGCTTTATGATACAGATGCAAGCTTAGATGGTTCAGATTTTATTTTAGATTTTAAATAACTTTATATTAAAAGTGTTTTTGATATTGCACTCAACTTAGTTCTTTTGACTTATGACTTTTTCCATTTTATTGTATTTTATATATTATTTCTCAGTACCTGTGTTTTTTTTTGTTCAGTTAACATCTAGTAAATTATGGGCAAATTCAGCAGAAGACAGATTGATTAATATTTTTCTTATTTTTCCCAGAAAATAGGATTTGACCTTTCATGCACATTGTCTAGGAGACAGATTTGCATGAAATGTCAAATCCTTTATTTTGGGAAAAATAAAAAAAATGTCTGCTGAAATTTTTACCTGCATGCTAAGTGTTGTCCTGGTTCTGATAATTGTTTTTTTCTCCCTTTTTTTTAGAGACTGCCACGGTAACCTTACAGAAAGTGTTTTTGGTAAGAAAATCATCATGATGAATTTTACTCAGGACGTTATGCAGTACATGTATATGTAATATGAGTTTTTAGCCATGCCATAGGTCTAGATCAGGGAGGATAGCCGGTAAATATTTTTCTTATTTCTCCACGAAAGCATATGTTGTGGGTACTCATTAGAAGCGCCTCGGCGAGGCGCTTCTAATGAGTACCCACAACATATGTTTTCGTGGAGAAATAAGAAAAATATCAATACTTTTGGAATGAAAAAAGCGCTTTAACTAGTGCTATGCATACCATGCAAAAATATGTCTTTGGGCATATTTGGATAGCGAAAGCCCAGATCAGCTTGAGTATCTGCAAAGTCTGATCAGGGTCTCACTGTCCGTGAACAGAATCATTTGATATTACAGAATGTATGAATGGAGTCATATCACGAAAACATGCCTATATAATATTGACCCCCTTAAACCCCACTTTTATTCTGGGGTTTACAGGGGTATACATTATTTTTCTTATTTCTGCTCAAAAACATAGATTGTGGGTACCCATTAGAACTGCCTCGCCGAGGCGATCTAACGAGTACCCACAATCTATGTTTTGAGCAGAAATGTGACAATTATTAGATTTTTTTTATCTGAAAATTTTAAGTGTTTGGAGGTGAAATTTTATATATAATTAAATAGGCATGTTTTCGTAATGAAAAGGCCCAGATGATACTTTTGGCATGTGCAGGATGATCTGAATTGGCAGTTCAAAGGCACTTTTTCCCTTGACATGGTTCACATAGAGAATACACACATTTGTTACAGATATATTTTAGATAAAATTGATGGTTGCTGTAACAAAATGGGTGTTTGTTGATCTGATTATGAAGTCTATTTTTATTCACTATTGTTTTGGGTTTGTTACAATTTTCATTTTACACTTTTTGTATTTATGTAGCATTTAAAACTTGTGTTGATGAATGTATTTTGTACCAAATGAAGGTACCATTGTCTGTAAAGCTGTTTAGATGTTTTATTTAATATTGCATTTGTTAGTATGTTGTTTTTTATGATAATTGTATACCCAAGAATTTTAGTTCAGATTAAGTTTATGAATTAACACATTTTAGACTGAATAGAATCCATTGGGAAATGGAGCATAACATCTAACAAAAAAATCTTTTTGGTAGCACTGGATCCAGAAAGGATGCTGAAATGATAGGCGTTAAACTACATGTTGAGAGTTAATCTTATATATATATATATATATATATATATATATATATATATATATATATATATATATATATATATATATATATATATATATATATGTATATATATATATATATATATATATATAGTCAGACTATGTGATTGAGATAACCATTGAGAAAAAATGGCTAATATATTTGCAAACAGTGGAGACCCTGATCTGGGTGTGCACTGTTTGCCAGTTCCCTTTTTTTGGGTGTATAGACTAAAATGGGTTAAGAGATGTTTTTTCATTACTTGAAAAACTGAGACACAAAGCTACTACAGTGACTTTTCAAAAGTAACGTATTTGGACACCACAACTCCATACCATACTTATTCTAAAATTTGAACAAGTACAATTTACTACCTGATTTTAGATTTCAATTACCTTTATATTAAAAGATATTGTGCCTAAAAATTGCTGGATGAGTGGCAAACAGTGAAGATCCTGATAAGACGAGCAATCTGTGCCGTCTCATCTGGGTTACACTGTTTGCTCAGGCCTGTCTGTCCAAATACTTATGGTAAATATGATATTTCATATTTTTCTTTAATCGCATTGACTGAATTGGGTTTTTGAATGAGATAGAAAATTAATTATTTCTCTTCAACTGATTTAAGGGGAGACTTGCTGATACTCATTTTAACCCTGTACTTGCCAAGCAAAATTGTAGATGACAGCAGTCTATAGTTTTTATTATTTTTCAAAGAAAATATAGCTTGACATTTCATGTGAATCAGCTGCTAGACAGACAGTTTACACAAAATGTCAAACTTTATTTTCTTTGCATAATAAAAATAATCAAACTTTCATCTGCTGCAGTTGTGATTGACACATCAAGAGTTAAACCATAACTGCCCAGATATATTTATGGATTCTTCTAATATGATTTGGATGCACCATTTTTATGCCCCCACCTGCAGAAGGCAGGACTAGGGCATAGAGCAATCGCTGTCATGTTACATCAGTATGGGCATATGTGCGTACACGCTATGTCAGGTTTCTCTTGGAGGTCATAACTTGGTTACCTTTTTTACTAGGAAGTTGAAATTTGGTATGCTACTTACCCAGACATAAACCTTCAACTCTTTGCTAGATCTGCCCCAGAGTCTTGCCCCGGGGTTGGACTGGGGGTCAAAACGTATACGAATAATTTCAAATGTTTAAAGTTACATTCAAGTTTACATTGACATTCACATCTGCTCTTCTCTTGGAGGTCATAACTTGGGTACTTTTTAGGCAAGGAAGTTGAAATTTGGTAGGCTACTTACCCAGACATAAACCTTTAACTCTTTGCTAGATCTGCCCCAGAGTCATGCCCAGGGTTGGGACTGGGGTCAAAATGTATACGAATATTTACAAATGTTTAAGTTTACATTCAAGTTTACATTGACATTTACATCTGCTTTACTCTTGTAGGTCAAAAATATATATTATGGGTACTCATTAGAACCACCTCACCGAGGCAGTTCTAACAAGTACCCACAATCTATGTTTTGAGCAGAAATATGAAAACCATCAGAATTTTTCATCTGGAAATTTTCATTTTTTGGTGGTAAAATTCTCAATATATTTGAATAGTCGTGTTTTCGTAATGAGCATGTTAAAGTAGGGTACCTTTGATGATTGGAAGTTGAAACTTGGTATGCTACTTACACCTAGACCTAAACCTTCAGCTCTGTGCTAGAGTTGCCCCTGGGTCATGCCCTGGGATGGGGCTAGGGTCAAAATGTGGAACAGGTCTGATTTCACATTGACATTTATTTTTATGTTTCTGTTGGTGGTCATAACTTGGGTACCTTTTGTGCTAGTAAATTGAAATTTGACCAACCTAAACCTTCAAAACTCTGCTAGAGTAGCCCCCTAGGTTATGCCCTGGGTGGGGCTAGGGGTCCAAGGGGCAAGTAATTTGTGTACTTTGGACTGATGTCTAGTATGCTGAAGTTTTTTAAAAATTCATATCTCAGCAACCGCTTATCAGGAAGCAGTCATATTTAGACCATAGGTACTCTGGAGGGTAGGCTTTCATTCCATGACATAGACCCCAGGGTCTATGCCCTGAGGTGGGGCTAAAGATCAAAATCTAGGATTCCAGAAAAAGTGTTTGATATTTTCAACTTTTCTATTTTGAAAACAATTTAGATACTTGTTTAGACATTGGTCAACCTTGTGACATTGACTTGTAGGTCATGAAGTGAAGGTCAGTGAGACCTATATTTCACGGGACAGTAATTTTGCCTTATATCCTGCAAGGTTTTCACAGCCCAGTGATTTTGCCTTATATTTTGAAGAGTATTTCATGTATAGACCCATACTTTCTGATTATGAGTCACCACAACCTAAAATTTGACCTCAGTGACCTATATTTCATGGTTTAGTGAGTTTGCCTTATATCTTGAAGAAGATTTCCTGTAGAAACAAACAGCTTTTGGATTATGAGTCAGTATTACACAGTTTCACCTCAAAATAAAATAGGTCACAGTGACCTACACTTCACGGTCCAGTAATGTTGCCTTATATCTTGAAGAGTATTTGATGTACAAAACATCATATTTACAATTATGAGTCAGTATGACCTCAAAGTAAATGTAGGTCACAGTGATCTACGTTTTACAGTCCAGTGATTTTGCCTGATATCTTGAAGAATACTTGATGTATAAAACATCATACAAATGTATATGAGTCAGTCTGACCTGAGGTTTGAAACTAAAGTAAATGTAGGTCACAGTGATCTATATTTCATCATACAGTGATTTTGCCTTTTGTCTTGAGGAGAATTTATCAGCCGCATATTTCCAATTATGAATCAGTATAACTAAAGTTTGATGCAAAATAAAGTAGGTTACAGTGACCTGTGGTTCACAGTTCAGTAATTTTGCCTTATTTCTTGAAAAGTATTTCATATATAAACACCATACTTTCAGATTATCCTTCAGTATTGTCTGAAAATCAGCCTTAAACTGATATAGGTTACAGTGACCTATATTTCACAGTCCAGCGAGTTTGCTTTGTATCCTGAAAAATATTTGGGTATAAAAACATCATACTTTTGCATTGTGAGTCAGTATGACCCAGTGTTTAGCTTCAAAATAAAGGTAGGTCATGGTGACCTATATTTCACAGGCCAGCGTTTTTTCTCTATATCTTGAGTAGTTCATGTTACAACATCATACTTTCTGAGTATGAATGACCCAAAGTTTGACCTTAATATATATGTAGGTCACAGAGACCTATATTTCACAGTCCAGTGAAATTGCCTTACATCTTGAAAGTATTTAATGTATAAACACCATACTTTCTGATTATGAGTCAGTATGACCTGAAGTTTGAGCTCAAAATAAATGTAGGTCACAGTGACCTATAGTTCGCAGTCCAGTGATTATACCTTATATCTTGAAGAATATTTTGTATATAAACATCATACTTTTGGAGTATGAGTCAGTATGACCAAAGTTTGACCTTAAAATAAATGTAGGTCACAGTGACCTGTATGTCACAGTCCAGTGATTTTGCCTTATATCTTGAAAAGGATTTTGTGTATAAACACTCTACTTTCTGATTATGTATGGGCTGCCAAAGACAACAGTGGCACATATAGCGTTTCACCATGATGTTACGTCTTTATTTGAAAATTTCAGGTTTCCCTTGGAGGTCATAACTTGGGTACCTTTAATGCTAGGAATACCCAGACCATAACCTTTAACCATAGCTCTTGTTAAGGCACTTTTTTCAACCAAAAAGTATCTATATTTTCTTATTTCTCAACAAAAACATATGTTGTGGGTACTCATTAGAAGCACCTCAGCGAGGCACTTCTAATGAGTACCCACAACGTATGTTTTCATCGAGAAATAAGAAAACTATTTTCCTGTTACCCTCTCTTATCTAGACCTATGCTTTAACTTTGGAGTTGCTCTTGGGTCATGCCCTGGGGTTTGCTAGTGGTAATGAATGTATAACAGGTTAGATTGAACATTTGGAAATTAGTTGTTGCCATAAGGGCATAAAGGTGCGGGGGCATTTGTGTACTTTGGACACATGTCTAGTTTCTGTCTAAAGGGTAGAAAAATGTCTCAGTTGCAGTTATCATGACAAACAATGCAGTCCCTGATCAGATGCCAAATTATGTGGCCTCTGATCTAGGTCTACACTGAAAGTACAGGAAGATCTATAGCAGTCACCATGGAGTTGGTGCCGGTTAAAGTTTTTGGTCAAAGTTTTTAAAAGGCTATATCTCCTGAACCTCTGGACGGAAGTTGTTCATACTTGCTTTGATGATAGATACTTGTCTAAAGTTCTATGCTGTACCCACATGAATGACCTTGAGGTCAAGGTCACAGACAAAAAATGCATATTAAAATTTTTGGAGGCAAGGTAAAATTCAGGCAAGCTATGCTGTCCTATGACAACTCTTATTGTGATGCATGACATTATTGCTTAATATTTACCACTTTGTGGGCAAATTCAGCAGGCCACAAGTTGATGATATTTTTCTTCTTTTTTCTAGAAAATAGGATTTGACATTTCATGCAAATTGTCTCCTTAAGAGACAATTTGCATGAAATGTCAAACCCTGTTTTTGGGGGAAAATACGAAAAATATGTCAAAATATTGTCTGCTTAAATTTTTACGTAGCATGCTGACTGTTTTAGCTGGTGAGCACAGAATATATATAAATAATTTTATGTTTATTTGATGGTGCCTTTATTATATTCTAGTCAGGTCAATAAAATAGATTTATATGCTAATTTTACAGTAGCAGATGGTTACTAGTCCATTTATGAGCCCTGTGATCAGTACATGTATATACTGGCCCAAAAAAGAAATGCAGCACTTCTGAACTGTAAGGAAAAGTAAGATTAAAACATTTATTTTCTTTTGCAATGAAAATTTATCTATACATGTTGGTGCACAATTTCTCCTACGCATACTTTACATTGAGGAATAAAGAATTCAAACAAATTCTCAACTGTGATTTACATGCATTTGATATGCACGAGATCAGTATTATGATCATACAGTATTTGGCTTTGTTATTTTGCATTTCTTTTTTGAATCAGTATATAAGTATTTACTGTCTGATGTAGTTACTCTCAAAGTCTTCGAAGACCATCCAGTGGAATCCAGAAATGTGGTCTTCTGACTGGTGGTCTCTTAACCCTCGAAGTGCTAATCACAACTACAACAAATGACACTTTGAAAATTTTTTAGAGAAAACAAGGCTTGACATTTCATGTGAATCATCTGCTTGGCAGATGATTCACATGAAATGTCAAGTCTGATTTTCTCTGAAAAATAACAAAATCAATTTTAGATGTCGTCTGCTATAAATTTGCTCACTTTAAGGGTTAATACAGGTCAGAACAGGCATATTTTCTTTGTATGATTATATTTTCAAATGGTCAGTAAAGTGAGGTGCTCTCTTAAAAGAGGCAAGTTTGACGGTACCTGATTAATAACAGGCTTAACTCTTAAAATGTCAGTCATAATAACAGCATAACAACAGTCACAATAACAGCAGGCATTTTAAAATGCCATTGTGTTATTTTAAAGAGAAAAGTTATTAGAATTGTCTCAGAAGATTCACATAAAAATTAAAATCTTATTTCCTCAGAAAAAAGTAAAAAACAAAAAACAAATAATTTAGAATATCCCTGCTACACATTTGAATTGCCCTTTAAAGCTTACATGTACTGCCTGTAGAATATTTAACGGCTTTCATTATTCACACACACACACACACACATACACACACACACACAGACACAGAAAGAAAGAGTGAATACTAGAGCTTTGAAGGTGCTAAAAAGCAAAAAGAAAGATCTCAGCCTTTGAAGTCTGCCAATGGTAGTGTAATATTTTGCATTTTAATAGCTTTCGTAGTTTGGCCATGTATGAATTTTTCTTAAGTTATTTTTGTATTGATTGTAGTTGTTTTTGCTCAAATAATATGAGATTCAGATTTACATGTGTTAAAGCAGTAGAATATAAGCTCCTTCCATGTCATTTTCTGGGTACATTAGATGTATACTTTTCTGAACTTTTGTTCCCATGGACAACCCTTATAGATTTTATTTTAAGTCTGTTATTCTGCATTCTGTTTCTTTATATACCATAATAACCCTACTGTCCTTTCGACATCACTCGGAAAGGAGTTATTTGCTTGCCATTTTAGTTTAAATGAAAATATTTTGTTTGATTGATCAGAAACCATTTGTCCTTTCTATTTCTGTGTTTTGTTCTCAAATATTTACCCTAAATTTAAATATATGGTTAAAAATTGGTCTGACCTATGCAATTATTATAGTAAAATGATTTATTGGATATTTTATATAAGAAAATATATTTAAATTTTCTTTGCGATTTTTATTTAGTGATATTTCGTAATAATATTGTGAAAATTTCAGAAAATTTGAACAAGTAGAACTTGTTGAAAATCTGCCTCCAGTTTACATACCCTACAGATTCATGCATAATTTGCAGCCATTTTCATTGTGGGAAAATATTTGATTTTTTAAAAACTAAAGATTAGAATAAAAATATTGGTGCATTGGTAGTTATGACAAATAGTTCTGCATTAAATCATAGCAAACGTTTGCAAATTTATTTCTGAGTTATATGTGCCAGGCAAAACATGTCTTTCCAGAAGCTGTTGAAAGAAGAGTTAGTATTGGGACAGACATTCTGTGGCATCTGATCAGGGTCTACACTGTTTGCCACTCATTAGCAGTTTTAGATGCATCATCAGGTAGTAAAAGAGACTTGTTCACATTTTAGTTTAAGTATAGTAGTTTAAGTATTTCAAGGAGTCCTAATATTTAACCCATTGTATACTGAATAGACTCTCCCCACACTATATATTGGAAGATTCCAATTTCAATTTAAGGCATGTCTGGCTATGAGATTTACATATTCCTAGAGAAAAATGGCTAAACTATTTGCAAACAGTGGAGACCCTGATCAGACGCCGTGTTCTGCGGTGTCTGATCTGGGTCTGCACTGTTTGCCAGTTACCCTTTTAAGGGTCTCCTGACTACAATGGGTTAAGGTAAATATAGCATATGTGTAAGATCAGATTTCTAATACACCACAATTCTTTATAACACTATTGCTTGCAGGATGTTAACTAATCAGTTTTGTTGTATCCAAAAAAAATATATAGATTATATAGAAAAATGACCATAAATGGTCATTTTTCTATGTAATCTATACATTTTTGTTTGGATACAACATTTTTTGGAGTCCACCTTTAAAGTGTCTTATATCCAAAACATCTTATAATGAACCATCTAAGTAAAGAGGTTCCATTGTGCCTGTATTGATTAACTTCATATTTCGAGGGTTGAGCGCAAGACTGTAGTAACTCAGTATTTTTGAAACCCTTGTTTAGGGGCAACTTAAAATTGACACTTTTGTAAACAATGCAAATTTAGGTGCCATTGCTCATACGAGCAATGGCACCTAAATTTCCATTGTTTACAGAAAGAAATGTTGTAATCTCCATAACGCCTCCATGATGAGGAGATTAAGTATTGGGAAAAACAACCATCTGACTTGCTACAGTCTTGCGATCAACCCTCCATTTGACCTCATGCTGCATAGAAGCAGTTGTTTCCATCGATCAGTATCCTTGCAGTCATGATTTTAGAGATGTGCTTTAACCCTGAAAGTGCCAAGCAAAATTGCAGCAGACAACATTTTAATTTTCCAGTATTTTTCAGAGAAAATAAAATGACATTTTATGTGAACTGTCAGACAGTTCACACGAAATGTCATTTCCTCTAAAAATGATTATAACAAATTTGAAGTGTCGTCTGCTGCAGTTGTAACTGATGCTTGATGGGTTAAATGTTTGGTTGAAGTTCATGGAAATATTTTATTTTCAAAATGACAGTTTGGGTTTAGGTCTCAGTCTATGTATAATTGTATTAACTTGTAATAATTTTAGTACTGATTTGACTCAAAATATAAGGTCAAAAGGCTGGAATTGTTTATTCATTCACAGAGCTTGGTGTTGAAGGTAAATTTTGTAGTTTTTAATATATTTTTTTTTTTCATGATCCTTCATGAACAAACTTCAAACCATCTATCTTTTGATTTGTTATATATTTTTAAAGGACATTTTTTTTTTTCAAATTAGTTTGATGTCAAAGTGGCTGTTATTTGGTGAAATTGAAACATTTTCAAAGGAGGCCACTCTTTCAAATTGGCTTGTCTCCTTCTGGAAAGGGGTCTACTCGAAAACAAAAGAATTTGCTCCCTGTGAGAACAAATTCTTTCCTATAGAATAGAGCCCAAAGGGCTTGTGTATTGTTGGCTATTGATAGCTTGCTGAAGAAGTAATTGTGTGCAGGGCTTAATTTTGTATGTATGATCGTATATGTAATCTGGTATCTTGGAGAATTGGGTTCTATTTAAACTAGTGCTAGGGGCCATATGATGTCTGCAAACTACAATGCTGACATATGATGAGTCTAGATGAAATCAAGACTGATTTTCAATATTTATGTGTTCCCTGTTTCCAAGGACAATGTGTATTTGCCATTTTATTCACATTAATTTCTGAATCCTAGAGAGGAATCAGATTTAATGTTAAGTGTATTTAATTATTTATTTATCTAGTTACTTATTTATTTTATATTCAGATAAAATGGATTACTTAACTGCATTTTGGTAATATTTAAGTGTTCCCTGCTAAAGTCACATTACGAAAACACGCCTATTCAAATATATTGAGAATTTTACTACCAAAAAATGAAAACTTTCAGATGAAAATTTCTAATATTTTTCATATTTCTGCTCAAAACATAGATTGTGGGTACTCGTTAGAACTGCCTCATTGAGGCAGTTCTAATGAGTACCCTCAATCTATGTTTTGAGCAGAAATAAGAAGAATAATATATACCCCTGTAAACCCCAGTTTTACTATATAAAAGTGGGGTTTAAGGGGGTCAAAATTATATAGGCATGTTTTTGTGATGAAATGGTAGCCTTTATACATGTAAATACATGCATCTAGTTAACAAAGTTTTGATTGAGTATGCATTTTTATGACAAAGTTTATACTGTTTTATAATCCTTTACACCAAGTAGAACAATGCTTTTGGTGTTTTTTGCATTTTTATTGACAGATTTCATACTTTTGATACTTGTCGTACCAGGTAGTAGATAAAGATCTGGGCCCAGTTGTTCAAAGCATCGTTAGCTTAACGAGCTCGTTAAGGGTCATTTCGTTAACTGTTTTATCGGATTCAATATACAATATTCTGATATTTTTTGCTGAAAAAATGTGAGTAGCTTTTGCAGTGCAAAAGCTACTCACATTTTTTCAGCAAATAATTTCAGCATATTTGCGTAGCAATCGATGTGAATTTTAACGAATCGTTAACTAACGACATCGTTAGCTTTGAACAACTGGGCCCTGACATATTATTTATGTTTTAATGTAGTTGTGAGTTTTAAGGTATATTTTTACCTTCAACCCTTAATATAAGCCACAGCAGGGGCAGATCCAGGAGGATTTCTGAGGGGGTTCAATGTAATCATTACCATACTTACTCTACCTATTCTGGCAGACAGACCTGAGTAAATAGTGTAGACCCAGATCAGCTGCTGCAGAATGCGGTATCTGATCATTGTCTACACTGTTTGCCACCCACCCAGGAATTTTACATACACACCACAGGTAGTAAAATGGACTTGTTGAAGAGAAATATATAAGGAAAATGTCCAAAATTTATCCCAAATTTCCCATGAAAATGAAATTTTGAGTCAAAGGGTGGGGTGGGTGGGGGGGGAGGGGTGGTCAACTGAGGACGATCATTGCAAAACAACTTTAGTGCATTTTAACCATGATGAAAATAAGTTTGTGAACTGTATTGTCACTGGATATGAAATGCGGGTTCATTATGCTGAACTTGTAACAAAAGCTCAGTCAAAGCAATGGAAGTGAGTGGGTTCCCTACCTCCCAAGAAGTTTATGCTGTCTCTATCTGCTGGCATGGTTATGCTGTTTGCTTTTTGGGACTCACGTGGAAGAATACTGGCTTGTTTTTATGCCCAAAGGTCGAACTGTGACTGCTAGATACTATTCAGAAGTAATTTTGAAAAAAAAAATCAAAGAAAAAGTTGCATCCCAGGCTAGCCCAGAAAAAATGTTCTTTTTTTGCATGACAATAACCACTCTTATACTGCCTCATCTATAGTGGAACTTATCACATCATTCAAGTGGCAATTGTTGCCCCACCCTCTGTACAGCCCAGACCTTGCCCAATGCAACTTTTATTTGTTTCCAGAACTGAAAAAAGCTCGCTAGAAACACATACTAGACCAGGGCAGCTTTGATTTCAGCTGTAAATCAGCAGCAGGTCTGCTTCATGGTTTGCAGAAGGAATACAAAAGCTCCCACAAAGACAGCAAAAGTGTATAAATATATGTGGGGATTACTTTGAAAAAGATTCAAAAGAATTTTTAAAAAATACTTAACAGTTTTTGAGAAAAGCGCAAAAAGTCTGGATATTTTTCGACCACCCCTCATATTAAATCTAATACCTCTGCCTACGAGTATGACAAGGGCTCTGTAGTTCTTCTCATTCTTCCATCTATATAGCCATCCACATAAATGTAACTTAACATTCCTATATACCCTTGTCCTGCTGAACCCGGATAAACCTTGCAACAGTGTAGATCCAGATCAGTTGGCTACTCCCGGATAAACCTTGCAACAGTGTAGATCCAGATCAGTTGGCTACTTCAGGAGCCAACTGATCTGAATCTGCACTGTTTGTCATTCAGTATGTAAATTTGTACCAACAACCTGGATCAAGTAATCTGATTGGCTGAAAATAAGAAGTGGGTGTGGCATCTTAATTTATTCAGCATGACAAGGGTTAAAGTTTTGCATTAGGTTTTATTCTTTGCTTATATTTCTGGGCCCAGTTGTCCAAAGCTAACAACATCGTTAGTTAACGATTCGTTAAAATTTACATAGAGTGATACGCAAATATGCTGAAATTTTTTGCTGAAAAAATGTGAACTACTCACATTTTTTCAGCAAAAAATATCAGAATATTGTGTATTGAATCTGCTAAAACAGTTAACGAAATGACCCTTAACGAGCTTGTTAAGCTAACGACGCTTTGAACAACTGGGCCCTGGAAGTTGCCTCTTAAAGTTGTTATGTGATCAGAAAGCATTACTACTAATGGGCACAGATCAGTTAGCTACATCTTGCTGCATCTTTGCAAGTTTTTTTTTTTTTTTTTTTTTTTTTTTGCTTATATTCTGGAAAGTATTTGTCTGAAGTTGTTTTTTTTTTGTTTTTTTGGCTTATATTCTGGAAAGTATTCATCTGAAGTTGTTGAGGTATTTTTAGTATTTCTACTAGATGGTTACATATTACAGTCGAATCTCAATGGCCCACACATCTTTGGGACCATGGAAATTTGTTCGAGATATGGGTGGTTTGAGCCACAGGAAGTAAATGGCGATTATTAAGGGAAGTCTTTTTGATCGTCTATACAATAATGGTGTGTTGAGTATACTCATTAGAATTGCTTCAATGAGGCAACTCTAATGAGTACACACAACATACAATGTCATGATAAAATAAGAAAATTTTCCTAAATATTTGTTTCCTTGAGATATCGGAAGAATTTCATAGGACTCAAAAACGAGTTTGAATTAGCCATGATACACTAGCCATCGGTGTTCGTGCTATTGAGGTTTGACTGTAGTTTACTTTGTCCTGTCGCTTTTGGACAAAGCTCAGGGTACAGACTCAGACTTTGTTTTATATATTTACATTAAAGTTCGCTGTTAATGTTCAATCTTTGCTTATTTTTCTAGTATGTTTTACTGAAAGGTGTTGATATGAAATTAGGATTACTATTGGATGGTTACATATCAATTGACATCATTGTGCTTCAAGCTTAGAAATTTTTGTCTTGAAATTTTGAGTGACAACTGACAAGCATATGGAAATTGTTAAAATTGTATCTCCAGAGATCTCACATTAATACAAGAACCTATAAGCCTGCGCAATATGCAGCCACTAAATCCAACTATATATACATATATATCACGTAGTTTTGCCCTTACATTCCTGGCCCCACATTTCTCACCTTTTGTATACAAAAACATTACGAAAACTCGTCTATTCAAATATATAGAAAATTTCACCTCCAAAAACTGAAAATTTTCAGATGAAAAACTCTGATATTTTTCATATTTCTGCTCAAAACATGGATTGTGGGTACTCGTTAGAACCGCCTCACCGAGGCGGTTCTAACGAGTACCTGCAATCTATGTTTTTGAGCAGAAATATGAAAAATAATGTATACCCCTGTAAACCCCAGTTTTATTATATAAAAGTGGTGTTTAAGGTGGTCAAAATTATATAGGCGTGTTTTCGTGATGAAATGAGAAACGTGGGGTAAGGTCAGTTTTCCATCTTATTGAAATAATTTTCAAATAAAAGTGTTTAAAACACTCTTTGGCCTTACAGTAACAATTTTATAATGTTTCCATGAAATTAAATGAACATAACTTCACATAAATTAAATAAAATACATAAGAAAAGTAGTCTTGTGGGCAATGAAAATCAGTATCATCATGAAAACACGCCTATGTAATTTTGACCCCCTTAAACCCCACTTTTATACAGTCAAACTGGGGTTTACAGGGGTATACTTTATTTTTCTTACTTTGCTAAAAAAACATAGACTGTGGGTACTCGTTAGAACCGCCTCGGTGAGGCGGTTCTAACGAGTACCCACAATCTATGTTTTGAGCAAAATTATGAAAAATATCAGAATTTTTTATCTGAAATTTTTAATTTTCGGGTGGTAAAATTTCCAGTATATTTGAATAGGCATGTTTTCGTAATGGAAGCTTGCCATGTAATTAGCTATCATGCTAATCATATAGCCGGTGGCAATAAAGACCATGATAATAACTGGCAGTTTTTGGGCATTTGCGCAGTTTTATCTGGGTTGTCGTTGTTCTCATACATGAGGCACTATTACGCTTATTTTGCTGCCAACTTGTTACTCTTTCAAGAATCTGTGTTTTTCGCTCAGGTTTTCAGAGCGGGCACCTTCACATTTTAAGGACCGGTCCATAGCAAGTGATATATAGCTGGTGCACATTTTCCTGTTTATCTGACCCCTCATGTGAATATATTACACTTTAGTCTCTTTATAACACGATTTGTTATAACACAGTTTTGGGTATAACACGGTTCCAAGATGGATCCCAAAAATGTTTAGATTATATTGAAAAATGACCATAAATGGTCATTTTTCAGTATAATCTATACATTTTTGTTTGGATATAACATGGTTGTTTAACTAATACGGTTTAAGTTATGGACCCCAACAATAGGGTTATAAAGAGGTTGTGGAGTAGTAGTGACTGTATTGCCTGTGGACTGCAAGAAACTTGTTAGCAGGTCAATAACCATGAATAATTCTGATATGCACATTCACGGACTGAGGTGAAACAGGCAGGTCAATATGCACCAGCTTTAGTGCCCGCTCGTGCTTCTAGCCATAAATAGCGACCTGTTTTTGATTCTGTTGAGGTTTTACGGCCCAGTCAACCCAGTGGGGTTATGTCAAGCGCAGTTTATCTAGTCACACGTTTACTTGGCAGGCTTAGTCCTCGAGGCGGTCAACCAGTATTGTGCACATTTTTTCGCCAGAAACTGACAACTGCCCTTCTTGAATCAGCGGAAGGGAGAGAATGACCGAGGAAATATTTCATGATCAATCTCCACGAAAGAATGTTGCCGACCTCGGAATAGCGACCTGTACTTGATGCGGCTATGACCAATGAAAACTCTTGTTACATATGTGATATGCACTAAGTAGTATAAGCACCCTTTTCTTACATAGAAATTCACATATATGTTTTGTATTCATTGTTAAAATCTAATAAAAATTGTATTGGTTTAAAATCAGTTTATAGTTGTATTGTTCCATCTCCTTACTTTATTTCTTTACACTAAAATAAAAAAAAAACAAACATTATGCTACACAGTCGACTCTCGTTATCTCGACTTCGCTTATCTCGAATATCTGCTTATGTCGAAGTGAAAATCTAGTCCCTGTCTAAACGTGGAAATCTAACAACAGGTAAAAAATATTGTGGAAAAGAGGAGAAATTGCTCCTAAGGAGCAATTTCTCCTCTTTTCCACAATATTTTCAATATATCTCTAACTTCAGGAGTCAAATTACATATTCATTTGTGAAATGTGGTTGTTCGATTTATTTTTTCCTCAATTCTGCAAATCTGATATGTCGAGGTTCGGATATCTCGAAGTATTTCGGAGAGTCCCTTGAACTTCGAGATAACAAAAGTCGACTGTATATACATTTGTCAGAACAGTTGATGTACGAAATTTAAGGACATTTACCCTATGTTATTTGTCACATCATCATCCCATATTGACTGAAACTACAGTTGATGTAACGTTTTATAATGTAAATCTTTTGAACATAATTGGCAACCAAAGATAAACATACTTTATTACTTGTATGAACATACAGAGCTGGGTTGTTTTCCTCCAGAAAGCAGGACTGAACATTTCATCCAAATCTTAACCATGCAGGCGACAATTTTCAGTCAACCTTTCAATGAACTACAATGTTGCACCAACGTCGATGCAACGTTGCATCGGCGTTGATGCGACGTATAAATGTTGCGTGCCCGCTGGGAAGTTTCGTCTGGCAAATACCACATTACGAAAACACGCCTATTCAAATATAAAGAAAATTACACCTCCAAAAACTGAAAATTTTGAGTTAAAAAACTCTGATATTTTTCATATTTCTGCTCAAAACATAGATTGTGGGTACTCGTTAGAACCGCCTCGGCGAGGCGGTTCTAACGAGTACCCACAATCTATGTTTTAGCAGAAATAAGAAAAATAATGTATACCCCTGTAAACCCCAGTTTTACTCTATAAAAGTGGGGTTTAAGGGGGTCAATATTATATAGGCATGTTTTCGTGATGATAGTATCACAATCACATACAACCAATACACATATTTGGGTCAACACATCCCTACTAGAGATTTCATCGAAAACAACAAAAACACTTAGTTTGCCGGAATTTAATGGACACGCACTGCTGTATACAAAACACTGGTATCTTCAGAGTTTTTAATATGCAGTATAATATGCAGTGACAGTTTTGCACCCAGATTCAAATTCCCCAGTCCTGGCAAACAGAAGACATGCCGAGAACATAGGCTGAATGTATTTGCAGGCAGTGGCGAAATACTAGCAGTACTGGAGAAATGCTAGATGAATTAGAGAGGTTTATACTTGAAGCCCGTCGAAGACAGCTCTATTTAGCTTTCTTGAATATGAGCCGCGCGCGAGAAAAGGGTTCTTCGGATACCCCGTCAATCTCAGTCCACATCCCTGGTCCCTTAGCGACGCTACGTTTAGTTCTTTGGCTGAAGTTTTCCTATGGCCTACCACTTACATGAGCGAACAGCATTGGTTCTGGCGGGACTGCGCGGATGCGCAGTCTCGCCAGAACCAATGCTGTTCGCATATGCTAAAAAGGCATTTTCCCATGACGCAATTTGTTTGTTTTTAGAGATCTGTTATCATTGATAATCTAAATACTTGACCCCTGCATGTGCGTTAAAACGGGCGAGGCGTCCATAACTTGCAACAGACCTGCAACAATGAAGCATTCCCTCTTTCCCGGGACAATAGCGACATAACCATCTTAATTACTGGTGTAGTCTTCGTCGAGAGCTATCTTGGTTTACGTAAAGAATCCATTGGTGAGTGCGTACGCACATGCGCGAATGTGGGTTGCTAAATTCAAAATGCATCCAGTCTCCCCAGATTCTTAAAGGAGACCACTCTTCAAATTAATATATCAAACCTATTTAAGCCAAGTTTTTTTTGTGAAAATTTTATGAAAATCGGTTAAGAGTTAGAAGAGATATTCGGCTTCGAACTTCGAAGACAGGAAAATGTTGTTACGAGTTAGTGCCACCTAATTAAATATGCAAAAAAACAACAACAAAAAAAAACGGATCGCATCTGCAACATTCGTTTATTATCATCACGAAAACATGCCTATATAATTTTGACCCCCTTAAACCCCACTTTTATATAGTAAAACTGGGGTTTACAGGGGTATACATTATTTTTCTTATTCCTGCTCAAAACCCACAATCTATGTTTTGACGAGGCGGTTCTAACGAGTACCCACAATCTATGTTTTGAACAGAAATATGAAAAATCTCAAAGTTTTTTATCTAAAAATTTTACATTTTTTGGTGGTAAAATTTTCAGTATATTTATATAGGCTTGTTTTCGTAATGTTATAACATTTACCTTTAATGTGTTCATACACATATACACTATCCAGTGGCTCCTACAAGCAACATATTCCTGTCAGCAGGCTTTTATTTGTCTCTGAAAACTTAAATATTTAAATATTTAATTATTCAGAATGACACTCATTCACAGTTCTGATATTTGTAAACTTCTACATCTTCCTTATTTCTAAAGTGACTTTAATTAATCAGAATCCATTATGAAAACAAGCCTATTCAAATTTACTGAAAATTTTACCACCAAAAGAATGAAAATTTTTAAGATAAAAATTCTGATTTTTTTTTTTTATATTTCTTCTCAAAACATAGATTGTGGGTACTCGTTAGAACCGCCTCGGCGAGGCGGTTCTAACGAGTACCCACAATCTATGTTTTTGAGCAGAAAAGAAAAATAATGTATACCCCTGTAAACCCCAGTTTTACTATATAAAATTGGGATTTAAGGGGGTCAAAATGATATAGGCACGTTTTCGTGATGACACCAAAATATTTGAACATTTTCTGACATGATATGAACTTTGTGAGTCCTCCCTTTAAAATTTCCACAAAGGTTCATCTCCATGGCAACGGTTCTTCAGCGACATCCAGTTTGCTTGCTGCACTTAGGAGTACCTCCTGTTGTCTTTTGTAACTGAGCCGTGTCAAGCGAAAAAGAGCCTTCGAACATGCGCAAAAATGCGCAAATTCTGACCATCCTGCGCATGCGCAAAGTATCATCTGGGCCTTTGCTCGCCATTTATACATTCAGTAGTAGCCAATAATTTTGTTAGCGGACAGTGTAGGCCCTGATCAGACTGCGCATCCGCGCATTTTGATCTGGGCCTTCGCTGCCTGCATATACTCGAAGACATGTTTTCGCATGGCGCGACCCATATTGTCTTTGGTAACTTAATTTAACCAGAAGAAAAAGACTGACATTTGCATTGTGCGTCTCCCACATTGCGCTTCAATATTTTGATGATGTTGGGATGCTGGCCTGCTGCCCGTGCAGCAGATGAGGGAAGGGGGCATGTTAACAGTTCTGTTTCTGCACTGCCATTCACTTTTTCCTTTATCCTCCATTTCTGTCTTTCCCCTGCTCTACTATTCTTCTCCATTTTGTTTCTTTCTCTTTAAGACGACACTAAATGACCCACAAGAGTAAATGTGTCGTTAAATGAAAAGTCAACAATAAGCAAGGATTTTAAAGCACGTGCACGCTAAAACTGGGGCACACTATTTACTGCAAGATTACAACCCAGTAAGCATTCTACATAAATCTATAGCGGGCCGTTATCGGCCCGTCAGGGTAGCTGACGGGCCGATAACGGCCCGCTGTAGATTTATGTAGAATGCTAGCTGGGAAGTGCTCGAGCGAAGAATCAGATCAGCCTGCCGCGAGCTGGTCAGTCTTCGCTGTCCGTCTGAAGACGCTTTGAATCTTTGGCTACACACAGAGTGCCCGCTGTGCGCTCGGCACACTGGGCGCTCATGCAACATTGTAGGAAATGCAGTGCCCCGGCTCATATTTCCCCTGTATCATAGTAAGGGCGAACGTCGTCATATTGCTGAAGGGGCCACAAAATGAGAAAAGTGGCCTTACCACATATGGGCCAGGTCAAGTGAAAAAGTGCCTTCGAACATGCGCAAATTCAAATCATCCTGCGTATGAGTAAAATATCATCCGGGCCTTTGCTTTCCATTCATACATTCTGTAGTATCCAATGATTCTGTTAGCAGACAGTGATGGCCCTGATCAGACTGCGCGGATGCGCAGGCTGATCTGGGCCTTCGCTGTCCACATATACCTAAAAACATGTTTTCGCATGGCCCATATTCGTACAGCGGAAGCCCAGATTAGCGCAGTGATCAAGGCCTGTGTCTGGACCGTGTCCGCGCACAGAATTGATGGACACTATGGGATATATCGACTACCTCAAAAGGTCCTGGTCCATTTGTGCAGGCTGATCTCGCTGTATCAACATGCCAGAAGGGTCCTTTTCATAGGTTGCGCATGATATTATTGCAAGTGTATTGCGTATCATATCAAGCTGACATTTAGGGTCGGCGGCTGCGACAAGGGACCTAAGAACATATGCGAACAGCGAAAATCTAGACCAGTCTGCGCGTCCGCGCAGTCTGGCCAGGATATTCGCTGTTCGCCTACACAATAAAGGGACCGTGGTTGGATCTTATAGAACTAATAGGAATATCTGGACCCGACACATGGCTGCGCAAACTGATCTGGGGCTTTTCCATTCGTATTGCCCTAAGGGCCCTTTTATCAGCTGCCGGCTCAGTTTTAAACAACCAACAAAGTATTAACAAATCTATTTTGGTGTGGACTTTTATAATTCATTTCGGTCATCGAAAGCAATAGTAATAGTTGGTGCAACTATGACGATCAGGAAGGCTAGAAATAGCTTTTGTTTACATGTTCAAATGCCTTGTTTTACATCTGTGTTTATTTCTGGCGGTTGGCCCGGCGTACTGACACCATGATGACGCCCGGGTTCTCTAAGATCTTGCAGTTTTCCCTTAATGATTGGGCATAACAACGGGAAGCCTAAGGATGCGTTCAACAGATATTTCCGGGAGACAATTTTTTGACTTTCTGTTTGCTTTGCCACTTTTTTTTTTTTTGCACGCCAAAAAATAAAGAAAAATACCTATACAAAGTAGTACTTATCCCTATTTTCAGATCTCATATTTGCACAGCTGGTGTTAGTTGCTGTATGGCTGCCGTTAAACGTCTCATACTTCACTTTAACGAACTTTGAATTTTCTAGTCTTTTCGGGTCACTAAGCTGAGTTGTTTCACGTGGGTTGGGGAGGTGGGGGGGGGGGGGGGTGGATAACGGGGGTAATAGTGGTACGGGTCTGCGAGCCAGTATTTCAAAACCTACCCCATTCATATACCTGACCTTTGAAAAAACGGACCCATTCATATACTCGAGGGGTGGGGGGGGGGGGGGTGGTGGTAACTTAAGGGTAATTTTGGTACGGGTGTGCGAGCCAGTATTTCAAAACCTACCCCATTCATATACCTGGCCTTCGAAAAAACGGACCCATTCATATACTTGATCAAACAAAATGTTGACCTATTCATATACTGCCCTTTGATTTTTTGTACCCATTTTTTGCTGGTTATTACACAAACATCAGTCAATTCATATAATATCAAGAGGATAAGCAGCCTCGAAAAATCTCTGAGTGAAAAATATGTGCATATACCATGTGCATATACCAGGATGTCACATAGGAATCCAGAAAAATCGGACCATTCATATACTTTTTGTTGAAAAAAGGGGGCCAATCATATACCTGGCAGCGCTGAGAAAGGGGGTATTCGGCACGCACATCCGTACTATGCCATAAATAGGAAGTTACCCCGCCCCACCCCCCTCCCCCGAGTTCATATACTTGATCATCCAAAACATTGACCCATTCATATACTGCCCTTTGATTTTTTGTACCCACTTATTGCTGGCTGTTAGACAAATATCGCAGTCAGTTCATTGAATACCAAGAGAATAAGCAGCCTAGAAAAATCTCTGAGTGAAAAATATATGCATATACCAGGATGTCAGAAAAGTGGAGCCTTTTACATAGGAATCCAGAAAAATCGGGTCATTCATATACTTTTTGTTGAAAAAGGGGGCCAATCATATACTTGGCAGCTCTGAAAAGGGGGCCATTCGGCAAGAACATCCGTACTATGCCATATGTAGGAAGTTACCCTCGCGCCCTCCCCCCTCCCTCTCGCCCGGACCCCCCGAGTGAGCATGCAGTATTGCACGTTACATTTCTGTTTACGAACAAACACAACTAAATCCGTGTCTGTTGATGCTTTTCATGCTCCCAAAGGATCCCTATCGTATTTACTATTTACCAAAGTTTTCTGACAGAACAGGCTACTGCAAACAGTGTAGACCCTGATCAGACGCCGCGTTCTGCGGCGTCTGATCAGGGTCTATACTGTTTACTACTCATCCAGCAATACTTTAACCCTTGTTATGCTGAATAAATTAAGATGCCACGCCCTTTTCTAATTTCCAGCCAATCAGATTACTTGATTCCGGTTTTTGATAGAAATTCACATATTTAATGACAAACAGTGCAGATCCAGATCAGTTTCAGAAGCCAACTGAGCTCGATCTACACTGTTTGATAAGACAGGACATGTCGTTTTCAGCAAGAGAAGGGTTAAAGGATAGTAAAACGGACTATATATGGAAGGAAATATATGATAAAGAGATAAAATGTCCGAATACGTTGTGCTAATACGGCTGTTACAAAATCTATATGAGCTCTAAGGGAAGGGGGGGAGGGGGGGGGGGCGGGGGGGGGGGACGTACCTTTTGGCATGTGCGCCTAACGAAGACTCAAATCAGACAACGCATCCACGCAATCTGATCAGTCGTCGTTGTCCGCATGAACAAACTTTGCATCCTTAGCTTTTCAAATATGAATCCAGGGAAGATTCTGATCAGACTGTGCGAATGCGCAGGCTGATCTGAATCTTCGCTGGACGCACATGTCAGAAGGTATGTTTCTTCGCGTTCTGGTTCATATAATAAGTCTGTCAGATATTGATAAAATAAACGTGGAAAAAAGGCCATTATGCCATATATTCTCTTGCCATATATTCTCTTACAGAAACACTATTCTGAGGAATACATTGGTTATGGCATAAGGACCCTTTTTACGCGTCGTATTGTAACTGATTGATTGTCGATGTCTCTTGTCATATCCAGTTGTAATATGCATTGCAGGAGTCCATTTCTTGGAGTGTCATGCATTAGCTTAGTACTTGCAATGAATCTTGCTGATTCTTTTAATCCTTTGACCTCTGTGAAATGGACTCTTTCATCTGTCTCTTTGGTCATGTCCGTTATTGTCAATATGTTGTTTTACTCAAAATTATTAACCGGCAAACAGTGTAGATCCAGATGAGACGGCTCATTATGAGCCGTCTCATCTGGATTTACACTGTTTGCATAGGTATTTGTACCGGCCTACAGGGTTAAAAGGATAATGTGATTGTTCACTGAATAGAACGTCAGTCTATAGGCCTTCATTTCTCAAATGTCTTAACGTTTTCCTGTCTTTTACAATGAGAAAACGAATGGATGAGCAGGCTTGTTGAAGTTATCAGCGTGTCGTTGACGTCATTTGTTGCATATGACATCAGTGGTATGCATTCTTTAGGCTGTTTATCGCTGATTACTGAAAATCTTTCCTTGACGCCTTTAGATAAAACAAAATATATCTACAGCAGTGCCATAAAATGACGCGTAACAGAAGAAAATGTTCCTTATGCCGTACGTGGACAACAGATCGCCATCGTACAAAACCGCTGGATAGAGTAGCATATACTGACCCAGAGAGAAGATCCTGAGTGGGCTGTGCGGATGCGAAGACTGATCTGGACCGTCATTGTTTGCAGATGGCACACGGGCCATTTTCGGGCGTTGTGCATCAAATATGCATATAAATAGTACCAGTGTCATAAAACAAAGTTTGTTAACGCTCTGCATACTGGATTAAGATATCAGCAGACGATAATTTGAATTGTTTTTCTATTTTTTTTTTTTTTTTTTTTTTTGCTGAGGAGATAATTTCCATGAAATATCAAAGCCTATTATCTCGGAAAAGATATTAAGCAAAATATCCTCAGTTTGTTGTCTGCTGAGGGGGTAGTAGGTGTCGTGCATCTTACGTCACCGGGTTAACAGTTGGGCAGGGCCGGCTATCCTTGTAGCAGGTAAGGGTTGAGGGGAATGTTTTTATTTCTTCTGTTTCTTCACTTTCATTTCTGTTCCTGTTTCTTCCCTGTCCCTCTTTTTCATATCCTCTACTATATTTTCTGTTTCTCCCCCTTTCTCTGGGAGACGACACAAAATGACTCACAAGGGTTGACGTGTCGTTAAACCCCAACACAATCAGTCAATTGTTGTCTGCTGAATTGGCCGAGAAAAGGTAAAGATTAAACCATAAAGAGTGTCAGAAAAAATACCACTTATGTTTAAAAATGCTAAAGAGCTGCTCCAGATAATGTAAGCTCACATTGACTCAGCAGAATAATTAAATATGCACATCTAAAATGAACACACTACAATGTGATCGAAAAACTACATACCGGCGAAAACAACAAACTAGAAGATCCCTAAAGGGGATGAATGCCCACGCTACTGCCAGTTTGGCTTTGTAGATTTATTATTCTGAACAAAGAGCAAAAGAAGAGTGATTTTATTAACTCTTTCGGTGCCAAATTTCAGACGACATTTGTCGTCTGCTTTTCTTTTTTAACAAACTATCGTTTGAAAAGAAGTTTATACGTAAAGTTGAAAGACTGAATGTCAAACAGCGTAGATCCAGATGAGACAGCTGATATGAGCCGTATCATCTGGATCTTTGTTGTTTGCAAAAGCCTATTATTATCGCCTGTGGCAGTGAAAGAGTAAACCTTTTCAAAGTAAACCAAGAGTGTCTAACTCTAGCAATACAAATTTGACCAGAGTTCTGTGACCTTCATGCACATGCCTATATACTTATTTTGCTGCAAGTTTCAAACCATTATCTTGAAAACTATAGAGGTTGGAAAGACACAGCCTTACTATGCCATGTATAGGAGGCAAAATTTCTAAGTAAATCAATGGTATGTAACTATAGCAATAAAATTTGATCAGGGCCCAGTTGTTCAAAGCTAACGACATCGTTAGTTAACGATTCGTTAAAATTTCCATCAAGTGATACGCAAATATGCTGAAATTTTTTGCTGAAAAAATGTGAGTAGCTACTCACATTTTTTTCAGCAAAAAATATCAGAATATTGTATATTAAATCCGCTATAACAGTTAGTTTAAACATATTTTATTTGCTTTCTTCAATACAACATAGATACTCACAAGACATGAAATAAAAACAGGATTAGAATGGAAGCATATAAATACTTATAAGATTCTTCTCCTGTAATATATATTTATCAGCTGTTGATTTGATGGCAGTTGATAGCCTAAGACAAAATTCTACACATTTATTATACATAAGAAGATATTGCTAAATGATAAATATTATATTTCAGTATATATATGATAACTATATGACATTTTGGAACAGAGAAAAATTAAGAGAAAAAAAATAAAAGGAAAGCTACAAAAGTAATACCAGTGGAAAAATGTGTGCAAAGTGCCAATGCAAAGAGAAATATTGCAAAAATACAATACAAAATTTCGGAAAAAAAAAAGAATACTATGAAGAACAATTTTAGAGCGACTAAATAAAAGAGTATAATAATAATATTAATAATAAATAATAATAATAATAATAGTAACAATAATAATAATAATAACAATAATAATAATAACAATACCAACAGTAATAATAATATTAATAATAGTAACAATAATAAAAATAATTTATTATTATGATTATCATTATCATCATCTCCACCACCATCACCATTACCATCATCATCATCACTACCACCACCACCATTATCATTATTATCATCATCACTGTCACCATCATCATCATCATCATTATTATTATAAGCAGTAAATAGAGAAAAATAGAGAGAGATGGCACAAGCTTACATCGTTAACCAGGTTAGTGGATCAGAAATTTGTTACAGTAGCATTCGCAAATAGTTTCCATGGTCTGATACACAAATATTGTACGTCAAAATCGCTTAGTTTCTATTATAAATTTTTGGACCTTTTCAAAGATTATTTTGTTTGTTTCTACAGCTAGTGTTAACTCTCCTTGTAAGAGAAGATGTAAAGATGGGGTGTGATACAAAGAGATAGAGTTTAAGAGTTCGTTACGTTGAGCTTGGTATTTATGACAGTGAAAAAAGAAATGCTGGGCATCTTCTACACTACCGCAACTACACAGAGGAGAGTCAGTAATATTTTTCATAAAAAAGATCTAAATTTAGAGAACTACAGTTTGTACGTAAGCGAGTATGCAGGATCTGAGCTTTTCTGCTACCGGTGTAAAAATATTGAGGCACTCGCGCTGTTTCTTTATTTAAGAAGTGTTTGAAGGAATTTAGTGTATTGTACTGGTGAGCTTCAACAGGCAAATCGTTCCAGCTTCTAACTGTTGATGGTAAAAATGATTGGTAATACTGACTTGTTCTTGTGTTAATGGCTCTAAAATTGTTCGAGTTACGTAGGTTGTAACTGGAAATATTACTAATAGGTTCGGGAACGAGAGATGATAAATATTCAGGGGTCAAGTTATGGGTCATCTTGTAAAATAACGTTAGCTTATGATTATTTCGTCTTTGCTGGAGAGTATCCCATCGTATTTCTGAATAAAGAACATGTATTGAAACTAATTTTGTTGTTCCAGTAGCTATTCTGGCTGCCTCATTTTGTATTTTGGCAAGTTCGTTATTTTCATATTGTGTACAGTTGTCCCATATTATATCAACATATTCGAGTAACGGTCTAATAAATGCAATATATATAATTTCAAGGGATTTATGGTCAAGTTTAAATTTTAATTTTCTCATTATATTAATTCTATTCCATGCTTTATCTGTTATATATTTGATATGTTGATGCCAAGAACAGTCATTTGAGAGAACAACGCCTAAGTGTTTATGTGAGTCAACTTCTACTACACTGTGGTTTTGCATAAAAATTGGCGGATGTCGATCTTTGTTTTGTTTTACGTGAAATTAATAACGATTCAGTTTTAGATGGATTGAAAGTAACCAGCCACTTAGCTGCCCACTGAGAAATTTTATCAAGATCATTATTAAGACATGCAGCTGCTGTGATGGCATCTTCAACAATGATAAAGAGACTAGTATCATCTGCAAATAAACGAATATTAGATCCAATGTCATGTACAATGTCATTTATATACAAAAGAAATAATAAGGGTCCTAAAATTGATCCCTGGGGAACCCCAGCTTGAATGAAAACCCAATCAGATACTGCGCCTCGGAGAACAACTCTCTGTTTGCGGTTAGATAAGTAACTTTTAAACCAGGCCAGAACTTCCCCTGTTACACCAGCTGCTTGAAGTTTTAATAATAATCCAGAGTTCCAAACTCGGTCAAATGCTTTGCTGATGTCACAGAAGACAACACGCACTTCCTTTCCAGCATCAAGTGTTTGACAAAATGTATTATAAAGATATGCAAGCTGATTTACTGTTGAGTCACCTGGCATGAAGCCAGATTGGAGTGAAGATATTAAGTTATGACGGTGTAAATGATTATATAAGTGTTTGAATACAAGACGTTCAAATACTTTATCTTCAGAGTTGAGTAGGGATATGGGTCGATAATTAGATACTATGGATAGGTCTCCCTTTTTGGGGACGGGAGTCACATTTGCCTCTTTGTAGGAGATAGGTACGCATCCTGTATGAAGTGAATGATTAAAGAGAGAACACAACGGAGTAGATAATTCACTAGAAAGCTCTCGGAGAATGCGATTACTGATCGCATTAGGACCAGAAGCTTTACCGACAGGCAACGTTCCTAACACTCTTTCCACTTCATTAGGACTAAGAACTATATGACTAAGTTGGGGTTCAATAGTGTCAAAATGTAGGTCTGGTAACACAGCATTCTGTTCTTCTAATAGTGTTTGACTTTGAAAAAAAATTATTGATAATATTCGCCTTATCATAGTCGTCTGTGTATATAGAGTTATTGAGTTCGAGTGGCGGGACAGACGACTTGGACTGCGGAGAAATGAACTTTTTCAAAGTAGACCACCAGTCTTTTGAGGAAAGTGATTCTGACTTAATTTTAAGTGCAAGCTTGTCAAGGAAGGCTTTCTTACATTTACGTATAGTATTGACAACACTATTTCGCACTTTCTTGAATTTCTGCCAGTCTATTTCCAAACCCGTTGATTTAGCTTTCCGATATGCCCTTTTGCGTTTACGAATTTTTCGTTTTATTTCAGTTGTTATCCATGGAGGTTCTGAGGGGCGAATAGTAATTTGTCTATTTGGAATACATTCCTTTGCAATTGATAAAATCGTAGATGTGATGTTTTCGGAATATGTATTAACATTATTATCCTGAAGGGAATCCCAGTCCACCAACAATGCCGTGCTTCGTAAAAGATCGTAATTTCCCCGCTCATAATTCCAAATATGTCGTTTAAACGTTTTGCATTTAGGCTTAGTAATTTGAATATTCCATATATAGGGCAATGATATCGAATATCCTGGTTAAGGAATGGATCACCGACACCGCTTAAGATTAAGTTATCATTGGAACTAACTAGTATTATATCTATTACCGAAGATGAGTTTTCGGTAAAATGGGTAGGCTGTTCAATTGCCTGGAAAAAAGAAAATTGGGTACAGAGGGAACTTATCTTAGTGGAAGACCGAGGATTAAGTAGATTGAAATTAAAGTCACCCGTTACTATTATATCAGATATATTTGTGTCAACAGCAAGAGACAGTGAATCTTCTATCATAGAATAATAGTTAGCATTAGAATTTGGTGGCCGGTAAAACAGGCCAAACAATATGTGCTTACGAGTATTTGCAACTTCAATCCATATAGCTTCTAGATCTTGAATTTCTAAATCATTCCTACGTTTATAATATATACCTTCCTTAACATATATGATAACTCCACCATGGTTATCACCTTCTCTATCTTTCCGTTCAGGGCTCTGATAGCTTTCAAGAATTAAATCTTCTGTGTCAACCGAATGGTTTAACCAAGTTTCAGAAAAGGCCAGTATATCGAACTCAGTGAGTTCAGCTTGTAAAAGCTCAAGCTTAGTATAGATACTCTGTACATTGTAATGCACAAATGATAAGTTATGATTAAAAGGTAGTGAATCGAAGATTGTTGCAGACATAGTCGTAGTTGCGCTTGTGTCACTTGTTGAGGAGGTAGATACTGGAGGCCCAGGATTTGGATGTTCGTCACCAGAACAAAGCAAGAGTATAACTAGCCAGGTAGTAAAGGTAGTGTACAGCAGGGTTCTCAAAACAAGAAATGTAAATTGGGCATTTGATTTAGCGCTTGTACCTGGTAATAAACGCCTATAGGGACCATGCTCTATCCTTCGAGTAGCAAGTGTGAGACATTTATCGTTTGACATGATAAGTGAATATGTGTATAAGGTATTGAAATAAATTGCTAGTAGTACAGTGAAGTGAATAAACATGTTAAATTTGCAAATGCGTCGATACGTTGGCGTGCTAGCTGTCACCTTGTCACTACAAATGTGTATCATGTTATCGAAGATATTTGGTATAAAAACAAGATGACAGCCGACATACCAACACACGAATAGCAAGTAAATGTCTGCCTGTCCACATGCATCACTTGTGACCTCTCTCGAGATAAGTAAGAACTAATAACAAAACATGTTCATAAATAAAAACAAAATACAGACTGAAATAAAATGGAGGAAGGATCTGTCCATGTAAACATATCTGGCGGTGAGTATATCCTGCTTGTTTTCTAAGATCATAAAATGAGCCCCATCGTGACCTTTGGGTCTGCGGTTTGGAAGACAAAAGCCGGCACACTCTTCCTCACAATTCAGCAAGAGCCCCGAACTTTCAAGATCAGAAATCAGAGTCATGA
This sequence comes from Anodontia alba, assembly GCA_964016985.1. Lineage (NCBI taxonomy): Eukaryota > Metazoa > Mollusca > Bivalvia > Lucinida > Lucinidae > Anodontia > Anodontia alba. The sequence continues at coordinate 105,421,592 of OZ024827.1, read as the reverse complement.
TACCATACACAACTGACATCAAGGAGCCCACTCGACCTAGCGGATGCACACCGACCCGCTCCCCACTTTCCGCAATGACTATACATGCTATCTGACGATGTGGCTCATATAAGTTTTGGTTACCGAAATAAACATGAGAAACCCTAATGCATTTGCCTAGCTGCCGCAGTGTATATGATATAAACTTAACCGAGCACTTTCAGTGGCCGAGTAAATTCAGTGTCTTTTGCAATAGCTCAAAGGTTACTTATTTCATAAAACCAAACACCCGCGAATACTAATCCCTAACCATGTATTTGATTATGTGGATTTCACATGAAAAACACTTTATCAAATTAAATATTCGCGATGGTATGGCTGATTTTTCTATTTATATTTATCATCGATTATAATGTCAGATTCGCGAAATAAAGAGAACATGAAAAAAACGTGGTTTACTGTAGTCAGCCAGCTACTACTCACAATATAAATAGTGTTTTGTTTCAAGAGAAAATTGGACAGTTGTGTAACGAAATGGATCGTAAACCAGTGCCTTCCAAATATCTTCACAGAATAACAAATAGATCATAGTGGTTATACATTTGGTACATATATAATTATCTGTATAATATAATTGTACATTTGTAAATTACCTTTAGCAGAACCTCCAAGTGAAAATGAGTTTTAATAAAACAACATCTAAAGACAGCATCCAAGTGAATGGATTACCATAACGTCCGCGGAAAGCAGCGACTCCTGCGAGACAGGGCTCGCGTGAACTTCTGCTGTTCGCCGATTCGTCACAGCTAGTAAACAGTTAATGAAATGACCCTTAACGAGCTCGTTAAGCTAACGACGCTTTGAACAACTGGGCCTAAATTTGATCAGATTTCTGAGACCCTAATGCACATGCCCAGCCTATATTATTACTTAGCTGCAGGTTTGTACTTAGGGAGACACGAACCCTGCTGCGCCAATTGTAAAAGGCCATATTTCAAAGTAAAGGGTATGTAACTCTAGCAATAGAATTTGACCAGAGTTATGTGACCTTTATGCACATGCCCAGCCTATATTCTTACTTTGCTGCAAGTCTAAAATCATTATCTTGAAAACTGTAGCTGAAGCGGAGGAGACGCGAACCTTACTATGCCAAGTAAATCAAGGGCATGTAACTGTAACAATAATAGCCTTTACGCACATGCTCAATCTGTGTAGGTTTCAAACCTTTACCTTGAAAACTGTAGGAGGAGTTGCGGAGACACAAACAGTACTATAAAGTGTGACGGACGGAAGGACACACGGACGGCCGGACAGATGGACGGACGGACACACGGACGTATGACGGAGAATAAAACTATATGCCCTCCTCCACTTCGTGTAAGGGGCATAAAAACAAAGTAAACAAAACAAAACGAAACGAAGTAAATAAATAAATAAATAAAACAAAAAACAAAAAAAAAAAAACAAAAAAAAAAAACAAAAAAAACGCAAGACTACTACGAACACTATAATACCTAATTGTTGTAAAACTGGTCCAGTCTTGAAAACAGAAGTGAAAATCAACAATTGATGGTTTGTTAGAATTGTTTATTCATCAATATAAAAGTCTACATGAAAGAAATTGTGAACCAACACGTATAGATAACTTTTATTGCAATGGTAAAATCTTGATTTACTAATGTAATAGATGTATTAACCTTATTTCTTTTCTTTACAGGTCAAAGGCGTTACTCTTCTTCTTTTGATCATTATATATATAGAGGATATTTACTCTTTTGCTGTGAATACCATAAATATTGTAATCTAGTGTAATGAAAACATCAGTATTTTCACGAGTGCGAAGCACGAGTGAAAATTTGAATGTTTTCATTACACGAGATGAAAATTTTATGGTATTCACTGAAAAAGAGTAAATTTTCTTTTTATTTTATTGTTTACACGTCAATGCGCGTTTCTGACGTCATAATGTTTTCATTACCCGAGATAGAAAATTTTTATGGTATTCACTGAAAAAGAGTAAATTTTCTTTTTATTTTTTTTTTTTTTTTTTTTTTTTTTTTGTTTACACGCCAATGCGCGTTTCTGACGTCATAAATAACGTCACCAAACAAAACATGAACGTCATGGCGTCGACGCTAAGTGCTTAACATGTGAAACGCTGGAGAGACGACAAAAAAAAAAAAAAAAAAAAAAAAAAAAAAATCGGCAAATCGAAATAATTTTGATACCAAAATCTTCCTTACATTCTAACTAAGAAAATGCATACCAACACTTGATACTTTAGTTAAGAAACAAAGAAGTTAGAGGTGTTCAAAAATCTGAAGTGGAGGTAAGATCCACATCTGAAACAATGAAGAAAACCGAAGTCGCCCAAAGCGAGGAGTGAAAATATAAATCGTATCAGTCACTATAGTGAAATGATACGATATCATTTCACTAGTGATTGATACCATTTTTATTTTCACCAGATATATAGAGGATATTTACTCTTTTGCTGTGAATACCATAAATATTGTCATCGAGTGAAATGAAAACATCAGTATTTTCACGAGTGCGAAGCACGAGTGAAAATTTGAATGTTTTCATTACACGAGATGAAAATTTTATGGTATTCACTGAAAAAGAGTAAATTGTCTTTTTATTTTATTGTTTACACGTCAATGCGCGTTTCTGACGTCATAACTAACGTCACCAAACAAAACATGAACGTCATGGCGTCGACGTTCAGTGCTTAACTTGTGAAACGCTGGAGAGGCAAAAAAAAAAAATCGGCAAATCAAAATAAACTTGATACCAAAATGTTCCTTACTTTCTAACTAAGAAAATGCATACCAACTCTTAATAGTTTAGTTCAGAAACAAAGAAGTTAGAGGTGTTCAAAAATCTGAAGTGGAGGTAACATCCACTTCTGAAACAATGAAGAAAACCGAAGTCGTCCAAAGCGAGGAGTGAAAATATAAATCGTATCAGTCACTAGTGAAATGATACGATATCAATCCACTAGTGATTGATACCACTCTTATTTTCACCAGATATACACTGATTTCACCGCTAACAATAAAATAAACATTGATTTCACCGCTAACAACAACATAAAAATACATATCAAATTCTAACACAGCGCGCCAATATAGGCAATGGAGAAAAAGTGTGCTTTATTCTGCAAAAAATCACTGGGCGGAAGCATGCGACCCTATCTGGCACCGTTCCGACGTCATTTCGACTCTTTACTGACGTCAGTCCTCGTTTCCACGACGTTGGACGGTGTAACGAATTTTTCTCGCGTCAACAGTGTTAGAACAGCGTTACAGTCAAAACTGTTGGCAGGATTTCTCAGTGCGATGACGGAAAGTTGGTAGAATCAGAAGGATATAATTATTTTTCGCCGTTTTCTTTGTGTTAGAATCGAAAAAGATCACCTCTAGAGCATGGTTTGCTGAGTAATAAATCAGTTTGTCAGTCAGTTGTAAGTAGATAAGTCACTCGCGCTTCGCGCTCGTGATTTAATCTACTTTACAACTACCTTACAAACTGTGATTTATTACTCAATAAATCACTGCTAGGGCTGATCTATTTCTTAAACAAGTGTGGAATCAGACTTTGTTTTGTTTTATACATTATTTCCTTGTATCCAGGACAAGCTGACATACGCAGAGGTTTTCGAATAGATTTTTTTTGGGGTGAGAAAGAAGAAAACAAAACAAAACAAAAAAAACAAAAAAAAAAAACAACAAAAACTGTTCTTTCCCATTACTTAAATAACACCCCTCATTCGGTAACTGTTGAAAAATTAAAAATTCACGATATTTCAAACGGCTGCTATGATAAAGGAACAGGGCTCAAATGGCTGATGTAATTCATCGTGCGCTGCGTGATTATCGCATGACATGTTTCTCCTTTGATAATAATTGCCTTTATAATCAATAGGCTGTGTGTAAAAATAACAAAGAAAAAATAACCGAAGACAAAGGAGAGAGAGAGAGAGAGAGAGAGAGAGAGAGAGAGAGAGATTATTACTAAACAGAAACGGTTCTACCTGAATATGACTGGCAAGATACCTCTCCCAAAGGCGTCAGTCCTCTGTGTTAACTGCCGTATCGGACAGAGATATCCGAGCAAACACTGCGGTTCCAGATCAAACTTTGCGTAAGTTCCATCAAAATCTGCCATGTGTCCTTTTCCATCACTTTACATTGCACACTTCACCGGATAGTCAAGTGGGCTTGTACAATTTTCGGTAGATTTTCTGCCATTTTATACAAGGGAGACAACTTTCATTACTTCCTCCTTTTCAGAATGGAGGCAAAAGCAATTTTGACAAAGTTGCCTCCCCTGAAAGTGTATCCATACCACTTAATGTGCCTAATTGATCTCTTACTACTACCAAGTTACACAAAGACGGGCATTACGAAAACATGTCTATTCAAATATATAGAAAATTTCACCCCAAAAAACTGAAAATTTTCAGATAAAAAAATCTGATATTTTTCATATTTCTGCTCAAAACATAGATTGTGGGTAAAGGGGTCAAACTTATATAGGTATGTTTTCGTGATGGGTTGCCGTATTTGCACTAAATGTAGGGAGACAATAACTATCTTAACCCTAAAAGCGCCAATCACAACTGCTGCAGACGACAATTTGATTTGTTTTTATTTTTACAGTTTTAGAGAAAACAAATCGATATTTCATGTGAATCGTTTTTTTTCCAAACAAACGATTCACATGAAACGTCAAGACTTGTTTTCTCTGAAAAAAACAACAAAAAAAAACATGTTTTGAGAGAAAACATGTCTTTACACTTCATATGAATCGTCTGAAATGTCAAGACTTGTTTTCCCTAAAAAGAAGATATTAAAAATTTTAGAATGTCGTCTGCTACAAATTTTGCTTGGCGTTTAAGGGTTATAATCGAACGTGATGATGTATCTAAAATAGCTTGTTGAATGGCAAATAATGTAGGCCCTGATCAGATGTTTTCTTATTTGGGTCTGCAAAGTTACCTCAGGCATAACTATTCGTATTATAGAGTTAATACAGTTGGGCAAGGCCTGCTATCTTTGTAGCAGGTAAGGGCAGAGGGGGGAGTGTTTTCACTTCTTTTGTTTCTTCACTTTAATTTCTGTTCCTCTTTCTTCCCTATTCCTCTCTTCCATCTCTTCTACTATCTCTTTTCTCCCTTTCCCTGGGAGACGACACAAAATGACCCAAAAGGGTTGACGTGTCGTTAAACCCCAACACAATCAATATAGAGTTAATACAGTAAACATTTAAGACATAGGATATATCTGCATGAAAACCTGAACAATGACTTGGTATTACACCCTAAAAGCTATCCTTGTGTGAAAATGCATGTAACCGAACCACAATGGTTGTTGATACTGTATCTAATGACGACATGCTCAAATCAAGAAAGGAGGTCTTTTGCGAAAGAGGAACCATCACGAAAACACACCTATATAATTTTGATCCTCCATTACGAAAACAAGCCTATTCAAATAGACTGAAAATTTTACCACCTAAAACTGAAAATTTTCAGGGAAAAAATATCTGATATTTTCATATTTCTGCTAAAAACATATATTGTATGTTTTATGTTTAAGGGGTATACATTATTTTCTTATTTTGCTAAAAAAAACATAGATTGTGGGTTCACGTTAGAACCGCCTCGGTGAGGCGGCTCTAACGAGTACCCACAATCTATGTTTTGAGCAGAAATAAGAAAAATATCAGAATTTTCTATCTGAAAATTTCCTTTTTTGGTTGTAAAATTTTCAATATATTTGAATAGGCGTGTTTTTGTAATGGCCCAGATCAGCTTACGCATCCCCGCAATATGATCAGGGTTTTCTCTGTTCGTCTGACTCTGTTCGTGTACTGATCTGGGCTTTCAATGCCTGCATATATCATAGGGATCGTTCTCTTGTGTTGACCCCATATTACTATGCTTAAGGACACATCCTCTCTTGTTGATCATTTATGGCGTCTCCCAGAGAAAGGGAGAAAAGCGACAAAACACACACACACACACACACACACACACACACACAAATAGAGGAGGGTGAGGGGAAAAGCGAATTACAGTGCAGAAACAAAGAAATACCAACATGCCCCTTCCCTCAGCTCTTCGTTAATGCGCCTGAAATCGCAGCAGCAAGATTTGTTTACACTGAATACGCGTTTTCCGATCTTTTAACGCTTTTTGAATATATTACAAAAGTTAGGAATGCGTGTATACAAAAAAAAAAAAAAAAAAAAAAAAGTCTTACAATCTTACAATAATTCGATTTTTCATTATTTTTTATTATTATGTATATCTATATCTATACTGCATCACCCTTCAGTGCGGTGTTAGTAGAAGAAAGGTTACTGCTATAATCAAAACACTGAGGGTGTTGATGGGGGCGATTGCTTGATTTTTTATTTTATTTATTTATTTATTATTATTATTATTACTTTTTTTTGTTTGTTTGTTTTGTTAGTTTCAGTGTCAAAAGTCATATATAGATTGTAACATCATATTCATAAAGTCCTTTTCGGCACCCCATAGCCCTTTTCGGTTCTTTTCAGTGGAAAAGGTCCTTTTCGGTTTTTCGTAGGACCGCACCTCCGGTTACACATTTTTACCCAAACGCTGTAGATTTGGCTCTATTTACTGGATTTGGCTCTATTTACTGGAATATCCATAGTCGTCCGCCGATCGATATTGTACTCATTATGATTGAAACTTATTTCTTCAAAACTTTGAATTTTTGTTTGTTTGTTTGTTTATTTATTAATTATTTTAAAAGCATCAGAATGTGTAAGGCTAGCATGTTTGACTATAAAATTTAGTGTTATCCGTGTTATCAGGGAACTTTTTGTTGGTAGTATAACAGGAAAACGGATTGTCAAAATGTTGTATGTTAAATCTCGTGGCGGTTTGGCAACCGCACGCTCCTCACTCACCCCGCCCCCCCCCCCACCCCCCGCCCCCACCCTCACCCCGCCCCCGTCCCCGCCCCCGCCCCCACCTACCCCACCAAAATAAATAAATAAAACAAAATAAAAGGTTTCTGTATAAAATTGTTAGTAAGAGTAAAATAAAAGGTGATAGGGTTAAAATATAAAGACAGAAACAAGCAGCTGACGATGAAAACAGCGCACTGGCATTTAGTAGTCATTTATATGCCACCGTATACCATGCATCTCAAAAGAACTCATACCCAGTCAGCATTCTACGAAAATCTATATCGGGCCGTCGACGGCCCGATGTAGATTTACGTAGAATGCTAGCTGGGTATCCATTATCGACAGATCCATAAAAAAGTAGACTATTATTAAATGCGATTGAATCGGCTGCCGTCCAAAATGGCATAATTGCCCACTTTCGAGCCTTTCAAAACGGCAGTATGCACAGTTAGTCAGTCATTCCGAAATTACCCTAGTCCAGAGCCGGGAGTCATTTCTTTTCTGTTCAAGAGAACGCATTTCTGGAACACTTGTCTGACTGGAATAGTTATCAAATGTCCTCAGACGCCCTACGTTGGACTATTTCTCTTTTATTGATATTGCTTTGAGTGCATGGACTCAAAACAGAGGAAGAATATTCCACCAGTGTCTTGTGCGAATAGCTGGGGATTTTGTCCTGATGTTACGCTTTATAAAGCCCAGAGGACCGGCCTGCTGATGTGCATATTTTCCGAATATGACTGTCATTACGAAAACTGGCCTATTCAAATATATAGACAATTTTACCTCCAAAAACTGAAAATTTCCCGCTAAAAAAATCTGATATTTTTCATATTTCTGCTCAAAACATAGATTGTGGGTACTCGGTAGAACCGCCTCGAGGAGGCGGTTCTAACGAGTATCCACAATCTATATTTTTGAGCAGAAATAAGAAAAATAATGTATACCCCTGTAAACCCCAATTTTACTATATAAAAGTGGGGTTTAAGGGGGTCAAAATTATATAGGTATATTTTCGTGATGGTTAAATGATACTTCGCGCTACGAACCGATTCGAGAATCTGACAAGAGGTTTCAGATGGTCAGGTCCTGCAGTCTTGTGAGGATTCGAATCCTTCATAGTTTCAATATTCCATTTAGGGAGATTGTAAAGTTTGGCCTCTGAGGAACCGGCAGGACTAATGGTCTCACTGGGTATTTTGGATGGGTGAAGTCCTGTACAAGGTCCTGCAGTGCCATACGTGAACGGTGACTAAGTTTCAAATGGGTTTAATAATAATAATAATAATAATAATAATAATAATAATAATAATAATCATCATCATCATTACCATCACTGGCAAACCTGATGAATAATAGATAATAATAATCATTATAATCATCATCATTATCATCATTGGCAAACAATGTAGACCCTGATGAGACGCCGCATTCTGTGGCGTCTCATCTGGGTCTACACTGTTTGCTCAGGCCTGTTCATTATGATGATCATCATTATCATTTATTTATTTGTTTGTTTTATTTCCCCAAACCTCTTTGCTACATTTTCTAACCACTGACTAACCAAAAACATGTAACACGCCCACGTACGCACGCGTAGATGAGCGCGTCACTTCGTATAAAGCTATTAACATCTATGAAAGGTTAGGAAAGGGTCATTCCAAAAATACTTCAATTGTGTTTTAAGTAACATCATAACTTAAGTATGATTAATCTGCACAATGAGATTACTCAATAAGTGCGTTCAAACTATTAACATGCTAAAGAGTAATGACCTGTTTTGTTCTTCCCTGAAAAAAAAAAAGAGTTTGGCATTTAGTTCGAAGAAGATGACTAAATTATATGTCAGTACTATTTTTGGAAAACAAAAACGCCTTTCTGCAGTAATTACCCTAAGTAATCGGACATCTTAACTACTTACCACACTCAACAAGTCCATATTTACTACATATTGATTTGCCTAAAACTCCTAGGTGAGCAGCAAACAGTGTAGACCCTGATCAGACGCCGCATTTTGCACATGCCTGTTGATCCGAATACTTAGGTTAAATAAGGTATGGAATTCAAGATAGGCGCCTTTTGGACATGCCGAAGTTTAACCCTTACCTCTCTGTGCAAATTCAGCAGACGACAGATTGATTATATTTTCTTATTTTTCCCAGAAAATGAAGATGGACTTTGACATTCCATGCAAATCGTCTCCTAAGAAAAAAAAAATAAGAAAAATATTTCAAAATGTCGTCTGTTGAAATTCTTACCCAAAGTGCTAAGGGTTTAAACTATGTAGTAGGTGTAATTACCGATAAAGCGTTTCGTACTGGGTTTTGAACTTTGATCTACGAGTACCTAGTTCAATGTGTCAACATACAGTGGTAGTACCTTTAGCACGTTGCATGCTGGGTAAAAATTTCAGCAGACGACATTTTGAAATATTTTTTTTCTTATTTGTTCCTAGATAATAGGATTTGACACTCCATACAAAGTGTCTGATCCTTTTTTCTAGGAAATATAAGTAAAAATAGCATCAGTCTGCTATCTGCTGAATTTGCCCATAGCAGGTTAATCGATGCATTTTAACGCTGTGCATGCTCGGAAATAATTCAGTAGACAATTTAAAATATTTTATCTTATTTATTTATTTATTTATTTATTTATTTATTTTTAGTTTCAGAAAATAGGTTTTGACAATGTAAGTTACTGTGTCATAAAACAAAGTTCGTTAAAGGTCTGCATGGTGGGTAAATATTTCAGCAGAAGACATTTAAAAATAGTATTCTTATATTTTCCCTAAAACAGGTTTTGGCATTTCATACGAATTGTCTCCTTACACGAAATTTCAAAACATATTTTCTGGGACAAGGAAGAAAAATATAATCAAATTGTCGTTTGTGGAATTAGCCTAGAGAGTGGTAAAGGTTAAAGAGAGCGCAATCTATAACGAAAAATTTTGCCAAGGGCGATCACTCCAGTAGGAAAAAATGATTCCCTTTTATGTGAAAGCCTTCTCTAAGGTTTTTTTTTTTTTTCTTTTTCTAACAGGAAAGAGTGTGCTCCCACATTACGAAAACACGCCTATTCAAATATATTGAAAATTTTATCATAAAAAAAAATGAAAATTTTCAGATAAAAATTCTGATATTTTTCATATTCCTGCTCAAAACATAGATTGTGGGTACTCGTTAGAACCGCCTCGCCAAGGCGGTTTTAACGAGCACCCACAATCTATGTTTTTGAGCAGAAATAAGAAAAATAATGTATACCCCTGTAAACCCCAGTTGTACTATATCAAGTGGGGTTTAAGGGGGTCAAAATTATATACGCGTGTTTTCGTGATGGAATGTAGTGCAGGTACTTTGCTTTCAGATTAGACCATTTGAGAAGGGAGATAAATAGCTTCGGGCAAGAGTGATCTCCCTTGAAAGTATAGTCATTCAAATCAAAATACAGATATAACATTTAAGTTCCAAAATATACACAGACCCATGTCCAAGAATATACTGGCGGAATCCACGATATCGAACAATTGGGGTTTCCTGCTCCACACGTCTAATGTTGCCCGCGTCTTTAGTACATAATGAATTGACACCGAAAAATCAAATCAAATCAAATAAAAGCTTCAGAAAAAGTGTCCTTATAACAATGATTTCTAAGACAGGCTCCATCAAAGACTGAATAAACTCTCCCACACTATATATTGGAAGAGTCCATTTTCGATTTTAGGTATGTCAGGCTATATGCTGTAAATATTCCGAAAGAAAAATGGTTGAACTATTTGCAAATAGTGGAGACCCTGATCAGACGCCACCTATTTAGGGGTCTCCAGTCTATATAGAGTTATGATTGGCTTTAAGGGTTAAGTGGACCCAAACTGAATCTGCAATACTGGGATATGTTTCTAATTCAGACTTATATTTTGTGGTCGCAGTGCTCAGCATTTGCCGGGCACAGTTAGCTTTTTGCATTATGCGCATGCATGCAGAATTATACTTGCACAGTCAGCAACAGCAGACGTACGAAAGTTCGTCTGCACTGAAGGGCTACATTACATAGTAAAGTAACCAATGTGAAGCTATGTGCAAACAAGGAAAATTCGCCTGGCTTATACATAGAACACGAGAAATGCAAAACAGCAGGGACTGATCAGACAGTCTGATCTGAGACTGCACTGTGACCACTTAAAAACGCAAGTTTTCCATATATCCTCAAACCATTCAGAACAGATGTATCGTTTTCTGATATTTTATTATTGAACCGATCGAAAGCCAGATAAATCGATGAAAGAAATCTTAATTGGGGCGTGTCAAGTGAAAGTGGTTCTTCGAACAGAACACGCTGCACAGTATCTCACCTTTGGATTCACTTGAAACTTTCTGTAGCTGATGATTTTGTAAGCGGACAGCTAAGTCCCAGATCAGCCTGCGCATCGCAGGCTGATCTGGGACTTAGCTGTCTGCTTATGCCCCAAAGACCTTTTCGATCGACGCGACCCACTTATAAAGTTTCCTGACTTTACATAAATTTTATTGTGACTCAACAAAATTAAGTCTATTTTAAAACAATGACTCGCATTTGTAAAGTTATTAGCACGGTACAAGTGCATTTTAAACAGGGTTCTTTGTTCTTTTTCTTATTCATTAAGATCCGATCCGGAAAAAAAGGCTTCTGAAACCAACCTTTATACATTTTATTACGCATATATGAATAATAAGGAACCCAGCCAACATCGGCACCGTCTGACTCGGGCCTCCGGCCAAAGAAACGCCTAATGCATTAATAAGTATTTAATAGAATTATTATGAATGCATTAAAAAGTTTCTTGGACTGCATTAGAAGTTATTCGAAATGCATTAGAATTTTCGCAGGATAGTAAAATTATTAGTATTCACATGTAATACATTGTAATTGGCATTACGCATTAGAATGTGCCTGGAATGCATTAGAATTCACTCAGACTGTATTCAGAATGCATTAGAGTTTACTCAGAGTGTATTTAAATTATTTAAATTTACTTGTGGCAAAAATTATGCATTAGAAGTTACTCAGACCACGTTAGAATTTACTCAGAATGCATTAAAATGATATAATTTACATGTAAAAACGTTATAATTTACTTATTATGCATTTGAATTTTACGCATAATGCATTAGAATTTACTATGATAGAATTTACTCGCGAAAACATCACGAAAACATACTTATATAATGTTGACCCCGGTTAAACCCCTCTTTTATATAGTAAAACTGGGGTTTACATGGGTATACATTATTTTTCATATTTCTGCTCAAAACATAGATTGTGGGTACTCGTTAGAACCGCCTCGGCGAGGCGGTTCTATCGAGTACCCACAATCTATGTTTTTGAGCAGACATACGAAAAATATTATAATTTTTATCTGAAAATTTTCATATTTTGCTGGTAAATTTTCCAATATATTTGAATAGGCTTGTTTTCGTAATGAACTAAAATCGCTCATGCCCTTCATTGTTTGCATGCTATTAAGGTATCTTTTTGAGTGGCATGGCTAGAGCTACAGCTGGTTGCACTTGCGTCATCAAACCACGCAAGAAATGCATGTCTCTAAGTAAAATTGCAGCAGACGACATACTATTTTTTTTTTTTTTTTTAATATATATTTTTTACGAGAAAATAAAACTTGGCATTTCATGTGAATCGCCAGACGATTCAAATGAATACCAAGTCTTATTTTTTCGGAAAAAAATACAGAAAAAAATCAGTTATCGTGTGCTGCTTAAGGGTTAAGAATTGTCATGTTTCTTTGTTTATAAACTATAAAAGCCACATCTATAGAGAAAGCGACCTTCATTACATATACGGGTTTCCTTGTTTATGGGTGAAAAAGGGTGTTTATTGCATATACGGACGACGAAAGCCCTGATCAGACTGCGCAACTGCGCAGTCTGATCAGGGCTTTCGTCGTCCGCTGAATGAATCATTAGATATTGCAGAGTACATAGACGAACGGATGAGGTTCTGATCAGCCTGCGCAGATGCAGAGTCTGATCAGCGTTTTTGCTGTTCGCAGCTGGTATAAGGGTCCTTTTCTTCATGTCGAGGCCATTATTTCCTTCTTCCAATAAGGTAAACAGAAGGCTAGGTTCAGTTTTCCGAACGTTTCTCTTATAGCATTGATTTTAAATATGGTCGGTGGAGGGCCATTCAAAACAAAACAATAATAAAGTGTATGTGGGTAACTGGACATATAGGTAGGTTGGTCGACCCATCCATCCGGGGTAGGTAGACAGGTGAACTTTAATTTTAATTTGAATGAGGGATGGCAATAATTTGTTTTATCTGTTAATCAATGAAATTCTTAGAATGAATCAAACGAAGTCAACCAGTGGAAAAAAGTCGGCTGGAACTTTCGGTGCCAAATTTCAGACGACATTTGTCGTCTGCGTTTCTTTGAAAAACAAACTATGGCTTATTGGAAAGAAAATCATATGTAAAGTTGAAAGACTGAATGTCAAACAGCGTAGATCCAGATGAGACGGTTCATTATGAGCCGTCTCATCTGGATCTATGCTGTTTGCAAAAAACTATTTTATCGCCTGTGGCAGTGAAAGAGTTTAGGGAAAATTTCAGGTGAGGAAACCCTGTCTAAAATTGTTTGGCCCCACTTCTGAAAAAAGGGTTTACTCGAAACGGAAAGCATTTGCTCCAAATTCTTTTCTTTTAGAATTAACCTCTTATCGAAAGTGGATTGGTGTACAGGGAAGCAATCAGGAAATAACAAAAGTTGTTTCCCTTATATAAAAATACCTGAAATCTACCAAGTGGATCAAGTCCCCGTAACCTATTTATGCCGAGTGGACTCTTCTACTTTAACTCTTTGGACAGGTCCATTTCCAACAGAAAGGGTGTCTGGTTAATTATTATTATATTACTATGTTTTATAGAAATTCCTGTATTAAATGCAAACAGTGTAGACCCTGATCAGATGGCGCGTTCTATGGTCTGATCTGTGTCGACATTATTTCCAATGTCACTTTATATGGTGCACTAGGAATAAATGAGTTAGCTTCTTCATTGCCACAGGCGATAATAAGAGGCTTTTGCAAACAGCGTAGATCCAGATGAGACGGCTCAATGAGCCGTCTCATCTGGATCTACGCTGTTTGACATTTAGTCTGTCAAATTTACAAATAAACGTCTTTCCAAGCGATAGTTTGTTAAAATTAAAATGCAGACGACAAATGTCTGAAATTTGGCGCTGAAAGAGTTAAGGCATACACCAACAACGACCCATACCAGTTTTGTATTCACAGTCTGGTCAGCTCGGGAGGGGTGGGGGAGTGGGGGGTGGGGGGACCCGAGCTGGTCAGACTGCGCGTATGGATCGTCGCTATTCGCATGTATACCCTAAAATGTGTTTTTTTTTTTTTTTAGTATGTGAAAGAGGAGATGATAACCGGGCGAGATATAACTTCCGCAGTAATTGTATCCGACCGGAAAGAACAGGCAAGAGAAGCCCTCCTGTGAGAAAATGTACCTTATATATGCGAACAGAGAAAATGAAGACAAGCCTGTGCGAGGGGCAGGGTTGGGAGCAAGTACTTTCCTTCAAGAGGAAATGAATCACCTTCAAGGGAAATAGCTCAGATATTGAAATATTTACTTCCCTTATTAATCAGGTAGTGGTAGGGGGCTTCTCTTAAGGAAAGAATTTGCCCCCCATTTTAGAAAGAATTCATATATTGGGGAAACAGCGTCCTCTCTGCAAAAGTTATCTCTCCTTGAAAAATGATGACAAAATGTCAGTATCTTAAGAGTAGCCGCTTTGAGAAGGGAGGCAATATTTTCCGATTAGAATGATCTCCCTTGGGGATGTATCCAACTCACCTTGACTATGACCCAGGTAAAACATGCCACCACGTGTGCGTGAGTTTCCTGGTAACATGACATTTCAGTTTAAGCGTTTGCTTTCGTTTCCTTTGTAGACGATTTGAAACGTCAAATAAAATTATCGTGACAAAAAGACGGAGAAAAGATATTTTATACTTATGTTTGACAAGCAAGAAGATGGACAATAAGTCAGCATAGAAGTTAATTATCATTGTTCTTATACATAAATATGTCTATAGGTGTTTTTTTTTTCTGTAAGAAGATACACCTGGCGTAACCTGAACCCAGCATTTTTTTACTGCGTAAAAAAGCGAAAATTTTGGTCATCTTATTACTAAGGGATTCAATTGCATACTGGTATCAATTTTAGTGGACTATATGTTCAACCGCTTATCTCACGTGAAGAAAACGTTGATCAACCTTTTTATCCCTGCAGACCATTAAGTTACTTTGTAAACAGTGCAGATCTAGATGAGATGGCCCGTAACGAGCCGTCTCATCAGGATCTACACTGTTTCCAATCTAGTTACTGATTTGTGACTGAAACCCCTATATATTTGCAACAATGGATGTGTCCAAACTCAGACGGAAGATTCCATTTAAGAAACTCAGGAATAGAAGGGTTAACTGTCACATGCTTTTGATATCACTCGAAGTGAAAGTGTTTTTTTTTTTTTTTTTGTTTTTTTTTTTTTTTTTTTTTGTTTTGTTTTGTGTGTGTGTGTGTGTGTGTGTGTGTGTGTGTGTGTGTGTGTGTGTGTGTTTGTACTTTTATTTCAATGCAAAATCTTATCTGTGATTGGGAACTGTTTGTCTTTATTGCTTCTGTGCGTTGTTCTCAAATATTTACCCTAAAATAAACTTGGTCTGACCTGTGTATTTTAGCGGGGTGGGGTGGGGTGGGGTGTTGGTGTGGAATGTGATTGTTTGTCTTTTCTTGTTTATTATTATTATTATTATTATAATTATCATTATTGTTGTTGTTAGTCATTGATTTTTCTTAACATCTATAAATTTGAACAAACGAAACGTGTTAAAACCTGTCTTCAAACTATCCAGCTTGTTTAATTTGCAGTCGTTTTATGATGGGGAAAAACTCAATATGTTCGATTATGTTAAAACCAATGAATACAATAAAACTGGATATACAAGTAGTTACGACAAAAGGTTTTGCATTAAATCGTTTACAAAAGCGCCAGGTAAAACGACTCCTTTCTTAATACTTAGCATGCTGCGACATTTTGAAATATATTTCTTATTTTCCCCAGAAATGGGCTTTGGCATTTCATGCAAATCTGGTATTTCTTATTTTTCTCTGAAAATCGGCTTTTGATATTGCATGCAAATTGTATCATTGGGAAACAATTTGCATGAAATTGTCAAAGCCCGTTTTATTCTGGCAAAAGATAACAAAACCTATTTCAAAATGTCGTCTGCTGAATTAGGCCAGAGAGCGGTAAAGATTAAACATGTCGAAAACAGAGTGGCGTGAATAAGGTCACATAATTGGGACTTGAACTTTCAACATTGCGACCTGGATACAAGCGTTTATACGCATGAAATTAATGGTCCAGTTTTAGTCATCCTTGTGGAAAACAAATGAAATACAACCGCGTGGCATATAAACCCTAAAAGACTGCAAAAAAACATTCCTTTTATTTTTCTGAGAAAATAAGAAAAAAAAATGAGAATGACGTCAACTACTATTTTACATGACGTTTGAACTGGTTACCATGGTTACGGGGGCTTGATACACCTCGTAGGTTCCCCTTCTTTTTTACAAGGGACACAACTTTTGTGACTTCCTGTTTGCATTCTGGCTCGTCAATGTCATTCTGAAAAGGATCTACTCTAAAAGGAAAGAATTTGCTCCTAACTAGAGCAAATTCTTTCATTTTAAAGTAGAACCCTTTTCGGAAGGGAGGCAAAATGATTTCAGAAGATCTACCTCCCTAGATATTATTCACACTGGGACTAACGCTAGTAGAATTATAAACCTCCGCTCAAACCCATTCCCTGTTCAAACACGTATACATTTTAAACATTAGCACTTTGGACTCGTACACAAACACTTGTTTCACAGAAAAAAGCCCCATGGTGGCGGCTTTTTTTCTATGAAACAAGTATTTGTGAGTATGTAGGCTGAATAATTATATTAACATATTTTTATTTTGCAGATGTTTAACATAAATAAAGACTTGACATTTAAATTTGAATCAAATGTCTTATTTTCTGTGCAAAATAACAAAAGATGTTTATAAACGTTGTCTGATTTTATTTACAATGAACGGTTTGAAATTGAAGATTTCAACATCGGAACCTCTCTAGTGTGCTTTCACAGTTAGGTTCCTTCCCATTTCAGTGGGCGGTTTCATAAACAAAAGTATTTCATATTCTGGAGAATTTAAACCCAGCAATTAAAGAAATCGTCTTCTTAATCAGAATTCAGACAGACCCCATTAACTTATTCATCATGTTTTAGAATAGATTTCTGCATACCAAGTCCCTTCTGAAAAAGGGTCGACCCTAAAGAAAAACAAATGCTCCCAAGGGAGCAAATGCTTTCCTTTGAGAGTTGACCCATTTTTCAGAAGGGAGTCAAAATAATTTGAAATAGTTGCCTCCCCTGAAAGTGTACTGAAAATTCTGATGAGATGACTGGTTGAACCGAAGTTATTTTCTTTTTGTCGATTCGCTTAATACGCCCAATGATTCACGTGCGTACATTACGAAAACAAGCCTATTCAAATATACTGAAAATTTTACCACCAGAAAATGAAAATGTTCATATAAAAATACTGATATTTTTCATATTTCTGCTCGCCGAGGCGGTTCTAACGAGTACCCACAATCTATGTTTTTGAGCAGAAATAAGAAAAATAATGTATACTCCTGTAAACCCCAGTTTTACTATATAAAAGTGGGGTTTAAGGGGGGTAAAATTATATAGGTATGTTTTCGTGATGATGAATGTTATATGCTGCTTTTTGTGACACGTGACACCACTGATGATTGGAAATAAAAAAAAAAAGACGCTTGCCACATTCATTACACACATTGCAGATGTTCACCCCTCTATAACTGATCGATTTCACAAGTTATTTTTATTCTAAATTTCAGACAGTGAGACCTGAGCAAACAGCACAGACCTAGATCAAACAGCTCTTTAGTTTCCCAGACCAAACTGCTAAAAAAGTTTGTTTGCCATTCAGTTGAGAAAGAAAGTTTGCCTTTCAGTAGAGAAAGAAAATATTTCAAAATGTCGTCTGCTATAATTTTGCATAGTACTTTTCTAGGGTTAAGATGTCTAGCTTATTATCTTGGTTAAACTATTTTTCACCGCTTATTGATTTACACACCCTCCGCCCTTCCCCACCCCCCCCCCCCCCACTCCCCCACACACACCACCACCCCAACCCCTACTACTGTATCATCAAAATATGAGCCACAAAGTAAGAAAAAGTACCTTCTGACGTGTGTGTCCAAAGAAGTCTCAAATCAGCCTGCATATCCACGCACTGATTTGAGTTATTGTTGTCCGCATGCAGAAACTTTGCATCCTTGGCTAGTGAAAATTTTGATCAGACTGCTCGAATCCACAGGCTGATCTGAACCTTTGCTGGGCGTACATGTCCGAAGGCACGTTTTCTAACGTTGAGGCTCAAATACATTACGTGTATCCCATTACGAAAACACGCCTATTCAAATATATTGAAAATTTTACCACCAAAAAAACTGAGAGTTTTCAGATAAAAATGCTGATATTTTTCATATTTCTGCTCTAAAGATAGATTGTGGGTACTCGTTAGAACCGCCTCACCGGGGCGGTTCTAACGAGTACCCACAATCTATGTTTTTGAGCAGAAATTTGAAAAATAATGTACACCCCCGATCAAGTTATACTATATAAAAGTGGGGTTGAAGGGGGTCAAAATTATATAGGTATGTTTTCGTAATGTATAGAATTTAAGCATCCAGAAATATTATTGGCTATGGTAAATGTCCTAAAATTTCGAACACTTTATTCCATATTATTTTGGCCTAAATTTTGCTTTTTATGCAGTTGTTTCTTAAAATACATAGTGGAATGGCAAACAGTGTAGACCGTGATCTGGGTCTGCACTGTTTGCATATGTCATTTTGTCAGACACTTTTGAGTTGGGACTTTTAGGACATTTACCTTATTTCTTTTTTGTTTAAACGATCTTTCTTGCCACACATTCTCACACTGTGAATCAAGTGTTTGGAAATTCAAGTGTATGACTTTTCGCACGCAAAGAAAGCATAGAGTGCACTCTTTGCGTGCGAAATTCAAGTCCACGGTTTTGCATATTTCCAACTGATTGAACGACCCTCTCTGTTAAGCAAAGTTCGATCGATCAGGATACTAATTATTTTACAACTGGTATAAACCGGTGTAGTCCGAATGGCTGAAGTTGCAATCCGGTTTGTTTTAAAATGCGGAATATATTCAGTTTGAGATAATACGTCGACGAACGAACTAAAATCTGTGGCCGAACGTGATTTATTTCTGTCAAAAAACAGCTGACGGTATCAAAACAGAATGGAGGAAAGAAGTTGTGCGGGTAAGATTTCGATAATTTGTCAGTAAAAAATAGATGTTATCAAGTATATGCCTGTGCATTTTCATCTTTAGTAAATAAAAATAAATAATATTATCTAGTTTGTATATTTTTTGTCATAAATGTATGCGCTTGGGAAAAGATATAGTTTGCCCGTGGTGGTGTTCTTGTGTTTATGGCCTTTCAACAGCAATTCTGTCATGTCGTGTCGACGAATCTAATGTAAGATATTTCGTATTTGGACATTACTTACAGAAATGTAGTGTAAAAAAGTTTAATTAGAGGCACGGGAGGAAAATTAAAAACAAATATCATGTCATATCTAGTAAATAAATACTGGACTTGGGGCATCTGCAACCCGCGTCATTGTTACAGATGGGCCTACAATTCCGCTGCCCAATTAATGGAACTTGTACATTTTCATTTTAAACATTTCTCTTCTTTTTTGTTTCAAAAGACACTGGATCCCGGTGGATTTACAACAATTAGTTACAAGTATTAGCTTTGACAAAAAAAAAAAAAAAAAAAAAGCTTGGTCTTCGCTCTTCGCTTAGGACACTGCTATGGCCTTTCACATTACGAAAACACGCCTATTCAAATATACTGAAAACTTCACCACCAAACACTGAAAGTTTTCAGATAAAAAATTCTGATATTTTTCATATTTCTGCTCAAACATAGATTGTGGGTACTCGTTAGAACCGCCTCGCCGAGGCGGTTCTAACGAGTACCCACAATTTATGTTTTTAAGCAGAAATAAGAAAAATAATGTATACCCCTGTAAACCCCAATTTTACTATATAAGAGTGGGGTTTAAGGGGGTCAAAATGATATAGGCATGTTTTTGTGATGCTGAAATGCTTCCGGCGCAACGGCAAACTCTAAAATAGTCTACGCCCAACGTAGACAATACTATACATATCACAGGAAAAATTATGGTCCAACAGTGAGAATCATAGATCTTTGCCATTCTCTAATCACCTGACCATCCAAACACAGAACACTAAACATTGTACTTAACGCCTAGTATGCTGAGTTAAAAAAATCACGGCATTTTGAAATATTTTTCTTTTTTCTTTCCCCGGAAAACAGGTTTTGACTTTTCATGCAAATTGTCTCCGTTTTCTGGAGAAAAAAAAGAAGAAAAAAAAAAAAAAAGAAAAATGTCACCAACTTGTCGTCGCTGAATTGTCCCAGACAGTGGTAAAGGTTAATAGATCCACATTGTATATTGCTCTGCACCACACCGCAGGTCACTGCCATTGTTGTTGAAAAGGATCAATAAAAACCTTTCTAATAGTGTATATTCATTTTCCTATTCTTTTAAATAACATATTTACAAGTCTATGTAATGTATAACACATGTTTCTCCATAATATATAGTGAAAGCTGGGGTATACAGGAGCACACTTTATCAATCGAATTTTCAGATTTTTTCAGGTTTTATGTCAGGTTTCATTTTGTTCTTTTTGTTAGTATCAATCTTTTACACTGCTTAAACAGTCAAGACTTAA
This sequence comes from Anodontia alba, assembly GCA_964016985.1. Taxonomy (NCBI): domain Eukaryota; kingdom Metazoa; phylum Mollusca; class Bivalvia; order Lucinida; family Lucinidae; genus Anodontia; species Anodontia alba. The sequence continues at coordinate 105,400,702 of OZ024827.1, read as the reverse complement.
CATTCAAATTTCCTCCTTTTCTCCATACTATATAGGAAAACTGTCATGGTTTACATAACTCTAGATAACAGGGATGTCTGGATAAGCATTTTTTCTTATTTCTCCAAAAAAACATATGTTTGGGTACTCATTAGAAGGGCCTCTGCTTCTAATGAGTACCTATTAACATATGTTTTCCTGGAGAAATAAGAAAAAATATCAGTACATAATGGTTAAAACCGTCTTATCTAGAACAATGACTCAGATGTATACAATTGACTTAGTGTTTACATAATTGTCGCAATGACCTTTAGCATGTTTTAACTCCACTAAATGTTTATTTAAAGGAAGGATGTTATAATGATTCGCAATAAAGAATATACTGTAGGTAAATCATTATCAATGCTGCCAGGGTGGGCTGATGATCATATACATACATAGAACGGTAAAAGTAGACCGATAGTTATATTCCAGGCATACAAAGTGGGACCATTCCGAACGCAGACCTGTATTATGTCATATATAGGAAGTTGGTACTCACCCATCACCACCCTCCCAAGAAGAAACTAGCATTTCGTGGAGCGCTTTCGAGTGCTGCCTTCTGTAGAGTGTTAAAAACCCTATTCACATACAAAAAGTGATGGAGAAAAAATAGTAAACAATACATAAAATAGCACGCACGCACACACAAGCACGCACGCACACACAAGCGCGCGCACACACACACACACACACACACACACACACACACACACACATGACAAACTTAGAACTAATGCCAAAAATTGCGGATTTCAAATCTTAATGCTATTTACAAAACAACAGTATTAAGGAGCTTTGATACATATGATGGATTTTCCGTTAGTTTTTACAAGGGAGGCAGCTGCTGTTATTTCCCGTTTGCATTACTGCGCACTAATTCCCAATTGAAAAAGGATCTACTCGAAAAGAAAAGGAGCAAATGCTCCCCGTGGAAGCAAATTCTTTCCCTTTAGAGCAGACCCCTGTGAAGAAGGAGGTAAAACAATTTTTATACTGTTACCTCCCCTGAAAATAATATGATTCTTTCACTTAGTTCTTTGTCTATTAACCGACCTGTGTTTGAACTCTAACACTGTAAAAGCCTGTAAAATCGATCGCCGAGCAGCCAGTACAGAACAATTCGTTCAATCAATATGCTGAAGGGAGTATAAACATAAACCACACGATGAGGCGAACTGATTTAGTTCCAGATAAAATCATAATGGAGGTGAGAAACTGTACCGTCAGGCTTGTGCGCCCAGTGCAGACTCAGATCAGATTGCGCGCCAGCACAGTCTGATCAGTCCTCGCTGTCCACCTGAAGTAATCTTAGATCCTCGGCTATATAAAGAGGGCCCTGCGAAGACTAAGATCAGACTGCACGCATGAATCTTCGCTTGGAGCAAATGTCCGGAAGTACATTTTATCATTTTACGACTCACCGAGGATGAAATTTGGTTATTTTTGCACAAAATATACGCTGCACGTGCTCATTAATTAACCTTTTTCAGCCCTGCACCTCAAAACATACACCAGTGCAAACAGTGTAGATCCAGGTGAGACGGCTCTTAACGAGCCGTCTCATCAGGATCTACACTGTTTGCCATTCTGTTTATGACTTTAAGACTGAAACCCCAATTTGCATCAGTGGACATGTCCAAGTTCTAAGATGGAATTTTAGAGTCCAACAGAAATTCAGGGGTGAAAAGGTGAAGTCCTGATAAGAGGGGACCTTTGAAAGAAAGACAACTATCAAATCAACAAAAATAGCAGATTCTATTGGCGGGCCCGTCGTGGACCAACCTGTGGTTGGTCCACGACAGGCCCGACCATAGAATCTTTTCTTTTCTTTTACTCTGGCTTAAGATCGCTGTTGGGTCCTTTCGGTTTGTTTCTCCTAACCATTGTAGTTATTTGTGTGTCACTGTCGATGCATGCCCGAAATGCAAACAACAGGGTCCCCTGCCTCAGCAGTGAAATGTCGGGTTGGGGGCGACGGTTCACATCGGTTCTTATGTTGTGTTTCTTCTTTGTGTGTCGGTTGTTGCGACTGTGCCGTTGTTTGTTTGTTTGTGTTGCGGTTTTACGGCCCAGTCAACCCAACGGGGTCATGTTGAGCGCGGTCAGTTTACCTAACCACACGTTTACTGGGCAGTCTTAGTCCTCTAAACGGTTAACCAGTATTGTACACATTCTTTTGCCAGAAACTGACAACTGCCCTTCTTGAATCAGCGGAAGGGAGAGAATGACCGTAGAAAATGTTTCATGATCAATCTCCACGAAAGAATGTTGCCGACCTCGGCGGGGGTTAAACCCGCGACCTCCTGGTCTCCAGTCGAACGGCGCATCCAACTGAGCCACCGAGGCCGGCCTGTGCCGTTGTATCTTGTTCCCAGTAAACATACAATGTCGTTTGGATGTCGACGTGACGTCATCGCGGCGACGTCCAAACGGCGTTGTTACGATGTTGTGTGTTTGCTAGGTTGTCTGTTCCTCATCACTTCTTCTTTCGTTTTTTTTTTTTTTTCTTTTTTTTCTGGAAGGCTGTGCTTCGAGATTTTGGCCTTTCCAGGATAACTTCATATCCTTTCGATGGCGGTTGCGTATTTATGCGTAATTGCCGTCCAACACTTTTTGAACGACCCTCATGGCGAGAATAATATAAACAATCTTCCAGTTACAGTTCCGTTTAAAAGGGTAGTATGCGGGGTGATAATAGTATGAACACGAGCTTTCTAACATGTAAAGAAAGGGTGCGAAAAGCTTCCGAAGTAAGAAAAAAAATGGTCAAATTTCGAACCAAAGAAGTTCAGTTTACCGTTGTACCTTTGTAATGCAGTCCCGTCAATACCAATCAAGCGCGGCTCAAATGGCCCAGCACACGAAATTCGCAAGAAAAGGCAAAGGAAAAGGGAGGGAAAGAGAGAGAGCGATATTCCATTTTTGAATACCATAAATATAAATATCCTTGCTGAGACGATTTTAATGAGTATACACAACATACCTTTATTGTATAGAAGATCGAAAAAAAAGTCATCCCTAGATTACTCCCATTCATCGCCTGACCTAGCACTGTACGAGGGTTGAGCGCAAGACTATGGTAACTCAAACATATTTTTGAAACCCTTGTTTAGGGGCAACTTGGACCCCTTTGTAAACAATGCAAATTTAGGTGCCATTGCTCATACGAGCAATGGCACCTAAATTTTCATTGTTTACAGAAAGAAATGTCGTAATCTTCATAATGCCTTCATGGTGAGGAGATTAGGTTTGGGGGAAAACAACCATCTGACTTACGCTAGTCTTGCGCTCAACCCTCGTGTAATTAACCCTCAGTGGCTCGAACTAACCATATCTAGAACAAAGTCTGTGGTCCCGAAGATGTTTGAGTCATTGAAGTTCAACTGTATTTGATCCAAGTTTTCATTAATTTTATATGCATTTTGCCGTACTTTGCTTTCGACATCTGTCAGAAAGTCGTTTTATGTATGGCTTTTTACTTAGAAGTAGTAAAATTGCCAACTTTTATCATGAATCAATACAAAACCTTTTGTCGTAACTACCTGTGTACCATACGTCTTAATTTATTTATTTGTTTTTAAAGAATCGAATATTTTACTTTTTCCCGAAGTATAAATGACTGCAAGTTATAGAAAATTTCTTAGGGTAGGCAGATTGGAGACAGCTGTTCAATAAGTTCTGTTGTTAAAATTTTCTGAAATTTTCGCAATATTGTTGTGAAACATCAATAATTGCAAACCAGTGGAGAAAAATACAACAAAGGTTTTTCTGATAATAAAAAACCCAGAGATCACTTTACTGTTGAAATTGCATAGATCAGATATAATTAATTGTATGACAAATATCTGAAAACAAAGCACAGAATCAGAAAAGTCATGGCTTCTGATAAGAATTTGTCAATCACAAATAAAATTTGTCTCTTTTTAAATAAAACGCCAAGCGAAAAGCGTCTTTTCAAGTGATGTCAGCGAACGCACAGTAAGTGTGATTTTTATGAGGCGTAGCGATTATAAATACGTTCCAAGAAGCTGTTTGCACTCCTTGATAATCGACCGATCGATACTCAATCGATCATCTGTCGAGACTTCAGTTTTGTCTGGCATTCGATCGATGAGATGGCGTAACCTTTCAACTCTGCAGACCAAGACGGCTGCTACCAGCCGCCTCATCAGGATCCACACTGTTTGCCATTCGGTTTTGTACTGACACCTCAATTTGGAACATTGGACATGCCTAAATTCAAAGATGGAAGAGTACACTTCAGAAACATAAAGGGTGAATGGATAAATATCTTGTACGGAACTCATTAGTTACCATGACAACTGATAAATTATAAATAAGAAACATTCAAAACATTGAAACGACGTAAACCTAATTTGGCAGAAATGTTGCTTAGATATGGAAGAAGCAGATATTTTTCAAGTTTGCGAAATATATCGGGAACAAATATTTAAGCTCAGACCGTTTCACCGCGCATGTCTTAACATAAAAGCGACAGTAAGAAAGTCGTCTGCTAAACATCTACGTGTATTTGCAGAACGCGTACGTCCGGTAATAAACTGCTATTTAAACGTTACTTTGGGAGCTGTTGCTAAACCACCACCGGATTTAACATATCAGCTTTCGACAATCTGTTTTCCTGCCACTACCAACCTAATACCTGCCTAACAAATAGTTCCCTCCTAACGCTGATAACGCTAAGTTCTGCATTCAAACATATTGGCCAAATACACTCTGATGCTTATGAATAGCGAATGAATAAACAAAACCAAAGCATCACGAAAACATACCTATATAATTTTGACCCCCTTAAACCCCACTTTTATATAGTAAAACTGGGGTTTACGGGGGTATACATTATTTTTCTTATTTCTGCTCAAAAAAATAATTGTGGGTACTCGTTAGAACCGCCTCGACGAGGCGGTTCTAACGAGTACCCACAATCTATGTTTTGAGCAGAAATATGAAAAATATCAGAATTTTTTATCTGAAAAATTGCCATTTTTTTTTGGTGGTAAAATTTTCAGTGTATTTGAATAGGCGTGTTTTCGTAATGGAAAACTTCAAACTTTTGAAGAAATAAAATTGTAATCATACTGAATATAATATTTGGCAAGAGCTCATCACACAGCTCTGTGTCATAAGCTCCTTGTATTTGGTTATTATGTTACGTGCATTTGACATGTTTATGCAGTAAAAAGGCTGATAAAAAGAGCATAATATATTAAAAGCATAGCTAAAAAACGAAAAATGTGAAAATTCGCTAAATAATGTATACACATGCATTCCCCTAGTTTCACTTGGCCTATATATTATAGGGGAACATGAGTTCAACATTATATAGACTAGTTAACATATTCCAAATTTGCGAAGATGTCCGCCATTGTCAGAAACTGTAACTCATTGCAGGGATAAAAGTTTGCCATATTTTCCAAAAAATGTCTCTCTTTACAAAAGTGGTTGATTTTCTTTTTCCCTAGTGAAGGAATGGGAGTCCTTATAAAAGTTGTTGCGATTCGTACCTACATTGGCAATGTATTTACATATGTAATTCTAATCTATCGAATGGAGGGTATCAATATTTTTACATTTTGACCTGTACATTAAGTGCTATGAATTTCAGCACTTGAAATAGATCCAGCGCATGAAAAAAACAACAAAATGGCATGTGAGCTCAGCGAAGACTCAGATCAGCTGACTCAGTTGTCATCTGTATTTATTTTATTGCAGTGTTTGAGCCGGGTGGTCGTCCAGTCAACGCTGGTTTGGTCCCTGACGAACAGAAAAGTGAAGCAGAAGAATCAGAAGCTGGTTTTTCCTCAGGAATGCATTGTGATTTTATGACGGAACTGTGTAAAGGCAATTTTGAATTTATTCAGAATAAAACCTCTACCTCTGGGCCAGTATTCGAGGGAATAAATGATGTTGTACCTGATATCAAAGGAACGACAGCTGATAACGATGAAACCGGTTCTGATCACGGTGAATCTTCAAGCTATAGTAGTGACGTTCCTCTTATAGATCCTTCACTGGATCCCGACCTACCTGCAGATGGGAAAAGTGACGAAACTACTGACTACAGACATTATGGCACACTTGAAAAGGCGTACGATAAAAGACTATCAGATACATTTGACGAGACAGTCATTGGTGCTTACGTTAACAGAAGTTCAGAAACCTTTCCTGCCAATTCCCATTGTCTTTCTAGTGAAAATATACATGGCTATGAATGTAACACTGGGTTCATGACACCCAAAATGCCAAAGAAAATGGATATAGTAACTACAGTTGGAAAGGACGATAAAATAGACACTCAGCCAGCATATCTTGATTATATAGATTATGTTGAAGTGCAAGAAATTTCAGTAGTCACTCCTGTGCATGTGATTGGACCGTGCTGGGAATTTGGAAGTATGTCCAGTGTTCATTTGCCCAACAGAGAGTGCTCTAATTTTAGAAGTCGTACAAACACAATTGACCAACAGTCGTATATGGGGTCTCACAGGGATGTACATGGGGGTAGCAATAGGTTGCTAGCAAGAGTATTTTCGAATACTATAGGAAGTATGGAATTCGGAAAGAAAGACAATAAAGAATTGAGTCTGACGTTTTTACCAAACACTGAATCTCAGATTGCAGAGTATACAAAACAATCTTTTTGCAATAGTAATAGCAAAAATCTTTTGATTGTGAGTATAGGTGTGACTCTCATGTTTATTGCTATGTTTGGACTTACCAATCTTCAGAGCAGTATGAATAGCGAAGGAGGTCTCGGAGTCTATTCGCTTGCTATGAGTTTTGTCCCATTTATGCTCGGCAGTCTATTTAGTCCGGTTATTATAAAAAGGTTTAGACCGAAAGCCTGTCTCATTTTTGGATGTCTGTCTCCACTGTTTTATGTTATTGTAAACTTTCGTCCAACGTTTGCTTTTTTCTTACCAGCATCATTTATCTTGGGTCTGAGTAAAGTCGTCCTTTGGAACGCGGTTTCTACATATATCACAGAAATTGGTATCGATGAGTCAAACAGAAAGAACAAACCACCTGACAATGTGATAAGTAGATACTACGGAATATTTTTCCTCACTTTACAACTTGCCTTTGTCTTCGGTAACCTCATTTCTTCATTGATTCTTTTACCATCTTCGACCAATGACCTTGATATTGCCATGCTACTGAATTCCTCCAATGTTACAAAAGACATTGATGTGGAATATATTGAAACAGTAAATGGGACGGAGGTCGATTTTTTTGGATCATATACAAACACTACCTCACTTTGTGGTTCAGGCTTTTGCAATAGCGATGAGGCAGATGGATCTCAGGCCACTGTTGGTGATCTCAACAAAACGATTTTACTTGGCTTATACTCCTGTTGCATTGTACTGTCTACCGTTATTCTGGTGCTGTTTCTGGATCATCTGCCGGAATATTCAGCGACATACACAAGCTTTAGGGACGCTGTTTACCAAGCCAAATCTGTATTAATGATGTTGTTTGACGGACAGTTCCTTCTTCTGTTGCTGATGTGCATGTACACTATAATTTCAAACGGATTTATAGTTGCAGATATAATAAAGGTAAGAACGTGTTATAATACCAGATTTATGCTAAGTTTTCGAACATTGTTTCCTTGCAGTACATAATTTGAACAAACATAAAGTGAAAATACCCAGGAAGTGCTAAACTCATTAAGCACAGACTTCCCGAGGCACCAGAAGAAGTAGAGATTAGGAACAAATAATGACAAAACAAACGTCGTAACATATGAAACCACCGACAGAGAAAATCTGAAACAGAGGGACCGCATTGGAATGGTCAGCTACATGGGCTTGGGGAGTGGGGCTTAGTGACAATTTTAGTATATGTTGATAAGCCTTGAATAGTAATTGATGAGTAGCAAACGGTGTAGATCTATATCAGACGCCGTCTTCTGCAGTGTCTATTATGGGTCTAAATTGTCTGTCTGAATACTTCAGGGTAAATACGATTGCACAAAATTTATTCAGGTACGGTAAATGTTCTAAAATTTCGAACATTTTACTCCATACTTTTTTTTGCCTAAATGTTGCTTCTTTGGCCTAAATGTTGCTTAAGTTGTTTCTTAAAAATACTCGGTGGAATGGCAAACAGTGTAGACTCTTATCAGAGCAGTCTGATCTGGGACTGTTGCACTGTTTGCAAATGCCATTTTCCTGGGAACTGTGGTGTACGAAATTTTAGGACATTTACCGTAAGTGAAAAGATACCAGTGAAAACTGTGGAAGGAAAACAAGCAAAAAAGGTAAGAAAAAAGTCCAGGGAGTGCCACAATCACAAACCGCAGCCCTTCCCAGACCCCAAGAGGACGAGGAAACCGACAAATCCAAACAAGCACAAACCGAACAAACGAACGAAAAACACTAAGATTAGCTCTCTCTTCCCCAAGCGAGGTAATCGCAATACTAAAAGGACTGAAAAACACAAGAACAAAATGACACACGGAAAGACATACAACACATCGCCTCGTAGAATAAACCACAAAGCAGCAAAGAGTAAGACTAACACCGGGACCACCGCCTTAGAACGGTCGGTAGAGCAAACCACCGGGGGGTTTAAAGCATTTTTACAGCTAGCTTACTTCACCCTGGGTCCCGATGCTACTCTTAATACAGAAATACATAAAAATTCGGTTCGCATAAAGGCTCCCAACTCAGTCAATGCATCAAAGCGAAAACATAAAAATCCCATTTATCACTATAATAAACAAAGACGAGTACTCATGGCTAATTCTACTGTATGCCAGAGTAAATGAAAACCAATAGTTGAACCACGGCGAGCCAAGCCAAAGACATATCGTCAAGCCCCAACCCACTGGTTAAAGTTTTACGAAGAGGCCGTCATTGAGTCTGAGGCCCGAACCGCCGTCGTGCAATTAAAGAGTGAAGCATAGCCATCAACAATGATTGGGTTGACAACTAGGCATGCAGTCTGCCGCATAATATCCAGGCTATAGCCAATTCTTTTATAACGTTTAATAAGTTTTCTGAATTGCTCCGAAAAGTTAGATTTACCTACAATTTTTCTAACTCTGTACACTAAGTCACCGTAAAATTCGGGTTCCGATATACCTTGTTGCAGAAGTGTTTTCAGACTGACGCTATGTTTTTCTAACAAGGCACTGTGTCTGCGATAAAATTTCGAAAACGCCTTACGAAGTTTAAAATAACGATAGCCCTGCCTAAGAAGTTTGGCAGTAAGGGCTTTATTACGGTAGTTAAAGTCATTAAGATTTGAAGAAGCTCTGGCGAATCTTATAAGTTGAGATATGTATACCCCATATGAGGTACGCCGGGGGACATTGCCATCAGAAAAGGGAACCTGCGAAAACTCAGATCAGTCTGTTCCTAAGCGTGGGCTTTGTGAATAGCCGAGGATCAAAGGCTTTCTCAGGCTGATATTAGTCTATGGGACTGCATGGATGCGCAGGCTGATGTTAGTCTTCGCTTGCGCGCATTTCAATAGGTACATTTTCCATTTGTTGAGGCTAGTGGCCGGACTCGGTTGATCATTTATGATCGACATAGGCAGATGAAAGCAGTCGATGATCGATTAAACATCGACCATGAAAAGGTACTTAGGTATGTTCATGAACACTAGATATTTGTTTGAGAGCTATTGTCAGATGATTCTCTCACTTGTATCACAAACTACATCGTGAACAATACTGTAAAATCGTAGTTTAATAATCTAATTGTCTTTTCCAAAGGAATCAAGCAAGGTCAAGCGTTCTAAAACTACACATGAAATATGGCCAGTAGTGTTTTAAAAATGTATACAAATATGCAAGTGATTAATCAAACATGATGAATGTCATCGATTAATCAAATTCAAACTGTAAATGACCGATGATCGATGAAACCGATTAATCGGCAGACTATTAATTACAGCCCAATTAACTGCCCATCATGATTTAGCTATATAAAACTGTAAATGTAACAACCATTGCAAAAATTTGATTACTACAGTTACTATTGATATACCAATACGAAACTTGGGAATTTCAGGCAGAAATATAATTGCAGGTTTTAGAACTTCTTTTAGAATATTTTTTGTTGTTTACTTTATAATAATTTCAAAGAGATGATCACTGGCGGTCCCTGTCTGTGATATTTGATCGTAGGCATAGTATTGTTTACAAGTTCGTATATGACTTCTATATGTCGTAAAAATAATTGATTAGTAACTGAAAACATTATTTTTATAGTTGCGATGGACGGATGGTTTGGTATTGTGTAAAAAAGGTAAGAGAAAAGTCCAGGGAGTGCCACAATCACAAACCGCAGCCCTGTTTGGTTTTATCGTTTTCCTCTTCCTCTTGGTGTCTGGAAAGGGCTGCGGTTTGTGATTGTGGCACACACTGGACTTTTCTCTAACCTTTTTTTTTTTGTAAAAATATTCGTATAACGGTTCACTTGTCTTAAAATTAATTGAATAGTAACTAGACCTTTATTCATTTTGTATTAATGGCAACGGATATATGGTTTGGGACATCGGGCTTTCAATGATGTTTCAGTTATATTGAGGTAATAGTGATGAAGTTTACAAAGTCCCGAGACATGAAAAAAACACACGCTTGCAAGGCTTGAACATACGTCCCACTCCCCACACCACCACCCAGCCCCCGCACCAGCGGGGCTTGACCGTATGTCCCAATTATTGTGAAACAGGGGCTTCGAACTCGGTCAACGAAACCGGCTGATAGTTGCAAACCTTTCAATTGAATAAATCCCATCATTATAATAAATTATTTGCCGGAAGGTAGTTATCTTCCAGATAATCCAAACCATTTGGTGTTAAAGAGAAATAATGCGAATAGAATGTGCAAGGCCTAAGAGTGTTTGATGATGACCTGAAAAGGAAACAAAATATGTTTTCGTTATTTTGCATGAGTAAAAATTTGTTTAAGCCCCTACCTCTTTCCAAGTCTTCCAAGGCGATTCCTTTGCTGCAGTTCTTCTTTGTACTTGCATTGGTTTCCTCTTCCTCTTGGTGTCTAAGAAGGGCTGCGGTTTGTGATTGTGGGGTCTCCCTGGACTTTTCTCTTACCTTTTTTTTTATATGTGACGTTTGTTTTGTTATTGTTTGTTCCTCATCTCTATTTCTGTGGCTGTGCTTCGTGATTGTACCATTTCCTGAGTATCCTTTTATATTTTTTTATTTGTGCTGTTGTAACTAGGCCGCGCCTCGTTTCTAATCACTAACTACCCTACCCAAAGTTATAATTATTGCTTATTTGGAAAAAAGGCTAATGTTACAGTGCAAAGATATTCATACCTACTTGCAAAACCTTGTATAATATGTGTCTGCTCACGTCGTTTCAGGCTTACGTTACCTGCCCGCTTGGGATACATATGGTTGGATATACAATGATCTGCTTCGGATTCACTGGTGCTGCGAGTTCGTACATCGGTGGCAAACTTGTCAAACACACTGGAAGGATCGCAATATACAGTGTTGGTATGTAATGTTTATTACTATAAATACTGTTTGATTAATATGACTGACTTATTGAAATGTTCACCTGCTGAAATGATAATAACCGTTTTTGCTAACATCGAAGAAGTTTTATCTGTCATGGTGATAGAATTGTTTTGTTTTCATTTTCTGTCGTTATGAGCAAATATTTAAGAAGATACACATGCTGTGAAAGTCAAAGATTGAGCATATTGTAATTTGTACTTTTATCAACAGTTAAGTGTCTGACGACATATTGAATATGCGATTAGGCAATGCATGGATTCAGTCTGAAAGGTTTTTCATTGTTCGCTTGTAAAACGAATAACTGTTGAAAAATCTTCTGCGAAGATCCAAAGATCCTTACAGCCGGGCCAGCCTTCTGTTTGCGTATTTACGCATTTAGGTCTCATTTTATGTGGTGCGACGCATTTAATGTCTTTGGTGTCAGTCCAAAATGTGGGCTCCGTATGTATCTCATTCCTATCTGAAAACGTCCCTTCTTATACCACAACAAATCTCGATGCAAGTGCCTATTAGGCATGTAGCTGTTTTGACATAATCCCTGAAATCCTCGGTTTTATGCGTCATAACATAATTGTAATATTTAATCTCGTAAAATGAAAATGGTTAGTGCAAAAATGCATGCTATAACACGTCGTCACCTGTGTAGCAAAGTAAAGCAAAACGAAACAAAAACATATCTAGTTGTTGTTTTCACACATTTACTGTTTCGATGCAGAATGTTTTCTGACAATTACTGCTTTGGTGCCGAAATATTCCTGAATTATTACTTAAGCAAAGCAAAATAAAACCAATTCTAGATGTTGTAATTTGACGCCATTACCATTTCGGAAATATTACTGTCAGTGCTAGATTATATTATTCATGCTAGAAAACCTCGGTAATAAAAGATCATGGTTTGGAATAGAATAGTATCATGTAAACTTAAATTGTGTCCAAAAATAGCAGGCGTAGGTATAAAGTTATCATTATAAACTAAAAAATAAAGTAATATGTTCAAAGATTGTTCCTTTTCTAGGCATCTCCATACGTAAACATTTACATACTAATTGCATTTGAATAAGACCATTACTGCGAAAATCGAAATATCTCACATGCAGACATTATAGATCCCACATAATCCTGTCAGAATTTCCATTAATCACCGTATCAGTTCATATTATGAAACAGAATACAGAAAATACTGGCCAGATCGTGCGCATGCGCAGGCTAAACTACATCTTCGCTGCTCGCATACGGAAAACATGTCGTTCAGAATCGTCGCTTGGGATCCTGCTGCCAAGAGTTGCCAATGGCAAAACACAAAGTTAAACAAATTCTCGCATCGTATAACAAGCTTCAAGAAAAATGATGCAAACGACTGTTAGGCTAACTTGATTCAACTACATTTGTGACCTAGTTTAGTACATATAGATGCTCCTACAACAATAGAAATAACTGATGTAGCAGATGAAAAATATTGATATTATTTTATGATATGGTAATAATTTAAGTGTCCATCGCAGAAAACAAACACCTGCTTTAGTAAAAGTTCAGAATAAGGTGAAACGTGCTGATACTTTTTTTATGATGTGATATAAATACTTATATCAGATTTAGCAGTGATTAACGTGCAAGGTAGCAACGGAGCATTTTGCCTCTGTTATATGAGTAAGAATAAGTTGAACCATTAAACTTATACAGTCATAAAGCAATCATACAAATGATCTATTGAATTTACTTTAAAAGGAATGGACGTACCTTTAGGAGAGACGATTCCTTGAAAATTGTTTTGTCCCCATCTCTCTTCAACACCCATTCTAAAAAGGGATCTGCTATAATTGGAAAGAATTTGCGCCCGTTCCTTTTAGAGTAGACTCCTTTTCAGAAGGCGCTTGGTGAGCAGGAAAGCAAACAAGAAGTGATAAAAGTGATATAAAAATAAACAAGGTGTGCCTATGCCCCTTAATTTGTTGTACAGTTTAATCATACTTACATACGCAGATAGAAAAACAAACAAAAAGAAAAATCAGCCAACAACAACTGCATTTTAGTGGTTTATTTGCTAAAATATAATTCTTCGAGATTTACCTCATGTCCTGGGCTGTAGATAGAAGGGATATTTAGGAGATTAGTTTCGTTATATTTTGTACCAAAATATATGCCGATAGATGCAAATAAGTAAAGTTAGGAACTTATTGTAGTCGTTATCTAATAATTGCATGCTTTACAGGTTTCGACAATGGAAGCCAGACGAAGATATCAGCGGAACAACTCCGGGCAAAGAACATGAAATTACGATACTTCTGTTTTAATTCTAATTTTCGTTTCAGTCGTTTGACATATTAATGTCAAAAGTTACCATTGTAATACAGTCACCTTAAAGAATGAAGGAAAGAAAATAAACGACCGAGTTGATATACTCATTAAGATGGTTAAATTACTTGTAATTTAACTGAAATTGGAGCCCTCTTCAAACATGTTTGTGTATTTGGATTAGGTAAGTTGAAATTAATTTCATCTGGGATGGGTGAGTATACAGCCATGTAAACTTTTTCAAAACTAGGAAAAGTTTACATTTATGCATCTAACTCAAATAGCTTTCGCACAGGTTTACACAGCAAAATGACAACCTGGGAATTATCAGCTTTAAAGAAAAGGTATTTCTAATTTTACTTTAAACCACCACAACAGTCTTAAGATATACATACAGTACCAAAAAGGGTTTACACAGTGTTCTTGGTTCTAACCAGGTCTCGTTTCATATTTTAAATGATATACCATTCAGTTTCTCTTAACATTTTTGTAGACATTGTATTTTGATAACGATACTTTATTCATATTTCAGCCCCTTCAATGATGCAACTAATTTATTGTCACTGCTTTCATTAACTCTTTCATCCCTAAATCTCTGAAACGGACCTATTGGTCTTTGCATTTAGACATGTATATTGCTGCAAACAGCGATGCCAGTCAAACTCAAAAATAAAATGGCAAACGGTGAATATCCTGATAAGACGAGCCATTTAATCTGGAGCTACACTGTTTGCATAAGTGATGGACTATTTGATATTCTACGTGGGGACGATGGCTGGGCTTTTCCTCGAGATGAGCTTTTAAAAAATCCTCCGCAGTGGCAAAGCAAGAGTAGTGTTTCTTCACAGGTTAAGTTCATTTTTTTAGTACAATGACTCAGCGACTTTTTAACATTCACAAATGTTACAAATCACATTTAAAAAAGGTAAAAATAAAAGTCCAGGGGAGTGCCACAATCACAAGTCGCAGCCAATCCCCTGGCACCAAGAGGAAGAGGAAAGAGACACAAACTAACACGAGCAAAACAAGCAAACGCACGAAAAGCACACATACCAGCTCTCTCTTCACCCTTGATCCTGATGCTACTTTTAATATAGAAATACATAAACCTTCGGTCCGCATAATGACTCCCTACTCAGTCGATGTATCAGCGAAAATATAAAAATCAAATAAATCACTATGATAAGCAAAGACGAATATTATTGGATACTTTTACACCCACCTTAAGTTTAAGAAAACCAATAGTTGATAGTTGAACCGCGACGGGCCAAAAAGGGTAAGAGAAAAGTCCAGGGAGTGCCACAATCACAAGCTGCAGTCCATCCCAGACACGAAGAGGAAGAGAAAACAGACAAAACCAAACAAATGCAAATGGAACAAACGTACGAAAAGCACTGAGATTAGCTCTCTCTCTCTCTTCCCCAAGCGAGGTAATCGCAATGCTAAAAGGACGGAAAAATACAAGAACAAAATAACAAGCCCTAACCCACTTGTTAAAGCTTCACGAAGAAGCCGTCATTAAGTCTGAGACCCGAACCGCCACCGTGCAATTAAAGAGCAACAGTGATTGGATTGATAACTAGGCACGCACTCTGCCGCATAATATCTAAGCTATATCCTATTCTTTTATAACGGTTAATTAGCCTTCTGAATTGTTCCGAAAAGTTAGATTTTCCCACAATTTTTCTAATTCTCTAAATCAAATCACCATAAAATTCTAGTTCCGATTTACCTTATTACAGACGTTTCTTCAGGTGGACGCCATATGTTTCAACCAACGCACTGTGTCTGCGATAAAATTTCGAAAATGCCTGACGAAGTTTATGCTTATGAAACTAAAACCATTTATTTATTTTCAAATGACTTTATGAGTAGTTGCGGTCATGGTACCTAAGCCATAATCCAAACTCATAAATCCGTAAACGAATGACAAATCAGAATGTTCAGACCAACAGACATGGACCCCAGAATAAAGGGTGTAATCAGGCGTCCGCAGATAGTAAGCATTACTTGGTAAGCAAACTTCGCCCACCCTGCCCATAGGCCTGAACGAAGGAAATATCGGTAGAAGCGTATGTCCGGGATTTGGGAAGTCTACATATGGCGCGTCATTGGCAAAAACATCAGAAACAATTCTGGAAACTGCCACATTGTAGGGATTGACCATGATGTCTCCCATAGAACTTCTTAAGTGTTGCTACCAGTTTGGTTTTTTGATACCCCTGGCTCAACAACTTTGTAGTGAGCACTTTCCCACGCTCCATGAAGTCCTGATAATTTGAACAGGCTCTGGCATAACGGCTTAACCGTGAACCGTAAACGCCGTATGCTGGTGCAGAAGGGATATTGCTCAGGAATGGAAAGTTAACAATGGGAAAATTGAAGTCATCCCGTTTGTCGTAATGCCTAGTACTAAGCTTTCCATTGTCAATGTAGAGAAAACAATCCAGGAGGCTGACTAAGAGTATTTATAGATAGCTTAGAGTAGCGACATGCAACAGAAAAGTTTCGTGGATGCCACGGAGTACTGTCATAGCAAGCCAATCAACAAACTTTTTCTGCAAATAAAGTGCCTTAATATTGTTTAAAAAAAACAACAAAAAAAAAAACACCAGCCCAACCCTAGAATATCAAATGGTCGATTCCGAACTATTTACACCTGCATGGGTGAAAGGGTTAACAGCTTTTCTATGATGCAACAGGCCACAGAGAAATCTACAGCCAGCGTTTTCTGTTTGTGTGCCGGCAAGAACATTTATGGCCGTATATCTTATATTCATTAACCCGTTTATGCCGAGTGGACTCTTCCATCTTAAATCTTTGGACCGGTCCATTTCCAACAGAATAGGGCGTCTACTAAGTCTCTAATTCTACTTGTTTTATAGATATTTATGTATTTTATCCAATTAGAGTAGACCCTGATCAAACGTAATCTTCTGCAGCGTCTGATCTGAGTCTACACTATTTGCCAATGTCCCTTGTAATGCTAGGCATACAAGGGTTACAGCTATCACAGTGAATAAGTGTCCTTGCTGATTTATAGAGCTGCATACTAATAACAGATTGTATATTTTTGTCCGGAAATGGAAATATTTCTCCCTTCTCATAAAGGGGTTACTGTAAAAGAAATAATTTGGCCCTCTCTGCGGCTTTGTGAACAAAATGGTTCCTATTTTGAGTAGCACCTATTTTGAACGGTTCAAATACTTGGGATACCAGTTTGCAAATATTGTCTCCTTTTGCAAAATGGCGTCTGTATATTTTGGATTTATCCTTTCGCCATAAAACTATTGCAATAGTCAATGAGCAACTTTTTGGTTATTTCTTAGTGTACAGTGATTATTTCTAAGAGTGAGCGAATGATACTGTATAGAATAACTATAAACGGAATTTTCTTGGAAAAAAAAAAAAAAAAAAAAAAAGATCGGAAAATTTATTTGCTAGGACTGTTTTCCTATCCTATTTGTTTGTTTATACTTTAGTTTAACTGGCGTCTATATTTCATCGTCGCTTCCATTTGAAATCTGTCCGATTATTAGTTGTCAGCATGCAGTTCCGGAAATTATATTCATTCAGAAATCACTGTAAGTATTAAGAACATGAGAAATTCTGATTAGTTGCTTTTTGTGTACATTACACTGTGAGCCTGTTGCATTTTCTATTAGACTCTTGTAGAAATAAATAAACTGCATTGCACAAATGTCTAATTTTATACATTTGCTGTATTATAGTCAGTTCTCTTCAAGTAGTTTAGTTCAAGTTAAGAATTCATCCGTTTGGAGCCCGAGACATGCTACATATATTTTATTGTTTGCAGTTAACAGCTGGTCTTCCTTTGCAAACATTTGAATTATCATTTTACATTTATATTTATTTATGGCTTTTTCATATAGTTTTGGTTTTGCTTTTCTAAGATGCATTGTAGATTTAGAATGTGTGTCTTGTAATTTTTGATACACATTTTTTTCTATTACTTTTCATGATTTGACTTATCAGTTGGATTACGGTGATGACGGACTTATTTAAAAAGAAAGTTTGTTTAATTTTATTTTAGCGTTTATTTCAGAATTTATGCTTTGTTTATATTTCCGCTGCAATTATGTTTTAACGTAATCAAACATTTAATAGATTTATTAAACATACTTCTACCGTTGTTAATGCACACAGACCTTGCGAATTGATATAGTTCAAGGACGTCTTGATTTTTCATCGGAAAGTCCACTTTTATCTAAGCATAGTTATATCCGTATTGGCTTTAGTCGTAAGTTGTTATATGAAACGGGGCACATCATTTTTTACAATATTGCATGTGCGCCCAGCGAAGACTCAGATCATCCGCGCAGTCTGATCAGAGTCTTCGCTCTCCGCCTGAAGACGCTTTGAATCCTTAGCTACCCACACAGTATCCTGCGAAGACTTTGATCAGACTGGCCGGATGTGCAGGCCGATCTGAGTCTTTGTTCGGCGTACATGCAGTCTGGTAGGAAATGCTGTGCCCCAGCTCATACCTTGTTCATAATTGTTACTATTAATAATTTGATACCATTAGTGAATGAAATGACATTTTTGTATTGATATTTTAGTGTATCGAAACATTGATTACCATAACATTCCTAAAACTTCGGACAAAAAACATAACGGGAAAAGTGAGTTGGTGCTTAACTTATGAATGCAGAGAGAATGGTCTTCTTTTTACTTCACTTCACTTCAGTCCCTTCACCTCGGGGTATAACAGAATACCTTTGAGATTGTTTCTCTCCATTTTGACCTCTCTTCAACTACTCATTGTGAGCTGTCAAAGCTGTCCGGTCCACCTTTCTAACTGTTCTTCTGTCTGCCTCTTGTTCTTGTCCCTTCAGCTGTTACTTGCATGATCAAAGGGAGGTGTGACCGTACTACCAGAGCCTCCGTTTCATAAGCAGGAAGAAATCAGCAGGGCATTCGATGCTTACGTAGATATTTTCTACGGCCTTGATTCGTTTCTCGAGTTCTGCAGTCAGGGTCCAAGTCCCACAAGGTTATAGAAAGATGGCTGTAATGAGAGTGTGCATCAGCTTTATCTTCGAGGCTGAACTGATGTTCTTAATTTTCCGTATCAGTTTCAGATTTGCTAGTACCGCAGCTGCCTGGGTAATCGTGGACAGGATTTCCTAGGGAGCCCTAATCAGATACTAGACCTTTAAATATTTTAATGCTTAAAGACTGGTATCATCTACTGTGGTATCAAACTAGTATAGAAGCGAAATAGTTTAATCCAGGAAGAGCCACAACCATAGACCATAGCCTATCAATGGCAGCAAGAGGAAATCAAACGAATCAAGACAGATAGTACACAATCCTGGATTCATCTGCTTTGTTCGGCTTCACTTTTGACTTGCCACACTCAGTTAATTTTGTAGGCTTTAGCGGTTCGTTAAAATGATCGATCGAAGTCCTTTCTTCTCTCACGCAATTTCAGCAAAGTCGTCTACGGATGGGATGTTGACAATTACTCTGCTTCTGATGCCGACGCGCAGTTTATGGACTGCTAAAGCATCAGCCATTGACTCCGTGAACATGTTGAAGAGTGTTGAAGTAATTCTAAAGTAAATAAGTGAACTCAGGAACTGATACAATCAGATCCACATCTCACATCCAAGCCTAACTCCAGCTGCAGTCCTGTACAACATATCTGCCATGCTTCTTGCCTGCCGGTATCGTCATCAATGGATTTTTGATTAACGTGCAGGTACAGGGGCAACATCCACATCAGTGGGTCCCCTTCCAGGTAGCTGGCTTGCTGCACGTATTTGGGATCTCACACCAGATCTCCAGGTATGTCTATTTTGAGGGTCGATAGCCGAGAGCTTCCACTCTCTGCAATCCCTCTCTGTCAGCTGCTTCCATGTCATCTTTGGCCTCCCAGACCAGTGCCTTAATCGTATAGGCGTTCAATGACTGAGACAAGATTGATACAATTCTCTATGAAAGTGGCTTGTACCACATCCTGCTGAAGGTCTTTGTGACGTCTATAAAGGTATACTAGAGATCTTACTGGTGTTGAAGGTGTCTCACGCCTGGAAGTCTGAGACTGGAATATTTGCTCAGTATTACATTTTCCTGCTGAGAAATGCGATTGTTCCTCAGCATTAATCTCTTCTGCATGAGGCTGGAGTTTGTTGGGGATTACCTTTTACATTACCTTGCTTTGGCTTTTGAGATTGGTGGTTCTATTTTGTGACACAGCTTTTAGTTTTCTTTTTTCTGTACATTAACTGTCATTGGCTAAGTCCATGGAGGGTAGGCAACTGGCCTGTTTACCAGATTCTGTTGCAGAATACCGTTTATATCCTATTATTCGGAAAGACAGGCCCAAGCAAAAAGTGTAGATCCAGTTTTGATCAGGGTCTACATTGTTTACGCCTGTGACAGTAATTTTTAAACATATCAACAGGTAGTTAAAATGGGTGGTGTTCAAATGTTAGGAAAATTATTTAAGGAATTAAGTTGTTCGAAAACTTAGGGTAAATATGGTATTACTAACGGCATTAATTATGCCTCCTCCTCCAACTTGAACTTGTTCTATCGGAATATTATGTTGTCAATCCGCTGACTTCCACTGTATCAGTGCCGTGATGTCGACATACCTCTTCGCAAAAGGATAGGGCAATAATCATTATCTGAACTGTTTGGGGTTTAGTAGATCCTGCTTGGCATTCTGATCACCCAGCAGGGCAAGAGGATGCTGTTTGTTTTGCTTTCCGCTGTTTGTAATGTTTGTGCTGCCCGTCGTACTTTAACGATTGGCGGTTCTAGACTTTATTCTGCCGGAATGTTATGTTGTCAACTCCCGCTTACTTGGTGTGGATCTGATAGTATCAGTTCCTTAATTAATTTATTTACTTTCCGCTGCATCAGTGTTGTGATGTCGGCTGAAACGTCTTCGCGAAAAATAGGTCAGTAATCCATATATGAATTTGTTAGGGGTTTGTTAGATCCTGCCAGGCATTTTGATCACGTATTAGGGAAAGAGGATCCCAGCTAGCATTCTTTATAAATCTACAGCGGGCCGTTATCGGCCCGTCAGCTACCCTGACGGTCCGATAACGGCCCGCTATAGATTTATAAAGAAAGCTTTCTGGGTGCTGGTTGCTTTGCTTTTCGTTTGTTTGTAATGTTTGTGCTGCCCGTCGTAGTTTGTGTCATATTCGTCCTGTCGTCATTGGAGGCTATCTTCTGTGAATGTGGCTCTTTCTATTATTGACTGTTTGTGAAAAGGGGAGGTGAATCCATTACCATTTATCGGCAATGGCTTGCGTGTTCACCAGCGAATGATTGTCCTGCTTTGTTTTGGATAGTCAAACTCTGTTCTTGGATCCTGTCTACCTACCAAAACTGATATGTTCCCTTCAGTGCGCTGGTTAGTTTAAGTATTTAACTCATTGGTCTTACTTTCCGAAGTTTCAGGATAGTTAACAATAATACATCATCTTTAATCAAATTGTAAATTTATAGAACGTTCGAATAGTTCTAGTGTGTCTCATTTAAAAATTATGTATTTCCTTTCAGTCTATTAAAGAGCAAAACTGTGCATTGTGTGCAAATCGTGTTATCATCATGTACTATCTTGGTTACTGGATGATTCTAAGAAAAATATGTGGTCTGAAATAAGTCTTGCATTCCATTTCAGCATATGGCCGGCTCTTTGAGACTCGATCGGCACTGAAAGTAATTTAGACTTGTTTGAGATTTTCGTACAAATGCTTTTACAGGAGTTGAATGAGGGTAGCTTGTAGTTGTAAGAATGTTTTGTCCCTTGAATTGCACAGTTCCTAACTGTCATTTTGAGTTCAGCCTTTGCAGGGCAAAACATTTTACTGTGAATGTGCCAAAGTCGTGTGACCAAACTTTTCGGAAAGGCTGGTACTGTATCTAAAAGGATGAAATCATAATCGTATGAGACACTTTGGCCGTTTACATACTTGCAGACTGTTTAACCCCTGTAAATAGATTACTTTGTATTATATATATATATAGATCTGAGACAGAAAGTATTATTGTAACTAGTAAGACATTTTTGACAAAGTTGTAAATTTCTTTATGTACTACACGAATTGTAGAAACAGAATACTTCTTTTTTTTTACCTTTTATTTCTTTTTTAAGTTTTCATTTTTTTCCGATTTTACAGTTCTGTCGATGGTTATGAAGTCGTTTATAGGCACGATATACGATGACTGTCAAAACTCAAAAGCACAGTTTTATATGGGCTTAGCTCCTCTTGACCACTCAAAGTTAACAATGCTGAACTTGCAAATGAAACTTCTTCTGTTCAAAATAGTAAACCAGATAAAAGTAGTGTTATTATCAACTGCATCTTAATATTGCCGTGCTCTGTATAGGAATGTAGTCTAAACAATTTTATGCATTCCAAATTTGTTCCAATTTGCAACTATGATAGTCCGTTCTGCTGCAAGTTACAGTGTAGACGTGTAAAGTGGAATACAAAAAAATCGTGGCTATAATAAAGTCAATAAAAATCTACACTGTTGCCTTTGGAAACAAAGAACACGCAAAAGAATGAAAATCGGAGACTCGGTTTTATGCAGCCTCTTCATATACAGCTATAATGTTTACAAAGCTGTTTATGGCCCCTAGCACCGATTTATGCTTAAGCGGTATTCGAGTTTAAAAGGAAATAAAAATAAAATGCTTCTTTATGATTTTTTTTTTCAAATCAGAGCAGAATGCATTCTTCATGGGCTTTGGGAAATACGTCCTAAGAAAAGGGCAAATCGCACATTACAGAAAGCCAAAGTTGCCTTCTGTTTTACTGGGTGCTCATGAACATTAAAATAGTTTGCTATACTGTATATCTCTTCTTTCGGTGCTTCGGCATGGCTGGGCTTCGCGTTTATAACTTTTCCTAGGAATATTATTCATGTTTCTCCTTGATACATGGGTTATAGACAATACTGAAGTATGGATCGCTTTGCGACAGTTAATGCCAGCCTATTTTAATACAGTTTGAAATGTACCTTGTTACCTTAAGAATGGCATTCTTGATTTTCAGTTCGTAACAGAAAATGTTATGAAAAATTAAATTGAAAACTAATTCATGCACATAAACAGTTACAGAAAAAAGGAGTGACAGAGAGGGATAAATACATTGTTGATATAATAAGCATTGCTTTAATGAAATAGTTTCTGTCTCTATATATTTATGTAAATAATGTATTTAATTGTGAGGAGAAACTGAATGGTCAGTGGTTTAACTGAATGTACAAAAATAAAATGTTAGAATGTAGATGTAGATTGCCTTTTTGTTGTTTTAGAATAAAATTTGAAGCGGATTTTAGGGGCAAAGAAAGGCTTCTTTAGAGCTTCACTTATATAGAACCAGGAATAGTTGTGTAAACCAGATGATTCAAAAGCAGTACTAAAATTTCTAAGTGAAAAATTCTGCATGAAAATGCACAGGAACATTTTCCTTTTTTTTCTCATATGTATCCAAGTACTGGGTTGTCATTTAGTTGTTTATATATTGAAACTGAGCCAAAACGGAACAAATATTAGATTCCTAGTAACAGACTCGTATCTGTCAGATTCAGGTCTTTCTTTTCGTTTCAGTATATCTCCGTTACATGTCTCACTTTCAATATTAAAATCAGAATGAGTGTTCATTCTAAAAGCAAACAGTCGTGGGGTATTATTAAAAAAAAACAAAACAAAAACAAAACAAAACAAAACCGCAAATTAAACATGTTAGTATTGGAAAAGAGTATAAGTCATAGGTAAGTATTATAAAGTAAAATACCTCCCGTCCTTGCATGCGAATGAACACTGATAAATATTAAGAAAACCCCTGGAACAACTACTCAAAATCCTTATTGTTTTTCAGCTGCTGCTATCAACGTCGGATCTCTCATCTGGATGATCACGTGGCAGCCCACAGCAAACGACACTTACGCGATATTTGTTCTGCTAGGATTATGGGGTATAGCTGAAGGAATATGGCAATCACAAATTAACAGTGAGTAGGAATACTTCATCTCTACCTAACCTTTAACACTCTGTTGGGCTAGTTCGAAAATGCCAAATTGATATTTTTCTTAGTTTTCCGAGATAACAGGATTTGAGATTCCCCGCGAATTGTCTCCGTTGTAGACAGTTTGCTTGAAATGTCAAACCTTTTTCTGGGAAAAATAATAAAAATATTTCAGTGTGCCATTTGCTGAAAATATATCAAAGCGCTTGTAAGAAGTTGAATGAACTTAGAAACTGATACAATCAGATCCACATCAAGTTCTCAACACCAAAGGGAAAGACAGAAAAATACAATTAAACAGCCACAAAAATAACAGATAGCAAGCACAGATGGCAGCCCTTTCCCCCAAAAGTGGCTACTCTGTTACATAAATTTAACTGAACATATCTTTAACTTACATAGTGGTTAATAGAAAAACTTTTGTAAGTGAAACTCTACAGAACATTTAACAAAAAGTACCATAACAAAAGTTCTGCCCCGGAACGGTCATTACCCAGCTAGCATTCTACGTAAATCTACATCGGGCCGTCATCGGCCCGTCAGCTACCCTGACGGGCCGATGACGGCCCGATATAGATTTACGTAGAATGCTGACTGGGTAATAAATTATTGTGGGATGGGGGCTTAAGCTAGCTTTACGGGATTCCAGCATTCACCCTCAGGTTCTATCGTGGTAAAAACATATTTTTATTCGGTCCACATGGAGGTCTTCAACCCATCTGGATGAATGTCTTGTAGCAAAACAATCACATTGTACACTAACGAATCGTGGCGATGAGCTGATTTTAAAGTACCTACCCTGTATGTTTTCGTTGTGAAATAAGAACAGTACCACTTTTTGTTAAAGGAAGTGTACCTAAAGTTACCAACTATACTGACTGCCCTTAAAGACATAAAAATCTAATGCGTCTGGGTCATTAGTCTTATCTGTGATAAAGGACAGGGTGCAATAAAACCTGGTATTCTGTCAATGAAAGATAAACAGATAGAGGCTCCACAGGGGGCGTTGGGGATATAATATTGCGGAATTTAGTACAGACTTATTTATCTGTTCCATAGTTAATATCATATGACCAGGCGCACACCAATTGTCCTACCAAATTTCCTGTGATCTGAGCGGAGAGTCACCCCAGTCGGCACATCTGATCTGAAGACTAAGAAAACTGTGGGTATGCAGACTGGTCAAGTCTTCATTAGGCACGCTTTTTTATTTTTTTAGGATATGCTCTGTATCATTTTCATTATTAAACCCGAAACATGAACTGTCAAGTGGACATTTTAGAAATTTGATATTAATATATGAAAATATTGATCACTTTCCTTATAATTTGATAATCCACTGTGGAATAAAATCAAACTAAAATCAAACTGACTTCCATTTATTGAGACATTTTTTGCATGAATGAATAACATAAAAAAGGAGCACAGCAATATCTACAAAATGGCATTGCACCCAGTAAAGACTTAGATAAGCCTAAAGAGCCTGCGCAGGCTGACTTTAGTTTTCACTGGGTATGTATATAAAAATACCTTGAAACAAATAAATAAACAATATTTAATTAATACACATAACAAAAAATAATTATAAACTAGAAATGAGAAATGTGTCCAAAGGATGCTCCTTCCCGCCTCTCTCTCACACACACACACACACACACACACACACTGCCCCCTCCCCCCCCCGCCCCCCTCCCCACACACGTCTGAAAAGCTAACGCCTGAAACGCCTAAACGCAAATTTCTAACGCCGTCTTGGACGCGGACGGACTGACGGACAGGGGTAACACTATATGTCCTTTCCACCATTCGTAAAAATACTTTAATACTTTTTTGGGCGAAATATTTGGTATCCCTTAAATATTTAGAACCCTTTAGAAGGCCACTAATGACATAATTGAAAACATAAAAATAAATAAATACTTTTTTTTCAAAACATTTGTTATACCCAAAAATATTTATGATACCTTAAATGCATGAAAAAAACAAAAAAAAAAACAACAACATTTTAACAATGACATAAATAAATGTATAAATAAAGAATTTTCCAATCTACCCTTCAAAATAATCAGTTTTCGAAACTATTTTTATATTCCTTAAAAGTATTTATTACCCTTCAGAAGCCTCTAAAATAAGCGTAAAAAAATAATTCAATTAATTAAATATATATTGTAAATATGAAAGAAAAAATAATAAATAAACCATTCAAATCTGTTCTTCAAATAAGTCAATTTTCCAAATTATCTGTTATTCCCTCAAAAATGTTGATTACCCTTCAGGGGGCCTCTTTACTACCCCCCTGCTGGTAAATCATAATCACCTCTTTAGGACATGTCTTTGATCTACCTTGCATAGCGCCTTAGTAGAGGCAATAAAATCATTAGTGAGTGGTACAACTTTTGGCCTATGTTTTGAACTGCTTGTAGCAAAAATTTTATTTGTCAAGATTAGCCTATAACAATAACGGAAATTCCTGTACGCGTGATAACAGATTATATCTGCCAACATCATCATCATAACTCTTAGCCCAGAAGGGGTCATTAAGATCAGCTTTCAGACATAGTCATGTTTAGTGTGAAGTTGTTGATGAGAACTTTAAAGACTTTATCGGATATCACCAACCCAAAGTCCCGATCTAAGTTCCACCCAGAAAGGATCATTAGAGACCACCTCCATTCATTTCTGCTCAAAACATAGTGGGTACCCGTTAGAACCGCCTCGCCGAGGCGGTTCTAACGGGTACCCACTATGCTTTGAGTACCCACAATCTATGTTTTGAGCAGAAATATAAAAAAAAATGTCAGAATTTTTATCTGAAAACTTTCAGGTATTTTTTGTGGTGAAATTTTCAACATGTTTTAATATGCGTGTTTTCGTAATGAAGGGTGAAATGAAACAGTGTTAAGTCTCCGTTCAGGACCATTTTCCCAGCCTTAACTCAGAGATAGTCGACCCATCAGTGCTGTCAGTGCTTTGATTTATTATTCCTTCTCAACAGACACAATCAAACAGAATCTGTTATTTTGATCTGTATTTCCAAAGGATCCTACTTTGGAATATTCATTCCCCTCACTTAAATCGTGTTTGTGTGTGTGTGTGTGTGTGTGCGCGTGGTGGTGGTGGTGGGGGTGGGGTGAGTAGACTGTTTTCACGTTGTCCGCGTGTATGTCGCTTCGTTCGTCTTCCGTCCTTCCGTTACGTTTTGGTTAAGCTTCTTAGCTTGCTGAATTATTAAAGGATTTTTTCCATATTTTGCATAAATATTGATAACGATGAAATGTTGCTGTTAGAGAAAAATGAGGGCCTAGGGATTAATTCCTGTAGAGTTATCCCTCTTTGTCATTCTTGAAAAGTATGTCTATCCGTTCGTTGCGTTTTGGTTTCTGCTTGTTATTTCGCTAAATAGCTTAAAGAATCTCTCTTAGTTTGCATAAATGTTGATAGTGATGAAAAGTTGCTGTTAAAAAAATAAAGGTCTAGGGGTAAAGTCCTTTAGAGTTATTCCCCTTTGTTATTCTGGAAAAGGCGTTTAGGTTTCTGGAATCCTTTCATATTCTGCATAAATGTTGATATTGATAAGATGTTACTGTTAGAGAAAAATAAGGGTCTAGGGATACGTTTCTTTAGTGTTATTCCGTTTGTTAATCTTGAAAAGTATGTCCGTCCATCCGTTATGTTTTGGTTTCTGCTTCTTATCTTGCTGAATAATTTAAGGAATCTTTTCATACTTTGCGGACTGAATAAATTATGTGTCTAAACCGCGGCAGAAGTAAGGGCGAGGATTGTGGCCACGTAAAATCGTTTTAAGCCCCCCAGTGAAATACTTTACACTGACCGTTCCAAGGCGGTTCTTCTGTCATGGTTTATTTTTGTTATAGTTCGTCTTTGAATGTATGTGTCGCTTACATCTTTTTGTTTTGGATAGCCATTTGGCCACTTTGTGGGAAAGTAACTGTCCGTTTGGCTTTCTGCTAGTGATGTTTCCATTAGGGTCCAGTTATTTCGTGTTTGTGTTTCTTTCCCTTTGATGTCTCTGATGGGAGGTGTTGGATAATTGTATCGATTCCTGATCATTGCCTTCCTTTCTATTTTGCATCACTGATACTATTGATGAGTTAATGCTGTAAGAGCAAAATAAGGGTCTATGGGTTAATCCCTTTACAGTTATTCTCCTTCGTAATTCTTGAAACAGCGTTTTTGGTTTCTGCTTCTTATCTCGCTAAATAATTAAGGAATCTTTTCATAGTTTGCATAAATGTTGATATTGATGAGATGTTGCTGGTAGAGAAAACTAAGGGCATTGAGGTTAATTATTTTACAGTTATTTCCTTTGTTATTC
Organism: Anodontia alba; assembly: GCA_964016985.1. NCBI lineage: Eukaryota > Metazoa > Mollusca > Bivalvia > Lucinida > Lucinidae > Anodontia > Anodontia alba. Next base: position 105,372,505 of record OZ024827.1, on the reverse strand, counting down.
TTGAAACTGTGTGTTGGTTTCTACTTCTTATCTTGCTAATCAATTAAAGGAATCTCTTCATATTTTGAATAACTGTTCATATGAATAACATGCTCTTGTTAGAGAAAAATAAGGGTCTAGAGATTAATTTCTTTAGAACTATTTCACTTTGATATTCTTGAAAATGCATTGTACTTACTGCTTCTGACCTTGCTAAATAAATTAAGGACTCTGATCATATTTTGAATAAATGTTTATATTGATGAAATGTTACTTTTAGAGAAAAATAAGGGCCTAGGGTAATTCTGTAGAGTTGTTTCTCTTTATTATTCTTCAAAAGTTGCTCTGGCATGACTATATAGCGCATGCACGTTAAAATCAACTTGTTTCATATATTTGTTGAAGCAGTCTGATACTTTGCAGATTCATCACAGACATACTGAACGTGGTCTTGAAGAAGTATAATGCTGAAAACATCATTTTCGTCAAAACGACACTTTTTTCACTTAATCATTTTTGGCAATTCTTGATAACTGGGTTTTGTATGGTCTGAGATAGTGCATACATTGTGAAATCAACTTGTCTCAAAGTATTTGTTGACACATTCTGATACTTTGCAAATTCATTAAAGACATATTGATCGTGTGCATGAAGAAGTTTGCTACTGGAAAAAATCATTTTGTTATTACAAATGGCAGCCACTTTAACTTACCATTTATGTCCATCCATATGCCTGTCTGTTTGTCTGTCTTATTTTACCCAGTCAGATTCAACCTGAAGCAAGTACACATTTGAATACATTCGTTTTCAGTACCCAGAATGCAGCTTGTGAAGGGTATCTAATAAGCATTGTTTATGATTATAGCACCGGTCGATAAGTGCTTTTATGGAGGCCTTAAAACATCATCCCGCATCATCCCGCACTTGGATATACATGTATTACTAATATAATTACATTTTCTGGTCATTTGGGCTATTGGGCTCCTTCATTATATATACTTAATAGAATCCCGCTCAAAGCTGCTAGGGGTAGTGTGGGATGTTGCATTTAACACTATTCCCCATGAAGTGACTCAGTAAATTTGAATCTGCTATTTTCTGGTTTTGATTTGGTGTGCATTTCGAAATGATTCCTACTTTGTAATATTCTGACATTTCATCACGTTGGTAACTATAAAGTTTATCTGTTTTTTTTTTTTGTTGTTTTCTGCAAAGGTATGAATCTTGTAAGCATTCTACATAAATCTATAGCGGGCCGTTATCGGTCCGTTAGGGTAACTGATGGGCCGATAACGGCCCGCTATAGATTTATGTAGAATGCTAGCTGGGAACAGTTACACCTCTTTCTTGGTTTTCTGTTAAGATAACCTTAATTTCATATCTTTCTTACTTTTCTATAAAGATAACATCAGATACATACCTCAGTTTGTTTTCAGTTAAGAAAGCGTCATTACTAGTACTCTTGCCCCGCTAGCATTCTTTATAAATCTACAGCGGGCCGTTGTCGGCCCGTCAGCTACCCTGACGGGCCGATAACGGCCCGCTATAGATTTATAAAGAATGCTTACTGGGATTTTGTTTCTATAAAGATGATTTCAAGTACATCGCTTTCTTTTTCTGTTTCAGGTCTGATTACATCCGTTTTCGCTGACAGGTACGAAGAAGCCTTTGGTTGTTGTCGATTTGTCCAAGGACTGGCTGGCATTATCGTGTTCAGTATGTCTGAAAATCTGTGTATGATGACGAAGATCTTAATTACCATGGCGACATGCATTATTTCCGTTTTTCTATATTTTGTCTTGGAAGTGAAAAGGAAAATGTGTAATCGTCAACAAATCAACAGAGAATTGGAGATTGCGGTAAATTAAACTGACAATTCGTATCGAAAGTGGATAAGCCTGGTACGTTTTCCGCCGTTTTAACAAGGGAGATAACATTTATTACTTCTTGTTTGCTTTCCCCTCTGAAAAGGGTTCTCCTTTTTCAGAACTGAGATAAAACCTAATTGACAGTTGCCTCACCCACTGAAAGTGTATCTGGACATAACGCTTTGACAAGTGGTCATCAAGAGCATTTTTGCTATAAGCAAGTTAACCTTTTTCCACTCTCTGGGCAAATTCAACGTATTCCGGCAGATTTGAACTATAATATCATCGTTCCTTCTAAATATGTTGAATCTTACTAATATCCGTCTTCTAGCTGCGTCGTCAGCCGTTACTTAACAAGGAAAGTAATTTGCAAGTGTGATGGCCCGGCCTTTAGAGTGTGACGGTTCGGAAATAGGAAAAAAGAAGGGGGTGGAATGTAATTTATACTAAGCGTTAAAACTTATGCAGTTATTTTGTAGCGGATTTCGCAAGATTGTGTTTCGTTTTGCCCCATTTGATTTCATTCAGATTTCTGTTCTATGTTTTTTATAGAAAGATCTAGTTACAGGATATTTGAGTCATACGCTTATTACGAATGTAACAGACGACAGATCTGTATACCTCTCTATTTTTCTTTCTTTAACACAATAATGCACCTGATACTTGGAATGTTATTGGGTTTTCTCTCAGAAATTGATAAATATTTTAAAATGTCGTCTGCTAATATTCCAGTTTGACATTTTAAGTGTTAATATGACAGAGTTTTACAATAATTTTCTTTGTTTTGTTTGTTGTTTTTTCTGTTTTATTTATTTAATTTCGTTTTGTTTTCATCCACAAACAAAATAAACACTTGATAAAAAAAAAACCTGTCAATGGATATATGGGAATTGAGCACAGTGCAGATGCAGTCAGGACAAGGCCTGCGAATGTTGACTATTTTATTTGATTTGAGTTAGTATACATATATGTATTTTATTATTAAATAGTTTTTTTTTTCGTCAAGACTTATCCCTTGCTTTTAAGTTCATATATATGTCGTTGCAGAAATGTTACTTACATGATACAGTGAATGTAAGTAATATATGGGCCACGCCAAGCGAAAAATTGTCTTCGAATGTGCGCAAAGTACGCAGGTTCGGATCATCCTGCGCATGCGCAAAGTCTCAACCGGCCCTTGGTTCTCCCTCGATACATTTTATAGTATCAAATGATTTTGTTAGCGTACAACGAAAGCCCTGATCGGACTGCGCAGGCTGATCATGGCCTTCGCTGTCCGCGTATGCCCGAAGACATAGCGCGGCCATATAAAAGCAGTTAATGTGAGGAATATACGGTAAATATCCTAAAAATTCGAACACTAAAACGTCTGACAAAATGACATATGCAAACAGTGTAGACCCTGATCAGACTGCTCCTGAAGGAGCAGTCTGATCAGGGTCTACACTGTTTGCCATTCCACTAAATATTTAAAGAAACTGCTGCAATAAAAGCAAAATTTAAGCCAAAAGAGTATGGAATAAAGTGTTCGAAATTTTAGGAAATTTACCGTAAACATGTTTGTATATTTTAAAGAGAGTATCATTGTTTTATGTGTTCAAGGTATACCGCTTGTTTCAGTGAATACTAAATAAAGACCAAAGACCACCCAAACACACAGTCATTTAACGGATCTATTAACTACATACCTCAAGATAAAATTGTTATTTTGATAAATATTTGTTTTGTATTTTCATGAAAACAAATGTCACTGGTGGCTAACTATGTATATATGTATGGCGTTTCCATACGACAGACTGTCTTGTGAAAAAGGTGAGAGAAACGTCCAGGGAGTGCACAGTCACAAACCGCAGCCCTTCCCAGACACGAAGAGGAAGAAGAAACCGACAAATCCAAACAAGCGCAAATCAAACAAACGTACGAAAAGCACTAAGTTTAGCTCTCTCTTCCCCAAGCGAGGTAATCGCAATGCTAAAAGGACTGAAAAACACAAGAACAAAATAACACAAGGCAAGACTTAAAACAAGTCGCCTCGTAGAATAAACCACAAAGCAACAAAGAGTAAGACTAACACCGGGACCACCGCCTTAGAATGGTCAGTAGATTAAACCACCGGGGGTTTAAAGCATTTTTACGGCCAGCCAACTTCACCCTGGGTCCCGATGCTACTCTTAATACAGAAATACATAAAAATTCGGTTTGGAACCCTTATTAATTCGTTTTAGTGCCTTTACGCATCGTATTAAAGAAGACAGAATGTAAGTGTGTCTACACATTCCAGCGTGTAAAACTGATCAAAACTTAGTAGTGAAGAATAAGGTAACATGTATTTAGAAATTTTAGGCATATAAACAAGTATTTTCACATGAACATAGGGACTTTCCTTAATCTATTAGGAGTTGAATGCATACTATCCCATCGATAGAGTAAAACAGAAATTATTTAATATTTTGCGGTAAATCTTACTTGAAATTGCATCTGGTACTTATTGACAGTTTTGGCACACGATCCTGTTAATTTAGAGCTTTGAGGGTAATTCGTCTTGTATATGAGTACTTCGATGCAAATGAAATTTATGTGTTTGTTTGTTTTGTCTCTGATCTTTACTGTCTATGTAAAACGTGTTTTGGAGTCTTGCGTACAACGTGTAAGTTTCAGTGCGACGTTTTGTATTTGTTTTTTGTTGTTTTTTGTTGTTTTTTTTTTTTTGTTGTTTTTTTCGACATTTCAATGAAATAGAGAGTTGATGCGTGACAGAGGTCTTCAAATGTTCATGTGTTACAGAGCTTAATGTTAGTTGTTGCTATTATATGCGACTTTAAATAAAGAGTATTCATTTTATTTATAAACGTTTCTGTTGGATAAAACGGGTTTTGACTCAAAATACAAGAATTTCAGCGAACCTAAAATTCCATCTAAACCAAATTGCTGACAACATCTTCATCACAGTAGCTCTTAAGTTTGAATTTGTTGGTCTTAGTTTGTTTTGTTTTTATTGTCTGATTTTTTTTTTTATTTTTATTTTTTGACTGTTTTGTTTTAATAAAAACCTATGAGGAATATGGTTTTAATACAAACGCATATTTTTCAGGGATATTTTAATATAAAATTTACGATTGTGTGTTCACTTAACACATTTGCTGCCACGCCTCACAAAACCATATTCCTCAGCGCCATGCATGTTTTATTCATTCACTAATTATTTACTTGTGTACTGATGGGGTTATTTATAGAGTATACACTTTCAGGGAGGCATTATATATAGCTGATATGAGTAACATTTACTTCCCTTCAAATATGCATATGATTATGACTAAAGTCGTCCATGACACCGAAGTCCTAAGCAGTGAACTTAAAAACCACTTAAGTCGCCCTTGCAGCGAAAGTGTTAGAAACAATACATACCTTCAAACGTCAAGCCCCACCAACATTATCGGCTCTGCCTGAGTAGGGCTATATAGACGTCCGTTCGTTTGTACGTCCGTTCGTTTGTCCGTCCGTCTGTGCTGTTACACCCGACCTCGCGTCCAGTCTAGCGTCAACCCTAGAACGTGTTTATTTCTCAAAAACGATGAGAGATATTGTGTTCATATTACGAATTCGTATATTTAAGCACATGCGCTTTTAAAATAATGTCATATTTGTGTCCTTGATCTTTGACCTTGACTTTATCACTGGCAAGGGCGACGCCGCCCTCCGCGGAGCTACTTTTATTATTAATCAATGACGTAGAAGCTTCAAATATGGCGTCATCGGCTAAATTCTTAACATAAAGAGACGAAATTGTTCTGTGAAAATGCAGACAAACATTATGTTATGTTATGTTATATTCTTGGCCTAACTCCGCTAACTGTTTGTCATTTTGAAATAAAGACCATAAATGAAAATGGTGACCACTTTTATTCATTGAAATTATACACGCTCACTATTATGGGATGAAAAATATTGAATGACAGGGGCTAACGGTTCAGATTTTCCTGATGACATCATGTTTTACTGATAATCAATTAAACCACGTGTGATGTGCGAGTGTGATACATTATAATGTTTTAGTTTCTTTTATTTTCAAAAAGGACCGTTTATATCAGTGATAATGCAATGAAAGCAAGGAAAATATAGCCAAAACATGATAGAATTGAACAAAAACATGCTAATGATGTTTAGCGAGAGGTTAAATTCGGCATGATAGTCAGTTCGTTTGACATTTGATTTGAATGTAAAGAAATAACATAAATGTCTGAAGTTGTTAATGTGGCTCTAAGAAATCGAAACCGATCGTGATAGCTCAATCAGACACACGCTGGACTGCGCAGCAGCCCCTCGCTAAGGAGGTAATATCCTGTCATAGAAACAATCTCACTACCTCTGATTCGACTAGGTCAGTTGCTAGTGATTGGCGAAAAAGTTCGCATAGAAATGTATTTAAATGCATAGTAGGCCTATGCCTGTCCAGTGATTGTACTGCTAGGTTCTCTAACCCCACGAGCATGACCACAGTTGTTTACAAGGAAGTTAAACATAAAAAGCTAAACAACATCACGAAAACACGCCTATAATATTTTGACCCCCTTAAACCCCACTTTTATATAGTAAAACTGGGGTTTACAGGGGTATACATTATTTTTCTTATTTCTGCTCAAAAAACATAGATTGTGGGTACTCGTTAGAACCGCCTCGGCGAGCCTCGGCGAGGCGGTTCTAACGAGTACCCACAATCTATGTTTTGTGCAGAATTATGAAAAATATTAGAAATTTTTTATCTGAAAATTTGCCAGTTTTTGGTTGTAAAATTTTCAATATATTTGATAGGCGTGTTTTCGTAATGATAAGAAAAGAAAGTTTGTAAAGGTTCAAAACAAATGTCGTAAATTAACCAAGACAGCCAAGAGGGATGTTGTAAAGCCACCATTACACTGTCTGCAAATGACATATACACACCAAATCTGTCAAAGTGTAAAAAATACAGTTTCTGTGCACCTAAAACGCCAAATTTCTGGTCACATTGCTTTTTCTAGGAAATGTATATATTGCACTTTGTTTCTTGCCGAAAAAAACCGACTTCATTTTCATGTTGGGACATATGCAAAACTTGTTGTCGGTTTTTGACAGAGGCCACATCCCAGCTAGCATTCTATATAAATCTACAGCGGGCCGTTATCGGCCCGTCAGGGTAGCTGACGGGCCGATAACGGCCCGCTGTAGATTTATGTAGAATGCTTACTGGGATGGAACCAATAAAATGTTTCTAAAGTTCTTAACAAAATAGCAATGAAAAATTAAGTTCATTACATACTATTCTCATGTCCAGATACCCAGTAATAGGACAAGAGAAATGGAATCTATAATTCCTTGACCGTCACCAACACACTGGTACCAATATAATGCTTAAAGACACTAAGACGAATTCTTAAAGCCTCCAAGATTGGCTGTGTAATGAAACGCCTTACTTATATACATAGTTAACCACCCGTGTATGCGAGTATGTATCGAGGCAATTTTGACGAAGAAAGCAAAACGTCTGGAGCTGTCTGTTATGTTACGAGTCTGTGACTCGTATATCGTGACCTTAGAATAAGTAAGAATATTTTTAATTGTAGACTTTCCTAACTTTTTAGCTCACCTGAGCTATGCTCAGGATGAGCTATAGTGATCAATTTCTGTCCGTCGTCCGTCGTCCGTCCGTCCGTGCGTCCGTCCGTTAACATTTTCAAACGACTTCTCCTCTAAAGTCGCTGAGCCAATTTTGCTCAAATTTCATATGGAGCCTCCTTAGATTTGGGGAACGAAAGATTGCTAAAATGGTCTCGGTCTGTTGACCAAGATGGTCGCCATGCCCATATATGGTAAAAACATTTAAAAATCTTCTTCTCCAGAACCAAGGATGCCTTGAGGCTGAATCTTTGCACAGATCATCGGGGACGGGAGGTCTCCCAAAGTTGCTAAAATGATAGTCCTACAATGACGTTTGATCTTTTTACGGCGAGGTCAAGTTTGCTTCCCTATGCATTTGTAGGGGCCCATTCATTTGTATGGGAAAATGTGGAGAATTTCTAACCACTTCTCCTCTGAAGCTGGAAAGTGTGAACCTCAGGTGTGAACAGTCTTTATACTATGAACGGGTGTGTGCTTTGTTAGCTCACCTGAGCACGAAGTGCTCATGGTGAGCTATTGTGGTCAGTCAATGTCCGTCGTCCGTCGTCCGTCGTGCGTCGTGCGGCGTCAACAATTGCTTTAAAAGCCTACTCCTCCTACACCCCTGGGCCAATTGACTCGATACTTGGTAGGAAGCATCAGGGTGACTTGTAGATCAAAAATAGCTAAAATCGTGCCAATCGGAAATCCAAGATGGCCGCCATGGCCGCCATCTTGAAAATCTATTTTTCGCTTCTTCTCCTGAACTAAAAGGCCATTTGACTCTAAACTTGCTAGGAAGCATCAGGGTTACTTGTAGATAAAAAATAGCTAAAATCGTGCGGATCGGAAATCCAAGATGGCCGCCATGGCCGCCATCTTGAAAATCTTTTTCTCTTCTTCTCCTGAACCGAAAGGCCAATTGACTACAAACTTGCTAGGAAGCATCGGGGTGTCTTGTAGATCAAAAATAGCTAAAATCGTGCCGATCGGAAATCCAAGATGCCATGGCCGCCATCTTGAAAATCTATTTTTCGCTTCTTCTCCTGAACGGAAAGGCCAATTGACTCCAAACTTACTAAGAAGCACCAGGGTGACTTGTAGGTCAAAAATAGCTAAAATCGTACCGATCGGAAATCCAAGATGGCTGCCATAGCGGCCATCTTGAAAATCTATTTTTCGCTTCTACTCCTAAACCCAAAAGCCAATTGACTCTAAACTTGGTAGGAAGCATTGGGGTGACTTATAGATGTAAAATAGCTAAAATAGTGCCTATCGGAAATCCAAGATGGCCTCCATGGCAGCCATCTTGAAAATCTATTTTTCGCTTCTTCTCCTGAACCGAAAGGCCAGTTGACTCCAAACTTGCCAGGAAGCATCGGGGAGACTTGTAGATCAAAAATAGCTAAAATCGTGCCGATCGTAAAACCAGGATGTGCGCCATGGCAGCCATCTTGAAAGTCTATTTTTCGCTTCTTCTCCTGAACCGAAAGGCCAGTTGACTCGAAACTTGGTAGGAAGCATTTGGGTGACTTGTAGATCAAAAATAGCTAAAATCATGCCGATCGTAAATCCAAGATGGCCGCCATGGCGACTATCTTGAAAATGTATTTTTCGCTTGTTCTCCTAAACCCAAAAGTCACTTGACTCGAAACTTAATAGGAAGCATCAGGGTGATTTGTAGATCAAATGTAGCTAAAATTGTTCTGATCCGAAATCCCAGATGGCCACCATGGCCGCCATCTTGAAAATCTATATTTAGCTTCTTCTCCTGCACTGAAAGGCCAGTTGACTCCAAACTTGGTAGGAGACATTGGGGTGACTTGTAGATCAAAAGTAGCTAAAATTGTGCCAATCGGATATCCAAGATGGCCGCCATGGCAGCCATCTTGAAAATCTATTTTTGGCTTCGTCTCCTGAACCGAAAGGCCAGTTGACTCGAAACTTGGTAGGAAGCATTGGGGTGACTCGTAGGTCAAAAAAAGCTAAAATCGTGCCGATTGTAAATCCAAGCTGGCCGCCATTTAGAATTTGTTCAAATGATCACGCTCCATTGACTAGCATGCCTTATATATATTCTTCTTCAAAATTAAGAACTGCTTAAATGATTATCTTTTCATTAGTTGCGAAGACAGGATTGGAAAAATGTTGCATAACATGTGCATATCTGCAGTGGCAATGTCACTCAGGTGAGCGACCCGTGGCCCGTGGGCCTCTTGTTTTTAGGGCACTCTGTAATGAAATATAATAGTAGTGTTGAATGTGTATATTATATTTTTAAAAGTGCAATGACTGGATGGATGTTTTGTGTTAAACTATGACAATATTTTATTTTTAAAAGTGTTATGACTGGTTGTTTGCTTTGTTTCAACTTAAACTGTTTATAAAGTAATGTGGTGTTGCAAAGAATTACGAAAACAGGCCTATTCATATTTATAGAAAATTTAATCTCCAAAAACTTAAAATTTTCAGATAAAAACTATGATATTTTTTTTCATATTTCTGCTAAAAACATAGATTGTGGGTACTCGTTAGAACCGCCTCGGCGAGGCGGTTCTAACGAGTACCCACAATCTTTTTTTGAGCAGAAATAAGAAAAATAATGTATACCCCTGTAAACCCCAGTTTTACTATATAAAATTGGGGTTTAAGGGGGTCAAATTTATATAGGCATGTTTTCGTGATGGAATGAGTGTTTTGTTTCAAAAGAAATATAAAAGTATTGAATGTGTGTATTGTATTTTTAAAAGTGCTATGACTGGATGAGTGCTTTGTGTCAAACTATGTTTGGCAGCAAATATTTTTTTAAAATGTGTGTTTTATTTTTAAAGTGCTATGACTTGCTGTATGCTTTATTTTAAACCAAACTGTCTGTAGAGGAATATTATGTTTCAGTGTGTACCGTATTTACCTTAACTCTTTCAGCGCCAAATTTCAGACGACATTTGTCGTCTGCTTTTTTATTTTAACAAACTATCGTTTGGAAAGACGTTTATATGTAAAGTTGAAAGACTGAATGTCAAGCAGCGTAGATCCAGATGAGACGGCTCATATGAGCCGTCTCATCTGGATCTATGCTGTTTGCAAAAGGCTATTATTATCGCCTGTGGCCGTGAAAGAGTTAAATACACATACACCATACCTCCTTGCATGCTTATCCTACTGTCCTTTCGACATCTCTCGGAAAGACGTTTTTTGCTTGGCGTTTTATCTTAAATGAATATATTTTGTTCTGATAGACCATATCTTATCAGAAACCATTTGTTTGTGTTTTGTTCTCAGATATGTACCCTAAAATTAAATTTATTGCCGAAAATTGGTCTGACCTATGCAATTTCTATAGTAAAGTGATTTCTTGGAATGTTTGTTCAAGAAAATATTTTTTTTACTTTTCTTTGCTAAATTTAAATTATTGGCGAAGTATAGGGCGTGCGGAACTATGGGCCGCCCTGTACTACTTATTGGTGTTTCACAACAATATAATGAAAAATTCAGAAAAAAATGAACAAGCAGAACTTGTTGAAAATCTGCCTCCAAATTACCTACCCTACAAATTTCTGCTTAATTTGCATTCATTTTTACTATTGGAAAAAGTGAAAATATTTGATCTTTTAAAAAGCTTGACTAGAATAAAACATTTTGTGCATTGGTAATTACGACAAATGGTTTTGCATTAAATCATGACAAAAGACTGCAAATTTACTTCTCTTGTGTAAAGCGCAAAAAACGACTTTCCGAAAGATGTCGAATCAAAGACGTATAAAATTACACAAAGACGTATAAAATTACAAGATTCGCAACTAAACGAAATCCCGCAATATCTCGTGCGTCCCTGTGTTAAGAGTCCTACGGTCGCGAGAGCCGCGCGAGACTTTCGTTACCAAGACAACACAGGTATCGCTCGAAAGAGCGAACAACCATGACCGTAATTCTTGATTGTTTTCTCTCACAGCATAAATAAACATTACCTTTTTTTTTCTTGATTGTTTTCTCTCACAGCATAAATAAACATTATCTTTTTTTTTTTTTCACAAGGCGTCATTCATACTAGTTACAAAACTGGCAATGCCCTACAACTGTGTTCCATAACAAATAATGGGTAGGGTGAATGAAATAAACATTTTCACCTGTTCTATGATGATTTAAGACCTGAAATGCTGGCCAACACAGGATAAGATATAATTTTAATTAATAATAATAATATCTGACATAAAAATCAGAAAACTGAAAAGTTTTATGTGTTACAAAATGGGCAATGCCCCGTCAACTATTCCATAACATACAATGGGAGGGCGTTTGGAATAAACATATAAACTCATAAATATTACATATTTTAGGATGATACAGGGCTTGAAATGCGGGCCAACACAAGTTCAGGTATAACTGTAACTAACAGTAATAATATCTGACAGAAAATTTAGAAAACTGAAATGTTTTTTTGCGTTACAAAATGGGTAATGCATTGGCAACAACCAGTGGTTCCAGTGCATATAACGGGTGGGGGTATATGAAATACAACACACGTTTAATGCATGGTTTGGCCGATTTAGCACTTTAAAATGCTGGCCAACACAGGATCAGATATAATTTTAACTAAAAATTATAGTATCAGACAGAAAACGCAGAAAACTGAAATGTTTTTCGTGTTACAAAAGGGCAATGATTTGGAAAACTCGCACCAGTCTTTCATCACTCAATGTGTACAGCACTGTTCAACGTCTTCTTTCTCAATTGGTTCGGCAGATGTGCAAAAATAACTGGGTAGTTAGTAAACTTGAGACATTCAAGGACCTATTTCGTTCCCTTAAATTCGCTACATAAAGTAAGAAGTTATATAAAACTTACTTGAAATCTGCTAAAAATTCATGCTCCAGTCTTCATGATGAAACCCGTTTTTGTTGGTAAAACGATGTTGTTTTGACAAATTCATGACATAAACGGACACAGTTGATTAAATAAAATCTATTGAAGGCAACAGTTTTTAACAGTAACGATCATACGATAGTATTTCATCAACAAATATTTCTTGGCGAAGAAAAAAACAAGATGGCGGCACGTGACGCTATCGGTTCTCGAACGTCTCTTGCGGTTTCTCGGGGTATCACGAGATGTGTTGGTTCTTTCTATTACGCGGAGAACAAGTTGCAAATCCTTGTATTATTTACGTTCTTGTGTATTATTTACGTCCTTGGTCGAATGCACAGTAGCATCTGAACAAATGTATTTCTCTACCAGTTGATATGTCCAAAGACGGCCGGGTGTACAACCAGATAAGCCGCACCGTGAGAAAGCGTACCTTTAGACATGTTCGCCCAACGAATATTCAAATCAGCCTGCACATTCACACACTCTGATCAAAGTCGTTGTTGTTCGCAGCTTTGCACCCTTAGCTATCCAAAATGCACCCAATGAAGATTCTGATCAGATCTGAATCTTCGCTAGGCGCACATGTCGGTAGGTGTATTTTCTGACGTAATCATACGTAATGTTCTGCATCAGGTCATACGTAATGTTCTGCGGCGTAGAATTTGGGCCTACACCGTTTGTTCAGGTTTGCTAAAGCAAATACATAGGGTAAATACAGTATATCTTATACCCCGCCACTCGATAGTGGTTGGGTTTTATGTTTTCCCGTTCGAGTGTCCGTCCGTCTGTCCGTCCGTTCGTCAATTTTTGAGGGAGTTAACTGCGCGCGTCAGCGTCCGAATTTTCGTTTCCGGGCGATAACTTGTGTAAATATCAAATGATTTTCACCAAACTTGGTATGTGCATTATAAAGATCTGGTTTGGGATTGCTTATGGGCAAATTTCGTCATTTTTTGACAGATATCTGCCTGCCACACGCCCGTATTGTCGATTTCGTGCGATAACTTGAGTAAATATCATCGAATTTTCACCAAACTTGGTATATGCATTGATATTATGGAGGTCTGGTTTCGAATTGCTAATGGGCAAATTTCATCGATTTTTGACAGAGTTATCTGCCTTCCATACGATAGTGGCGGGTTATTATCGTTTCACATTTATTTTATTTTTTTTTATTTTTTTATTTTATTTTTTTTTTTCATTTTTATTTACAAAGGAATTGGGTATGAAAATGTATATGTCTTATTTTCACAAGTGCTTTAATTGCATTTTTGTTTTCTTTTAAAACAAATTCTGTCTGTGAAAAAAAAAATATTGTATTAAAATATTAGTGATACAATCTTGTTTTGACTTGTGTATTACCATTAGGTAGCCGGCCTCGGTGGCTCAGTTGGATGCGCCGTCCGACTGGAGACTAGGAGGTCGCGGCTTCAACCCCCGCCGATGTCGGCAACATTCTTTCGTGGAGATTGATCATGAAACATTTTCTACGGTCATTCTCTCCCTTCCGCTGATTCAAGAAGGGCAGTTGTCAGTTTCTAGCGAAAGAATGTGCACAATACTGGTTAACCGCTGCCCAGTGAACGTGTGGTTAGGTAAACTGACCGCGCTCGACATGACCCCATTGGTTTGACTGGGCCGTAAATACTCAACACAAAAAAATACCATTAGGTAAATAGTAACAGACAATATAAACAACGCCACAAATCATTTATTCGTTTATTCCTATTAAACAAATATGGAGATGTCCAGAAAAACTCACGACACATAACCCTCCCATGACACCGGATAAGGTGTCATTTTGTTCTTGTGTTTTTCAGTCCTTTTAGTATTGCGATTACCTCGCTTGGGGAAGAGAGAGCTAATCTTAGTGCTTTTCGTACGTTTGTTCGGTTTGTGCTTGTTTAGATTTGTCGGTTTCCTCTTCCTCTTGGGGTCTGGGAAGGGCTGCGGTTTGTGATTGTGGCACTCCCTGGACTTTTCTCTTACCTTTTTTTTTGAATGGGATTGAATAACAAGGCAAAACAGCACTTCGTCGAAGACAGACCAAACTCAGATGGACGAGTGTTGAATGGCATGAGTTGAGGCAGTATTCCGAAATGGAACGAACAAACTTAGAGCAAATGCAACATACATACTACCTTGGAACGTCAACTAGCTAGCCTCGGCCAATTAGGCCGGTTTGAGCCCCACAACAATTGTTGTGAGACTTGAACCGGCCTAACTGGCCGAGACTTAGTCTGGTCCAGAAAATTTAACACTTCGGCTGTTTTTAGTTTTGTGAATGTGTTCATTGCTCTAAAGGGACATTCCTATTTGAATCTGTTGATAAGCTCCAAATCTCGCACTCCGTCCTTATTCTGTTCCAGCTAAACATTATTGTTTGGTCCGCCTACGGGTCCCTAACTAATCAATGGACCAACACAAAATTTAACTACATGTATTTTTCACTATGATGGATGAAACAAAGACAAGGGCTCGACTACAAAATGTAAGTATGAGGGAAAAAGAACGACTAGTAGAACCACTGGTGGCTGGCTGACAACCGAATAAGGTCAGTTATAAACCGTGTAGGAAAGATTAGGATCGAGCCCTAATTGTAAAAATAGCCTAATTTTTGAAAATTGTATGTTGGAGTAAAAGTTGTATGTTGGAGTTACGTAGAACGTTAAAGCTTTGCCACTCTCTGTGCTAATTCAGCAACGAAAACTTGATGATATTATTATTCTTTTTCCTAGAAAATAGGAATTGACTTTTCTTCAAATTCCATTGCTGAAAATTTTACCCGAGTGCTAAGCGTCAAAGACTAAAGTTAAATGAGACCAGAACTAGTACCACTAACTAATGATTATATTACCCCTACATAGGCCCTACACAAGAGAGATCAAAGACATTTCATAAAAAAGTGATTATAAGATCCCAGCTGGGGGTTCTGAAGCGTAATCAATTTTTTAGGACTATTGCTATCCCCCGGCTCTATGATATTACCACTGGAATAGATATAATACTAAATTCCCCGGTTGGGCCTCTACTTGTCTATCGTTTATTGACAATATACTACGTTTTGGTGTACCCAGTCTCTTGTCAGTGATAAGACAAATGACCGAGATACATCTTATTTTCATGTCTTTACCCTTAAACTGCGAATCACAACAATTGTCGTCTGCTTTGTCATCTGCTTGTGATTTTAAAAGTCATATTTTGCAAACAGTGTGGACCCAGATCAGACTGCTCCTCTGATCAGAATCCACACTGTTTGCCTGTATGCAAAAATAGGTTTGAAAAGTTCGCAAGAATATTCAGCAGACGACATAAACAGACGACATTTTCAGATGCACGTTTTCTTGGCATTTTAAGGGTAAAAGTACATAAAATGTTATACTATAATGATCGCATTGTCAACCATTTGTACATATTAGATATTTCTGTCTGATTTGAAATTTCAATCTGATACATGTAGATGATATTGCAGGACGACAGGAGGTTCATCAGCTCCTTGTTTTACGTTCAAGAAGCTGTAACCAGGTTGTTGTATTTCATTAAGGAAATACTTGGTAGAGTTGTCGTTATTTCAACGAAAGGAGTCAAGGAGTCCCGTTTATAGGATGCGGAACTTGCAATTTGCGGACAAAATATGTCCAGATCTGCGTGCGCATCCGTGCAGTCTGATCCGAGCTTCCTCTGTTTAACGACATATGCTACAGAACCCAGTGATTCTGTAAGCGGACAACGTAGGACCAGATCAGCCTGCGCAGGCTGAACAGGGCCTGCGTTGTCCGCAAAACTGTATAAGGGTCATTTTCGTGCGTTGCGCATCATATTACATATATCATCTAATCATCTTATTCTAACCACTCAAAGTGTTTAATGGCGGACGGACAGATACATTGGACCAATTCAACTTTTAATTAAAAAAATAATAAAAATAAATAATAATAATAATAAATTTGGGCACAGCGTTAAGAATGAATTGCTCCTTCCACCGAAACTTTTACACAACTATAGGGTGGAGTGTTACATTATGCAAACCTCAACTATAGTATGCATACATGAGTTGTAATAGATAAGCGGAATATAGAGTAACAGAAAGAGATAAAAAAAAAAAACTCACTGGAACGGCCATTTGCCAAAAAAAAAAATATATATATATGAGCCAGCGCATGACAAAACCATCAAAATGGCATGTGCGCCCAGCGAAGACAGATCAGCCTGGGCATCCGCCCAGTCTGATCAGTCTTAGCTGTGCGCTCAGTGAGTAGCTAAGAAACCAAGCTTTCTTCATGCGCACAGCGAAGACTGATCAGACCGGACAGATGCCCAGGCTGATCTGAGTCTTCGCTGGGCGCACATGTCATTTTGTAGGTTTTGTCGTGCGCTGACTTATATGGTGTTGTTTACATCGATAGCAGACATTGTTTTAGGTATCTAGAAATGGCTGGTTTTTCAGTACCTTTATTTCCAAAGTGTTTCTATAGTTCTCATATCTTACAAACAAAACAAAGCAAAAAAACAAAACAAAAAAACTCTATAATGGTCGCCTTTGGAAAGCCCTTTTTAAAGACAGTTTTTTATTTCACTCAGGACGAACACTGAACGACAAACGATTATACGATTAAAACTATATCACATCAACTTATACAACATGAATCTCTGACATGTCCGTACTTTTTTTTATACCTATTGAATTTAGGTGTGCATAAATTAATGAAACAAAATGCGATTAATCCATATGACAAACCAACATCTTTGCCTATATGATATGGACTGTTTGCAAATGTGAGAAACTTCTATCTCAAATGACCATGCTTGTCCTGGGATCAATCCACTTAAAGGTAGGAGAAAAAGAATACATCATTAGCCAGTCCATGTCGGATAGGGAAATCTCACCCACGGGGTAGGAATTTCAACCAGGGCAAGTCTCGTCACTGGTTGAAATCCCTACCCCTCGGGTGAGATTTCCCTATCCTGCATGGACACTCATGATAGATTCTTATACTCTGAACATGTGCGCCCAGCGAAGATTCAGATCAGTCTGCGCATTCGCGCAGTCTGATCAGAATCTTCACTAGGTGCATTTGGGATATTCAAGGATGTAAAGTTTCTTTATGCGGACAACGAAGACTCTGATCAGACCGCGCAAATTTGCAGACTGATTTGAGTCTTCGTTCGGTGAACATGTCAGAAGGCACATTTCCTTACGATGCGACTCAATTAATCCATTATACGAAAACACGCCTATTCAAATATATAGAAAATTTACCTCATAAACATAAAATTTTCAGATAAAAAAATCTGATATTTTTCATATTTCTGCTCAAAACATAGATTGTGGGTACTCGTTAGAACCGCCTCGGCGAGGCGGTTCTAACGAGTACCCACAATCTATGTTTTTGAGCATAAATAAGAAAAATAATGCATACCCCTGTAAATCCCAGTTTTACTATATAAAAGTGGGGTTTAAGGGGGTCTTTATAAAAGCATATGTTGTTGGAACTTATTTTAATACAAGCCGAGGCAATTCAAATGAGTACCAATAACATATGCTTTTGTAAAGAAAGTCAGAAAAAATATTGCGCAGGTATCATAAGATACGCCCCTCATGAGGTTCTCTGATGTGTACCCGTACTAGGAGAATATTTTATTACAAGTTTTTTTCTTTCGGCGAGGCGGTTCTAACGAGTACCCACAATCTATGTTTTTGAGCATAAATAAGAAAAATAATGCATACCCCTGTAAATCCCAGTTTTACTTTATAAAAGTGGGGTTTAAGGGGGTCTAAATTATATAGACATGTTTTCGTAATGTCTGATGAAATGAAAAGAAAGTACCATACTCATCCTAATTACCGCACATGCGCTTAAGTTTTTTTTTTGTTTTTTGTTTTTTTTTTTTTTGTTTTTTTTTTTGTTGTTTTTTTTTTTCAAAAATCATTAGAAAAAAAACTTGTAATAAAATATTCTCCTAGTACGGGTACACATCAGAGAACCTCATGAGGGGCGTATCTTATGATACCTGCGCAATATTTTTTCTGACTTTCTTTACAAAAGCATATGTTATTGGTACTCATTTGAATTGCCTCGGCTTGTATTAAAATAAGTTCCAACAACATATGCTTTTATAAAGATACATGACCTGTAATCCGAAGACTACGCAATTGCTTAACTGTGCGCTTATTGGGGCATATGCGGTTATTGGATAGAATACGGTATTGTCCTATGAATCACCATTTAGAAGTTACCTCCCTTGTGCTGTAACCTACAACGCACTCTGAGAACAACATTTGGGCCTGGGAACAGCATTTCCTACAAGATTATAATATGTGTGCGTCCAGTGATGACATAGATAAGCTTGTGCGGATGCACAGGCTGATCAGAGTCTCTCCTGTCCGTCTGGATCTTTAGCTGCGAAGACTATGATCAGACTACCTGCATTTGCAGGCTGATCTGAGTCTTCGCTTGGCGCAAGTAAGAAATGCTGTTCCCCAGCTCCTTTAGATGTTTCTTCCCGTGGACTGTAATCTACAACAAACACTGTGGGCAGCATTTCTTGTTTATGGTTTCAAATACACTTTCAGACAATTAAACAAAGACAAACAAACTAAGAACAAAACAAAACCAAAAAAAAAAAAAAAAAAAAAAAAAAAACGATACAAACAAGAATGACAAAAACAATAAATCATATTAATATTTATGGTCTTGTTAAGATATTAAAATATATAGCGTCCCAAAACAAGGACCTAAGCTACGATAGTTTCCTTATACCATACATGTAATACAGGATTACCTAAACTCCTTTTTTCTTCTTCTTCTTCTTTTTTCATAAAAAATAGTGCTTAACATGCCAGTCTCTGGTTAGGCGCAAATGTTGGATCATCGAAGATCGATTCTTGCTATCCGCTAATATTTCGTATTTTTGGGTCGATTGTTTACCATCGAGCCCTAGAATACAAACGCTAAATCTCCTTAAGGTAGTTGTCCACGTGATAATCATTGACTAATGAAATCAAACGCGCGTTTGTACGAAATCCAGGTAAGGTTATTTATAGCCGGTCTATTCTTGTCGCTGCACATGACATCAGAGTGTTGATAGATGTTATCTGTAAAACGTAGACTGGGACATTTGGCACATTGGCAAACAGTGCAGACCCAGATAAGATGCCAGGAATTCTTCCGATAGTTCAACAAAAAAAAAACATAATATTAAAGATAATTTAGGAAAATGTTCTAATTAGTCCAAACATATTTTATTTTAACACTTACCATATGCATATAATACATTACATATCCAGGAGGATAAGAACGAAAGCGGTTTGCTTGTTTGGTTCCTCTCCCTAGTTCTTATTATGTCGTGAAAATGTATGTTATTTGTACTCATTAGAATCTCCCCGTCCAGGCGGTTCTAATGAGTACACTCAACTTACCATAAATAATAGAAGACCGAAAAGATATCCCTAAATTATCCCCCTTTGCCACATGACCTGGCGCTATGATTAACCCAATGTCCCAGAGATGTTCGAGTGACTGAAATACAGCTGTACTTGTTAGTCCTTCCCTTGCTGAATAAATTAAGATGCCACGCCCACCTAATTTCCAGCCAATCAGATTACTTGATCCGGGTTTTTGATAGAAATTCACATACTTAATGACAAACAGTGTAGATCCATAACTGATCTGGATCTACACTGTTTGCTAAGACAGGGCATATCGTGTTCAGCAAGAGAAGGGTTAAGAGTCTTCGCTTTACACCTGAAGGGGTCTTTGTCTTAAATCTCCTAGTACTTTGTAACTGGAGAGCTTCTGCATTTTATGTGAAAAGGAATTCTGCTTAAAGTACAGCTAGGGGCGTAAAGGATGTTGCAGGTTTTCACATTTCCTGATAAACAGACACAATCAAACCGAGTTTGTTACTTAATATCTTTTGTTTTATTCTGTATTTCCAAAGGATCCAGATTATTTTAAATCCTTGGTTATTAACAGAGCGCACGTCGAAGACTGCTGAATGGCGGGCTGAGCCTTCAATGGGCAGATATGACATTTATCTAGTTGTGGTTCATACGTTACAACATGCAGTCGAACTTCAATGGCTCGAACATCGTTGGGACCAAGGAAATTTGTTCTAGACATGGGTAGTTAGAGTCACAAGGGGTTAATTATTATGCAAGATCAGGAGACAAATGGAGATAACTTAAAGATGACTTTTCGATCTCCTATAAATTAATGGTATGTTGAGTGTAGTCATTAAAATCGCCTCGATGATGAACTGATTCTAATGAGTAAACACACTGATAAAATAAGAAAAAAAATCTCTAGAATATCCCTGAATAGCTGTATTCTTGAGGTAATGGAAGAATTTCCTAGTGACTCAAAACCGAATTCGCATCACCCACGGTAAACGAGGCATAGTTACTTGAGTCATTGAAGTTTTGCTGTGCACACTGCAGTGGAATGACAACTGAAACTTGTCAGATGGGTCAGTAACCATGCAAGCATTCTTTATAAATCTATAGCGGGCCTTAAACAGCGTTTGACCATTCTGATCGGTAGATACAGACCAAAGTTCACGACCACTGACATCTATCATTTTAACACTCGTTGGTTTATTTACTGCATCTTGTAACAACTAAATTTCCATTGAACATATGTAGCAATTTACTGCTATTCCTAACTCACTCAAACCGGGCCTGCTATATATATATATATATATATATATATATATATATATATATATATATATATATATATATATATATATATATATATATAATTCCAGTGGATCCACATTTCAGATTAGTTTAAACCCTTGGCGGAGAGAAGACTCAAATCAGATTTACTCTCCAAAGTCTTCGAAGTGCACTCTGTCTTGAAAGAGCGTACATTAAAGACTTTGTAGAGCCGATTTGATTTGAGTCTTGGACTGATATGCCATATTGTCACCTTGCAAGTCATAACAACTTATTCACTGTAGTGGAAATGACAATTGAAATTTGTCAGCTTGGTCTGTTATCCTGTAAGACACGAAAAGTTCATCCGTTATATTATTGTATAAAATGTCTCTTGGTCCAGAACTTAGCATGTTTCCTGAGAGAAGGGTCCTACTTTCTTTAAAGTCTTTCGACCAGACGCATATTTCTTTGGTATGAAAGTAACAAACATACATATTTCCTTCATTATCAGCAGTAATACCGTGTGGAGCTTTCTCCTCTACATCAATAGTCTTAATATGTTTACCAGTTTTTGCGTCAAGAACGGTAAGTGTATCTTTACCCCAGTCTGTAACTACTATTCTTGTTTGATCTCTCTTGACAATACTGACCACTGACCGCGGTTTTTTAAACAGCGTTTGACCACTCTGATCAGTAGATACAGACCAAATTTCACGTCCATTGACATCAACCATTTTCACACTGGTGGGTTTACTCCATCTTGTAACAACTAAATTACCATTGACTGGTGTCATTCCAGTGACCAGATAGCCTAGGTGTAAGGATGACTGTACCGATACTGAATTTGGATCCGATATATCCAATATGTGTAGTGATTTATCATTTGTGCTAACTGCTGCCGTCTTGTCATTTATTACAGCGATAGCAAAAGGGTTATCAGCCAGTAGTAACGAGAACAGTAGCTTATTGTCCGGTGAAAACAGTTTCACCTTCTTGTTATTCCAGTCAGCAAGAAGTAGATTGCCATCTCTTGTAATGTCCATTCCATTAATGATACACAGAAAATCTTCTGCCATCTTAACTTTTAAAGGCGTCATCTTTGTTATATCGATTTGCGATAAACACTTTTCTTTGCGTTCATCCTCAGCTTTTCTGCACAGTTCTGAACAACAGGGAAATGTTATTTCTGGTAATGGTTTTAATGCGGCGAGGCAGAAAGACTTTTCCTTTATATCGCCCAACTGATTAGTTTCTGTAACAAACGTATCTAGGTCTGGATTGAGCGATAAAGTGAGTTCTACTTTGGTCAACTGTTTGTATATTTCTTCAGCTTCTCTTTTATATTGTTTTATATCTTCTACAATAGCTTGCATACGTGTCAAACGAACTGGGTTCAAGCATGTGTAGGTCATATTGTCGATGTCAGGTATGGTTTCTTCGAGAGAATCAATCATTTCAGATAAAAAAGTCACATTACTGAAAATATGAGAGGTTTTCTGATTACAAACATCATTGATATTAACGACTGTATCCGCATAAAGCCTTTCTGCTTTTAAAATAATCCTATCGCGAATCCCTTTTGCCGCTTTTATCATTTTTCTTCTGTGATCTTCAATGTCTCTTATATTATATTCCAGTTCAGATTTTGTAGAACCTATTGATGTTTTCACTGTTTTAGTAAGATCACTAAATTGTTTCATATCTTCCGACCGCACAGTTTTACAAAGAGTTGCTATCGGAATAGTATAACAATATTGATGATTATCTTTGATACACATACTACAGACAATTTCATTGTGGTGAATACAATAGCAATCCCGTAAATGTCCATCATGCGCGTAACAGGTACACCACGCCTCTTTGTCAGGGATGTCCACTTCTGTCTCTGTTTCTTCGCCTATTGTTGTTGAAATGTCTTCATGAACGTCGTAACACTGGGAACAAATAAACATATTGCACTCTGGACAAAACCATTCTGCTTTTGTTTTTATTCCCGCATCACAATAGCATGGCTGACACCAAGGACTCATGTTTTCCTCACAAACAGTTAAACGACAGTTATTAATTGACTGGCCTTCTGTCACCAGCAATGAACCATCCTGAGTAATACCAGCCATCCTGCAACAGTGAATCGATAACATATGGGCCTTGTCAAGCGATAATGTGCCTTCGAGCATGCGCACAATGTGCGGATTCACATCATCCTGCGCATGTGCAAAGTCTCATCCGGGCATTTGCTCTCAATTCATACATTCTGCAGTATCCAATGACTCTGTAAGCGGACAGCGAAGGCCTTGATCAGACTGCGCGCGTGCACAGGATGATCCGGGCCTTCGCTATCCGCATATGCCCGAAGACACGTTTTAGGATGTCGCTGTATTATTATATCGCCATATTATTATACCTCATTAATATCCATTGGCTGTGGAAGAATTCTCATTGCTCGGCAGCATGTAAAGTGCAGGGAAATATTCTATATTATTACCTCTGCTGACGTCATCTTTAGTAATATTACCCTCACTGAGACGTGAAACCAAGTTATACTGAACAAACGATATAATAGAATAATTGTTGCTATTTTGCGAGGGTAATCAGACGATTTGTTCACCCTCGGGCAAGCCCTCGGGTAACATTACCTGCCTCAAGCGAACAAATCGCCATATTACCCTGGTGCGGCAATGATTGTATAATGTGGAACTATATGCCAAATGCGAAGATAGGAGACAGGTGCTTGCAGTCCGATTAGTGCATTCTTTTAAGTTTATATGGGTTTTTTTTGTGTTTTTTTTTGCACTCACAAAGGAAAATTGATACTGTAGCTGGTATTAGTGTCGTGTGGCGGCGGTAGAACGTCTCCCCGTACTTTACCATAGGGCAGATTATATTTCATTTCCTTTGGGATCATTGGGCCCATTATGGAATCTTTGAAAATGGAGTTCTGCTAGAGGGCGTAAGCAGTGTTGCAAACTTCATTACTGCTTATGAAGAGTCTCAATAAAACCGAGACTCCCATTTTTTTATCTGTAGTGTGTTCTTTGGTCCTAAAGGCAATCTTTTTGACGTTTATTTTACTACACTGCAGCTGGTATTAGTGCCGTATGGCAGCGGTAGAACGTCTCCCCGTACTTTACGATAGTGCAGATTATATTTCATTTTCTTTGGGATCATTGGGCCCATTGTTGAATCTTTGAAAATGGAGTTCTGCTCATGTATACGCTAGAGGGCGTAAGCAGTGTTGCAACCTTCATTACTGCCTCTGAAGTGTCTCAATAAAACCGAGACTCCCAATTTTCTTATCTGTAGTGTGTTCTTTGTTTCCAAAGGCAATCTTTTTGACGTTTATTGATATATATTTAGAAGTATGCGAGTGCAAAATATTTTAAACTTGAAAGAGATTTAACACAACAAGTGAAACACTTTATCAGAATTCCTTTATTATAGGAATGAATCTTATTTTTATGGATATTAACTACGTGTACATGGTTTTATGTTAATTTTGTAAGTGATTCGCCGGTGTTTACACATCAATAAAATCCATAAACTGTATTTCCAAACAGACCAGATTACATTTAGTTTGTAAATCGCAAGTAAAATAGCCAATCCTAGAAATCTACGCAAAGAAAATAGTTCCAAGATTCCTGCTGACTGGATGTATCGAAGTATAAATGCCATTCTGAACCCATTGTATACTCACACTATATATTGGAAGAGTCCAATTTCAAATTTAGGTAAGTCCGGCTATGTGATTTACATATTCCTAGAGCAAAATGGCAAAGCTATTTGCAAACAGTGCAGACTCTGATCAGACGCCGCGTTTGCGGCGTCTGATCTGGGTCTGCACTGTTTGCCAATTACCCTTTTACGGGTCCCGACTACAATGGGTTAATTTGCTTTCGACCAGTCAAACTGCACACTATTCTTGCTGAGCTGGAATTATACCTACACGTATTTATGTGAGTCACATGTGAGAAAAAGTATTTTCGGACATGCGCGCCCAGCAAAGACTCAGGTTAAACTGTGCATTTGCACACTCTAATCAGTCTTCAATGCAGTAATATAAATACACAGACAGCTAAGACTCTGACGTGACTCGGCGAATGAGAAAATTGGTTTGAGTCTTCCTTGACCATAAGGTACATTTTTGTCACATTGCAGTTCATTAATTTTTTGTGCCAGGTCACAGAGAAATGGGTCTATCTTGGTTTGAACTTAAATTTAATTGCTATGGCAATAAATGGGACGGCTTTTCGGTGGCGCGGTGCGGAGATTAACTGTTCACACTAATGAACATAGGAGCCTCGCCACGCGAAACTGTGCCTTCGGGGCATTCGCCGACAGCCATTGGATACTATAGAATATATCAATGGAAAGCAAAGACCCGGATGAGACCTTGCGCATGCGCAGGGTTATCTGAATCTGCGAATTTTGCTCATGCTGGAAGACACTTTATCGCTTGGCATAGCGACAGCCTATACTACTCGCGGCCCATATCATCTTGTTTTTCAACTTTGCACAAACATCATTTGCATACTATATATCTAAATGATTTAATGCGTTCAGAGATTTTTCCTTGGACTTCGAAGTAATGCAATACTCAAGGAAGGTACAGTTTGTACCAGATATATGAAACATGATTATCAGAGTACTTGCGGATAATGAATCACAGATCAGCTTGTAGGTTTGCTGTCCACTTTCATAATCACTGGATGCTGCAGGAATGTTGTCTGCTATTGAATAAATACTGTAGAAATGCAGTCGACCTTCGTTATCTCGAAGTCCAAGGGACTCTCTGAAATTCTTCGAGATGTCCGTACCTCGACATATCAGATTTGCAGAATTGAGAAAAAATAAATCGAACAACCACAGTTCACAAATGAATATGCAATTTGACTCCTCAAGTTAGAGATATATTAATAATATGTGGAAAAGAGGAGGAGCAATTTCTCCTCTCTTCCACAATATTTTGATACCTGTTATTAGATTTTCATGTTTAACTGGGAACAAACTTTTACTTCGAGATAAGCGGTTTTTCGAGATAAGCGAAGTCGAGATAACGAGAGCCGATTGTACTTATTAATGTTCGCTGACAAAATCACTGGACTTTCAAGAAATATCTGTGTTCGCTTTCCAAATTACTAGAAGCTGTAGAAATGTTGTCTGTTGTCCACTTATAATACTGAATGTTATGGAAATGCTTACAGAATCGATGGATGCTGTCTAAATGCTGTCTGCTGTCCGCTTTTAGACCATTCGATGCTGTAGCAATACGGTCTGCCATCAGCTACCGAACCTTTGGACGTTATAGAAAAGATTGTGCTGTCATTGGCTGATGTAGAAAATGCAGCATTTCTGCAGGCCACCTATAGATCCATTCGATATGTAGATATACTGTCTTACTGGCTTCTAACAGAAGTATTTGATGCTGTAGAAATGCGTCTCATGTCTGCTTACTGAAACAGCCATTAATATAGAAGTGTTGTCCGCTGTCTGCTTATAGAACAATTCGACACTGTAGACATACTTGGAGGATAATTCTATGCTATATGAATGCTTCTGCTGATCATTTGCTCTCTGCTGTCTGATATAGAGCTACAGTCGGCTCTCGTTATCTCGACTGCGCTTACATTACGAAAACATGCCTATTCAAATATACTGAAAATCTGTCCACCAAAAAATGAATTTTTTCCGATGAAAAATACTGATATTTTTCATGTTTTTGTTCAAAACATAGATTGTGGGTACTCGTTAGAACCGCCTCGCCGAGGCGGTTCTAACGGGTACCCACAATCTATGTTTTTGAGCAGAAATAAGAAAAATAATGTATACCCCTGTAAACCCCAGTTTTACTATATAAAAGTGGGGTTTAAGGGGGGCAGAATTATATAGGTTTGTTTTCGTGATGTCTGGAATACCCGCTTATCTCGAAGTGAAAACTTGGTCCCTGTTTTACATGGAAATCTAATGACAGGTAACAAAAATATTGTGGAAAAGAGGAGAGGAGCAATTTCTCCACTTTTTCATAATATTTTCAATATATCTCTAACTTCAGAAGTCAAATAACATATTCATTTGTGAAATGTGGTTGTTGGATTATTTTTTTTCCTCAAATCTGCAAATATGATGTGTGGAGGTACGGATATCTCGAAGTAATTCAGTGAGGTCCTACGAGATAACGAGAGTCGACTGTATTCTATACTGTAGAAATACAGACTGCTGCCTATTTTGCTGTAGAAATGCTTCTTTTATTTACTTACAGGATCATTCGAAGCTACAGAAAGGTTTTATGCTGTCTAATGTTTTATACTGAATTATTATGCTTTAACTCGCGAAGAGACCTTAGTAGTATAGGACGGCACTATGGGGATCCCCATAGTGCCGTCCTATACTACTGACCTTCATACTTGCAGCAGATGACATTCAAAAATATATTTTATTTTGTTCTAAAAAAATAAGCCTACTGTTTTAAGTAAACTGTCTGCCTATAGTAGATGATATTCTAGTCTATTTTATTAAGTCGATAAAATAAGGCATGTTATTTCATTAGAATCGTCCGGTTGTAGCAGAAGACATTCTATTTTGTTTTTTATTTTATTGTCAGCGGTGAAATCAGTGTATATCGGGTGCAAATAAAAGTGGTATCAGTCACTAGTGAATCGATATCGTATCATTTCACTATAGTGACTGATACGATTTATATTTTCACTGCTCGCTTTGGACGACTTCGGTTTTCTTCATTGTTTCAGAAGTGGACGTTACCTCCACTTCAAATTTTTTAACATCTCTAACTTCTTTGTTTCTGAACAAAACTATCAAGTGTTGGTATGCATTTTCTTAGTTAGAATGTAAGGAACATTTTGGTATCAATATTATTTTGATTTGCCGAAACTTTTTTGTTTTTATCTCTCCAGCGTTTCGCATGCTAAGCACTGAACGTCGACGCCATGACGTTCATGTTTTGTTTGGTGACGTTAGATATGACGTCAGAAACGTTGCAGTGGCGTGTAAAAAATAAAATAAAAAGAAAATTTACTCTTTTTTAGTAAATACCATAAAAATTTTCATCTCGTGTAATGAAAACATTCAACTTTTCACTCGTGCTTCGCACTCGTGAAAATACTGATGTTTTCATTACACTCGATGACAATATTTGTGGTATTCACAGCAAAAGAGTAAATATCCTCTATATCTTTTATCAGGCCTGATGTTTCCTCGACAAGCCTCGTCCCTGGTTGAAATTCCTACCCCTCGGGTAAGATTTCCCTATCCTACCTGAACACTCGCGATTCAAATGTTGGCTGCTGCTATTGTGGTTAGCGCTTTAAGGATTAACTCTTACTACGCTAAATGCAGTTGACTTTCGCTATCTCAAACTAGCTTATCTCGAATAACTGCTTATCTCGAAGTGAAAATCTGGTCCCTGCCAAAATATGAACATCTAACAATAGGTAAAAAATATTGTGGAAAAGAGGAGAAGTTGCTCCTAAGGAGCAATTTCTCCTCTTTTCCACAATATTTTCAATATATCTCTAACTTCAAGAGTCAAATAGCTTACTTATATATTTGTTAAATGTGGTTGTTCGAATTATTTTTTCCCAAATTCTGCAAATCTGATATGTCGAGGTACGGATATCTCGAAGTTTTTCAGAGTGTCCCTTGGAATTCGAGATAACGAGAATCGACTGTAAAAACACAGTGTATCGACACTGTTTTTCTTATTTTCCGGGAAAGAAGGAGAGTCAGTACTCCTAGACTATTATTTCCAGGAAGAGGAGTTGATTCTAAGTAAAATTGACTAATTTTGCTAAATTTATCTGAAGCGTGCATGCAATTCAAAAGTGTATACATATTTTGTAATCGAATTGCAATGATAAAGTAAAGAAGTAAGAAATAATTTCGTACAGAAGTTTGCTTAAGAAAGAAACTTAAGGGTGTCAGAAAACAATAACAACAATAATAATAGTAATAATAATAAATGCTACTACAGCTACTACTACTACAATTACTACTAAAATAATAATTAACATTTAAAGCGCTAAGCAAAATTGTAGCAGACAATTCTATTTTTTTATTATCATTTTCCGAGAAAATAAGACTTGACATTTCATGTTAATCGTTTGCTAGCCGATTCACATGAAATGTTAAGCCTTATTCTCTCGGAAAATAAAAATAAACAAAATATCGTAATCAGCACTTTAATAGTTAATAGGCTATGTTATATAAATATAGTTTATCCAAATAATCATTGCTTACCTCAATTAGTGACTATTACTCCTGTAATAATGATAACAGATATCTTATAATCTTTAGTTAAAATGTTATCATCTAACCTTTATAAACATATCTGAAAGTGACCTGACGTCACATAAACGCGTGATTCTGCATGTAGCATTGACCTAGATAGACAAACAACAGGTAAAATAAATGTCTTGTCAAAACGCGCGCGTGTCATTTGTAAAGCTAATTATTCAACCTTAAATTAATTTAAGGACTTTACAGATTTTCAACAAGGGAGAAAACTTTTATGACTTCATATTTGTTTTTCTGCATGCCGGTTCCCTTTTGATAATTGGTCTACCCAATCCACTTATGCCTAGTGTAAAAGAGACAATGGCAAACTTTGTAGACCCAGATCAGAACGCGGCGTGTGATCAGGGTCTACACGGTTTGCATTACATCAAGGAATTTCTATAAAACATGTTTATCATGAAAACTAACCAGGCAATCTATATGTGGAAATAGACTGGTCCAAATAGTTATGGTAGAAGAGTCCACTCGGCTTAATGGGTTAAAGGAAGGAGTTTGGCTCAACGGGAGGAAGCAAAGTCTGTTTAGACTACATCTCTTTTCAGAAAGGGATAAAACATTTTTACTGAGTTGCCTTCCCTAAGAATGTATCAGTTTTCCTTAAGACATATATTACATTGGCTGTATTTAGCCTGGAAACACTGCCAGCCTAGGTGTAACGCACTAGTCAGTTGTAACTATAGACTCTCCCCGCTCCCATTCCCCCAACTCTCCACTGCACGGCCACACCATCGGGGAGAAGCGAAGTTCTGCCCTGCCCTGCCCTGCCCTGCCCTGCCCTGCCCTGCAGACACAGGCAGATGGCAAAATCCCCTCACTTTGTCCTACCCTTCCCCACCCACAATACAAATGAGATCCAGAAAAAAAAGTATGCTATAACATCCGCTAATTCTGAGTGTAAAATCATAGCCTCAGTATTAGTTCGACCCTGCGGGACAACACAGTATTAAAAGTCTCGTGATTTTCCCCAGTCAGCTGTCGCCATATCCAGATGATTGGGGTCAGGGTGGGGATGGGGGAAGTGTTTATAAATGACAAAATTTAATAGCGATACAAAAATAAAAAAAAAAAAAAAAAAAAATCAGCAGACGACATGTTTACATATGTGTCTGATTTTCCCCAGAAAATAGGCTCTCGCATTTCATGCAATTTGTCTCTTAAAAAGACGTTTTGCATGAAATGTTATGGTCTATTTTCTGGGAAAAATAAAAAAAAAATCATCAAATTGTCGTCTGCTGAATTAGCCCAGAGAGTGGTAAAGCTTAAATGCATAAAGTACCTATAAAATAACATGTATCGAAACACAAAAGGACTGGAGACTAGTATTTTCCATTTAGTGATGGATAGACCCTGAGAGATGTAATAGTATACAGTTTTAATGGGTCGATTGTTTACAATCGTGCCATAGCATACAAACGCCAAACTTTCCTTAAGGAAGTTGTCCACGTGATTATCATTGACCAATGTAATCAAACCCCGCGTTTGACGTAATCCAGGTGACGGTTACTTAAAGCCGTGCTATTCTTGTCGCTATGACGTAAGGGTGCTGTTGATCAGATAGAGGGTATCTGTAAAACCTGGACTGGGACATTTTGGACATTGACAAACAGAGCAGACAGATCAGATGCCGTGTTCCACGGCGTCTGATCAGGGTCTGCACTGTTTGCTTAAATTACAAGAAGTTAAGGGTTAAATGAAACAGTCTTACGTCCCCGTTCAGTAGCATTTTCCCAGCCTACACTGAGAAACAATTGACCCACCAGTGCTGTCAGTACTTTGATTATTTTACTTCTGAGCATTACTGTTGTATGAAAACATTGACTCCCGTTAAAATGTTGTAAAATTAGTGACTTTGCTCATTTTAAGCGTTAACATGTTAGGTGATCAGATCAGATACCCTCTATAAGACACAAAAGCGTTTGGTAAAAAAAAAAAAAAAAACATCCTGAAATGATTTTTTTGTCAAGATAGGCTTGTTTCTACCGCGCCCCAACGACACACCCCCACCCCACCACCACCACCCCCTCGAAATCAAAATGTCTCTTTTCTTGTTTTCTATTTAACTTTTCCAGTCCTGTGGAACAAAAAAGGATGCAAACAGTATAGATCCTGATGAGACGGCTAATTTTGATCATCAGGATCGATCTACACTGTTTGTCATTCTCTTTTGATTTGTCTGAGATCCATATTTTGGAACAATAGTTCTGGTTTGGTGTGTAGAAATACAAACAGAAAGTTGCAAAAGTTGTCTCCCTTTTGATAAATGGCTGAAAATTGTAACTAGTCACCTTGCTAAGCATTGGCACGAGCACTATTTTGAGCAAGCGAACAACAAAACCTACAAAGACCTGTGTAACCAGCAAAGACTCAGATCAGCCTGTATATCCACCCAGTATGGCAAGGGTTCTTGTTTATCCCTTTTTGGACAGCCTGGGCTGTAGAAGGCGCATAAGATCGGCGAAAACTCTGATCACACTGCGCGGGTGCGCAGGCTGATCTGAGTCTTCGCTGGTCGCACAAGTCTTATTGTAGTTTTGTAGTGCGCTGGCTCATTTATAAATCTAACCAGGCATGCTATAGGACTTTTCAACAAGTGTGGTAACGCAGTGATTAGTTCACTGACCTCTGATGCTAGAGATCCCGGGTTTGAAACCTGGTGGTGGGAGGAATTGTTTTTGTCCGAACATGCTCCGTCATGATGTCACTACAGTACACGGTCCTTCGGGTGGCTACATGAACTGGAGGACCCGGTTCAGGGAGCCGAGAGGGTCATCGTCTATGCAGTTTAAAGACTCCAGTACTTAGACATTTTTTGCTCCTTAACCCTGGTCCTGCTGAACCCGGCCATGTTCTGCCTTTGCAAAAAGTATAGATCCAGATCAGTTGGCTTCTGAACTGATCTGGATCTGCACTGTTTGTCATTTAGTATGTGAATTTGTATCAACAACCCAGATCAATAATCTTGAAAAAAAATTAGAAGTGGTCGTGGCATCTTAATTTATTCAGCACGACAAGAGTTAATGGGCCATCTTTAAAACCGACTCCCTGCTAGTAATGATCAAATACGACTGACTGCAGGAAAGAAAGAAATAAAGAAAGAAAGGCATATTTCAGAAAGTCGTATTTGCTTGGCGCGATTACACAGAATAAGTAAATTTGCAAACTTTTGTCATAATTTACGAGGGTCGTGCAAACAGTTCTGTCACTAATAGACTTCCTTGGTTTTATCTAAGGTATATTTTAAAATGCTTCCCTGCACTTGAATGGTCTGTTGAATAGCTAACGATACCCGTTCATTTCGTGCAAATTGCTTTCCAACTGACCGAGTTATTTCAAACTGAAACTCAAACTGACCAACTTACTTGTTACATTGGAACATGGACCAGAAGACTGAAATTCGTAGCTATATTAAATGCCGCATTAGGCTTAATATAGATTCAACGCAGATATTTAATGAATTGTGTGGTATATATGGACCTTAGACCATTTCAATGCGCGTAGTATTTAGGTGGGTTAACGGCTTTAAAGCTGGGAAATTTTCTGTTGAAGATGATACCCGTCCTGGAAGGCCTAAAACCTGCATTGTTGTGTTTTAACGTATATATTGTGATACCGAATTAAATCAATCAAAACCTCTGTTACCAAGGCTAACATCGCTGCTGTAAAGATTGGTGTCGAACAGGACGCGCGATTGTCTGTCAAAGATATAGCTAATTGTACTGGCATATCAGAAGGCAGTATGCAAACAATTCTGAAAAAGCGTTTGGACCTGAGAAAGGTTTGCGTTAAGTGGGTACCTCATTTGCTCACTGAGGAGCAAAAGGCACAACGCCTTAAATGTGCCCGGAAACTTTTGAAAACATACAAAGGCTGTAAAAGTCGGGTTATTTCTAACTTGCTAACAGGTCATGAAACCTGGGTGCACATGTTTGAGCCACAAATAAGGGCTGATAATAAGCAATGGAAGCGGAAAGATAAAAAACGCCCATGTATTGCCAAGAGAACCATAAGTTCGAAAAAGATGTTGCACGCAATTTTCTTTAATTCAAGTGGGTCAGTCGTTTAAGTGCCTTGTCCGTCTGGTCATACAGTCACTGGCCGATTCTACAAGAACTCTGTACTGAAGAAAGTGAAA
The DNA here is from genome assembly GCA_964016985.1 of Anodontia alba. Classification (NCBI taxonomy): domain Eukaryota; kingdom Metazoa; phylum Mollusca; class Bivalvia; order Lucinida; family Lucinidae; genus Anodontia; species Anodontia alba. Next base: position 105,339,060 of record OZ024827.1, on the reverse strand, counting down.
GAGTTTTACAATAAGAAACGACCAAGCAAAGGTTGATCAGGAGTCCACCTTTTACATGACAACGCCTCCTCTCATAAGTGTGAGGTTGTTAAGTCTTTTTTGGCTTCTTAAAAAGAGGTGAAAGTTTTAAACCATCCACCTTATTCACCTGACCTGAGTTCCTGTGACTTCTTTTTATTTCCAAGGCTTAAGAAAATGCTTTCTGGAAATAAGTATACGTCTAGAAGTTCTGTTGGCAGTGCTTTCTATCAGTGTCTCCAACAGATACCAAAAGAAGACTATTTATCTGCTTTTCGCGACTAGGTAAAAAGGTTACAAAATGTGTTTCAGTAAAGGGCGAATACTTTGAAGGTTTGTAATAAAATATGTTTGAAAAAACGTAGCACTGAAGTAATCCGAACCCAGTGACAAAACTTTTTGCAAGACCTTCTTAATGCCGTAACTACGAGTATGTACAAAAAAGTTCTATTCTAGTCACTGTTTTTAAAAATAAAATAAATAATAAAATATTTTCACTTTTCCCATAGTAAAATGAATGTAGGGTAGGTAAATTGCAGGCAGATTTGCAAAAAGTTCATTTTACTATAGAAACATAGGTCAGACCAATATTTGGTCGTAAATCTAATTTTAGGGTAAATATATGAGAACAAAACACAGAAACAGAAAAGACAGTGGTTTCTGATAAGATATGGTCAATCAGAACAAAATATTTTCATTTGAAATAAAATATCAAGCCAAAAAAATCTTTCCGAGTATGTCGAAAGGACAGTAAATGGTGTAGTAGATGACAGGATACTAATTAATGAAAATAAATCGAAGTATACGTACTTACAAAAAGACTGTATCGTATGAAGCGAGAAGGTACCTGCGAGCACATGCAAAATGCAAGCGTTCAGATTATCTTGCGCGAGTCTCTTCAGATAGTAGACAAAACACGGGATACTTTTAAATTACGCCACAAAATGGTGAACGTCTGCAGGAAGTGATGTCAAAGCGCCAAAACGACGTTGATGTTATTGAACGCAATTAGGCCTAGACGTTTGTTTGTGTATAGGTTTCACGGCCCAGTCAACCCAACGTGGTCAGTCGAGCGCGGTCAGTTTACCTAACCACCCTTTTACTTGGCAGGCTTAGTCCTCAAGCGGTTAACCAGTATTGTGCACATTCGGTCGCCATAATTGACAACTGCCCGTCTTGAATCAGCCGAAGGGAGAGAATGACCATAGAATATATTTCATGATCAATCTCCACGAAAGAATGTTGCCGAACCGGCTGGGGTCGACCCGCATTCTCCTGCCTGATTACCAGTCGGACCGCATCCAAATGAGCCACCGAGGCTTAGACGTACTAGTGAAAATATCAAAAGTTAAAAGCGATTGCATAGACCAGGCCTCACTACAATGTATTGCGTAGTGATTATAATATATACCACACGCTGGATAAAACACCGCAGATTGTTCTTCAATCATTATATTATGCATCACATACTGGACAACACCAGATATTGCTGTTCTACTATTATATTACGTATAACATACTAGGCACAACGCCAGATATTCTACTATTATATTATGTATCAGACACTAGGCACAACGCCAGATATTGCTCTTCTATTATTATATTATGTATCACATACTGGACAACGCCAGATATTGCTCTTCAACTATTACATTATGTATCACATACTGGACAATGCCAGAGATTGTTGTTCAATCATTTTATTATATATCACATACTGGACAACACCAGCGATTGCTGTTCAATCATTATATTATGTTCACATACTGAACAGCTGTTCAGTCCATACATTATGTATCGCATACTGGATAACACCAGAGACTAATGTTCAAAAATTATATTACATATCACATACCGGACAACACCAGTCATTTTATTATGAATCACATACTGGACAACACCAGAGATTGCTATTCAGTCCTTACATTATGTATCACATACTGGATAACATCAGCGACTGCTGTTCAAAAATTATATTATGTATCACATACTGGACAAGACCAGAGATTGCTGTTCAGTTATTATATTATGTATTACATACTAGACAACACCAGAGACTACTGTTCAAACATTATATTATGTATCACATACTGTACAACATCAGAGATAGCTGTTCAGTCATTTTTTATGTATCACATACTGGGCAACACCAGAGATAGCTGTAGAGTCCTTATTTTATATATCACATACTGGACAACACCAGGGTTTGCTGTTCAAACAATACATTATGTATCACATACTGGGCAACACCAGAAATTGCTGTTCAGTCATTATTTTATGTATCATATACTGGACATCACTAGAGATAGCTATTTAAATATTACATTATGTATCAGATACTGCAAATCACAAGATATTGCTGTTCAGTCCTTATATTATGTATCACATACTGGACAACACTGGAGATGGCTGATCTGTCCTTATATTATGTAAAACATACTGGACAACACCGGATACTCCTATTCAAACAATACACAATGTATCACAAGCTGGACAACACCAGAGATTACTGTTCAGTCATTATATTATGTAACACGTACTGGACAACACCTGAGATTGCTGTTAAGGCTTTCTATTACGTATCACATACTGGACAACACCAGAGATTGCTGTTCAGATAACTCTTTTTACACTGTACTCTGACGTCACTTTATTATCTATTACATACCGGACACCACCAGAGATTGCTGTTCAGTCTATATATAATATATCACATACTGGACAGCACCAGAGATTGCTGTTCAATCCATATATAATATATCACATACTGGACCATACCAGGGATTGCTATTCAGTCCATATTATATCACATACTGGATAACATCAGAAATTGTTGTTCAAACATTACAATATGTGTCACATACTGGAAAGACTGCTGTTCCGTCATTATATTATGTTTCACATACTATAGATGCAATACCACAGATTGTCGGTTAATCATATATTATGTGCCACAAACTAGATACAATATTTGCATATTGTTTGCAACTTTTTGGGTAGATTGTTTACAATCGAGACATATTATACAAACCCCAACATTTCCTTAAGGTTGTTGGCCACATGATTATCATTGACCAATGTAATCAAACTTCGCATGAGACGAATCCAGGTAACGGTTATATTAAGCTCTGCTCATCTTGTCGCTGTGACGCCAGAGTGCAGTGTAAAGAGGGTTATCTGTAAAACATGGACTCGGACATTGGCAAACAGTGAAGACCTAGATCATACGCCACAGAACGCGGCGTCTGATCAGAATCTCCACTGTTTGCTTAAACTACAGGAAGTTAAGGATAAAATGAAACAGCCTTATAGCCATCCAGGGCCATTTTCCTAGCCTACATTCAAAGACAATCGACCCACCAAAGCTGTCAGTGCTTTGAGTACATACTATCGAAGAGTAATATGTATCACATACTTGTCTCACGGGATCTATAATCAGCAATAATTGTCTTTGGTACTTTTTAAACTAACATAATTTACCCACATTGAACTTAAATGTATTTTGTTGTTGTAGTTTACTAATAAGTATATCTGTCTAAATCAAAAGTATTACACAATATTTCACGACAGAATCGTGACTTGAAAATTTATTATGATGACTAATGCGTAATATTCATAACACACGATTTATGTATGTAGATCACATCAGATAGATTTACTCCAGTTGCAACATGCATCTTAATCATTTGAACCGCAACGTCATGAAACGTACCTACGGACATGTGCTCCCAGCGAAGATTCAGATCAGCCTGCGCATTCGCGCAGTCTGATCAGAATCTTCGCTGGGCGCATTTTGGATAGCCAAGAATGCAAAGTTTCTTCATGCGGACAATGGAGACTCAAATCAGACTACGCGGATGCGCAGGCTGATTTGAGTCTTCGTTGGGCGCACATGTCAGAAGGTACGTTTTCTGACATTGCGGCCCCTTTGTCTGTTTACTTTGTTTCTTTTCACAACTACCCTCAATATTCGGACACCTTTGAAACGTCTCTCTGTATAGATCGAACTTCAGTAGCTCGAATAATGGCTCGTTTAACATGGCTCATTCGAACAACTTTCTTATTCCCTTCGAAATCCGATAGATCAAGAAAACAAATACTTAGGGAAAATTCCTATTTTATCATGAAATTGTATGGTGTGTAATTAGAATTACCTCATCGAGGCAATTCTAACGAGTACACCCAACATACTATTATCGTTAAAGAGCTAAAGACTTCCCTAAATTATCGGCATTTGCTTCCTGACTTGGCGCCATGATTAACCCTCAGTGGCTCGAACTACCCTTGTCTCGAACAAATTCTCATGATCCTAAAGATATTCGAGCTTTTGAATTCCGACTGTATATCCTAAATTTAAAAAAAAAAAGTCCATTTGAATACTTGGCGTGTGTCTAAAAAGTGATGGATGAATAACAAGAGGTATAACCACTGGTCACACTCTTTGTCAACACCGTTTGCTCATCCTATTCCCTCCAACAATGTTGGATTATTACAGTTTATTTGTAGGGATGGAAGCGTTATACATAATTTGTTTAAATTTCACAAAATAATGATTGAATCAGCGCACGACAAAACCTACAATAAGACTTGTGCGACCAGCAAAGACTCAGGTCAGACTGCGCATCCGTGCAGTCTGAACAGTCTTTATTAATTACATCTGTCTTTTTAAGCCTCCGGGATATCTAATCCAAAGAGGGATAAACGAGAACCCTTGCCATACTAAATAGATGTACAGACTGATCTGAGACTTTGCTGGTCACACATGTCTTATTGTAGGTTTTGTCATGTGCTGGCTCAATTTTTCTTTTATAACAGTAATCTCATCAGACATATTGAACTTCGGTTATGACAGCATAAGTCTAAATAAGAGCGGGTATCAGGTATATAGTTTTTTTATTTCTCCATGAAAACATACGTGTACGTTGTTGGTACTCATTAGAAGCGCCTCGCTGAGGCACTTTTAATGAGTACCACAACATCTGTTTTCATGTAGAAATAAGAAAATATCAATACTTTTAGACTGTAAAAAGCATCTTATCAAGAGCTATGGACACGTTTTGGCCATTAAAACACATATACTATTAGTACTTACTACTTGGCCATTGACACAGTAGTGTCCAGACATCTTCCTTGAACGCCGCGTCTGATCTGGGTCTATACTGTTTGCCAATGTCCCATTTATGGGATGCTAGGCACAAATGGGTTAATATATTCGTGCGAATAGCGAGAGCCCAGACCAGCCAACGTATGCGTTCAGTCTGATTTGGGCATTTTCTATTATGTATTAATTCCGTTAGCGGGCAAGAAGGCCCTGATCAGACTGCACATGTGCAGTCTGATCAGGGCCCTCGTAGCCCGCGTATATGATAGGACTCTTTTCTCACGTTACGCAATAAATCATTTACTATTGTGGCACGGCGTTCACTTGTATAATGCCTTATTCCATTATTGTTTCACAGATTTTATTTTAACTGAAGGGAAGGATGTAAGTCTTCATTAGTGTCCTGGCGTATTAGTCTTGAACGATGAATTATTGAAATAACAACGTGTTGAACCATTCTCCAGGGACCGACTTTCAAAGAACCCTTACAGAATAATAACAAAACGGAACATGGTTTACGACTGGTGCGCCATCTGTCACGCTGTTAAATCAGAACAACGCCACTTAAATATCACTGATGTGTGGCGAGAATAAAGGAACATAATAGCATAAAGCAATTAAGGAACTGTGGCGGATTCTGATCAGTATTATGCAATAGTTATGCAAGTTATGCAAGTGATTGTCACACAGGTTATGAAAAGACAACTGACGCTACAGAGAACAACGAACACAGTTAAAATCAAGAAGCGGAAATAGGGAATTAGTACCCATCTGAGAACAACTGACCACAGGTCAGTCTGCTCCGTGGTAAGATGTTCTCAGACGGGTACTTACTCCCTATTCCCACCTGTTGATTTTAACTGCGTTCGTTGTTCTCTGTCGCGTTAGTTGCCTCTGGATAACCGGTGCCATCGTAGGCGTCGATTTTTCACATTTACAGGTTAGGGAACAGCCATAGATTCTCTGTGGAAGAGCATTTCTCACTCTAATTGATAATGATTATTTCATGAATTGATAAGAGCCATTAAGAAGCAATAAAACTCCAACATCATAATCTGAAGCTGACCCAAAGGCACCTGTAGATTTTCCTACACAGGAGAGAACGGATAGTCTATTAACATTGTGTTGAACAGCAGATGCAGACTATATTCAGCCAGCATTTATTCTTACCAGCATTTCAGACAATCAGATGCTTTTGTTTACTTATCTCATCTTACACAGCAGGCATGTCCATTTACTACTACAGGGATGTTTTTTTTTTGTTTTTGTTTTTGTTTTTTTTTTTGTTTTTTTTTCAGAAATAGCAATTTTACATGAGCCTTCTGCCACATCTGATCTGGGTATACACTGTTTGCTAAGAACTTTGGCATTATGCTTTATTGAGCCAATGGAAATCCAAGCACTACAAGCCTGCGGTTATTATTATTATTTTTTTTTTTTGTTAGACATTTAACAAAACCTGTCACCGGACAGGGTAGCCCGCCTGAACGCGCTTGTCATCATATAAAAAGAAACTTTACCATAAAACTTTAAACATTTTGTGGACGCATTGGTTCAACGCCGACAACACCGCCGCTGATGCTGGGGGTAGTACAATAACTCTTCATGCACTTCGTACATGTGAGCTAAAAAGTGTCATAACTCACAAATTATCACAATTCGCCCAAAAAATATTTGTTTGACATTTAAAAGCTTGTCATGTCTAACAAATTATCGAAATTTGACAATCATCAACATTACCAATTTGAATGAATTTGTCAATACTGAGTTAAATATTGCCACAGAAACAAAACTCAAAGAAACTTTTGGCTAATTTAATAAAAAAAAAATGTCTTTTTTTTTTTCTTTTTTTTTTTTTTTTTTTTGTTGTTGTTGTTGTTTTTTTGTTTGTTGTTTTTTTGTGTGTGTGTGGTTTTTTTTGGGGGTTTTTTTTGTTAGTTTTTTTTTTCCACAACACTGTAAAGCTAAAACTGGAAATGTAAGGGTCTGCTGCAAAATTAAGTCCACAAAGGCGCATAATTTGGTCAAATTTTCATAAAATTATACCAAAATTAATACAGATCATCTTCACGTTGGTCCTAAACTACCTGAAAAATTTCATAAGCCTAGCCTAAGCCATTCTTTAGATATTTTGCTCACAAGAATTTCCTATGCTAAAATACCTTAGTCCATAAAGTGGCATTATTTGATCAATGCACCAAAATTTAATCGTCTTCTTACATTGGTCCAAAACAGCCTGCAAAATTTCAAGAGACTAGCCTAGCAGTTCTTGAGATATTTTGCTTACAAGCTCTTCCTATGATAGAATGCCTGAGTCCACAAAGGGGCATAATTTGGTCAAATATTTATAAAAACTATATCAAAATTTAACCAGGTCAACTACACACTGGTTCCAAACTGCCTTCAAAATCTCAAGTGCCTAGCAAAATTGCTTACAAGCTTTTCCTATGCTAAACTGCCTGTCCACAAAGGGACATAATTTGATCAAATTTTCATAAAATTATACCAAAACTGAAGAGCCTAACCTGAGCAGTTTTTAAGATATTTTGCTTACAAGCTTTGTCTATGCTAAAATGCCAAAGTCCACAAGTGGCCATAATTTGGTCAGTTTTTCATAAAATTATATAAAAATTTAATCAGGTCAGGAACACACTGGTCCCAAACTGCCTGAAAAAAAATTTAAAGAGCCTAGCCCAAGCAGTTTTTGAAATGTTTTGCTTACATTTCCTATGCAGAATTGCCTAAGTCCGCAAAGGGCCATTTCTCTGCATCGAGAGGTCTGACCAAAAAACAATACAAATTTGCTATTTTTTCATAAGCAATCCACATATGAAATTTCAGAACCCCAGCATATATGGTGCCTTAGATATGATACATCCTATAAGATGTGACGGATGGTCTGATCTGATGCATTTTCAAACTTGTCTGAGATTTTATGCATGTCATTGTTATCTGCAAGTTTCATGAAGTTCTAACAAAAATGGAGCTACACTGATCACAAGGGTGATTATGGCGGTTTTTTTTTTTTTTTTTTTTTTTTTGATAATCAAGGGGATGTAACTCTGCTATCGCCGGTCCCATCTGACTCATTATCGAACTTTTCCGAAATTTTATGTAGTTGTCTGCAAGTTTCATGAAGAGCCAAAAAAAAATAAAGGAGCCACACTGTTCACAAGCATTTTCCTATAGTAAGTCTATGGTATCTATCAGTTGCCATAGCAACCAAAGTTCTGAAGCAATTTTCCTAGAATGCATAATTATGCAAGCAATCCTCTACAAAAGACATGCTACAGATAAAATTCCGTTGAGATCTGCCAGCAGGCTGCAGAGATATTGCATTTTGAAAGTGTGCATGACGGACGACGATGGAGGCTGCCATCCTATAAGCTAAAAAACTCCATGCCGACGCCGACGTTGATGTCAAAGCCAACACTAACAACAACATCAACTTTAAATGATAATGATATATGCACCGAAAACAGTACGTCCCCCTCCCGCTCCCCCTACCCCACCATCCCACAATCACCTACACGACTCCATGTGCACAGTGAATATTGAGACTAGCCTGCATATGCATACGTTCTAATAAAAAAATACACTTGACTTCTTCATGCTGACAATGAATACCCTGATTGGACTGTGCCAATGTACAAGCTGATCTGAGTTTTTACTGAACAAACTTGCAATATTGTATATGCACTTTGCTATGTCCCGGCTTATTGTTGCTTGTAATGTAGCATATTTTTCTGCTTATTCTTTTTTATGTAACCTTGGCAAACAGTGTCAACCCAGGTCGATAGTTGCTAAATGCAGTATTTGAGAGAGTCTACAATGTATGAATTTGTGATATAAAAGTTGAAAAGTATTACTGCTGTCAGATTCCCCTTAAACTGGAAATGGGCCTGCGCAGACAGTTAGGAAGAAGAATTCATTTGGCATAAATGGGTGACTATATAGAACAATAATGGGATAATAGTAGAAAAAATATCAGCTAGCCTTTGACACATGGTCTTCTGCTCTGTATATACTTTCACTTCATGGCTAATAACAAGACTTTCTTAACAAAATAACCAAAAACTGTATAGAGAACCCTTTTATTCTGTTTATTCTGTGTGTGATTTACAAACTGCAATGTGTTGGAATTTATCTGACTGAATTTCGGGGAACTCAACTAATTAAGAAAGGGCTAGCAGTTGCTCCCTGCTGTTTAATGGTTTCAGCTTCATTAGTAGCCTAGCTAACTACAATTTAATGATAAATCAGAAAAAGCCAAGAATCTATGGCTGTTCCATAACCTGTTTATGCAAATTTTATTCCATGGGGTATAGTTAGCTACTTTGAAGTGAAACGAAACCTAGTTTGTTGTTTTTGTCGTTGTTATTGTTAGTGGTGGTGGTGGTGGTGATGGTTGTGTGTGTGTGTGTGTTAGTGTGTGTGTGTGTGTGTGTGTGTGTGTGTTTGTGTGTTTAAATAGTTTATTGTCATATATTACATGACTACTCAAACTTGTCATTTATGTATAGACCGAAAAAATTGACCTGTCGCTGACCTTTACATTTAATATTCTTTAGGATAGTCCATTTTATATGGCAGTCAGAAAACCCTGCGTTTCACGTGAGGCAGTTCTTAGCTCACCTTTACAGGCTACACCTGTTTATGCAGTAAACATATACTGATAAATATTACAATCAAAAGGTTAAAGCAACAGATCTGTTTGGTACATACAACATGTAATATAAATATAATATAATGTTATTAATTTAATGTTTTCATAAAGGCCCTGTTACAGGTCCGCGGGCAGTCATATTAGCCGGAGGATTGCCTCGGGCCAATATAGCCATCCGAAGGCCAATGCGACTGGCCGAGGGCCAATTTAAAAAACACCCATTTCAAGATATTTTTATTAGTCAACTTTTTGTTTTCAACTTTTAAAGTGTTGACTGTCAATAAAACCTCTTTTTGAGTAGTTTTTGTTGTTGCTTGCTTCACCATGCAGTTAATTACTGCCTTTTTTTAATTATTGCTTTGCTTGAATGGCTAATCAGACTTGCTGTCTGCAAATGTAGCTCTAAACATCTGTAGGTATCTTCATGTACTCTAAGCACCCAACAAAATAAGTATCACTGTGTTTAAAGTCTCGTCGATTGGTTAATACCGTAAAATATTGGCCTGGTCAATATCGTTAAATACTGGCCCTCCTGAACCCCTCAGTTTTTAGCCCCCTAAATCAGAAGCAGTATTAGCCCTCTTATAAAGCACGGGCTAAAACCATATAGAAATTATGCCAAAAATTGCATTGGTATGATGCAGGCTGTTTGGCACATATTAGAACAATAATTACTTAGTTGATTAGTAATATATTGTTATTAAATGGGTGTTTTCATACTGGTCCTATTACAGATTCGAGGGCAGTCATATTGTCCTAAGAATTGTTGTATTGGCCCGATGCGAAACCGAGGGCCAATACAGCCATCCGAAGGCCAATACGACTAGCCAAAAAAACATCCATTTCATAACATTTTTTTTTATTAGTCAACTTTTTGTTTTCAACTTTTAAAGTGTTGAAAGTCAATAAAACCTCTTTTTGAGTAGTTTTTGTTGTTGCTTGCTTCACCATGCAGTTAATTACTGCCCTTTTTAAGTATTGCTTTGCTTGGATGGATAATCAGACTTCTGTCTGCAAATGTAGCTCCAACATCTGTAGGTAGCTTCATGTACTCTAGGAACCCAACAAAAGATGTATCACTGTGTTTAAAGTCTCATCGATTGGTTAATACCGTAAGATATTAGCCCGGTCAATACCCCTGCAAGCTGTTTGGCACATATTAGAACAATTATTATTTGGTTGATAAATTAAGAAAAAGCGGGGATATTGTTATACCCCGTCCGTCCATCCGTCCGTACGTCTATCACTCCATTGCTCCTAGACCATTTAAACTAGAATCTTAAAACTTTCACAGGCGATAGCCCTATGGATGAGGACTTGAGAAACGCATTTGGAATTTCGATGTGCACGGATATATGCGATGGCGCGCCATCGACTTGCTCTAGTAATATATTGTTATTAAATGGGTGTTTTTATATTGGCCCTATTACAGGTTCGAGGGCAGTCGTATTGGCCCAAGGATTGCCAATACGACTGGCCGAGGACCTGTAACAGGGCCAATGTGAAAACGTCCATTTCATGACATTTTGTAGAAATCAACTTTTTGTTTTCAACTTTTAAAGTGTTGAAAGTCAATAAAACCTCTTTCAGTATTTTTTTTTTTTTTTTTTTTTTTTTTTTTTGTTGGTCGCTTCACAATGCAGTTAATAACTGACTTTTTTTTTTAATATCGCTTTGCTTGAATGGATAATCAGAACTGATACCCAAATATAGTTCCAACAATTGCAAGTATCTTCATGTACTCTAAGCACCAAACTGAACAAGTATCACTGTTTAAAGTCTCATCGACTGTTGATACCGTAAAATATTAGCCCGATTAATACCGTAAACTATTGGCCCTCCTAAACCCCTCGATTTTTTAGCTCCTTAATTTTTGTAACTTTCAGTATTAGCTCTCGCACGGGCCAAAACCGTACAGAAATCATGCCAAATATTGCATTGGTGTGATGCAGGTACTTTGGCACATATTAGAACAATGATTACTTAGTTGATTTATAAATATTGAATAAAATCCAGGCTCCGTTTATAATGTGTCATAGCGCTTCAATCCATAAGTATTGATATTTTTCTTATTTCTCCACCATGAAAACATATGTTTTGGGTTCTCATTAGAACGCTTTATTATCATAAAAGCATGTATATGAAAAATTCGGCATTCAGCTTCAAACATAACAAAATCAGATACTCTCTTGGCTAATTCAGCAGACTACAAATTGATGATATTTTTCTTATTTATCCCAGAAAAAAGGATTTGACATTTCATGCATATTGTCTCCACTGCACTGGAGAAAATTTGCTTGAAATGCCAAATCCTGTTTTCTGGGAAAATATTGCAAAATGTCGCAATATTTGTTTGCTTTAAATGAGTACCCACAACATATGTTTTCGTAGAGAAATAAGAAAAATATTTACCTGATACCCGCTTTCATCTAGACCTGTGATGTGTTCAATGTTTCCGAGGGCAATCTTTATAGATGTTATTTCACAGCAAGCCTGTACAATATTCTTCATATATAATCCTTGACATTTCTTCCTTCCCTTCTCTTCACCTCGCCCGAAGTCACCAACCCTGCTCAGCCTGCAGTCCCGATGGAGCCTAAGCAATGCTATACGAGCAGCAATTGGGTCCGGAGCTGATGGTGGTGTCACCTCAAATCCCACCGATGCCACCAAATTCCCGGTCTTTCACAAGTCTCTGTCATCTATACAGGCTCTATCCGCAATGTATGTTGCTTACCAACAATACTGCAGGCGTTGTCCTAAGCCGGTGCCCAGCAAGGCTGTAGAATTACCTACAGATCTAATGCGTCACAATACCCCCGTCCCGTAACCCCTCGTTCTCATGACTTCGCCACGAACTCCAATTGCTCAGTATTTAAGTTCAGATCATTTACATATTAGCTCTTATCCTAAACTTTCGGACACGGGAACGCATTATCGTACTTACTCAAAAATTTTAACTTTGTCATGCTGAATAGATAAAGATGCCACGCCTACTTCTAAATGTCAACCAATCAGATTCCTTGATCCAAATTGTTGATATAACTTCACATACTGAAATGGCAAACAGTGCAGATCCAGATCAGTTGGCTTCTTCAGTAGCCAACTGATCTGGATCTACACTGTTTGTAAAGACAGGGTATATCCGGGTTCAGCAGGACAAGGGTTAAGAATTCAATTAACTATCTGGTGATATGATATGCATTCAAGATGTAGGTTGAATGACAAACAGTGCATTCTCTCATACTAAACTACTCTAAGAGGGAACGGTTACACTTTTAGGGGAGATAATTCAGTGAAAATTGGTCTACCTCCATTCTGAAAAGGAGTCTTTTCTATAAGAAATAAAATTTGCTTTCATATATCCAGTCTCCTTAAAGGATATAGTTAGATCTGTGTCTATACAGCTTGCGTAAACACGACTGCGTAAATATTAATGAAAAATAACACAGTCTCGGGCAAAAGAATGGCTCGTGAACTGTCCACATTGTCTACATTACGAAAACACGCCTATACAAATACATTGTTAATTTTACCGCCGAAAGAACGAAAATATTAAGATGAAAAATTGTGATATTTTTCTTATTTCTGCTCAAAATATAGATTGTGGGTACTCGTTAGAACCGCCTCGGCGAGGCGGTTCTAACTAGTACCCACAATCTATGTTTTAGGCAGAAATAAGAAAAATAATGTATACCCCTGTAAACCCAAGTTTTGCTATATAAAAGTGGGGTTCAAAGGGGTCAGAATTATATAGGCAGGTTTTCGTGATGACAAGTATTTAATGTCGTCAACATTCTTTCGTGGAGATTGATCATGAAATATTTTCTACGGTCATTCTCTCCCTTCCGCGAATTCAAGAAGGGCAGTTGTCAGTTTCTGGCGAAAGAATGTGCACAATACTGGTTAACCGCTTAGAGGACTGAGCCTGCCCAGTAGAAGTGAGTTTAGGTAAACTGATCACGCTCAACATGACCTCACTAGGTTGACTGGGCCGTAAAACCTCAACACAAACAAACAAAACCTCAATATCCCCAATTGAAAATAAAAATATCAGTACTATGCTGAAGTACAAAACAAAGCTTTCTGGTCTCCATACAAACACTTAACCCTTGTCCTGCTGAACCCGGATATACCCTGTTTTGCAAACAGTGTAGATCCAGATCAGTTGGCTTCTGAAGAAGCCAACTGATCTGGATCTGCACTGTTTGCCATCAAGTATGCAAATTTATAACAACAATCTGGATCAAGTAACCTGATTGGCGGAAAATTAGAAGTGGGCGTGGCTTCTGAATTTATTCAGCAAGAGAAGATTTAAGGGAATAGGATGCATTTGGTACACATTCCAACATTTTGTACAAGGGAAACAACTTTTGTGGCTTTCTGTTTGTTTGTGCACAATGACCACCTTCTAAAAACTGGGCTCTATTCTATAGGAAAGAATTTGTTCTCACTGGAAGCAAAAATTTTTCTTTTCGAGTAGACCCCTTTTCAGAAGGAGACAAACCAATTTGAAAGATTGGCCTCCTTTGAAAATGTTTCAATTTCACCTAATAACAGCCACTTTGACAGCAAACTAATTTGAAAAAAAAAATGTCCTTTAAAAACATATAACAAATCAAAAGATAGATGGTTTGAATATTGTTGATAAAGAATCATGAAAAAAAAAAGACATTATGAAAACAAGCCTATTCAAATATACTGAAAATTTTACCACGAAAATATGAATTCTTGTCTGATGGTCCATCAAAAGTTGCTATATTTTAGAATAGGTTTTCTATTCAACCGACGTTGTACGAAGTCATTGACACAATACTTTAGGGGAATGGATACACTTACAAGGGAGGCAACTTTGTCAAATTGTTTGTGTCTCCTTTCTGAAAATGTGTCTACTGTACAAGAACATTATAGAAAAGAATAGGAGCACATTCTTCCCTTTTAGAGTAGACCCCTTTTCAGAAGGGATTTGGTGTGCGGGAAAGCAATCACGAAGTAGCAGAATTTAACTCCCTTGTAAAATAAAAAACACTGCAAGCACTGCACCATGCCCCGTCACTGTACTTACATCAAGTAAGTGCCATAACTCTGTCAAAAATAAAATGTGTTCTACATATTATCTTATGTTACTTTACATTTTTGCAAGGCTTCAAGAAAATCTCTGAAACTGTTTTCAAGTTATAGAAAAGGCACAAGTCTATGACGTGGATCACTATTAACAATGTTCAAAGGGTGGTAACTCCAAAAGCAGGTAATTCTATTGCAGAGTAAATGTTCTTGTGTTTTGCATATTGTATCACGGTGATATACATTTCTATAAAGTTTCAAGAAAATATCTCGAACAGTTTTCAAGTTACAGAGTGGACACAACTATATAACAGAAATCCCTATTTTCACAGTTCAAAGGGCCATAACTCCACAAGTAGGATATCCAGAGTTACAGTTCTTCTATTCTGCATCTCGTCTCATAATGTTTTATATTTGTCTGAAGTTTCATCAAAATATCTGGAACGGTTTTTTAACTTACTTGCGGATCCGAGTACATAGTAGAAATGGCTATTTTCTATATCTACTATGTTATGTTCAAAGGTCTGCATCACCAAAAGAGGTTAACCAGAGTTACAATTAATGTGTTCTTCATGTTTGTCTCAAGGTGCTTTACATTTGTGAGAAATTTCATAAGATTATGTTAAAAGGTTTTCAACTTACAAAGCGGACACGAGTACATGATAGAAATGGCTATGTTCAATGTTCAAAGGACAATAACTCCAAAAGTAGGCAATCAAGAGTAACGGTTCATGTGTTCTGCAAGTCGTCTCATAGTGCTTAACATTTGTGTGAAGTTTCGTGAAAATATAGAGGGGACACGAGTACATAGTAGAAGTGACAATTTTGTAATATTTACTATGTTCAAAGGGTCGCAACTCCAAATGTAGGTTAACCAGAGTTACGTTTTTGTGTTCTGCACGTTGTCTCATGATGCTTTACATTTGTGAGAAATTTCATAATCACTGATCTTAAACGGTTTTCAACTTACAGAGCTGACACGAGTACATGGTAGAAATGGCTATGTTTAATGTTCAAAGGACAATGGCAAACTAGAGTTACGGTTCGTGTGTTCTGCACGTCTTCTGATAGTGCTTTGCATTTGTGTGAAGTTTCGTGAAAATATCTCAGACGGTATCAGAGTTATGGAGCGGACACGAATGATGGAAGCGCTGACCGACGGACAAACATTCAAAATTTCGGAGGGTATAACATAATACCCTCAACACTTTTTGTAGCGGGGCATAAAAATGGCTGAAATGCTATAAAGTCCCCTTAAGATAGCAATGCCTTGGGAAAGCTATGTTTCGTGACTGTGGACTTCCTTGAAAAGCTTTATTTGAGCCACTTCATTTCAAAACCAACAAAATGGCATGTGCGCCCAGCGAAGACAGATCAGCCTGGGCATCCGCCCAGTCCGATCAGAGTCTTTGTTGTCCACATGAAGAACGTTTTGGTCTTTAACTACCCATTGAGTGCACAGCAAAGATCCGATCAGACTGGGCGGATGCCTGGGCTGATTTGAGTCTTCCATTACGAAAACAAGCCTATTCAAATATATACTGAAAATTTTACCACAAAAAATGAAAATTTTCAGATTAAAAATCAGATATTTTTCATAATTCTGCTCAAAACATAGATTGTGGGTACTCGTTAGAACCGCCTCGACGAGGCGGTTGTAACGAGTATCCACAATTTATGTTTTTGAGCAGAAATAAGAAAAATAATGTATACCCGTGTAAACCCCAGTTTTACTATATAAAAGTGGGGGTTAAGGGGGTCAACATTATATAGGTATGTTTTCGTGATGGCTGGACGCACATCTATTTTGTTGGTTTTATAATGGGGTGGCTCATTTATGTTCTGCAATGTCAAAATCTAATTCGAAGGCAAAATTTTATTCGGGGTCAACTTCAGCAAACTGTTTTGTCTAGGTTTCAAAATTCATACGAAACTTCAGAGTCAGTGAAACATTAACTTTTTTACCCTTGAGTTTCTGATTGTTGTTGTGCGGATTTTTAACGCTACCAGGCACCCCAGGCACATAGAGGCAGCGGCGATTGCTATGATGTACATGTATTTGTACAGCCTTGCTTTCATGGATCACCCATGCACACTTGGTGCCGCTGTCTGTCACCAAACGCCGCCCTGTCCACTTTATACTCAACCTAGGGCACGTCGAGTATGAGCTAGGCGTACTAATGGTCTGAAAATTATCTCGACCCGAGCGGGATTTGAACCCACGATATCCCGCTTGAAAGTCGAGTGCGCTAACCATTAGGTCAACCAGCCCACAGTGGAGCCTTCTGTCTTTAAATTTGGACAAACCCATGGTTGCGAACAGGTATGTTAGACGAAAATCGTAGTGTAATAAACAGTGCAGGGACTGATGAGTCGGTTCGTTATGAGCTGTCTCGTCTGGATCTGCACTGTTTAAAAAAGTACAGTGAACCCTCTTTATACCGACACTCGATACAACGATAAAATTCGTTATAATGACAATTTGAATGTCACGAAATCTTCGCTCAAGAGGTGACAGTTAAGTTACTTATGCAAGACTTATTACATTTAAACTTCAAGCAACATATGTTTTGAGTATTTGTTAGAATCGCCTCACTGAGGCGATTCTAACAAATATCCAAAACATATGTTCTTTGGGAAAATAGGAATTAAAACAATGTCTTTCTTACATATCATTCCGTCTATTAATGATTCTTTACAACAGCTAATTCATTTTAACGGCAGCATCTTTGGGACCAAATGTTGTCTTTGTAGCGAGGGTTCACTGTATCTGTTTTAGCCTGCGGGGCTGAAAGGATTCAGAGCTTACCTACTTAAAAATAGACCCAAGAAATGCTACAATTACGAAGCACAGCCCTCCCGAAGCACCAAGAGAAGGCATTACGAAAACATGCCTATTCAAATATACTGAAAATTTTACAATCATAAAAGGGAAATTTTCAGATAAAAAAGTTCTGATATTTTTCATATTCATGCTCAAAACATATTGTGGGTACTCTAACGAGTACCCACAATCTATGTTTTTGAGCAGAAATAAGAAAAATAATGTACACCCCTGTAAACCCTAGTTTTACTACATAAAAGTGTGATTTAAGGGGGTCAAAATTATATAGGCATGTTTTCGTGATGGAGAGATGAGGAACGAATAATGACAAAGCAAACGTCATGTATGAAAAGACAGACGCCCAAAGACAGAACTGAAACAGCAGAACCGCATCGGAACGGTCAGTAGGAACATTACGGTAGGGCTCAAGTCAGACAAAGCATTCATTTTTCTGTAGTTTTATTTTTATATCTACATGTCACTAAAATAAATCTACTTCAAAATACAGTTTGCATCTATCAATGAAATGCTATATGGAAGAACTATCAATGTCTAAAACAATGTCTACTATTATTATAAAGTAAATAAATTTGTATCAAAATATAGTAAAAACATCGTAAAGGTCACTTTATACAAGTCTAATACCATATTTACTCTAAATACTGGGACACTTAACTCCTTGCCTTAAAATTTAGACAAGTCCATTTTACCACCTCTGAGTTTACCACAATCATGCTGATTTTCTGAAAAGCTGGATGAGCGGCAAACAGTGTAGACCCTGATCAGACGCCGCGTTCTGCGGCGTCTGATCTGGGTCTACACTGTTTGCTCAGGTTTGTTTGTACCAATTCTTCTGTATCAATGTTTAGGGTAAATACGGTACTTCTAGTCTAATATTAGGCACACATCTTGGGTAAAAACCCATACCACCTGCCATTTAAATACACGTGTCAATATACCCACCGACTGTCACCTGTTCCGAAAGGTCAACAGTTTTCAACGATACTAGAAGCGTTCTATCTAGCTAAAACATACTTTATCACATTCGCTGACCCAGATCAGACCATCAGATATATTTGATCAAACTGCGTATTTCTCGCAAAATGGACGAGTCCTATACAGAATCAGTAGAACGAGAGATATAGATTCATATTTCATAACGCATATGAACAGCCCGATCTAAGTCTATGCCGTACAATGCGTTTGCGAGAATGTTTTATTTTCCTTGGTGCGGTTCAAAATTATAGCGGTTACATTTTTTTCCGTGTCACCTACCCAGCTAGCATTCTTCATAAATCTACAGCGGACCGTTATCGGCCCGTCAGCTATCCTGACGGGCCGATAACGGCCCGCTATAGATTTATGTAGAATGCTAGCTGGGTAAATTCGTAGCAGATGACATTATCTTTTTTTGTATTTTTTTTCAGAGAAAGTATACAGCTTAACACTTCATGTAAATCTAACAGACATTTCGCATGAAATGTTACACTTATATTTCTTAGAAAAATGAAACAAAAGAATTGGAATGTCGTCTGCTGATCATGTGACTGGCGCATCGAGTGGTATTAGTATGATTGGCTCGTATTTATTTGTAAATCATGTTACAAATCACAGGCCAAAAAATACGGGAGTTCGGTCATTGACCAAGTGGACTGATGGGCCCGAGATCGCGTAAAGACAGTCGCTAAGCAGCTCTGAATGAAAGATGATTCAGCAGAGAGAGAGAGAGAGAGAAGCACATATAGCCGTTTCTTCATCTTGGTTTGTCTCATGTATTTCTCTCGGAAAAAAACTTGAAGATCATCAAACAGCAAGAAAAAAAAATAAATAAATAAAAAATGTTTCACTCGTTTCGGACTCTTACAAAGTTTCAGATACATTTATCTAGTTTCACCAGCTTACAGATCACTTGAAATTTTTTTTATCATAAGTGACGGAATTCGCACCTGTGGGTTTCATTTGAACGAACGCACGTTCGTATTAAATATTAAAAATGGCGCGTGCCGTGCTAAACACCGCGTCGAAATTCTATTCAGTTACGCTTGAGTAACGGACACGTGACTGACATGTTGCTTCAAACGGCAGGTGGCATTTGGGGGAAAACAAACAGGTTACAAAGGGGATGAATGTATTGCATTTCACAATCGATATCACATCAAAGTGCAAAATAGGGAATAAAAATACGGGGTCCCTGATTGAAGATAATTTATGTACATTTGAATTAATTTCAAGCTTCGGTATCAATGTAAACGAGAGAAAAGAATTAATTTGGGTATCTGAACCTCATTTTATTTTTAATATCTTAAGAACAGATAAATCTAAATATCCTTTTAATGTTGTCTCTAACTTGCTTAAAGAAACCCAAGTACGAAAGTCAAATTTGTCTGTACATAGCATTACGAAAAAACGCCTATTCAAATATACTGAAAATTTTACTACCAAAAAAATGAAAATTTTCAGCTAAAAATGTCTGATATTTTTCATATTTCTGCTCAAAACATAGATTGTGGGTACTCGTTAGAACCGCCTCGACGAGGCGGTTCTAACGAGTACCCACAATCTATGTTTTAAGCAGAAATAAGAAAAATAATGTACACCCCTGTAAACCCCAGTTTTACTATATAAAAGTGGGGTTTAAGCGGGTCAAAATTATATAGGTATGTTTTCGTGATGGTTAAGGGATGTCCTCGGTGTCTTTAAATTTGAACAATGATAATACATGTACTTCACAGTTATAGGATTTTGCCTTTTAAAGAGGATTTTGAGAATACAGCTCCCTGGATAAAATCTTCATACTGTCATTAAACGCAAAAACGACAGTATTTATATTACAAATTCGGAAAAGTTTGCAGTCTTCGTTGTCCGCATGAAGGAACTTTTCATCCTTGGCTGTCCAAAATGCGCTCAATTAAGCCTGCGCGAATGCGCAGGCTGATCTGAATCTTCGCTGGGTGCATATGTCCGACGGTACGTTTTCTAACGTTGTTGCACATTTAATTCCTTGTATTACAGAAAACTTTATATTAAAATATGTACATGTAGCTTGAAATTAGCGCCACTGTAAGAAAAAATGGAACAGACCATTGCTTTTTGGACGAAATGACCATTTTCATCAGTAAAACATATTACTACAACTACATAGACAATGACTTGTTGAGAAAAATACGGTGATCTGCTGAAAAAAAAATACTGTCACAACAGAAAAAAAATAAAAAAGAATTACACAGAGGACTGTTGATATCTTTTGTATTCTTGAATCAAGCAGGATTCAGAATTCTTTCAAGAGAATTTAATTCCAATATTACTGGTAATCATTCGATCAGGGACCCCTTCGACAGCTGAAAATTCAAAATGTGCATATTACCTTCAGTGCATAAATAAACCTATGTTCTAGCACTTGCTTCGTACATAACTCTAGACTTCCCAGTGGGCACGTGACGTTCATACAACGTCGCATCAACGTCGATGCAAAGGCATGACGTGGCATCGACGTTGTTTAACGCTGCGCGCACGCTGGGCTTAAAGCGACGAACAAAATTTGTAGGAGACGACATTCTAATTTATTTTATCAGTTTTATTTATTTTTTTTAATTTTTCAGTGATAATAAGTCTTTGACTTTTGACTTTTTATGTGAATTGTCTGCTTAGCGACATTTTTTTTTTCTGAAAAAATAAAAAAAAAACTATCAGAATTGTCGTCTGCTGCAGTTTTTTAGGCGCTTTAAGAGTTAACATAGCTCTATAAAACCATATATCAAATATATTTCTAGTCTCCACACAACAAGGGCCAAAGCTCTGTATATCGGTAAAAAAATTCAAGAAGTATATGCGGACACTTGGCGGTAAGATCAATGAACGTCATTAAGATTTTTTGACTGAACAAGTGCATTGCAATAGAAACAGACGGATAATTACTAACCATTACGCCACACAGGGAAAGCCAAATTTGGGAATTCCATGCTTCATCCTGGCTAGTAAACATTATTAAGGGGTACTGGTATACTTTCAGGGGAGGCAACTCTGCCAAACTAGTTTTGTCTCGTTTTTAAAAAGGGTCCACTCTGAAAGGGAAGAATTTGCAAATTCTTTCCATTTTAGGGTAGACCCCATTTCAGAGGAACGCAAACCAATATTGATAGATGCTTCCCTTGAAACTTTAGCCATATCCCTTAGACCACGTGACCAGAAACAGGAAAAAATATTTTGTGGTACATGACTTAAAACTGATATACAAGTATTGCACAAGGAAATAAATATGAATATATATATATATGATTCACAACGTCAGAAAATATATGCGCCTAGCGAAGATACAGATCAGCCTGCACATTCGCGCAGTCTGACCAGACTGTTCCTTGGGCGCATTATGGCTAGTCAATGATGCAACTTTTCTTATGGACAATGAAGACTCCGATCAGACTGCGCGGAGGCACAAGCTCATCACGAAAACATGCCTATATAAAGTTGACCCCCTTAAACCCCACTATATAGTAAAACTGGGGTTTACAGGGATATACATTATTGGTCTTATTTCTGCTCAAAAACATAGATTGTGGGTACTCGTTAGAACCGCCTCGGCGTTTTTGAGCAGAAATATGAAAAATATCAGAATTTTTATCTGAAAATTTTCAATTTTTTTGGTGGTAAATTTTTCAGTATATTTGAATAGGCATGTTTTCATAATGAATATGGTTCTTCGTTTGGCGCACGTGTCAGAAGGTACATTTTCTAACGTTCAGGGACATATATATTGGTTTCAGATTGCACAAAGTAAAATATAAAAATTAGCATATACCTATTGCACAATAAAAACAAGCTAAATATGTGGAAATATAGTTTGCTCGTTTCTAAACCATACTGTTTGGAAAAAATAGAAGAAAATCAAATAAATAAATAAATAAAATGTCGTCTGCTGATATCTAAATTCAGCAGCCAAACAAATTACAAATATGCCAGTTTTATTGCACAGACTTTATGTACAAATCTTGTTGATACATGTTTGTAGTTTAAACAAAGTAAAATAAATGATTTTGAAACAAATACAAAGTAAAATAATTGATTTTATACAAATACATGTATTTTTACACAAAAAATCAACTTAATTCCTTAGCATGCTTGTCCTAAAATTTTGATTAGGTTTACATTACGAAAACACGCCTATTCAAATACATTGAAAATTTTACAACCAAAAAAGGGAAAATTTTCAAATAAAAAATTCTGATATTTTTCATATTCCTGCTCAAAACATAGACTGTGGGTACTCGTTAGAACCGCCTCATTGAGGCGGTTCTAACAAGTACCCACAATCTATGTTTTTCAATAAAATAAGAAAAATAATGTATACCCCTGTAAACCCCAGTTTTACTATATAAAAGTGGAGTTTAAGGGGGTCAAAATTATATAGGCGTGTTTTCGTAATGTTACACTACATATCTGTTGATATGTCTATAAAATTGCTGGATGAGTGATAAACAGCGCAGACCTGATCAACGTCGCGTTGTGGATCTACAATGTTTGCTCAGGGTTATCTTCCCCTATACTTCATACGGTAAACATATTCTAATGAGAAATAACGACGTGCATTAAGGGTGCCTAAAACCCAGCTAGCATTCTACGTAAATCTACATCGGGCCGTCATCGGCCCGTCAGCTACCCTGACGGGCCGATGACGGCCCGATATAGATTTACGTAGAATGCTGACTGGGAATTTGCTGAAAAGATCGGTGGGTTAATCATGTGCTTTTCCATGTAATCATTTAGTAGAATGGTTGTAGTTTACAGTTTGGGTACTCTTTTTTTTTAAAAATGGCCACTTTCTGAACTATAAATAGACATTAAATTTTGGAAAACAGCTGCAAAAAAAAACAAACACACACACACACACACACACACACACACACACACACACACACACACACACACACACACACATTTTCAGCATTTTCAACAACCTGCAACTCTTTGCAAGTATAGAGCAGCACACTTGAATACCAAAAATATTGAAATATGTTGAAGCCTGTGATAAGATCTACAACATATATCATTATCTTTTTGGTATTCAGGTATGCTTTATACCAGCCAAATGTTGAAAGAAATGTCAGAAATGGCATATTTTCCTTTATTTTATCAAACGCCCCATAAATCCTTCTATATAACAATCCCAAATCAATACAAAATCCTGAAATCGTTATCTACATAGAACAACCCCAAATCAATACAAAATCCTGAAACTCAAGTCATTTATGATCAAACACACACACACACACACACACACACCACACACACACACACACACACACACACACAAACAAAAAAAACATTCTGATTCTGGCACAACTTTCATTTCTGGCCATTTTTTTTCATGCATTAGCAATGTAAAATTAATGATATTGAATTGTATAGATTACATAGCTGAGACTAAACTTTGACCTCATATAGTTTTCCTTAAGGGGACCTGACATATATGCCCATTTATATTTAATGATAGGCTTGGATAAAGGCACAAAATATGTAGAGATTGTCTGTTCAGAATGTTGGGTAAGGGGGGGGGGGGGGGGGGGGGGGAGGGGCGGGGAAGGCAAACTAGGCCTTAATGCACGTACTACTTAGCTTACATCCCCTTTCTACAATCTTATTTGACTGACAAGATTATAACAGTAAATGCAAGCAATAAAGTTTGCTTAAATGATGTTGGTGTATATTGCACAATCGTTCTTTAAACTGAAAATAGTGAATAATATTGCACAGCTATTTATTATAATAAACACAATGCTAAAAAAAGTAGACCAATGAAAAAAGGTAAATAAGATTTAAGTATATTGCACGTATTTGTGTACATAACAAATTGATCACGTTTGGGTGTATATCCAAAAGTCGGATGAAACGGAACTGGTTAACACGAAAATAACCTTTTTACGTTGTGAATGCGAACAGAGTAAGGGTACCCAACTCTGCACGTAGCAAGGCTACGCACACAAAATTTATTATGTTATCATTGCATAATTCCAACTCAACAGACTTCCAAATATTTAGCGCAATTAGATTGGCTACACAATTCCAACTCAACAGGCTTACAATTATTTAACGCAAATAAACTGACTGAAAGCAATTTGAAAACGAGACTCATTCTTCGACAAATCCAATGAGCAGGAATCCCGGAACTATTTTCTTCGCGCAAATTTCTAAAATGAGCTATTGTACTCATATATTCGACATAAATATGGCTTAGTTTGAATGTTAAGAAATCATTTTTTTATTTTTATTTTATTTGTGTATTTTATTGATGTGTAAACGCCGGTAAATTGCTAACAAACTTATTAATTAAGGCTGGTACAATTTATCAGATAATCGATTAACTGATCGATAAATACCACAAAAAGATTATCGTTACAGATTTGCTAATAATCGATCATTTGATTTCTGTGTCTGTTACTTTCCGTATTTACCCATGTATTCAAACATCTCAACTTCTTACCTCACTTTATCTAAAATTTGAATAAGTACAATTTACTACCAAATGTTGTGTCTAAAAACAGCTGGATGAGTGGCAAACAGTGTAGACCCTCATGAGACGCCGCGTTTGCGGCGTCTCATCTGGGTCTACACTGTTTGCTCAGGCCTGTCTGAGCAAATACATACAGTTAAGTATAACATATGGTAAGAGTCGTGTTCAGGTAGAAAGGTAAAATCATGACCAAATCTTCAGTGATTACTAATCGATTATCGATCACAATGATATGACTGACAATCGATTATCTTTTCAGCTCTGATTAGCCAGACTTATTATTCAGTATTCAGTTTGTGAGGAATTCACCGACATTTACACATCGAAAACATCCACATAAATGAAACTCATTTCTGTAATACATGCATCGTGCTACAGTCGTTTTAAATAAAATTTAAATGTTGAATTAAGAAGATAAGGATACTCTTCTCATAAAACTGTGAATTTTAAATATAACTGGCAACAGCTGATTTGTCAAACCAGAATGCCACATCTATCTTAAAACAACTGAATAAAACAAATGCTTATTCACCCCTTACAGCCTACGTCATATCGATGATGAATACTGACACGTATTTTCGACAGTAATTAGTTTCATGGAATCTTGTTGAACTAATCAGAGTTTAAAAATTCAAAATATTCCCTTAGTGCACCGAATTCTCTGTCATATGGACTGTTGTCTTTCAATATGGACTGTCTGCTTTCTAAAATTCAGGCTTCTGAAACACAATGGATGTTCAGACACTTCGATCATCCATGTTGATATTCAGTAACACCACTTCAGCAGAATTTGTCGAAGTATCTACAATAACTAGAATATTTATTTAGTTCAAACTTTCGGTTAAAAACAGTACAGTCGACTATCGTTATCTCGACCTCGCTTATCTCGAATAACCGCTTATCTCGAAGTAAAAATCTGGCCCCTGTTTTAACATGGAAATCTAACAGCAGGTTACAAAATATTGTGGAAAAGAGGGGAAATTGCTCCTGAGGAGCAATTTCTCCTCTTTTCCACAATATTTTTATATAGCTCCTACTTCAGGCGTCAAATTACATATCAATTGTAAAATGTGGTTGTTCGATATGTTTTCCTCAAATCTGCAAATCTGATATGTCGAGCTTCGGACATCTCGAAGTATTTCAGAGAGTCCCTTGGACTTCGAGATAACGAGAGTCGACTGTATTAAAATGGTTATGTTTCGTGCACATAGTAATTTTCCACTGCATTATATACTCTGTGATTTTGCCATAAATCCGAACAAATGTTACAGTCGCAGCTATGTGCATGTCGCCATGTTGATCACGTAGGTTATTGGCCTCGAATTAGTACGCTATTCTCCGACTGCTCATATTTAGTAGTAGCGATACATATACATATGCAGACTATGTGAATGAATACATTTTGGCTTTGTCTACGTATTGCTGTAAATGTAATTGTCATTCAATCAATAAAAATTACATCTAATGCATATCGTTCAAACCCGTTCCTACAGACGAACAATTAAAACCCTCCTTCACTATTGTATGAACTCGGGCCATGATAGTAACTATATATCCTATAGTCTAAAATAGTGTAACTTCTCTAAGTATATTACATATTCGTTGATTTGAAACATGCACACGAAGATAAGACATCTTCGACATTATAAATTAAAAAAATTGCATTATTACAAAGAATGAAGAAATGAATACATTACATGATCATATCCCATATTTTCGAAACTTTTGAGCAAAAGTGTGAAAAGTTATACTTTGGACACATGAAATGAACGCTTCCAGTCTCCTTCTTTCCCTTTTTATAATATTGTGGTGAAGGATGGATTCTAACGTGTTCATTTCGTGGGCGTGTTCATGTAATGTAAATATCAACATATCAAGATATAAACTAATCATCAAAAGCATCAATTTTAGTTTCTGGTGAAGAAACTATGAAAAACAAAACAAATATTTTAAATAAAATGCAAAAGTAACAAATCTTTCCTTGGCCATAACTCCATACGAGACGATATTTTGGTGGTAATTGCAATGTGAGAAGAGGGCCTTTATTCCAGATGCGGGCAACGAAGGCCCAGATCAGACTGCGCATTCGCGCAGTCTGATCAGGGTCTTCGATTCCCGCTTTCAAAATCAAACGGCACTACAGAATATAACAACGAACAGAGAATGCTCTGATCAGACTGTGCGAATGCGCAGACTGATATGAGCATTCGCTGTTCGCATATGGCATAAGGGCATTCTTCATGCAACTTGCGCATCATGCATACCTCAAATAGGGATTCTAACCATAAGAACCATAATGTATGCTTTGTGGAAAAATGAGAAGGTCTATATCTGGAGTTAGCCAGGTTTACACGTTAATAAATACATTTTTCTCACATTACTGTAGTATTAATCTGATATGAAATCAAAAGACTTCCTTTCTTTCTTCCAATATCTTTCTGAAGCTGCACATGAAAGACACAACCATAATGTTCGTGATAATAAAGCTTCGATAAGTTCATGAGCCGTTTAGTTCATATGTCTAATCTTTGGCACAAAAGTATTTTGACACAAGGAATATATACAAACCACTCGAATTACAAGAAATTTTCATTTAAATTTCTTGCCGGGATAAGACTTTCTTCCGAACAAGTGGATCCATCCTCCTTTATACACGCGGATTCATAATGCTTATTCAGATAAGACTTCAGAGCAAAAGATTTGTTACAGCGCTTGCAGTTATAGCTTTTAAAGGCCGAATGTGTTTGCATATGCGCGCGTAGATTGCTCCGGTCAGCAAACGCTTTCCCACAATGCGCGCAACCATAAGGTTTCTCGCCAGTATGTGACCGGAAGTGACCTTGCAACAGCCATGGACGCGAGAACGCCTTCCCACATACGTTACATTTGTGTTTAAGATCGTGAGTTAGCATATGCATGGACAAGGCCGGCATACTGACGTACGTCTTACCGCATTGTACACATTTCTTCGCATGATTGCTTTCTAGACTTCTGTGCGTCTGCTTGTGTCGAGACAGATTGCTTGATGTCGCATAATCTTTACCACATTCGTTGCAGGTGTATCGTTGTTTTCCGTTTTTCACCGGAGACGTTTTATTCCGAGACCGTCCGTCGCTCACGAAGAATGCGTCGTAAGTATAGCCAATGGTAATACCGTTTGCAAAATTATTTTTCTGAAACTCTCGTATGATCCTGTCAGCCATTTGTCTACTCTGGTCGTCTATGATGGGGCTCTCTTCATGTTTCGCCTTTTCCTGCTCGGGCTGAACACTCTCTTCTGGAATGGAGGGGCTGACGACGTCATGGATATAACCTGAAAATATATTAACTATGTCGTGAGATACGATTCCTTGATACATTAGTAAACGTATAAGACGCAGCTTAGTTTGTGCATTTGACGGTAATTCTTTTCACTTGATGGCCTCAGCGGCTTATTTTTTTTTTTTTTTTTTTTTTTTTTTTCGGCGGAAAGTATAAGCTGAATTGTTTCAATCAACAAAAATAGATACGGCCGAATATGCACATTTTTATCACGATGGGATTTCAGGGGAGAAAAAATATTTGTGCCGCCATTCTTAAAAGAGCTCTACTTTAAAGGGAAAGTAGTGTAGACCCCTTTTCAGAAGGGGATTGAGTTGCAGGATAGCAAATAGCAAGTCACAAAAGATGTCGGAAAATTTACCAAGTGTATCCAGTCCCCTTAAAATCAGGTTTTCTAATAAATGAGTTCATATTTCAACAAGTCTCAGTGGCCATTTGCTGCTTTGTTATGTCACTACAATACAATGATACGTTCCCTACTTTAGCGAAGAAAATGAATTTTAATAGAGCCATTCCATGCGAAAAGGCGCCTTTGTAGCATATATGAACAGTGAAGTACCGATCAGCCTGCATAGCCACCTCCAGATCTTTGCTGTTTCTTGATGCCATCATCAATATCCAAAATTGGACACTGAAGACTTTGATCAGAATGGGTAGTTGCACAGGCTGATCTGGGCTTTCGCTTTCCATAGGTGCCCCGAAGGCGTTCTCTTGGCACAACGCCGCCCAATTCAAACTTTCCTCTCTGGGTTACTGTGTCATCGTTTGAAAATTCGCTTTTAAGACTTCCAAATTAGTTTAGATCAATTT
Source organism: Anodontia alba (assembly GCA_964016985.1). NCBI lineage: Eukaryota > Metazoa > Mollusca > Bivalvia > Lucinida > Lucinidae > Anodontia > Anodontia alba. Next base: position 105,309,752 of record OZ024827.1, on the reverse strand, counting down.
TGGATGAAAGGCGACATTTATTGCATGAAGCTTAAATTTACATGACAATGGTATTAAACTGTTGACTTTCGCTACTGTAACAACCGAATCTTAGAAATAACTTTTGTGACAGTCAAAACATAATAAAATGTGTATAATGGGCTCTGATTTTAAATATCAGCTGATCGCATATGCGATAAAGAGAATATTTGTTGCTCTCAAACACCGTGGATCTGGTAGTGATCACAAGGATTGACATGCAAATTGGCCAAATAAGTGTGGCTGTTCAGTCTAAATGCTTGAAGGAAGAATGTTCAAAAGCAGCTGTCGGCAAGCAGCAAACATCTCCCCACATCAACTACAATGACTCGACGCCATGAATATCAGAGCAGCCTCAAGCATCAGGTAGGAGGCACCTTCCTCGATGAACGCCCTATGTAATATTTCTTTAACACCCCTACGTAAAATGTGTTTTTCTTTTCCATACGGCAAGTTTTTTGGTAAACAAAACTATTGATAATTTTGTTATTTCTCTACAAAAGCATATGTTTTGGGTACTCATCAGAAGCGCCTCTTAGAGGCGCTTCTGATGAGTACCCATTACATATCATTTGTGGAGAAATACAAAACAGCTATCTGGACATCATTCTTATATTTTAAAGCTATAGAAACCATGGCATGTTCAACACATACGAAGGGAATGAGGAACAAGCACATTAACCCATTTATGCCGAGTGGACTCTTCTACCTGAACTCTTTGCACGGGTCCATTTCTTTTATAAGGGGTGTCTGGTTGGTTTTTATTATTATCATGTTTCGTACAAATTTCTGAATTTAGAGCAAACAGTGTAGAGCCTGATCAGAAGCCGCGTTCTGTGGCGTCTGATCTGGGTCTACACTGTTTGCCGGTGTCCCTTTTATGGGACGCTCTGCAGATTTATGAGGTTTCGAAGACAAGACAATAAACTAATGATACAATGAGTCAAGCATTTTGCACAGGATCATTATGATGTGATTCTTGCATGATGCACGTTTTGCAATATCGGTTTAAGTATCATAATTGGTGTGCCTATCGAGGCTGGAAAATGTAATCGGTATTGTGGGTACCGGGTTTTACCCGGTCTTTCTTTCTGAAATTATACTGCTTCGCTAGGATACATTGCTTCGCTAAGATACATAGGAAGAGGCCATCTAATGTCTGTCTTTAATTTATAACATTCCGACGAAGATGCACACATCTTATTTAATTGCAGGTGAAAAGAGTACAAATGAACTCAACTTATATATACGCATTTTGACTTAAAGCACCAGTCATTTGAAACCCGGGCCGGGGACAGCGGGGACTTAGCGAAGCTTAAGTACCGTGATTCAACCTCCGCTGAGTCCTGGCAGTGTCGTAGATGAGCCGAGGTACTAATTTCCCGCCAAAATGCTTTGCATACATAAATTAGAGTCACATCAACCTAAAACATTAGATTTCTAATAACCTGGCTCTTACTGTCAATGATACTTTAGCTTTGAATTTAGCTGTATAGTGTAAACCAGACCTTTTACCATAAAAAGATACAGGTTAATTTTTTGCAACAGAGAGCAGACTGTTCCAGGAAATAAAAACTGGCCCAGGGTGAAGGGGCTTTTAGCGAGGATTTTACCATAAAGTTGTCCCTTCTCTGCAGGGCGTTTAGCAGGGCTTTAAAAACTGAAAAGTTAAAAGCCCCGCTATTCCTCGGCCCCGTAGGGACCTGGACTATAAATGACTGGTGCTTTATAAGTTTGTTATGAATTGAAATTCACGTTATTAGTACTAGCAGCGAATAAAGCACTGTTACTTCCAGTATACGAACGACTTGATTAAATAAGCCGTAACAAACTAAAACGTATCTGAAGGGCGTATGTGGACAGTGAACTCCCAGATCAGCCTGCGCAGCTGCGCAGGCTGATCAGGGCCTTCACTGTCCGCTTACGGAATCACTGAATATTGCAGAGTGTATCAAAAGACAGCCAAAGTCGTGACGAGACTGTGTGTACATGCGAGGTGACGTGAATTCGCATTTTCTGGAAACCACCGTTTTGCTTGATGCGGCTCAAGATGTTTCGGCCCTTTGCGCTTCGTCTCTGCCGGAAATTGTATGAGGTTATATACGCTGAGAAGTTTCATTGTGCGCAACAGTTCCTTTGTAAGGTTAGACAATAACCTCGAAAGAACTTTTTGTCGGATGCTCAATTTAATTACGGATAACCAATTTCTTCCAAAGCAAATTAAGTGCTCTTAAATTCACAATTACGTGAAATTATGTAGGCAATATATAAGATTTACTGCCTCGAAATAGACAAGTTAACAACTGAGAATACAATTTTCTTGCAAATATGAAAATGTATATCTTTCACCAGTTGAAATGTACCAGAGAAGCAAATTTTAACCTTTAGAACTACCTGGACAAGATAGCAGCAGAGAAACATCGCTGATAGGATTTTTTATTATTTTTATTTTTCATGGAAAATAGGGTTTGACATTTCATGCAAATTTTCTCTATAGAGACAATTTGCAAGAAATGTCAAAACTATAAAACTATTTCATTGGAAAATGATGGCAATGTGTCGTCTGCTGAACTATTTACCCAGCATGCTAAAACTTAATTGGTTTTGTCTGTTTAGAGCTACAGGCATGACGTCTAATTCATTCTTGTCCATAACTGACTAACAAAACCATTACTTGAACTGCCTTAAAATTTCTGACCCCGTCCCTCTGATTTCCTATTTTTACTATGTAAAGTGATATAAGGGGAGTTGGTGGGGTAGCTGCCTGAATTAAGAAATAAATTATTCCAAACCGTGCTCAAATGCCTAAGATAAAGCACAGTTGAGTTTGGGTTGTACCCATTTGAGCACGAGCGAGCGCAGCGAGCAAGTGCTCAAATGGATACAACCCAAACTCAACTGTGCTTTATCTGGGGCATCTGAGCACGGTTCGGAATAATTTATTTCTTTTCTAACACCCCTCATTGAGCGAGTTTTGCATAAATGATTTTTTTTTATTGATTTTCATTATTATTTTTATTACCTGACTCCCCCTTTGGTAGTTGACAATACCTCTTAAGCATTACGTCACGCGGTTACGTAGTTACAAGGTTCGATGACGAATATTTAAAATGGCGGATAACTAATGCGAATCAGCTGACGGTGTAAAATATAAGTAAACGATGTATTAATATAAAAACTTAAATCCTGTGTTCATGAAAGAATTGCAAAACATATGAAATTTGAGTGCCGCGATGGACTTTAATAAGTACAGATATAAAACAGCAAATAAGAATTTTAACCGGCTTACTTTCGTTTTCGAACGTCAACAAATACACAATGGAAACAAGAAGTAAAACGAATGTGTTTGAATGGTGTAACCTGTAGAGAAACTCATCAGGTAAAAAAAGTCCAAGAACTGCAATATGCTCATAGATCATTTTCTGTCTTAATAAAAAAAATAATTTATTATGTATATGAATGTTTCGGCCAATATTGTAAGCTAATCTAGCGCCAATAGTTACCAGGGGGCGAAACTTTCGCAAATATGATTGGTTTACCGTCGATAGCGCGCGACGAAATTCCTGTGCTCAAATACCTTAGATAAAGCACGGCTAGAAATGTTAAGACAAATAAGGAACACGTGCTGGGGTGTTAGAATTCTGAATAAATAAGCATATCCTTAAAACTGTGTGTAAAACCTCAGAAATAGTTTAGTGAAAGTTTTTTTTTTTTTTTTTTTTTTTTTTTTTTGTTTTGTTTTTCATTTATTAAACAGGATCATTGAATTCAATGAGACGGAGCCGGAATTTGTGAAACCACATTAGAGTGGTTCCAAAGTTGAAATCTTAAATTGTAATCTGCTGATTATCAATAGAAGCAGACAACATTTAAAACCTATTTTCTCATTTCATCAGAATAAGACTGGACATTTAGATCAAAATGTCGGAAGAGGGTAATTTGATTAAATTGTCAAACCTTACTTCTGTGAAAATATTATTTCTGACAAAATTGATTTTATCGTCCTACTGAAAAGGATTCTACTCTGGAAGCATTTTTTTTCTTTTAAAGTAGACTCCATTTCAGAAGGGGATCGGTGTGCAGAAGAGTAAACAGAAAGTACCTCGTAAAACCGGCGAAATACTCGTGTCAACAAAGTGTACCCAGTCCCTACAATAACATGCCCTTGTTTTGGAAATTGGAAGCATACGGCGAATGGTTAATTGGTTTTTAACCCTTTCACACCTGTAGGCTTCGAACAAGTACCTATGCAAAGAGTGTAGATCCAGATGAGAATCTACACTCTTTGCCATTTTTTTTTTATCTTTATTTTAATTTTTGTCTGATATCCCTTTTTGTAAAATTGGATAGGTCCAATTTAAAATATAGAAGAGTCCACTTTAGAAATACAGGGGTAAAAGGATTAATTGCTGTTTGCTTTTGCTTATAGTCATCAAGTCAAAAATTCAAGATTTCAATATTTGAACCTCTCTAATGTGCTTGCACTAAGTTAAGCTCCGCATCTTTCCGGTGGGCGACTTAATGAAAAAAGTTTTCTCAAATGGTACCCCATATGTTGGTGCTAATTCTGTTTAATGTTGTCTGTCCAGAAATAGTAACGAAACAGCACTCTTTCTGCAGGCTCTTTATCATTCCCGGGAGAAGTGCGCTAGAAATTATATACTGTAAGAAAGTGACAAATTGTGAATTACCTTAAGTGACCCTTAGTTGGCGGTAAAATCCATACTCAACAAGTGAAGACAATAATTTGGATCACAGGCATAAATCTGTCCTTTAATACCAGCAGTTAAAGCAAGGAGGAAAGATCGTTTTCTGGATCCAGAAATGTTTTAGAGAAGGTATTGACACTTAGCACGCTTTAGCCAAGTTCAGCAGACGACAAATGGATGATTTTTTTTTTTCTATTTTTTCACCAGAAAATAAAATTTATATTTCATGCAAAGGAGACAATCTGCATAAAATATCAAAATCCTTAGCAACAGATAAGGTACTTTTTCATTCGAAAAATGCTGATATCTTTCTTATTTCTCCACGAAAACATATGTTGTGGGTACTTATTAGAAGCGCCTCGGCGAGGCGCTTCTAATGAGTACCCACAACATGTTTTCGTGGAGAAATAAGAAAAGTATTATGTGGATACCCCCTCTTATCTGGAGCTATGAAAATCCTATTTTCTGGTAAAAAAAAAGAAATTTATTTCAAAATGTCGTTTGCTGGAATTTTTACCCAGCATGCTAAGCGTTATGAATAATTAAATTGTTTTGACTTTCTGCATGTCTTTGATTTAAACACAGTTGCTGTCAAATTAGAGAAATTATCTCAGGAAATTCCACAATCACGAACCACACTGCTTCCGAGGCATCAAAAGAAGGAGAGATGAGAAACAAATAAAAGACAAATCAAACGCCACATAAGAAAATACCGACGCAAAAACAATGAAGAACTGCAACAGAGGAACCGCCTTGGAAGGGTCAGTAGGACAACTACTGATCCAAAAAATCCAACTTCATGCAAATGTACGAGTACTTATACAGTGGTCATACCTATACACACAAGGACCAAAACGAAAGCGATGCTTTCGTTGGTACCAGTCTTCACAAGGAGCATTAACGTGCGATTCAACAATATATTCTTGCATTTTAATAAATCTAACCATCTGAGTTCAACACTTTCGGTGCCACATTTCAGACTACATTTGTCGTCTGCGATGAGTTCTATCGATCGGAAAGAAGTTAATATGTAAAGTTGAAAGACTGAATGTCAAACAGCGTAAATCCTGATTAGTCGGCTCATTATGAGCCTCTTATCTAGATCTACGCTATTTGCAAAAGTCTTTATTATCGCTTACGGTAGTGAAAGAGTTAAGGGGAATTGCATGTTTATCCAGTTCCATTAATCACAGTAAAAGACGTTTGTGAATATGAGCCAGGGCACGACATTTCCTACAAGATTGTATTTGTGCCCAGAGAAGACTGGTCACATTACGAAAACACGCCTATTCAAATATATTGAGAATTTTACCACCAAAAAATGAAAACTTTCAGATGAAAAATTCTGGTAGTTTTCATATTTCTGCTCAAAACATAGAATGTGGGTACTTGTTAAAACCGCCTCTGCGAGGCGGTTCTAACGAGTACCCACCATCTATGTTTTTGAGCAGAAATAAGAAAATTAATATATACCCCTGTAAACCCCAGTTTTACCATATAAAAGTGGGGTTGAAGGGGGTCAAAACTATATAGGCGTGTTTTCGTTACGAGTCAGCGCTTCCGCACAAACAGATCAGTCTCTGCATGCACTAGCTGTCTTCAGGCGGACAGCGAAGACTCTGATCAGACTGCCCGGATAGGATGCGCAGGCTGACCTGGGTTTTCCCTGTGCACATAAGCAATCTTGTAGGAAATGACGCACTTCAATAGCTCGAACGTCTTTGGGACCATGGAAATTTGTTCTAGACATGAGTAGTCCGAGCCACTGAGGTTTAACCATTGCGCCAGGTCAGGAGGTAAATAGGGGAATTTAAGGATGTCTTTTTGATCTTCTATAAAATAACGGTAGGTTTAGTGTACACATAAGAATAGCCTCGATGAGGCGATTCTTATGAGTACACACAACGTACATTTTGATGATAGAATTAGATAATTTCCCTAAAATGTAACTGAATATTTGTTTTCTTAAGCTATCGGAAGAATTTCCTAGGGACTCAAAAATACCAGTTCAAATCAGCCACGGTAAACGAGTCTTTGACAATATATTTGAATTCAGCGCGCTACTTGTCATTTAAGTGTTACGGTATATTTGAATTCAGTGCGCTACCTGTCATTGAAGTTGTACGATACTTTTTAATTCAACGAGCTACCTGTTATTGAAGTTTTATGGAATATTTGAATTCAGCGCGCTACCTGTCATTGAAGTTTTATCATTATGAAAACACGCCTATTTAAATATATAAAAAAATTTTACTCCAAAAACTGAACATTTTCAGATAAAAACTCTATTTTTTTCATGTTTCTGCTCAGAACATAGATTGTGGGTACTCGTTAGAACTGCTTCGCTGAGGCTGTTCTAACGAGTACCCCAAATTTATGTTTTTGAGCAGAAATAAGAATAATAATGTATACCCCTGTAAACCCGAGTTTCACTATATAAAATTTGGGTTTTAGGGGGTCAAAAATATATGGGCATATTTTCGTGATGTGGTATATTTGAATTCAGCGCGCTACCTGTCATTGATGATGTTCAGATTTTTAACGCTACCAGGCAACTGAGTCACATAGAGGCAGTGCCAACTATCACGGTATATTTGAATTCAGCGCGCAACCTGTTATTGAAGTTTTATGGTACAGTCGACTCTCGTTATCTCGAATTCCAAGGGACTCTCTGAAATACTTCGAGATATCCGTACCTCGACATATCATATGCAGAATTGAGGAAAAATTAATTCGATTAACCACATTTAACAAATATATATGTAATTAGATTCTTGAAGTTAGAGATATATTGAAAATATTGTGGAAAAGAGGAGAAATTGCTCCTCTTTTCCATAATATTTTTTTACCTGTTGTTAGATTTTCATGTTTAGGCAGGGACCAGATTTTCACTTCGAGATAAACGGTTATTCGAGATAAGCAAGGTCGCGATAGCGAGAGTCAACTGTATTTTGAATTCAGCGCGCAACCTGTCATTGAACTTTTACGGTATATTTGAATTCAGCGTGCTACCTGTACTGGCAAGCTGCCGTGACATATCGATTTGGTTCATTACTGTTACACTTAAGAAATCACCTGCTCATTATTTGCATACCTGTGTCAACATCCAGGTAGAAAACCTCCTGTTGCTGCTAATCAATAATTTGTCAGTTGCTTCAAATTATTTGAACTGCGGGGTCAAAACGTGAAAACGAAACGTCTTATAAATATAGCCACTTTACCGCCATAACAGGAAATTCAATAATAGAAAATACATGTACATGTCTATTATTCTAAACTATTTAAAATGATCTAAAATGTTGCCCTTAAAACAATGAACACACAATAGAACGAAAATCGTAGACTCGGTTTTATTAAGTATCTTAATTTACAGCCATGTAGTTTGCGAGACTAAAACAGTAATAATAATGATAAAATAATGATAAAAAACAAAAAACAAAAAAAAAAACCCAGACACCTCTTCTTTTACATGAAGGACCTGTTCAAAGAGTTGAGGTAGCAATGTCCACTCGGCATAAATGGGTACCATTATGCAAACATGCCTATTCAAATATATTGAAAATTTCACAACCAAAACCTGAAAGTTTTCAGATAAAAAGGCTAATATTTTTCATATTTCTGCTCAAAACATAGATTGTGGGTACTCGTTAGAACCGCCTCGAAAACATAGATTGTGGGTACTCGTTAGAACCGCCTCGCCGAGGAGGTTCTAACGAGTCCCCACAATCTATGTTTTTGAGCAGAAATAAGAAACATAATGTATACCCCTGTAAACCCCAGTCGTACTATATCAAAGTGGGGTTTAAGGGAGTCAAAATTACATAGGTATGTTTTCGTGATGAGTTCACAGTCCTGTTAGCCCCTCTTATCGAAAGCTATGCAATTGCGTAAAACATAAAAACTGAAAATTATTCTGAATACGTCGTCCTGATGTGCTTAAAGAAACCGAGTTTTACGAAAGTGTTTGTTTTATTCCTACACGTACTTAATGACATCAATATTCCAATAAAAACAGGTGCAACTTTTTGTTTGTTATGAACTCTTGAGAGAGGGTTTAATGCATTGTATTGATTACATGTTTTTAACGCATAGCATACTGGCTTGAAATTTTTTGCAGATGACATTTTGAAATACATTTCTTATTTTTACAGAAAATTGGCTTTGGCATATCATGCAAATTGTATTTTTTGAAGACAATTTGCATGAACTGTCAAATCCTATTTTCCGGGAAAAATATCATCAATTTGTCGTCTGCTGGATTAGCCCAAAGAGAGGTAATAGTTGAGGTAAGCGGACTTGAAAACAATAATCTTTTATAGTTAACATGACTTTGTTTACTTAACAATGAAAATGGAAGTACAGTGGACAGTGGAATACCATAGCCAATTTCCCGGCCCTTCTTCACATATAAGTCTATTTCTCAGCTGTCTACATCCAGCCCAGCTACCGTGCGTGGATTTTGGAATACCTTGAAACAATTTCCAGGAAACACACATTAGTCTGTTTGCCCGCTATCCACACATGGTCAGTCTACCGTGTGTGGATAGTGGATTTCCCTCAAACAATTTCCCGGACCTTCCGCACACCTTCGTCTGTTTCTCTGCTGTCCACACACAGTCAAACTACTGAATGTGGCTCGTGGGATGCCATGAAAAAATTTCCCGGACCTTCCCCTCGCGTTCCCATGCTTCTTAGCTATCCACATACAATCAAACTATCGTGCGTGAATAGTGGGATACCTTGAAACAATTTCCCGGAAATTCCGCACACGCAAATCTATTTTTCAGTTATCTGTATACAGTCCAGCTAATAGGTGTGGATAGTGGGAGATACTGAAACGATTTCCCGGACCTTCCGCACACAGTACTCTATTTCTCAGTTATCTATATACAGTCCAGCTATTGTGTGTGGATAGTATGGTACCCTGAAACAATTTCCCGAGGCTTCCATTCCGCACACGGTGGTCTATTTTGCAGTTATCTGTATACAGTCCAGTTACCGTGCGTGGATAGTAGGATACCCTGAAACAACTTGGGTATTCCGCAAATAATGGCCCGTTTCTCAGCTATCTACACACAGTCCACTACCACGTGTGGATAGTGGGAAACCCTGAAACAATTTCCCGGACCTTCCGCACACAGTGGTCTATTTCGCAGTTATCTGCATACAGTCCAGCTACCGTGTGTGGAAAGTAGGATACCCTGAAACAATATCTTGGGACTTTCGCAAATAGTAGTCTGTTTCCGACTATCCACACACGGTAGCTTGACTGTGTGTGGATGATAGTCGGAAACAATTCTTTTTATTCTTACATTGATCTGGGTCCTCGTAATGTTCTGTGGAATAAGAAAAAAATATCTTTAAAATCGTCTGCTTCTACGCTAGTGTATAAGTTCGAAAGGTTAAAACTTAACTCTAGGCTTTGAAAACAACATAATTCCTGATGTAAAGGACTGCCTTATCAGTATCTATCCTGTTTACCACCCGGACATAACGTGATTACAACAAACTATTTAAGAGAAATGGATACATTATCGCCATTATCGTGGGAGACAACTTAATCAAAAGTGTTTTGTCTCTTCTATAATAAAGTGCCTATCCTAAAAGGAAAGAATTTGCTCCCAATGAGAGCAAATTCTTTCCTTTTAGAGTAGACCCCTTTTTCAGACTGCGCTAAGTATGCAAGACAATATACATGGAGTCACAAAAGTTGTCTCCCTTTAAAATGGCAGAAAACCAGCAAGTGTGTCAAATCCCCTTAAATTCGCAGAGAACAGTGATGTCTGAGATTTGACGCCAGGAAAGTTAAAAAAGTTAAATGTGGAAAATAATTCTTACCGTTATTCACTCGTACAGTCAGTGGTAACAAACTTGGCGTGTACGGCGTTAGCGCCAGCAAGCTCTCCGGTGTTATGTCACTTGGATCAACATCACGTGGTTTGTAACTGTGGTACGTGCGCGGGTCGTCTTTCTTCTTCACGAGAAATGAGCGGGGCATTGTGCTATATTTTGTAAAACTTCTCTCTAGACTTTACTATACCAAAGGATATTGTTTTTCGAAAATTATTCTGCCATTACCAGACATACACAATTACTGCACTTTTATTCCTCAACATCTGAAAAGTGTGTGCGTTTTCCTCTGATGTTCTGTAGCCCTTCCAGTCTACTACTTTCCCTTGCTTTGCGAGCCCAGAAGTCTCTAGATATTGCCGACTACGAAATAAATCCACATTAATCGAAAATCCTCCAAGATATTTTATATCAACAGGCAGTTAACAATGCACGCGAAACACATCTTGTCCTAACAATTCTAGTTGACAATTATTGATATTACGTCCCTACAGGTGCTAGACGTCACTTTCCTCTCTCTTAATTGTTTATAAGTAATCGAAATTGGATTGGATGTCAGTAGAAAATAAATCCAAGTCCTGGAAAGTCTTCATCAGTCGCAATTTATTTTTATAACTTCTTTGTCAAAGCCATGAACCCGATATGAGATCAAACTTTATTTTATTATGCAAGCACTGTGTCTGGTTGACTATTCCACCAGAAACTAAAATCCATTTGTTGATATACGATACAGTGAATGTCAACTTTGAGTCAGTTAATTGACAGTTTAAAAGCTGTTAACAAAGTTAAATACAACAAAATAAAGTTAAAATCGAAAATCGAAATAAAATCCAATCTGGCGTTTTACTTTACGTATTGCACTTCTCCAGTAAACATTATATTCTTTAATTATATTTAAATATTGCCATTTCGAAATTGCACTATCCCTTCATACAACTTTGTCACTAAATATACATCGAAAAAGATAAAATTAAAGAAACCGAAAATGGATATAAATGTTCTCGCGAATATAGCAAGCCCGCGAGACCGTACCTCACGAGACGTGAACTGGAGTGACATGCATTGAAAAATTTAAATGTAGACTTCCAGTTAGTGACAGATGTGGCCTAATAACGGCAGGTGAAAATTTAACCCGCTCTCTCTCCGCTCTATATCACACGACAGTGAACCACTTCATGTAAAGTCTCAATTTACAATACTCCCATGTATGTTCTACAGTCATTTAAGACCAACACGCGGCATTTCTTCGAGGACAATTGGTAGGACGAACCAATTTAATGATACCTCTCCACTGCTCAACAAAAGACAGTTTAAAGCAAAGCTGAAAATCGCATGTGTTGATTCTTAAGGCTCTTTTCTCCAAATTTATCGCAAGACAATACTGGAGAGACCAGCCTCTATATTAATTCCTCAAGTATGATTGGCCAATGGTCCAATTAGCTGTGGAACTAAAAGGAGAAGGGAGGAGCTTGATAAGAAAATAATCTTGACAGTCCTCTTCAGTTTTACATTACCTATTTACCCTAATTATTCGGACACTTTATTTTACCGGCTTATTTGTCATAAACTGGGAATAGGTCTATTTGACTGGCTGTTGATGCGTCTTGTCGGAATAGCAGATAGTGTAGACCCTGATCAAACTGCTCCTTAGGAGCAGTTTGATCTGGGTCTATACTGTTTGCTCAAGCAGATTGCCTGAAAACATTAGGTGAAATGCGGTACGGCTTTATTATAAATTTTATAAATGGTGCGCAACAAAGAAAATTGACTTGTTACTTATTTTTTCAGAGAAAATTTGGTCAAGCCAGAGCATCTGCGCAATCTTTCGAAGGTCCTCGCTGTTCACGATTTTTACATAATATTGGTCTTTTCTTGTGGTGCCCTGAAGGTCATCTTGGAAAAAAAAACAAAAAAAAAAAAAAAAAAAACAACGGAAAGTTGGACTTTGATTCCATCGTAAGTGGAGATGAATAGCGCATAAAGTCTTCATCAACAGCACTTTATTTTCGTCCTTTGTGTCTATAACCATAATAGACACCATTATAGGTCAGTTAGTAGAACTCCAATTTTGCGAGTTAGTGATCGTGTGTTAGAAGCCCTGACGAATCACAACAAATAATTAGAATTTGTATTTGCTCTTTTTGCTTGATCGTCGGCAGAATAGAATAAATAAAATAAATTTTCTTTCCAGTCATGGGTACCAAGTTGGGATGACAGTTACAATACGGGCATATTATGTCTGAGCAGATTACAAATCATATGCATTTACAGACCATTACGAGAACACGCCTATTCAAATATACTGAAAATTTTACTACCAAAACAATGAAAGTTTTCAGATGAAAAATTCTAAAATTTTTCATAATTCTGCTCAAAACATAGATTGTGGGTACTCGTTAGAACCGCCTCGACGAGGCGGTTCTAACGAGTACCCACAATCTATGTTTTGAGCAGAAATAAGAAAAAAAATGTATACCCCTGCAAACCCCAGTTTTACTAAATAAAAGTGGGGTTTAAGGGGGTCAAAATTATATAGGCATGTTTCGTGATGCATACAGTCGACTCTCGTTACCTCGACTTCGCTTATTTCGAATAACCGCTTATCTCGAAGTGAAAATCTGGTCTCTGTTTAAACATGGAAATTTATCAAGGTAACAAAATATTTTGGAAAAGGAGCAATTTCTCCCCTTTTCCACAATATTTTTAATTATCTCTAATTTCAGGAGTCAAATTGCATAATCATTTATGAAATGCGATTGTTCGATTTAGTTTTTCCTCAATTCTGTAAGTCTGATATGTCGAGGTACGGATAATGAGAGTCGACTGTATAAGAAGTAACATAAGCTTGATTCTGATTAGACTAAAATTAATGTATTAACCTTTACCATTCTCTGGACTAATTCAGCAGACGACAAATTTAAGAGATTTTTCTTATATTGCCCAGAAAATAGGCTTTGATATTTCACGCAAATTGTCCTAAGCAGACAATTTGCATGAAATGACATTGCCTACTTTCTCGCAAAATATGAAAAATACATGTAGTTCAAAGATTTTGATCCAACATGATAAGCATTAAGAGGACAGTGGAAGGACTGGTTGGTCCCGTACCATAATGTGTCTGGTGGTGTATGTTATTTCGTTGAGACACAACAGAAGTAAGCAATAAGATTCAGGCCACATAAAGACACCGTACTGATATTGACTGAAGGTTGCTAAAACGCATACACACAACCGCACGGATACACACGCACACACACATACACACACACACACACACACACACACACACACACACAGTATACAGTACAGACAGAGAGAGAGACACACACACACAGACAGAGAAGGAGAGAGAGAGAGATTACTACTAGTGTAACATTTGAAGCGCACGCTGTTATATTGTTATATGCTATAGAAAAGAGAAAGATCTGATCAGACTGCACGACTGCGCTGGCTTATCTGGGCTTTCGCTATTCGAATGAAGGCATTTTTTGTATAGAGTGTAACTCTTCTTTCTCACTTTATCTAAACGAAAGGTGTACATAATATTTAGTTTTAGAAACGCTGTTCAAAACCAAAGAAGAGTAAAATACGTAGATATCACTAATAAAGCCACAAACAGAGAACTTGGCCTGTCGATGACACCAAGAAGGGGTAATAAATAGAAACCAGCAAAAAGCAAACCAGTCAGCTCCCTCACACCCGGCGAGGTGATCGCAATACGTGACAGGAGCCACTAAACATAGCAATAAAACAATATACAGAACAAAATACGAAACAAAATCAAAGCACTGACAGCACTGATGAGTCGATTGTCTCTGAGTGTAGGCTGCGAAAATTGTCCTGAACAAGGACTTAAAACTGTTTCACACAACCCTTAACTTCCTGTAACAAGCAAACAGTGCAGAACCTGATCAGACGCCGCGTTCTGCGGCGTCTGATCCGGGTCTGCACTGTTTGCCGATGTCCCAAATGCCCAAGTCCAGGTTTTAAAGATAACCCTCTATCAACAGCACTCTGACGTCACAGCGACAAGAATAGCTATAAATAACCTTTACCCGGAAAGCGTGGTTTGATTACATTGGTCAGTGACAATGACGTAGACAAGTACGTTAGGCAAAATTTGGCGTTTGTAAACTATGGCTCGATTGTAAACAATCGACCCAAAAAATGCAGCGGGCAGACACAAGGCTCCTCGAACAACACCAAAACTGGCACTGTAATAAATGATTGGGTAAACATCTTGGACAAAGGAGGACAGGTTGACACATTTATTTTGGAGTTCGAGAAGGCTTTTGACACCCCGCATCATGAACCTTAAAAGCAAATTATTTGGTTATGGCATTGGTGGAAAGACACTCAGGTGGATAGATTCCTTTCTTTGCTATAGAACACAAGCTGTTGTAAACGGCGAAACTTCGGAGTGGGCTCCAGTTTTGTCAGGTGTCCCACAAGGAACCGTTCTTGGTCCATTATTGTTCTTTTTGTACATAAGACATACTTCCACAGACATAGAATCAGAAATAAGACTTTTCGCAGATGACCGTGTTTGCTAACGTGAATTCAGAGACACAGACAGCTCATTGAAACTTCAGAAGGATACAGATAGATTAGGATGCTGCGCCAGAAAATGAGGTATGAGATTTCAGCCAGTCAAATGCAATATAATGCAGATAACTAGGAAAAGAACAAAGAAGATTGAGGCTTGTTACACTTTAGAGGGTACGGTCCTCGAAAATGTGGATTCCATTAAATACTTAGAAGAAAAAAAAAATACCACATGATTTGAGATGGAATACACATATCAGCAACATTTGTACAAAGGCAAATAGAACTCTTGGTCTCCTGAGATGAAATCTTTATCGATGTCTTCAGGATGTAAAAGAGGCAGCATATAAGGGACTTGTTCGCCCCATTTTGGAATATGGCAGATGTGTTTGAGATCCTCAAGCCGTGGTTCTTCAATAAGAAATCGAAAAAGTTCAGAATATGGCTGCTAGGTTTGATACAAGCAATTACTGCTTTGAAACTGGGAGTATGACTGGAATACTGGAAAAACTAAAATGGGAGTCTCTCAAGGAAAAGATGGAGAGACAGTAGACTGTTTCCTTTGTACTTAATGCACAATCAAAGGTCGTACAAAGGTCTAAAGGGTGCTGCCAGCATTCTAACAGATGATCTTATCCCCCCCCCCCCCCCCCCCCCCCCCCGTTCGGCGCAGTAGAAATCATCACTCATTGACTTTTCAGACCCCCGCTGCAAGAACTGATGTTTACAAGGGCTCATTCTTCCCTCAAACAATCAGAGATTGGAATGTCCTTCCAGATTCGATTATTACCTCTATTGAAAGTGCAGAGGATGGTGTGGCTAGGTGTACCTCTCTGCTGAGAACTAGGGACTAATTTCCAATATCACAGGTCCTGGTGAATGAATGTCATTAGACGTATCACCAGTAAAATTCTGATTCTGACACTGCTTTGATCAAATTACCGTACATACTCTACGTATTTGGACAGGTAGGCCTGAGCAAACAGCGCAGAGCCAGATCAGGCGCCACAGAACACGGGTCAGATCAGGGTCTACACTGTTTGCCATTCGCCCAGCAATTTTACACCCATTCAAGGGCGTGAATAATTAAGGTAAACACAGTATCCCAAATTTATCGAAAATGTCCCTTGAAGGTGAAATTTTGAGTCAAAGTGAGGTTCGACTGAACCACTCTGCATGCAATCTAAACAAATGTCAAAGTCATGCAGGGAGAAACTTGATGGTATAGTCAGATAAGACATAAGGGGACCTGATATACCTAGCAGTTTTTTCCGCCATTTGAGCCACCTCAAGACAAAACCAACAAAATGACACCCGCCCAGTCTGATCAGAGTCTTCCATCACGAAAACATGCCTATATAATTCTGACTCCCTTAAACACCTCTTTTATATAGTAAAACTGGGGTTTATAGGGGTATATATTATTTTTCTTATTTCTGCTCAAAAACATAGATTGTGAGTACTCGTTAGAATCGCCTCGTCGAGGCGGTTCTAACGAGTACCCATAATCTATGTTTTGAGCAGAAATATGAAAATTATCAGATTTTTTTATCTGAAAATTTTCATTTTTTTGTCGTAAAATTTTCAGTATATTTGAATAGGCATGTTTTCGTAATGACTGATTGAAAGCTTGGGTACTTAGCTACCTATTGAGGCCGATCGGAGTCTTTCCTAGGCGCACATCAATTTTCATTATGAAAACATGCCTATTCAAATATACTGAAAATTTTACCATCAAAAAAAGAAAATTTTCAGATGAAAAATTCCTATATTTTACATATTTCTGCTCAAAACATAGATTGTGGATACTCGTTAGAACCGCCTCGACGAGGCGGTTCTAACGAGTACCCACAATCTATGTTTTGAGCAGAAATAAGAAAAATAATGTATACCCCTGTGAACCTCAGTTTTACTATATAAAAGTGGGGTTTGAGGGGGTCAAAATTATATAGGCATGTTTTCGTGATGAATTTTGTTGGTTTTGTCATAAGGTAGCTCATTTATTACAAGGAAGACACCTTTTGTATGTCCTTGTTTGTATTACAGCACACCAAGCCCTATTGAAAAGAGGTCTACTGTAAAAGAAAAGAAGAAACTTCTTTTCGTTTAGAGTACAACCGTTTTCAGAAAGGAGATAAAATTATTTTGACAAAGTTGTATATATACCCCCTATTTCGACAGAGTTGTATATATACCCCCTATTTCGACAGAGTTGTATATATACCCCTTTAAGATATATCCATTCTCCTTAATTTGGACTTTCTTACGTAATGTCATTAATAGTTGCCATGATGCGCAAGACAAGAAAAGAGACATTATGACATATTCGGGCAACGAAGGCCTTGATAAGATTGTCCGTTCGTGAAGCCTAATCGGATCCTTCGTAGCCCGCTTACAGAACCAGTGTCAACTGCACAATATACAAGAGAAGGCCCTGTTGACAATGCGGACATGTTCACTTTGTTATACTAATTAAGGAATTAACCTACGTTTCTGAAGTTTGCATAAGAATAGTCTAAAATATAGGTAAGTAGTAACTAAACTCACCCACACCATATAGTGGAAGAGTCCAATTACAAATTTAGGTATGCCAGGCTATGTAATTTATATATTCCTAGCGAAAAAATGGCTAACCTATTTGCAAATAGTGTAGACTCTGATCAGACGCCGCATTCTGTAGCGTCTGATCTGTGTTTGCACTGTTTGCCAGTTACGCTGTTGGGGGTTTCCAGACTAAAATGGGTTATGACAGAGAAACAGTATTCAGTCTACTTCCTGTAATCAGTCTATATACGCTCGCACCGCATTCAGTATTGAGGCAGAAAGGTATAAATAAACATTGTAGAACCAGATCAGAGGTCTTCACTGTTTGTCACTTATCTAGCAGTGTTTAGACTAATCAACAAATAGTGAGATGTATTTGTTCAAATGTAAGGACAAGTATGATAAGGAGTTAAGCCTTAAAGCGCCAGTCACAACTATTGTCGTCTGCTTTGTCTTCTGCCAGTTACTTTAAAAGTTATTTCTGCAAACAGTGTGGACCCAGATCAATAGGAGCAGTCTGATCTGGGTCCACACTGTTTGCCTGTATGCAAAAATAGGTTTGAAAAAGTTTGCAAGAATATTCAGCAGACGACAAAAACAGACGACATTTTCAGATGCAGATTTTCTTGGCGTTTTAAGGGTTAAGCTGTCCCAATAATTCTAGTATAAAAGGACTAAACGATTTTAGCGACCAGCATAGATACATAATGCGCCCATGCGTCCGATCAGTCTAGTTCCTGTTGTTCAAAGCATTGTTAGCTTAACGGGTTCGTTAATGACAAATTCGTTAACTGTTGTAGCTAAGGTGTTTCAAATAGATTGATATTTTTGCTGCAAAAATGTGAGTAGCTGTTGCTAGCAAAAATACCAATGTATTTGCCATATTTCAAGACAGAAGTTTTAACGTGACGTTAGCTAACAACTTCGTTAAGTTTTGAATAACTGAGCCCTGACAGGTAAATTCGTTTACCATCAACAGAAATATTGTTAACTTTAGTTTTTGAGTTCCGCTAAACATCACGAAAACATACCTATATAGTTTTGACCCCCTTAAACCCCACTTTTATGTAGTAAAACTGGGGTTTACAGGGGTATACATTATTTTCCTTATTTCTGCTCAAAACATAGATTATGGGTACTCGTTAGAACCGCCTCAACGAGGCGGTTCTAACGAGTACCCATAATCTATGTTTTGAGCAGAAATATAAAAAATATCAGAGTTTTTTATCTAAAAAATTTCAGTTTTTGGCGGTGAAATTTTCTATATATTTGAATAGGCATGTTTTCGTAATGAAGCCGGTGCTAGGAGGCGTATGCACTCCTACATACTACATCGCTGCCATACGAAGAATCTCAATAAAACCGAGACGACGTTTTACGTTATTTCGTACGGTCTCTGTTTCCATGAGCAACCTTTACAGATTTTATTTAGAATCCTCACGCGGAAGTCAAATATCTTTATACCGTGATCAGACTATGCAGGTTGCTCATCATGTGCTTAGTACCTTAACGGGACTGAATACATGTGGTAGATTTTCTCCCATTTTTCACAAGGCATTACGAAAACACACCTATTCAAATATATAGAAAATTTCACCTTCAAAAACTGAAAACTTTCTGGTAAAAAGCTCTGATATTTTTCATATTTCTGCTCAAAACATAGATTGTGGGTACTCGTTAGAACCGCCTCGCCGAGGCGGTTCTAACGAGTACCCACAATCTATGTTTTTGAGCAGAAATAAGAAAAATAATGTATATTCCTGTAAATCCCAGTTTTACTATATAAAAGTGGGGTTTAAGGGGGTCAAAATTATATAGGCGTGTTTTCGTGATGGAATACAGCTTTTGTGATGTCTTGTTTGCTTTTCAATCCCCTTCTGGAAAGGATTCTACTCTTAAAGGAAATAATTTGCTCCCCTTAACTCTTGTCATGCTAAATAAATTAAGATGCCACGCCTACTTCTAATTTTTAGCCAATCAGATTGCTTGATCCGAATTTTTGTTATAAATTCACATAACTTTTGGCAAACTGTGCAGATCTAGATCAGTTGGCCAACTGATCTGGATCTACACTGTTTGTAAAGGCAGGGTATATCCGAGTCCAGCGGGACTAGGGTTAATTTTGACTTCTCAACTTCAGTACCCTTCTGGAAAAGATTCTACTCTAAAAGGAAAGAATTTGCTCCCCTTGGGAGCGAATTCGTTTCTTATAGAGTGAACCCTTTTCAGCAGAAAGATGAGACGATTTTGACAGAGTCACTTCCGTTTAAAGTGTATTCATCCCATTTTTTTTTTTTGGACTTCATTGCCTAACGCCATTAAAATTTGTAAATAATGCACAAGACACATAAAGGTACCTTATGCCATATGCGGGCAAAGGAGGCTCTGATCAGATAGAATTGCCTCCCTTGAAAGTATATTTATTCCTCTTAAAACCATTTTCTTGACACAGCACAGCCGTCGCTATTGTCATCCATATTATTTACTACATATTACATTACTGATTCTACGCCGCAATTTAAATATACAAAGTAAATTGAGGTCTAATGTCTTCAGAAGCTCGCGGGGAGCAACAAATTATTCCACCGAAAACATCTTCCAGTCTGACTCCTGTAGCGCTTGCTAAATGATGAATTAGCGGATCCTGGTATAACTGCTACTCAGTTATGCATAATCACGACATGATTTTCGATATTAAGTTCCAAAATACATAGTTACATTGTTAGATGTGACTTTCGGCAATAAATTTTGATAATGGTTTGATGAATTTTGCGAAATCTCCAGCACGCTTTTCAGTGTTAGATGGTTTTCAAAGATAAAGGCCACCAGTTGAAACATTCATCTTTCGAAAATTGCTCGAAATTAGAACCGATTTACACGCTTTTTTCAGTGCTTTACCAGAAACAAATTGATGGACGAGCTTTCCTTAAAATGTCGTAGAGAAATATACGTAAGGTCCAATTAAATTATTGTTATTAACGTCTACAAAATAAGATAAATCCTTGGGAGCGTCTAATTCTTCTATTTGTTTCCAAGATGCTACCAGCCATTTGTTTCTATAGCCAATAGAGTTTTTATTTGAAATTGGTAGTTACTGGCTGAAACCTTTTACGTGCTTCTTGGAACATAAATATTGTCCTTTTACTCTTTCGACATCATTTATAAAGAACGTTTGGTTTGTTGTTCTTGATGCAAAAGTTTATTTCCTACCAGAAACCAAATGCCTTTCGCATTTTCTGAACTTTGCTTTCAAATATGATACTCGAGCTTAAATGTATGACCTGACCAATCACGTTTAAAAATGTTGCATTCACTTTACAGTTCCAAAGATCTTTCAGGGTGCATAAACTCGAGGCCAAAAGTTTTGTCCTATTTTTGCAAGTCAGAATCGTCAAAAATAAATAAATCGATATGAAAAGATAACATATAATTAAGATTTTATGCGAGAGACTTCGTGATAAGTTGATAACCTAGTCAAGGTTAGCAACTTTGATGCTGTCTTTAATGACACGACAGTGGGTCGGCCACAGATTCAATCCTAAACATTTTTGCCCAGTAAGCATTCTACATAAATCTACAGCTACCCTGACGAGAGGATAACGGCCCGCTATAGATTTATGTAGAATGCTTACTGGGTGGGTCGATTGTTTACAATCGAGCCTAAGTATGCATACACACACAAAAATTCTTAAGGTTGTTGTCCACATGATTATCATTGACCAATGAAGTCAAATCGTGCGTTTGTACAAAAGCCAGGTAACTGTTATTTAAAGCCGCGCTATTCTTGTCGCTGTGACATCAGAGTGCTGTGTAAAGCCTGGACTGGGCTTTGTGCTGGAACATTGGCAAACAGTGCCCCAGTAAGCATTCTACATAAATCTATATCGGGCCGTTATCGGCCCGTCAGGGTAGCTGACGGGCCGATAACGGCGTGCTATAGATTTATGTAGAATGCTTACTGGGGCATGTCAAGATCAGGTACAGCAGAACGCGGCGTCTGATCAGGGTCTGCTCTGTTTGCTAAAATTACAGGATATTAACGCATAAATGAACAGTTTTAAGTCCCCGTTCAGGACTATTTTCTCAGCCTACACTCAGACACAACCGACCCTCAGTGCTGTCAGTGCTTTGATTATAGATGGCTTATGGCTGACCATACTCGTCCCGTGGGTCCGCTATTGGTTTTCTTTTAATCGGACGTTCAGTTTGTAGTCGAGTCTTTTTCTGTGTTTCATCATAGTGTTGAGAAGTTAGTTTATACAGTGAACCCTCTTTATACCGACACTCGATACAACGACAAAATTCGTTATAATGACAATTTGAATGTCGCGAAATAGTCGTTTAAGAGGTGACGGTTAATGTGAAATTATGCAAAAACATTTCATAAGCAACATATGTTTTGGATATTTATTAGAATCCCCTCAGAGAGGCGATTCAAACAAACATCCAAAACATATGTTCTATGAGGAAATAAGAATAAAACAAGGCCTTTATTACATATCATTCTGTCCATTGAGGATTTTATTAGAACAGCAAATTCATTATAATAGCACATTTTTTGGGAACAAATGCTGTCGTTGTAACGAGGGTTCACTGTATGTTGTCCGCCCTGATCCACCGATGTTTTATGTAACTCTACGCGGACTGAACAATTGTTTGTAGCTGACATTGTATCAGGATTAAGGGCAATGGTTGAATGCCCATCGTAAAATCAGCTTTAATCCCCCACCTAATCCCACCCATCCTGGCCTCCCATCCACCCAGTGTTCCTGTTGACCGTTCCAAGGCGATATTTCTGTTGTAATTTGTTTTCGTTTTGTTATCATTAGAGTGCTGTTCTGTGTTGCTATCATGTAGTCTCTTTCCATTCTAACCTTATTCGGTGCATTCCCAGCAAAGACACAGCGACGTTGCTGCGACATTTGTGAGTTTGCTGGGTTGGGAAAGTTGTGCCCTTTGGCTGTGACCTTCCTAGCAATCGCCTCTTTATGTTATTTGTCTCTTTCATTAAAAAGGAATAAAACCTTCTGTATTTTATATCTTTACTGTTCGTTCTGATAATCAACCCTTGCAACACAGATTTTTCATTTGATCTTTTAGGGGGGAATTCTTACCTCAGAAGCTGTAATTTCCTCCGTTTTTGAGCGATTTTACTCCGACTTTCACACGTGATAGCTAGAGAAGCAAGTCGCCATATTTTTGGATCTTCTTTGATAACGTGACCACATGATACGCTTAAGAAAACTTTAAAGAGAAAAGCACAATTTTCAGGCAGTTCAGGCTGGATTTGGTTATTTTGTGGATTCATCTCTTGTTTCATCACGAAAGCATGCCTATATAATTTTGACCCCCTTAAACCCCACATTTATATAGTAAAACTGGGGTTTACAGGGGTATACATTATTTTTCTTATTTCTGTTCGAAGAGGCGGTTCTAACGAGTACCCACAATCTATGTTTTGAGCAGAAATATGAAAAAAATATCAGAATTTTTATCTGAAAACTTTCAGTTTTTTGGTGGTGAAATTTTAAATATATTTGAATAGGCGAGTTTTCGTAATGTGTTCACAACTGTCACCGGAAGTTGTTATGGTCGAGTTTGCATAGTCGTCACAGGATCCTATTAGAAAAAAGTGATTTTGGACTTTCGGATTTTCACTGTTTGACCTACAGGTGTGTTTGAAAATCCACCATCATCACGGACAGAGAATTAAGAGTTAAGGAATGTACCTTATTTCTTCCCAGTAGGCAAAACGCCGAAAACGAGACTTTTCGTTTACTGCAGTTCAAGGTTTAATTTTGAAAATGACGTTACCATTAACTTAAATAATTGATAACGAAAGCGTTGTGTGCAATTCAGAGCCACCAAATGATTCAGAACTGAAATAAATCAAGAGGTAATGTGTTTGAAGATACACGATCATCACGGACAGAGAATTAAGAGTTAAGGACTGTGCCTTGTTTCTCCCAAGAAGGTAAAACCCCAAAAACGAGACTTTTCGTTTACTGCGGTTTAACGGTTAATTTTGAAAATGACGTTACCATCAAATTGAATGATTGATGACGAAAGCATTGTGTGCCATTCGGAGCCACCAAATGATTCAGAACTGAAACATTATTAATGGTAGAGACTAGGCAAAACGTAAATCTGCAAATAACTTTTTTTTTTTCAGTAAGGCCATTTGTTTCCAAAAAATAATCTGGTCTTTCTTAGACTATCAGAAGGTATCTGTCTTAGTTTTCAAAAAGGTTTGTAGTTCATATTAATAAATGGCAATGATCAGGTCTGTTTTTCCTTTATAAGCCTAAGGGATACGCAATTCTATTTGTATCGTTTTAACATGTCTTGGTTTTAATGTGGTGTTGAGTGTTTTAAATCAGGAAAATATTTCGAGAGTAAGCACACTCATAAATGAGCAGAATCTGATACTTGCATACCATTCCCGTCGCGAGGTTAACTGTCCATTGACTTACCGTTAGCGAATTTTTAGTACATGATATAAATTTAACCCTTAAAGCGCCAAGAAAAACTGCATCTGAAAATGTCGTCTGTTTATGTCGTCTGCTGAATATTCTTGCAGACTTTTCAAACCTATTTTTGCATACAGGCAAACAGTGTGGACCCTGATCAGACTGCTCCTAAAGGAGCAGTCTGATCTGGGTCCACGCTGTTTGCAAAAATGACTTTTAAAATCACAAGCAGACGACAAAGCAGACAACAATAGTTGTGACTGGCGCTTTAAGGGTTAAAAAGTGGACTGGATACACCTGGTAGATTTCCCGCCATTTGTTAGAAGGGAGACAACTTTTGGTACGTCTATTTTCTTGTTCCACACTTCTATAAGGGTTCTACTCCAAATTATTTTCTCTTAGAGTCGATCCCTTCTCAGAAGGGCCCGGAGGCTAAA
The DNA here is from genome assembly GCA_964016985.1 of Anodontia alba. Taxonomy (NCBI): domain Eukaryota; kingdom Metazoa; phylum Mollusca; class Bivalvia; order Lucinida; family Lucinidae; genus Anodontia; species Anodontia alba. The sequence continues at coordinate 105,285,179 of OZ024827.1, read as the reverse complement.
CATTTTTCACAGAGTTGTTCCCCTGAAAATTATCAATAATCCTTTCAGTTGTGTCGCTTCGTTTCTGCACATCTGCGCTTTCCAAAGTCTTCATTAAAACGAAAGAAAAAGCTCATAGATAACATTATGAAATAGAAATTGTCTGTTTGAGCTGGCACGTGAAAAAAGTGACCTTATGGTTTTCCTGTTTATGGTTCTTCAAATGTGCATTCGTAGTCCGCTATTGGGGCTACAGACATGCGTGTTTTTTGGAGGCTTCCTCAACGTCCCTACTACATGTCTGCGAACAGCAAAGGCTCTGGCGAGACTGCGCTTATGCGCAGGCTCGCCTGATCCTTTGCTGGTCGCCTATTTGATAAGTACCGTTTTCTCATGTACTGGCTCACTTTTTTAAATATTTGTTTTAATGATTTAAGCTTAGGATTTTGTCTTACATCCTTATCGTACTGTTTGTGACTATCTACGCTTTCGAGGAGTAGGCCTGTTTGATTGCATCTCAGGATCTCCAGAAATAAGGTTTATCCTAGTAAGCATTCTACATAAATCTACAGCGGGCCGTTATCGGCCCGTCAGCTACCCTGTCGGGCCGATAACGGCCCGCTATAGATTTATGTAGAATGCTTACTGGGAAATTCCTTAGTTCTATTCTGGTTTTCAAATATGGAGAGAGGATCTTCCTACACACAAGCCTTCGTTTATCTGCACTCGAAGCCAAATAGTGAAATAATTCTCTAAAATCACAGTCGTTTTCCATTCTTTCGGTCTCACCCCCATCATATCAAATAGAATCATGTGCCATCAATGTGGATTGTACCTTACCAATTTTCGATGATTAGTGTACACAAATGGTAGATGAATGAACGCAAGTAATCAAATCCTTGCTGCAAAGCCCACATTTGATGGTAATATTTAATCTTTAGTTCTTTTTGTTATGTATGTTACACTATCACCGTTTTTTAAACGTGTTACACTGCATAGACAGAATCCTGATAGTGGTATTAATAATTATGGTTATAGACTTACTGACTTTTGTCGAGACAATGGTATTTATACTTTGAACGGTAGGACAAACGGAAACAGTAATATATGTAATACGTGCAAAAATGTCAGTACTGTAGATTATTTTTTGGTATCACCAGAAATGTTCCAATATGTTGACAGTTTGATTGTGTCTGATTTTTGCGGACTACTATCTGATGCTCACAATCCTGTTTCTCTTACGTTGACTATATCTCATGCCATTCAAACTGCACGCTCCGATACTTATACGGAACGAATAAGGCTGTGGGATAGCGAAAATAGCGAAAACTTCTTAGCACATCTAGATGAAAACAAGCTTGGCAGTATTTTAAATAATATAATTCATTTAGAAAATGATAGACAATTTTGCAGAAAGATATTGACTATATTGCTGAATCTTTATCAGCTACATTTAAATCTACTGCTGTGGATAGCTTCGGTATTATTAGAGAAAACACTAACTCAAATTGTAATAAACCACCCCACTGGTTTAATAGAAAATGTAAAAGAGCGAGAAAAAAATTTCATAGGGCGAAATTTCTATATAAGCTTCGACCATCAGAAACAAATAAATTAAACTTAAAATTTAGCAGTAAAGAGTATAAAAAGACCCTATTTACTGAACAAAAATTGTATAAAATATCTAAAATTAAACAAATACGTCAAATGAAAAAATCACACCCACGCAAATTTTGAAAGTTTTTTAATAGAAATAAGAAATCCTCAGCTGATGTCACAGTTGAAAATTGTTTTGAATATTTTAGGTCAATGAATAGTTCTGGCGACGATGAACATATTCCGGAGACTAACTTTGATATTAATGCAGAAAATTTAGAAACTGATAACGAAGAACTAAATGGGCCAATACTATGGTCAGAAATTGAAAAGGCGGTTCGCTGTTTGAAAAATAATAAATCTGGCGGTTTAGACATGATCCTTAATGATCATATCAAAAGTTGCTATACAGTGCCAACTATGAAAGATATTTTGTTGAAATTTTTTAATATAATTTTTGACTCCGGAATAGTGCCTCATGACTGGTCAGTTGGCAACATAATACCGATATATAAACAAAAAGGAGATCCAACCGATCCTGAGAATTATAGACCAATAACCCTTCTGAGCTGTTTAGGTAAATTGTTTACCAGTATAATAAACAACAGATTACAATTATTCATTGAAAAATATGATAAAATAAGTCAGAATCAGGCAGGTTTCAGAAAAGGATTTTCGACAGTGGATCATATTTTTGCTTTAAACATGTTAATCAACTTAATACAAAATAGGCGAAAAAAGTTATTTTGTGCCTTTATTGATCTAAAGCGTGCGTTTGACACAGTCTGGAGAGATGGGTTATTTTACAAATTGAAATTACTTGATATAAATGGGAAACGCTATAATGTTGTAAAAAGTATGTATCGTAACGTTAAGTCATGTGTTTCTGTAAATGGTAAAAGCTCGGGGTTTTTTCTGTGTAATATTGGTGTTAGACAAGGGGAAAATCTATCACCATTGCTGTTTTTAATATTTTTGAACGATTTAGAAGATTTTTTTACGTCAAAATGGTAATATTAACGGCGTTTCATGCGCTAGTGATGTAAATGATACACTGTATATTTTTCTTAAGGTTTTTGTACTTCTGTACGCCGATGATACGGTTATCATTGCAGAATCTGCCGAAGACTTACAAAATGCTTTAACTGCTTATGCTTCATATTGTGAAACCTGGAAATTATTAATTAATAGCAGTAAAACAAAAATTGTGATTTTTTCAAAGGGCCGATTTCAAAATTATAATTTTACATTGAATAATGAAACCCTAGAGATTGTCAAAGAATTTAAATATTTGGGTATACTTTTCAGTAGAAGTGGTTCATTTCTTGCTGCAAAGAAGCTTATTGCCGCTCAAGCAACTCGTGCGATGTTTTGCGTTTTGAAGAAAGCACGGTCATTGTTATTACCTATTGATATACAAATTGACTTGTTCGAGAAGACAGTGAAACCAATACTTCTTTATGGGTGTGAAGTCATTGGAACGGGTAATATTAATATACTCGAACAGGTGCAGCTTAAATGTTTGAAACTTATTTTAAATTTAAAAAAATCGACGCCTAACTGTATGGTTTATGGCGAGACAGGAGTCATACCACTTAAATTAGATGTTCAGTGTCGTATAATCTCATACTGGTCAAAGTTAGTATACCCTACTACTAATAATTTATCGTCAAAATTATATGCGGTAGCTCTATCTCATTTCCAGCACTCAATAAGTAATAAATTCATATGGTTATAAAATGTTAAAAATATTTTGATTTCATGTGGTTTCAGTGGCTTTTGGGATATGCATACATTTCCAAACAGGAACTGGTTAATAAAAGCAACGAAACAAAAACTCATAGATTTATTTTTGAATGAATGGAAATTTCAAATAGAAAATAATACTTCTTGTTATAATTACCGACTTTTTAAAACACAATTCTGTTTCGAAAAATATCTTGTGAGCGTACCGGCCAAATTTAGAAATTTTTTAGTAAAATTTAGAACCAGAAATTATATGTTACCTGTCGAGACCGGACGTTGGAGGCGAATACCAAGAGAGAACAGACTATGTCATTTATGTCATTTAGATATTGGCGATGAGTATCATTACTTGTTAATATGTAACTACTTCATTAATCTTAGACGGCAGTATATAGACAGGACTTTTTTGTACGGCCTAATGTAAAGAAGTTTTCAATGCTTCTAAATACAAAGAATCCTGCCAAGTTACGAAAACTTTGTATCTTTATTAAAAGTATTTTTGCAAGTTTGTAATCTACCCTCCCATAAAAAGGATATATACATTTGTGTGTGCATGTAGGTAGGTATGTATGCATGTATGTATGTGAATGTGTATATATGTGTATGTATATGTATGTATATGGGTATAACGATACGTATATGTATATGTATGTATATGCATATGTGTGTATGTGTATACGTTTGTGTAGGCACATGTATGTATTTGTATGTATATGTGTGTGTATGTATATGTGTATGTATGTATATGTATAAGTATATGTATATTGAACAGTAATAATATATGACATATTGTTACGATCGAGCACTCCTACCTTCGATTATCTGCCTTGGCAGATTACGCATAGCTTCTAAGTATATATTCAATCTCTGACAACTGCGTCAGGGAGTCGACTCTTTGGTTCAGTGGTTAGAGCATTGGTTTTTTAACCGGGAGGACCGGGTTCGATTCCACGGAAAGACGGAATATTTTTTCAGCTATGCTTCATTCCTTTGGTACGGCTATCATGTCGTAAGATGGGGGCTCGTCCGAGATTGGACTTTATACGCCGAAATGGCTTCACGTCATCATAAATGATGACTTCCTTGAAGAGGGGGAGTGTTACGACCGAGCACTCCTACCTTCGATTATCTGCCTTGGCAGATTACGCATAGCTTCTAAGTATATATTCAATCTCTGACAACTGCGTCAGGGAGTCGACTCTTTGGCTCAGTGGTTAGAGCATTGGATTTTTATCCGGGAGGACCCGGGTTCGATTCCCATGAAAGGCGGAATATTTTTTCAGCTATGCTTCATTCCTTTGTTACGGCTCTCATGTCGTAAGAATATTTAAATATGTAACTTGAATGCTGAATGTTTATTAGATGTGTGAATTGTGCAAAAAGCCTCGTATCATAATGTTTTTTCAATGTACCTCATGCTGCCTTTGTAAAAAGGATTGAGTGAAATGTAATAAACTAAACTAAACTGCTAACAAGTGACACTCACATGATCACGGGTAATTCGCTAATAGCAAGCCTATCTGTTAATACGTCATGTGTGCGAATGGGATCCATCACGAAAACATGCCTATATAATTTTGACCTCATTAAACCCCACTTTTATAAAGTAAAACTGGGGTTTACAGGAGTATACATTTTTTTCTATTTCTGCTCAAAAACATAGATGTGTGTAGCGAGGCGGTTCTAACGAATACTCACAATCTATATTTAGAGCAGAAATATGAAAAATATCAGACTTTTTTATCTGAAAATTTTCATGTTTTGGGGTATCATTTTCAGTATATTTGAATAGGCATGTTTTCGTTATGCGGTAGAAAACAACGAGAAAATCAAGTACTCAGGTAAGTATGCCCTTCCATAGACCCTGATCGGAAGAAAATGCAGCAGGATTGGAGCTAAGTATACTTATTTCAGAGTTAATTCGTTTTTTCTAGAGCTAGTCATCTTATTAATTACTTTACCACTCGAAATTTTTTTTGATGAACGTCTTAAAAGCGTACGCATTAATGCAATTGCAGACACTGGGGTTTAGTATATAAATATAATTATTGCATAAAAAGCAGTGTCGCGCGTTATTAACAGCCGTGCATTAACAAGGCAATTCACGCGCTGTTAATGCACGGCTACGCAACTTTCAATATGACCGTACCGGGACCACAGATTTGCTGCCCTTACGAGATGTGTATTGCCCGGCCCTAGAACGAGCATAGTCCGTGGAAATTACGTTCGCGAGACATCGGTGAAAAGGCGAAACAAAATAGTGCAAGAAATAACGCGAAATGTAGCAAATGTTTTCAGTTTTTATGCAATAATAGCGATCGAACATGTTTTTTTCAATGCATTAACATTCGCCAGGTCCCTTGGGAGGTGTTGAAAAACGCGGCCTTCGGCCTCGGCTTTCAACACCTCCCACGGGACCTGGAGAATGTTAAAGCATGAAAAACCATGATTCATCCCTATATTGAAAAGACTACGGAAAGGCCACCATCACAAAAACACGGCACTCCCACTCCCTCCTTTTTAACAACAGCTTGAAAATACTTCTTTACCCAGATTTACCGGAAACCGAATTTTACGCACAATTGGTTGACACAATTAAAACGACTGGATACCTTTTATAGATTTTCCTCCATTTTTACAAGGTAGACAACTTTTGTGACTTCCAGTTTGCTCTTCTGCATATCAAGCCCCTTCTGAAAAGATGTCTACTCTTAAATGAAAGAATTTGCTTACAAGGGATTGGAAGCAAATTATTTCCTTTAAGAGTAGACCCGTTTTCAGAGGGGAGTCAAAGTCAGAGTTGTCTCTCCTACAAGTGTATTAATTCCATTTTCAGGGGAGACAGCTCTGTCAAAATTGTATTGCCTCCCTTCTGAAAAGGGGATCTATTCTAAAAGGAAAGAATTTGCTCCCTCTGTTTTGTTTTTAGTATATTCCCTTTCAGAAGAGTCTTGGTGGGCAAGAATGCAAACAATTGGCAGATATCTGCCAGGTGTCTTTAGTCCCCTTAAAAAGTTCCGATACACAACCGTTAACGCTTAGCTTGCTGAGTAAAACTTTCAGCAGACGACATTTTAAAATATGTTTTTTAACTTTCTTTTCAGAAAACAGGCTTTGATAATTTATGGAAATTGTCTTGTAAGGAGACACTTTGCATGAGATGTCAAAGCCTTTTTCTGGAAACAAGATGATAAAAATATTAATTTGTCGCCTGCTAAATTTGCATGGAGGGTGGTAAAGATTAAGCAATATTCCATTATAAATACCTAATTCAACACAAATTAACCTTTACCTCTCTCCAGGCTAATTCAGCAGACGACAAATTGATAGTTTTCTTATTTTTCTCATGACATAGGATTTGACCTTTCATCTGCATAAAATGTCAAGTCCTGCTTTCTGGGAAAAATAAGAGAATTATTTCAATATGTCGTCTACTGAAAATTTTACCCAGAGTGCTAAGCATTAACACAAATTAAGTATTAAATCGTTGATCTTACCGTGCCCGGAAAGCAACACCTGCAGTACCCGTATGCAAATTGTCCTTACCATATCATGCACTGTTGATGCACTTTTGTGTCCTGTCAATGACAATAAACGGGACTTCTTTCATGCAGAGTCTTTAATAAATAGGATAGCACACGTTTTCGATTCGGTCGATTGAACTCAGTGTGATGATGAAATAGTTTATTAGCTGGGTGGTTCATTGATTTGGAGTTTGATTTTAATTAAGGTCACATGGAGCTGGTCAGTTTACCTAACTGTACATTTCCTGGGCAAGCTTAGTCATCTGAACGATTAACCAGTTCTTGTGCACATTCTTTCGCCAGAAACTGACAACTGCCAGAAGAGAGAGAATGACCTAAGAAAATATTTCATTATCAGTCTCAACGAAAGAATCCCCGGCGTGAATCGAACCCGCGACCTCCTGATCACCAGTCGGGCGCGCATCCGACTGAGCCACCGAAGCCGACAAGTCAAGTTCATGAGTGTTTCTTGCGCCATCGCAGGATTTACATTGCTTTTTTTCCGGACGGGACTGTTAACGGACAGAAAGACGGACTGCAGGGTCGTGGATGAATGAGTTTTAATTTGGGTTTGGAAATGGAAACAATTTCAAGTACTAGCAACATTCTTTTTACTGTCTTCTGCAAAAGGGTCTACTCTAAAAGAAAAGAATGTGCTGCCCGTGAGAGCAAAGTCTTTCCTTTTAGAACAGACCCATTTCAGAAAGAAATTGGTGTCCAGGAAAGCAAACAGGAAGTCACAAGAGTCACGAAAATTTGTCTCCCTTGTCAGAATGGGGAAAATCTATCGTGTATATTTTTACCTAAAGAAGATGCAAAATGTTAACGCAAAGTATATATGACCTCAAATTAGAGAGTAGCTGTTATTCTCGTTGACGAGACTTAATATTAGATCGTATAAACTAAATAAATTATTATTAATTTTACTAAACTAAGGGATCGACTGTAGAATATCAACCCAGTAAATATTTCCATATTTATGTTACAAACAAGCACACAAAACATTTATTCGCACATGCCGCCGTCTTGGCTGTGCCGAAAGACAACTTGAGAATAGTTTGAGATATTTGCTATCCTCCGTCGAAAACTGTCACAACTGAATGAAAAGTTTGCTTTTGTTTGCGAGTAACCGCGAACGTCTCAGTTAACTGAATGTAGCACAGACACTCTTCAATAGCGTTCTTCCCCTGTCTAATGTGAACTGAAATAGAAGCAGAATAACAGAAGAGAAATACGTGAATGAGTTAAAGGGAATATCAAATTTGCCAATTACTCTTACCACTCTCTCGGCAAATTCAGCAGACGACAAGTTGACGATACTTTTTTTTTCTTATTTTTCCTAGAAAAGAGGATCTGACACTTCATGCGAATTGTCCCCTTTGCATAAAATGTCAAATCCTATTTCTAGGAAAATATTTCAAAATGTCGTCTGCTGAATAGTTTACCCAGCATGCTAAGCGTTAAAATAATGATGTAGCACTCTCAGGGCAAATTGAGTAGTTCAGTAAACCAAATACTGATGTTTTTTGGGGGTTTTTTTTGCCAAAGAGACGGAAAGACAGACAAACAGACAGAGAGAGACTGAGCTTTTATTTACTTCACTTGTAGGTAAATAAATATCATTATGCATTTTAGGCACCTTAGCACACATTGTCGATCCAGATCTACCTACAACCTGATTGTGGACTTCCCTGCACCCTGGAGAAATAACACAAAGCGTGAATCTACTTCTGGAGCAGCGATGATCCTGAGCAACTGCACAGACATTCAGACTATTCTTGGACTTCGCCACTGCCATACATGCTGAGTTCTCTTTTTAAGTGACATGGTTCAAACGTCAAGAAGCTTTCCAAACAGGGCCTTAATTACAGGCTAAAGTGTTGAATTTCGGGGAAAAGCAACAGTGATTTACGTTCCTTTCCAAGTTAAATTGAGCCGGGTCACAGCAATTCCTTCAATACTGCATGCGTGCCCAGCGAAGACTCAGATCAGCCTGCGCATCCGCGCAGTCTGATCAGAGTCTTCGCTGTCCACCTGAAGACGCTTTGGATCCTTGGCTACTCACAGTGTCATGCGAGGACTGATGAGACTGCAGGATGCGCAGGCTGTTTTGAGTCTTCGCTGGTGGGCATAAGTAATGGTGTAGGAAATGCTGTGCCCCGACTCAAATTTAATGTGTTAGCTTAGAGAGAAGATCAATTTATTACTTGTTGAGTTGCATGGTTTATTAATGCTTAGCACTCTGGGTAAAAAGTTTCAGCAAACGACATTTTTTTTTTATTTTTCCAGAAAACGGGACTTGACATTTCATGCAAATTCTCTCCAATGGAGACGATTTGCATGAAATGTGCACTCTTGTTTTCTGGAAAAAAAATGAAAAATATCATTAATGTGTCAGAGTTTAGAACAATATTTGGGATGAACAAGTATACATATTCTGTATGAGCAACATCATAACAGTAAATACTGTATTAAAGGTTTTAGCAGAATGTGGTTATATCATTCATTTTTGCTTAAACCTATAAGTGTAGTAACAGCCGTAGATGACATTTTTTTTAACTTTCATTACGAAAACACGCCTATTCAAATATATTGAAAACTTTACAACCAAAAATGGAAAATTTTCAGATAAAAAAAAATCTGATATTTTTCATATTTCTGCTCAAAACATAGATTGTGGGTACTCGTTAGAACCGCCTGCAGTTCTAACGACTACCCAAATCTATATTTTTGAGCAGAAATAAGAAAAAATATGTATACCCCTGTAAGCCCCAGTTTTACTATATAAAATTGGGGTTTAAGGGGGTAAAATTATATAGGTATGTTTTCGTGATGTCAGGAACAATAGGCAGATTGTTCATAGGAAATGTCATATATTATATTTTTTTATAAAAAATAAAACTATTATATATTTGAGAACGTATTCTGCAGCAGTTTTAAATAGCATTTTTAAATTAATCTATAGTTAACGTTTTATCTAGGCAAACTGTGCATGCATATTTGCTGATGACTTATACACTTTGCAAAATGTAAATACTAATCACAATGCATGGGTCGTCAGGCTTCTCTGGATGAGCACTGTACCTAGCCCCTATTCTAAGTTGGAAGCTGAATTCCATTTGAACATTTATTGGTAGAAGTATTGAATCATCAAAAGTTACTCTGGCGCTGGCGTGAGCACTTAAGAATATCTTTGAACTCTCACATGCATTACGAAAATACGCCTATTCAAATGTATAGAAAAAATCATCTCCAAAAACTGAAAGTTTTCAGGTACAAAAACTCTGATAGTTTTCATATTTCTGCTCAAAACATATATTGTGGGTACTCGTTAGAACCGCCTCACCATTTGAGTCATTCAAGTTCGACTGCATTACCGTGTTTTTATGAAATTGTCCGGCCACATTACGAAAACACGCCTATTCAAATATATAGAAATATTTTCCTCCAAAAATTTAAAATTTTCAGATAAAAATCTGTGTTATTCATATTTCTGCTCAAAACATAGTTTGTGGGTACTCGTTAGAACCGCCTCGGCGAGGCGGTTCTAACGAGTACCCACAATCCATGTTTTGAGCAGAAATAAGAAAAATAATGTATACCCCTGCAAACCCCAGTTTTACTATATAAAAGTGGGGTTTAAGGGGGTCAAAATTATATAGGTACGTTTTCGTGATGAGTAATGTCAGGGTAAATATTGTTAGACCTAAATCAGAACATTAGGGTCTGTAAACTTTTGCATTCAGATTCATCGCCGGGCAGGCAAATGGACGTGTTCATTTTAGGGACTAATATCCGTCCCTAATGTGAACATCCTTTGAAGCTACACAAATAACACCACGAAAACATACCTATATAGTTTTGAATCCCTTAAACCCCACTTTTTATAGTAAAACTGTGGTTTACAGGGGTATACATTTTTTTTTTATTTCTCCTCAAAAACATATATTGTGGGTACTCATTAGAACCGCCTCGCCGAGGCGGTTCTAACGAGTACCGACGATCTATGTTTTGAGCAGAAATATAAAAAAATATCAATGTTTTTTATCTGAAAATTTTCAGTTTTTGGAGGTGAAATTTTCTATATATTTAAATAGGCGTGTTTTCGTAATGGGGTGAAATAAAATTATAGAAGGACCTGGTCACATGTAAAATTAACAAAAGAAGTTGGCTAAATATAACTTAGTATAACCTCGAAGTCTGTTTGTCCTTCCTGTTGATTGCGTTTCGCTCTTTTAACCTTTCCTTAAATAGAACATGGTTCAGGCTGCGAAGCAGATATTACCGCGTGCAACACTATGGGAAAGTGGAATTTCAAGAAGAATTTCTTTTTACCCTATTTATGTCCATCGTCCCGTAAAAGAAGCATTTGCAAACAATGTAGACCCAGATCAGACCCCACAGAACACTGTTTGCATAAAAAACAGGAATTTCTACAAAACATGGTAACAATACAAATTAACCTGACACCCCTTTTATTGAAAATAGACCTATCCAACGTGTTAAGGCGGAAGTCCAATCGGCATAAATGGATTAAACCATTTAAATTTCTAGTTTATTTAATAGTTTCTATAAAATAACTTTAGCGCCATAGAGAGAGAGAGATAGACTCTGTGTGTGTGTGTGTGTGTGTGTGTGTGTGTGTGTGTGTGTGTGTGTGTGTGTGTGTGTGTGTGTGTGTGTGTGTGTGTGTGTGTGTGTTGCACATGAAGAGGAATGGTAAAAAAGAAAAACCTTTGTTTGGACTTTCCATAACATCACTTCTTTATCAATTTGTAGTAGTAGCTACAGCAATAGTAGTTCTTTCTTTATATCCTTGCATATTCTCTCCTTCTCCCAGACAAACAATGTAGGACTTGATGAGACAGCGCAGATGCACAGACCGATTTTGCATACCCTCTATTAGTACTTTTCGTGTTTTCCTTCTGTTGACGCTTATCATGCTGGGTAAAATTTTCGGCAGACGACAATTTGAAATGTTTTTCTTATTTGTCTCAAAAAATAAGGTTTTACATATCATGTAAACTCATGAAGAAAAGGAGACAGTTTGAATGGTGAGCAATATAGGACCGTCATGGTCCTCTTGTTTTTAAAATTATTATGCAGCTAATCTTTCTCTCTGACAAACTCCATTTGCTGTAAAATAAATAGGCACAATAAAACACTTCAATTTAACCTCAGATTTTTTTTACATTTTACTGGTGTCTGTTTGCTACATTCAAGGGCACATAACTCATGTCTCAGATGGCTTATAGCAAAACACCCATAGTTTGCAATACCATGCCATCAACAACTACTATCATGAAAGGACATTGATTTCTGTTAAGGTTTAAAGAAATGTTGTGGTTTTTAGCAAAGATGGTAGATGACTAACTTATGAAAATCATTGAAGTGCAAATAATGCATGGTAGTTTAGCAAAGCAAGCCCACAGAAGTATTGCCACATGTCACTTTAATATGTGTCCATAGCCTAGTATTTTATGCCGTAACATTTAGTCAGTTTATTAAAAGAAGATAGGAGATTGCAGATTTAGTTTCTTAGACAGGACGGGTATGGGATTACCCCACCCACTTTTATGCTATGATACTTGTTGAACCAAAGCTCCGATCAGCAGATAATTTCAGGAATAGACGGTCCCCACATTAGGTTACTTGACAACAAAAAATAATTGAAATCCCTTTGTACCAAGTAAACAGGCTTATGGCAGCTCCCACCCCCCGCCCCCACCCCCGCTCCCCCCTCCCCTGCACCCCTTTCATTTACAAGGATATATATGATTGTGCAACTATGACAGTTTGGAAATTATATGATAATACAAACAGAAAATCTTCGCAGTAAAATTATTAACACATACGCCCAGCTCAGCCAATTAGTAGCCTATTAAGCACGTTATTACAGGATGATAATAATAATAATAATAATAATAATAACATAAATTTCTTATAGCATAGTTTTAATTTACACTATGAAAAATCATCACGAAAACTTTGACCCCCTTAAACCCCACTTTTATATAGTAAAACTGAAGTTTACAAGGGTGTACATTATTTTTCTTATTTATCGAGGCGGTTCTAACAGTCTATGTTTTGAGCAGAAATATGAAAAATATCAGAATTTTTTATCTGAGAATTTTCATTTTTTGGTGGTGAAATTTTCTATATATCTGAATAGGCATGTTTTCATAATGTAAAGGAGAGTAATATCAGGTCCCATATACTATGTATCCGTTTAAATAGTATTTCTACGCTTACATTACGAAAACATGCCTATATAATTTAGACCCCCTTAAACCCCACTTTTATATACTAAAACTGGGGTTTACAGGGGTATGCATTATTTTTCTTATTTCTGCTCAAAAACATAGATTGTGGGTACTCGTTAGAACCGCCTCGGCGAGGCGGTTCTAACAAGTACCTACAATCTATGTTTTTAGCAGAAATATGAAAAATAGCAGATTTTTTTTATCTGAAAATTTTATGTTTTTGGAGGTAAAATTTTCTATATATTTGAATAGGCGTGTTTTCGTAATGAGACTATAAGCCCCTAACTATTCATTCTATTACTTGTACTGCGCTTGTGTTGAATTCTCTGGTGTGTATGTGTTTTTTGTTGTTGTTTTTTGTTTGTTTTTTTTGTTTTTTTTTTTGTTTTTTTCTTGATCTTACTGAATCCATTAGCTTTCTCCTGTCTTTTCATTTTTCATTTCTCTCTCTTTTACTTCAACCAGTTATCTCGGTTCCTTTTTGGATAGATTCAGAATGGAGTGAACTTAGGTTAAAGATTAAATTACAAAGTTTTCACTATTTCAGTGTAATTGTAATAATACTGATAGCACTGCCAAAGCAAATCATTTTGCCGAAAACCGCACAAAAAAGAATCCAACTCGTTGCTGACTTAGTCCAGTTGAAAGTCAAATAAATCATTCTTCAGAGATAAAAACTCCTTGTTACTATAAAAAGAAATATAGCCCACAATATATTGTTATATCCCACAATGCAGCATTCTGTGATGTCATTTGAGGTTGCTTTTTGTTGTTGTTATTTTTTTTTATTTTTTTTTTTTTTTTTTGTTATTCGGGCTTTACGTCGCTTTCAACAAGCTTTCAGTAAGATCGCGACAGTGTCTGGGTGTGGCAGAGAGCTCAATGTTCACTTTTAGAGTGCTGCTTCACTAAATATTACGCACCAGACGCTTGACATGCTATTCCACCCATTCACATTATACTGACACTGAGCTGACCAGTTCTGATTCCTAGTTCTTCTTTCTTAATGCTGAGCGCCTAGCGAAAGAGCAGATGAAACCATTTTTAAAGTCTTTGGTATGACTCGGCCCGGGATCGAACCCGCAGTCTCCCGGTCACAAGGCGGACACTCTACCAACTGAGCCACAGTGCTCCTTTGAGTTTTTTTAAGCTTTACTTAACACTTAAAAACATAAAATATGTTATATTTATTTCTAGAACTTAAAGTTGTATAATTATTAATGATGTTTCTTAAGATTAATAATGCAATAAATTATGTTTTGCGATTTTTAAACAACATTGCACAGACGAAATTTGATATTTTTAAATTAAAATTTCTTAAAATCTATATTAAAGTTAATTTCAGTTTAGTATTTTCACCAATGATATGTTTAGATTGGCATTTAGGTAAAAGCTTATGTCATATATATAAGAATATATATATCAAATTTAATCAAAATATCAAATTTATTTGTTTTTTTTTTTTGTTTTTTGTTTTTTTTTTTAAATAAAATTTAAATCGCAAATATTATGTTCATGTTTTGAAATTATTTTCATATAATATAAAAAAGATATAAGTCTTTAATTCATATATGACAATAAAATGTCACAATGATTATTTTAAATCCAAATTTTGGTACATTAGATTTTTTTTTTAATGTATGACCACTATGACGACATACCCAGCTAGCATTCTACGTAAATCTACATCGGGCCGTCATCGGCCCGTCAGCTACCCTGACGGGCCGATGACGGCCCGATATAGATTTACGTAGAATGCTGACTGGGTATAAGCCGCATTAAAATTCATGAGCTGTTTGAAAACTGTAAAGAAGGTCAAAACTGTTCACTGCAAATCGTTATATCTCAGGGACTAATAGGAATTTTTACATACGGTTTTCTGCAATATGATCCCTGAAATAATGCCTTTAAAGCTGTAATAAAGAAACGGAAATAAAAATATTTGTCATTTGAACTTTGAGATGTAATCAGTTACAAAATTTTGTAACACTGTGTTCAATGTATCCTTATTATGTAATAATCCGTGATAGTTGTATTACGGGAGATGATTCCATATTAAGCTGAATCGCCATTATTTTTTCAAATCGTTTTTGTTCACGGTATATGTTCAGGTGTTTCTTGTTCTTTCCTAAAATCTATACAAATAAAACATATAGTCGAATTTCAATGGCTCGAACATCGTCGGGACCAAATAAAAAATTGTTCTAGACATGGGTAGTTCGAGCCACTGAGGTTTAATCACAGCGCTAGGTCAGGAGGCAAATGGGATAATTTAGTGATTTCTTAGTTTAAACGTTTATTTTATGTATAATATTAACATATTTGAACATATACAAGACTTGTGTTTACTACATTACAATATTACACAATGGGATTCAGAAGAATGTCAATTGACTTATGAAGTCCGTCTCCCATTTTTTGCAAATATAAACGTACAAATACACCATGTGACTTATAATAGAACAAACTAACAGTGTTTATATAAAAAAAGACAGAGGGAATTTCATATAGAACAATTATTTAGATAAATCTTTTCAACCAATGACAGCTCCACGTAGATGTGGGAATACGTTTTGCACATATGAGATGGAGAAGAGAACAAATGAACAATAGATTAATCTATCGTCAGGTCAGGTTTAGGTAAGATTCACCCATTAATAGCAATTTTATAAAACTGTTGGACACGACCTTTCAATAATGTTAGTTATCATAGGTTAATGATGTATCACTTCAAAACGTTTTTTTGTTAGTGTGTCTTGAACGGCAAGGGATATTTTTCTGTTATCAGAGTCAGAGAGTTCCTGAATGCCAATTAGAAATACATTTGAAGATGACTGAAACAAAGGGGTTACTCTATTAACAAGTTCTTGTCGCAGGTTTGTGTATCGTGTATAGGACATTAAGAAGTGTTGAGTATCTTCACGTGCTCCACAGACGCATATCGGACTGTCGATAATGTTTTTAGAGAATAAATGTGCGTTAGGGTATTACATCTCATTCTTAATCGAGCACGATAAATTTGGCCAAGTCGTTTACCCTCGAAGAAGAATTTAGGTACCGCATTGAGATCTGAATCAAGGTGATGTTTAAAAGAAGATAATGTAGGAGTGTTTCTTACTTCCTCAGTTAATTCGTTCCAGTCTCGTGTGACAGAAGGAAGAAAAGATTTATAGTAAAGTTGAGAGTTTGCTTGTACAGTATTAAGATTCTGTGCACTTATTAAGTTATACGCAGAACTGTTACCTACGTTGTCAGGCACCAAGGAAGAGAAATAGTTAGGAGAAAGACCATTTTGCATTTTATAGAAAAGTTGTAATTTATGTTTTGTTTTGTTTTTACTACGCGAGGCTAAAGTTTCCCACCTAGTTTCGGTATAAAGAGAATCTTAGGATACTAACTTTGTTGCTCCTGTTACAATACGAGCCGCTTCTATTTGTATTTTCTCTATCTAGTTAGCTTCATATAGGGTACAGTTATCCCAGACGACATTAGAATACTCAAAAACTGGTCTGATGAAAGAATAATACGAGGGTGGTCTGTAATGAGCGTCTTCTAGTTTGTATTTAAGTTTTCCCATGATGTTAATGCGGGTCCAGGCCTTAGATTTGATATATTCCAGATGTTCATGTCTTGTCGATCTTCTATAAAATAATGGTATATTGAGTGCACTTATTGGAATCGCCTACACACAACATACATTTTCATGATAAGATAAGAAAAATTCTCTAAAATATCTTTGAATATTTGTTTTCTTAAGGTATCAGCAGAACTTTCTAGGGACTCAAAAATGAGCTCGAATAAGCCACGATAAACAAGCCATTGATGTTCGAGTCATTGACGTTTGGTGTAGTTATTTAAGCAAAAGAAATATCAAGTTACTGGCCTTTGTGTAACAAGCACAATACTTCACTTGACGAAGACCTAAATATTACACAAAAACTCCATTATTTAACATAAATGCAAGGCTTAAGCATGCACGCACAAAAAGGGAAATGTAAGAATTACAAAGGCAACAGACATATTTTAATAAATGCATAAGACGCGCATTATATCGTTTTGATGTTATAGCATCGCTTCGATTTTTCACACGTGATCGGATGTTAACGTTTCCGCTGTTGTCACGATCTCACTTCCGGAAATGCTTATGTTAGGAGTCAGTTTACCAAATGCTCCAGCTTCTGTATATTTTGGCACGCTCTTGATAAAAGCAATCAAAATTAAATACATGAATAAGGACACAAAAAAAAAACTAAACTGAATGAATGACAATTGCTTCTCCGACATTGTAGTTTGGGTTTTATTAGACTGCATGTAATGTTCCTTGCATTGTAATACGTATTAACCCATTTTAGTCTGTAGACCCCCGAAACAGGTAATTGATAAACAGAGCAGACCCAGATCAGACGCCGCAGAATGCGGCGTCTGATCAGGGTCTCCAATGTTTGTAAATAGTTTAGCCATTTTTTCTCTAGGAAAATCTAAATAACATAGCCTGACATACTTAAAATTGAAATTCGACTCTTCCAATATATAGTGTGGAGGACTTTATTCCGTTTAAATTGGGTTAAAAAAGTTTACATTAATCACTAAACAGGCAAAAATTCTATCCGGAGTTTTGAATTTTGACTTAAGCAAATTTGTAAAGAAATGGATGTTTTCTCGGTAATGCCAATCGTTCCAACTATCAACTTTAGTCTGGCGTTTTCTTTAACTTGTTTCAGTCTTCCAAAATGTTTGTGACATCTCACAAAAACGCTTCTTCACGATTTGACCATATTAGAAGAAAGACGAAAACGATGGGATTTATTTGAAGCTAACAAAAGTATAATTGGTGAACAAAACGAGGATAGTAAAAAGCTGTTCAAATTAAGAGACAATGCAAATACAAGGGAAATTTCATGAAAACTCAAATGTATACAACCCAAAGCTTCAAAAATGTATTTTACAGAGAAGGAATTTCTTCAGCATCCGAGTAGTCAATGCTTGGAATGCTTTGCCAGACCTCACAAAATTTTCATTTAAATGGTGGAAAGATATCAGTATCAGTAAGAGGTTCCAGTATGAAATGAAAATGTCATAGTTTTTGTTAACCCTTGTCCTGCTGAACCTGGATATACCCTGCCTTTGTCTTTTTCAAACTTATGGTTCTGAAGAAGCCAACTGATCTGGGTCTGCACTTTTTGCCATTAAGAATGTGAATTTATAGCAACAATCCGGGACAAGTAATCTGATTGGCTGAAAATTATAAGTTGGCCTGGCATCTTAATTTATTCAGCATGACAAGGGTTAATATTTATGAAACTAGCTTATACGAGGGTCCTGCAAAAAGTTTTGTCACTGGGTTCGGAATACTTCAATGCTACATTTTATCAAACATTTTATTAAACATATTTTTATTACAAACCTTCAAAGTATTCCCCCTTTACTGAAACACATTTTTGTAACCTTTTTACCCAGTTGCGAAAAGCAGATAAATAGTCTTCTTTTGGTATCTGTTGGAGACACTGATAAATAGCGCTGCCAAGAGAACTTCTAGACGTATACTAATTTCCAGAAAGCATTTTCTTAAGCCTTGGAAATAAAAAGAAGTCACAGGGACTCAGGTCAGGTGAATAAGGTGGATGATTTACAACTTTCACATTTTCAGAAGCTTTTACATGACAACGCCTCCTTTCATAAGTGTGACGTTGTTAAATCTTTTTTGGCTTCTGAAAAAGTGAAAGTTTTAAACCATCCACCTTATTCACCTGACCTGAGTCCCTGGGTAAAAAGGTTACAAAAATGTGTTTCAGTAAAGGGGGAATAATTTGAAGGTTTGTAATAAAAATATGTTTGATAAAACGTAGCATTCAAGTAATCTGAACCCAGTGACAAAACTTTTTGCAGGACTCTCGTACCTACATTGACAAATCAGATTACCTGTAGCCAAATAAATATTAGGCACTATATAAACTTTTAATTTCTTTTTGTTTAATATAGTTTTTTTTTTTTTTTTTTTTTTTTTTTTTGTCAAGTTAAGCCAATTACGCTCAGGCAGCTAGCTCCAAATACTTACTGAACTTAGCGAAATAATTGCCAAATTGCAGATATACAAATGTAATATGAATACGGCCACTTTATCACATAGTAGTCTAAATTCCCAACATTCAGCATGAAATATCTCGCGATGTAGATGATCTACATGCATGCAAATGTGATAAATCCGTTATACCATGGTTCTGCGCATGTACGTGCGATAATGCACTCGCTCACGCTCGTGCATTATCGCATCGCACATGCGCACGAACCATGGTATAACTAAAACAACGGATAGTACTATATCACAGAAGAAAGAAATATTTCACCCGTCGCTGTCTCTCCACAGGGATAATTAGGACCAGCACTTGATGTGATGTTTCAATCTAGTAACTCCCACTGGACGGATTCTCGTCTCTGATGTATACCATTGATCATATTATTTACCTTACTTTTTGGATGACGGATTTAACCTTTACCACTCTCTGGGCTAATTTAACAGATGGCAAATTGATGACATTTTTCTTATTTTTTCCCAGAAAACAGGATTTGACATGCCATGCAAATTGTCTCCCTGGAGACAATTTGCATGAAATGTCAATTCCTGTTTCCTGGGAAAATTAAGAAAAATATTTCAAAATGTCGTCAGCTGAAAATTTTGCTAAGCGTAAATAAAAGTGTAGCTCTGTTGTATAGCTATCATTTTAACTTTGAACCGCAAAGTTACTGCCTTCTGTCCAAACTTTGTGCTTTTGCAGTCTATCATTCAGTGATACAGCCCCTACGACCGATACAGCTATATATTCCGGACGAAAAAAGATTTTATTGGAGAAAACAACACATTTTACGGATAAATTATGTACCTAACAATTAAAGCTTTAAATCATCCAATGCCAGAGTGGTTTAGACCAACCATTTAGATTTTATTATTTGAGCCAGCGCACGATAAAACCAACAAAATGGCATGTGTGCCAAGCGAAGACTCAAATCAGCCTGGGCATCCGTCCAGTCTGATCAGGGTCTTCGCTGTGCACTCAATGGGTAGCTAAGATCCCAAGCTTGCTTCATGCGGATAGCGAAGACTCTGATCAGACTGGGCAGATGCCCAGGCTGATCTGAGTCTTCGCTGGGCGCACATGCCATTTTGTAGGTTTTGCCATGCGGTGGCTCATATAGCTTTGCCATTAAACAATTGTTTGCTGTATTTTTTCATGCAACTTATGTTTACTTTTCGTAAAAATGTGTCTGAGCCAACAGACGGGTCAGAATAAAACAGTTTGCGGAGTCTGATCAGGATTACTTGTCACATATTCGGCAAATCAATGAGCAGCAAGATGGATTACCTGTTTACATTTTAGGACAAGTGTGGTAAGGAGTTCGTGTGTACGAATACTTAGAGTAAATAGGTGCCTGAATACTTAAGATAATACGGTAACTGGAGAAGGTATAATCTTGGTAAACTATCCGGTGAAACACCAGACAAAACAGCTAAAACGCAGCAGGGGACTGTGATCTCTAGCCTCGGTGGCTCAGTTGGATGCGCCGTCCGACTGGAGACCAGGAGGTCGCGGGTTCAACCCCCGCCGAGGTCGGCGACATTCTTTCGTGGAGATGGATCATGAAATATTTTCTACGGTCATTCTCTCCCTTCCGCTGATTCAAGAAGGGCAGTTGTCAGTTTCTGGCGAAAGAATGTGCACAATACTGGTTAACCGCTTAGAGGACTAAGCCTGCCCAGTAAACGTGTGGTTAGGTAAACTGACCGCGCTCGACATGACCCCATTGGGTTGATTGGGCCGTAAAACCTCAACACAAACAAACAAAGCTCATGAAACATATGACAATAGAAGTGAAGCTACAAATCCAAATAAATTACCAAGGTCACCAGACTCGTACTTTATTACTTTATAAAGGAAAGCCTCTCTCTCTCTCTCTCTCTCTCTCTCTCTCTCTCTCTCTCTCTCTCTCTCTACTTTTTCTTCCGGTGGCCCGTCAGATACAAACACGTGCTGAAAAAAAACATAACCTTGTAGTACATTCAAGCCAAATACAGTCGACTCTCAAAGTCCAAGGGACTCCCCAAAACACTTCGAGGTATCCGTACGTCGACGCACTGGATTTGCAGAATTGAGGAAAAAGTAAATAGAACAACACCATTTAACAAATGAATATGTAATTTGACTCCTAAGTTAGATGCATTGAAAATATTGTGGAAAAGAGGAGAAATTGCTCCTTAGGGGCAATTTCTCCTCTTTTCAACATTCTTTTTTACTTGTTGTTAGATTTAAAACAGGGACCATATTTTTACTTCGAGATAAGCTGCTATTCGAGATAAGCGAAGTCGAGATAACGAGAGTGGCCTGTATAATAATATTGCTAGTTATTACTTTGGTCGCCTGGTTTTTGGATTGAGTTGGGGTTTAACGACACGTCAACCCTTGAGGAGATGAAAGAGAGGGATAGGAAAGAAAGAGGAACTAGAATGAAAGTGAAGAAACAGAAGAAATAAGAACATTCCCCCTCTACCTTTACCTGCTATAAGTATAGCAGACCTTGCCCAACTGTTAGCCAATATCAGTTGGGCGCCCCGGTGACGCAAGATGCACGACACCTTCACCACACCCGACCAGTCCCCCATTGGTCCCCTAGCCATTCCAAGGTAGTTCCACTGTTGCGATTCTTCATTGTTTGTGTGTCGATGGTTTTGTTTGTGGTGTTTGTTTCGTCTCTCCTTCTTTTGGTGCCTCGTGGTGGCGGGGCGTCGTGGTGCTTCGTGGTTTTGACTTTCCCTGAGTAGCTTCGTGTTGAATGGTCGACCATACTAAGGCATTCCTAGTAAGCACATAAATCTATAGCGGGCCGTTATCGGCCCGCCAGCTCCCTGACGGGCCGATAACGGCCCGCTATAGATTTATGTAGAATGCTAGCTGGGTTGAGACTAGGTAACGTACTGCTCTGTAAAGATTGGTGTCCTTAATGAATTAGCCATCGAAGAACCAAGATTGTTCCATAAGCATCTTTGCATCTTTTTGATGGCATGACGCTTAAATGTGGCATCGCTTCTTGGAATATGGATATTACTGGAGGCCCACTTTCTTGGGAGAATATCCTCTGGACAGAGGATTAAAACTTTTAAATGTGTCCTATCTACCAGAAGGCTATCCTCCACCTCTGGTGTGAACTACACCCAACAGCTCTTTATGTGCGGAAGTGAGAGTGTTGAAAAGAAACGAAATAATGTAATTTCCAGAAAAAAATGAAAACAATTTAATTCCTGGTTTGAGGTCTAGTTGGAGTCCGTAGGATACCTGTAGTATGAGTATATATTCTGCACTTCTAGAGTGTGCTAGTTACAACCTGTCGTTAAGCCCGGGAGAGAGCTTATAAGAATGAAATGGTAAAATACTATTTTCTGATTTAAAAGGTAATTAGGAAACGGAAAGTTTATTTCATGTTGAGCAATCGTTTCCTGACAAATGCGTCCAATCTGGCACCCATGAGATACTTGTAGTCTGTTCTCCTGTACTCCCGGAGTGGACTACACCCCACCTGCTCTTTTGTTTAATCGCGCTATAATTTTCCGACAATAACGCGAGAAAAAAGTCCATTTCATGAGTCGCAGCCATCTACAGGCAGTGAAATCTCAGAAGACTGTCAACAGCGTTCCCTTGTAGGCATAGGCTTCAATTAGCCATAACTGCGCCAAATTTACATAGCAGTAGAAGACATTTAAAATATTTGTATTATTGTTCTTAGAAAACAAGACCTGATATTTCATGTGAATCGTCTCATAGGATGACGATTCACTTGTAATATTAAGTCTTTTTGTATAAAAAGATAGAAAAAAAAAACATCACAAAGTTCTTGTCTGCTAATCTCGTCTGTAAGCGTACTGAGGGGAAATAATTGTGCAATCCCATAACAGTTTCTTAACCTCTACCACTCTCTGGGCATTTTCAGCAGACGACAAACTGATAATATCTTTCTTATTTTTCAAAGAAAATAGGCTATGACATTTCATGCAAACTGTCTTTTGGAGACAATTTACATGAAATATCACAGCCTGTTTTTGGAAAAAGTAAGAAAAGTATTCAAAATGTCGTCGGCTGATTCTTTTACCCAGAGTGCTAAGCGTTAACATCTGCTTTCCTCCTTACAAGAACATTTTACTGTTCTGAAACGGCCAATATTTCTTCCTTTAAAGAACTAATGTCTAAATAATCTGCGAAAAAGCCATAAAACGGAGATATATTTCCCGTACCAATTGTTTAATCATGTGAAAATGTATGACTGTAGGAGAGAGCGCCTTCTAATGACAATAATCTGCCTGATACTACATAAAACATGCCATGGAATCTCTCGAATAAGGCAACCTTCAATCAATCCCTTTTTCAAATGATTGCTCAACTACTGGCTTAGAATGGAACCAATCTTTTCAGCTTGGACCAACAACAATCTAGATAATTTACTACGTAAGAAGTTCGGATAATACAGTAAAAAGAATACCATATTTAGTCTAAATATTGGAATACCTTAACATCTTACTTTAATTGTCGTCGTTGCAGATGTTCATTTAACTATCAGTCCATCCGTCTAAAAACTGCTGGGGAAGTGGCAAACAGTGTCGACCCTGATCAGACGTCACATGCTGAGGCATCTGATCTGGGTCGATACTGTTTACTCAGGCCTGTCTGTCCCAATATTTAGCATTATTTCGGAAGTACTGTTGAACTCTTCTCCTATAAGTTTGTTTTCAGTGCCAAGTTTGTTTGTTTTTGATTAAACAAATATATGATAATGAAACAGTTGTATTTTGATGCTGAGTACAGTTGTCACCTCAGACAAAATCACACCTCAGACAAAATCATTTGTTAGACTGCAAAAGAAATTTCAAAGCATTTGATTTATTAACAAGCCTGGTAGACATATATTTTTTACACGTATTCTCTAAAACTTTGATGTCCACCCTACAATAATTTTCGTTCCCCTGCAAGTGTATTTTTGTACTGAAAATATGGCTAGACGTTTCATTTAAACTGCCTATTTTGGGGAAAAAAAAAATCTTTACAATAATTAATATGTCCTTCACAATATTTAATATGTGCGTCCAACGGAGGCGGTTCGGCGTGCTCGATGCACATCAATAAACTCGTCGTATGTAACTAATGATAGATGTAACCAAAATATGACGGTAACATAAACGCTTTGCGTTTCGGTGCTTATGCAATAATGCAAGCGTTTCCGAGATTTGTCACAGCAGTCAAGTAGCAGAGGGTATTGACTAGACGGCTGGAAATTTCAAATAGTAAGAAAGGCATTTCAAAAGGTGGGCTCTTTTTTTACATTACGAAAACCTGCCTATTCAAATATACTGAAAAGTTAATCACCGAAAAATTGAAAATTTTCAGACAAAAAATTCAAATATTTTTCATATTTCTGCTCAAAACATAGATTGTGGGTACTCGTTAGAACCGCCTCGCAGAGGCGGTTCTAACGAATATCCACAATCTGTGTTTTGAACAGAAATAAGAAAAATAATGTATACCCCTGTAAACCCCAGTTTTACTATATAAAAGTGGGGTTTAAGGGGGTCAAAATTATATAGGCGTGTTTTCGTGATGAGTCCAAAAACATATTCTAAAACAATGCAAGCAAATTAATTTTCTTTCTTGCACACTAATATTATGCTTGTGTATCAAAGAGCAGATATTTAGAATGTTTCACAAATCATTTAAACTTTGTCATTCTGACAGAGAGCTCGAAAGGGCAACATTCTTTTGGAGATTGCAGAAGGGGCCGAAAATATCATTATTTGGATCAGGTTAAAGCAGACTTTAGTCGAAGACAAAAAGAAAATTTTGTTCTTGATTTGCAAATGAAGCAATTGATGCTAATTTGGACGCTCCTTGGTAGCACCTATCAAATTCATATTTCTTCAAAATCGGACAACCTTAATGGAGTATGTGGTCGGATAAAAGACTATTCACATGCCCTATGTTTTTGCAGAAATAAGGTGACCATTCATTAAAATTCCGTCTGCCTGTTTAAATTTGGCAATTTAAGAGTCTGTACAAGGTTACATGCCATGTACTTACATATCTATATTCGTATTTACCATAGAAATGGAATCATAATAAAGTTAGGTCACACATCAATATTACGAATGAAATGGTCACTAATGCATTTAAGGTTTCGCATGTTATTTGCAGAATAAGATTGATTTGTTGGACATTTCTGCGAAATGACAGGACGGTAATGCAATTTAAACTTAAAAATCTGACTCGACGTCTAGAAATGCAGACGCATAATTTATGTGAGCCGTGTCAAGCAAAAAGCGAGTGTTATGACATATGGACGCAGAAAATGGCCAAATATGTCTGCGTATGGGCACAAATTTATAAGGTTCTTTGCTGTTCTTTTGAGTCTACTAGCTTTTCATACCATATGCGGAAAGCAAATTCCCTGATCAGATGTGCATGTTTTTTTTTTTTTTTGTTTTTTTTTTTTTTGTTGTTGTTGTTGTTTTTTCAGCTGTAAACGCATGCCATAAGTCTGATTGCTTCATTGCAAGATTCATGTTACAGTTATAAATCATGCACGTGCATTATGACAGCGTCAGTGTAATTCTTAGAGCCGCAACGTTAGAAAACATACCCTCGGAAGATCAAGATCAGCCTACGCGCTCGTGCAATCTAATCAGAATATTCCGAGTAGACGCATTTTGGATAGCCAAGGTTGCAAAAGTTTCTTCATGCGGACAAGAAAGACTCTGATCATAATGCGCAGATGTGCAGGCTAATTTGAGTCTTTATTCGGCGCACATGTCAGAAGGTACGTTTTCTCACGTTTCGGCTCATTTAGATCAAATTTTAGATTTTATTTTTTTTTATTTATTTATTTATTTATTTATTTATTTATTTATTTATTATTTTTTTGCGAAAAACGGCAGTAGATACTACTGCACACGTTTTATCTTAGCATACTACTATTTATATTTGTAAAGTATTTGTAGTGGGCCTCAAGGAAGAGTAGCTTATAGCTAATTGTATTACCCACTGACAATAAAGTCTTTATTATTATTATTATTATTATTATTATTATTATTTATGTGAACGTCTACTTTTTAGCCATATCTCCTGATAAACCATTTGTATCCAAAACTATTGATATTTTTTCTTATTTCTCCGCAAAACATATGTTGTGGCTACTCATTAGAAGCGCCTCACGGAGGCGCTTCTAATGAGTACCCACAACATATGTTTAATGGCAGATAAGACAAACATTTATCTTGATACCCATTTTATCAAGATCTGTGTATTGTTTGTTTGTGTTGAGGTTTTACGGCCCAGTCAACCCAATGGGGTCATGTCGAGCGCGGTCAGTTTACCTAGCCACACGTTTACTGGGCAGGCTTAGTACTCTAAGCGGTTAACCAGTATTGTGCACATTCTTTCGCCAGAAACTGACAACTGCCCTTCTTGAATCAGCGGAAGGGAGAGAATGACCGCAGAAAATATTTCATGATCAATCTCCACGAAAGAATGTTGCCGACCTCGGCGGGGGTTGAACCCGCGACCTCCTGGTCTCCAGTCGGACAGCGCATCCAACTGAGCCACCCAGGCCGGCTCAAGATCTGTGTAAGTCATATGGGGAAGGACGAAGAGTTTAAATGTGGAGGGGAAAAATATTTATTTTGACACTCCTTTTATCTAGAGCTATACAGGTCATGCTATTTCATCATATAACACGGAGAATGAAGAAGATTCTTTGGTTATAAATCACATTAAGACATATTTATGCATTAAAAAGATTACTAAAAAGTAAGAAACAAATTGATAAGAGCGTCCAGCAGACACTGCAGGGTGACAAAACATAGAGAAGATGGCTGTGTTTGATGTGGTACTTAATAACTTGTAAGCTGCCATGAGAATTTAAAGCCACATCAAACTTGAAGAATCTTTAAAGAGCTGTAACTCTATCACAATTTGGTGTACTGTAACCTCAAAACACTATGTGCTGCATCACTTCATAATCTAACTGTCCACCTTGTTTAAACCCATTGGACGACACTGTAGAAGTTATCCGGAAACAAAGTCAAGTCTGAAAATCTTTAAAAAGTGTAATAATTCTATCAAAATTTGATGTACGATAACTTCAAAGTAATATGCGCTGTACCACCTCATGGTCTAATTGTCCACCAAGTTTCAAAGTGATCCGATGAAAACTGTAGGAGGCGTTATCCGGAAACAAGGAAACAAAGTCAAGTCTGAAAAAATCTTTAAAAAGTGTAATAATTCCATCAAAATTTGGTTTACAGTAACATCAAAATAAAATGCGCTGTACTACCTCATGGTCTAACTGTCCACCAAGTTTCAACGTAATCCGAAGAAACCTGTAGGAAGAGTTATCCAGAAATGAAAATTTTCGCTTCCCTTTTAAATGGGAGCCACTCTTAACCCATTTAAACTGTTGTTCCTATAAAAGGGACATTGTCAAATAGTGTAAACCCAGATCAGATGCCGCAGAACGCGGCGTCTGATCAGGGGCTACACTGTTTGCATTAAATACAGAAATTTCTATAAACCATAGTAATAATAAAAACTAATCAGACACACCTTCTACTAGAAATGAACCTGCCCAAAGTTTAGAAGTCGAAGAGTCCAGTCGGAAAGAACTTTATTGCGAATTAAGGAAAATTGATGCATCACTTACATGGAAATGTTCGCTTCCATTCTAAATTGAAGCTAGCCTTAAAGTACACAACTTTAGTTATGAAACAAGGTGAATTGCTGCATCGCTTACATGCAAAAAAATGGAAGTTATTCTTAAAGGGAAAGAAAAACTTTGGTGAGAATTGAAATCAAATTATTCATTTCTTTCACTGAAATAGTTGCAACCCTTCTAAATAGGAGCCGAGCCTCTCTTAAAGAAAAGAATTTTGTTGTGATTTTAGGGAATTCATTTGTCTCTCAAATGCATTTTTTTTTCTCCTCCACTCTAAATGGATGCAACTCTTAACCCTTCGCTTGCTGAACATGATATGCCCAGTCTTAGCAAACAGTGTAGATCCAAATCAGTTAGTTTCTGAAGAAGCCAACTGATCTGGATCTGCACTGTTTGTCATTAAATATGTGAATTTGAATCAAAACCCGGATCAAGTAATCTGATTGACTGGAAATTAGAAGTGGGTGTGGCATCTTTATTTATTCAGCATGACAAAGGTTAAAGGACAGAACTTTGTTGCATATTGTGCGGCATGGCTGCGTCTACATGGAAATACTCGTTTCCTTTCTAAATGGGAGCTTTGAAGGAAAGAACTTTATTCAGAAATAAGGGGAATTGACGCATCTCTAATTTTAAAGTATTTTCGTCTCTTTTATAAGTGGGAGCTACTCTTAACTCTTTCAGCGCCAAATTTCAGACTACATTTGTCGTCTATTTTTTTAACAATCTATCGATTGGAAAGAAGTTTATATGTAGAGTTAAAAGTCTGAATACCAAACAGTGTAGATCCTGATCTTATTATGAACCGTCTCATCTGGCTCTATGCTGTTTGCAAAGCCTGTCATTATATCGCCTGTGGCAGTGAAAGAGTTAAAGGAAAGCATATTGTTCAGAATTAAGGGAAATGATGCATCTCTAATATCGAAATTGTCTCGCATCCCTTCTAAATTGGAGCTGCATTTAAAGGAAAGAGTTTTGTTGAATAGTAGGCAACCTATTTTTAGTATAGTAAAACAGAAAACTCGCGAATGCTCACAGACGTTTGAAAATTTTCCTTTAAATTATATCAGTTTTCGACACATTGAGCTGTCGTCTGGCACAACTAAAATGGCGGTCAGTGTGAATGGATTTACAGTAACCATTCAGAAGCTGCTAATATGACTACGTCCACGTTCGCACCATGCGCCATTTTCCATCTTGTCTAGCTTTTTTTTTTTTTTTTTTTTTTTTTTTTTTTGCTGCAAGTAGGCAAGGCTTTAAAATGTCAAATCCTGTTTTCTGGGAAAAAAAATACAAAAATATCACTTATTTGTCGTCTGCTGAATATGCCCACAGAATGACAACAATCTTTAATCCTCATGTTGTGTTTTGTTGAACATCTGGAAGCTCTCTCAGTGTGCGCGTCAATTAGCTCTTCTCGTCAACTTAATTAGACAATGTCAGGGACAGACAAAGGCACTGAGACCTTTCACATGGATTAGCTGCTCTGTCTCGAAGAAATGCTAAACGAAGAATTACAGTTTCATAATCCAGCACTCTTTAAATTTATTAACTTGCATGCAATGTCGGCTATGGCATTTCTAAAATTTGTAAATGAGCATGACAACCTAAATTTTGAGTCCGAGTTGGAAGTAATTTATTTCCTAACTGAAATTAGCAAACGTTCGTGTAAAATAAAAAATACTCTAAAAGGTTGCTTTTTGAAACAAAGAACACACAAAGAGAACGAAATTCGGAGACTCAGTTTTATTTAGTTTGTTAATATGCGCCCTTAGCACCTCGGTGTGTGTGTGTGTGTGTGTGTGAGTGTGTGTGTGTGTGTGTGTGTGTGTGTGTGTGTGTGTGTGTGTGCGTGCGGGGGGGGGGTAACTTCCTATATATGGCATAGTATGGATGTGCGTGCCGAATGGCCCCCATTTTCAGCGCTGCCAGGTATATGATTGGCCCCCTTTTTTCGACAAAAAGTATATGACTGACCCAATTATTCTTGATTGGTATATGAAAGGCCCCATTTTGTCTGACATATGCACATATTTTTCACTCAGAGATTTTTTAGGCTGCTTGTTCTCTAGGTATTCAATGAATTGACGGCATTATTTGTCTAACTACCAGCAATAAATGGGTACAAAATATCAACAGGCAGTATATGAATGGTTCAACATTTCTGGTGACCTAGTATATGAATGTGCCCGTTTTTTCAAAGGCCAGTGGGGTAGGTTTGAAATACTGGCTCGCACACCCGTACCAAAATTACCCTCAAGTTACATCCCCCTACCCCCTCCCCACGCACGAGCCTAGCACCGGCTTAAGCGATATTCGATTTTCAAAGTAACCAGAATTGCTTCAATGATCCCTAAGGAAATAAAAACATAATCTGTACTATGGCTAAGTACGGGGAGACGTTTTACGACCGCAACACGGCACTTTACACCAGCTGCAGTGAAGTGAAAAATTCAAAAGGTTGCCTTTGGAAATACACAAAAGAACGAAAATCGGAGACTCGGTTTTATTAAGTCTCTTCATATGCAACATATGTAGTTTACGAAGCGCCGGTTTAAGCGGTATTCGATTTTCAAAGTAACTCAATGATAGCTGTCAGACGACAGCGAACAATATGGAAATAATGCACGCGCATTGATTAAACCTTTATATCTCTCTTATCAAATTTAGCAGTTGACAATTAATGATATTTTCTCGCTTTTCCAAGAAAAAAAAGGCCGTTGGCACTTTAAGCAAACTCTATCCTTAGGACAATTTGTATGGCATGCCAAACTCTACTTTCTGGACAAATTAAGAAAAAAATGACAATGTTGTTTGATGATTTTACTCAGCATGAAAAGCATCAAGCTACCGATTAACTTACTGGTTATCACCCAGCTAGCATTCTTTATAAATCTATAGCGGGCCGTTATCGGCCCGTCAGTTACCCGGACGGGACGATAACGGCCCGCTATAGATTTATAAAGAATGTTTACTGGGCAGATCAAGTTTATTGGTCGTAGCGCATTCAGTCCAATCTGGGTACTATGTTTGTTTGTATGTCAAAATAATTACTATATAAAAGATCGTATTTTACGGAAACACCGAAGAATGCGTGGAAATGTATGTAATGCAAACTATACTTCTTAGAGGGAGAAAATTCTTTCCTCTAAGAGTAGCCCTATTTAGAAGAGTGGTGAATATTTCATCTATTCCCCTTAACTCTAAACAATTCTCCCCTTTGAGAGTAGCTTTCATTTAGAATGGATGCAAATATAACCATATCAGAGATACATCAATTCCCTTTAACTCTCAACAGATCTTCCCTTTGAGAGTAGCTCCCATTTAGAATGGATGCAAATATAACCATGTCAGAGATACATTAGTTCCCCTTAACTCTCAACAGTTCTTCCCTTTGAGAGTAGCTCCCATTTAGAAGGGATGCAAATATAACCATGTCAGAGATACATCAGTTCCCTTGAACACTCAACAGTTCTTCCCTTTGAGAATAGGTCCTATTTAGAAGGGATGCAAATACGTTTAACCATGTCAGAGATACATCAGTTCCCTTTAACCCTCAACAGTTCCATTTGAGAGTAGCTCCCATTTAGAAGGAATGCAAATATAACCATGTCAGAGATACGTCAGTTCCCTTGAGCACCCAACAATTCTTCCCTTTAAGAATAGGTCCTATTTAGAAGGAATGCAAATACGTATAAACATGTCAGAGATACATCAGTTCTCTTTAACTCTTAACAGTTCTTCCCTTTGAGAGTAGCTCCCATTTAGAAGGGATGCAAATATAATCATGTCAGAGATACATCAGTCCCTTTGAACACTCAACAGTTCTTCCCTTTGAGAATAGGTCCTATTTAGAAGGGATGCAAATACGTTTAACCATGTCAGAGATACATCAGTCCCTTTGAACACTCAACAGTTCTTCCCTTTGAGAGTAGCTCCCATTTAGAAGGGATGCAAATATAATCATGTCAGAGATACATCAGTGCCTTTGAACACTCAACAGTTCTTCCCTTTGAGAATAGGTCCTATTTAGAAGGGATGCAAATACGTTTAACCATGTCAGAGATACATCAGTCCCTTTGAACACTCAACAGTTCTTCCCTTTGAGAGTAGCTCCCATTTAGAACGGATGCAAATATAACCATGTCAGAGATGAGATACACCAGTTCCCTTTAATACTCAACAGTTCTTCTCTTTGAGAGTAACTCCTATTTAGAAGGTATGCAAATACAACCATGCCAGAGATACATCAGTTCTCTCTAACTCTCAACAATCTTTCCATTTGAGAGTAGCTCCCATTTAGAAGGGATGCAAATATAACCATTCAGAGATACATCAGTTCCCTTTACCACTCAACAGTTCTTTGAGAGTAGCTCCTATTTATTAGGGATGCAAATATAACCATATCAGAGATACATCAGTTCCCTTTAACTCTCAACAGTTCTTCCCTTTGAGCGTAGCTTCTATTCAGAAGGGATGCAAATATAACCATGTCAGAGATACATCAATTCCCTTGAACACTCAACAGTTCTTCCCTTTAAGAGTAGCTCCCATTTAGAAGGAATGCAAATATAACCATGTCAGAGATATATCAGTTCCCCTTAACTCTAAACAATTCTTCCCTTTGAGAGTAGCTCGAATTTAGAAAGGATGCAAATATAACCATGTCAGAGATACATCAGTTCCCCTTACCTTTCAACAGTATTTGCCTTTGAGAGTAGCTCTCATCTAGAAGGGATGCAAAAAATATACCCATTCAGAAATACATCAGTTCCCCATAACTCTCAACAGTTCTTTTTTTTGAGAGTAGCTCCTATTTAGAAAGGATTCAAATATACCCATTCAGAGACACATCAGTACCCCCTTAACTCTCAATAGTTCTTCCCGATGAGAGTAGCTCCCATTTAGAATGGCTGCAAATATAACCATGTCAGAGATACATTAGTTCCCCTTAACTCCCAAAAGTTCTTCCCTTTAAGAGTAGCCCCCATTTCGAAGGGATGCAAATATAAACATATCAGGGATACATCAGTTCCCCATAACTCTCAACAGTTCTTCCCTTTGAGAGTAGCTCCCATTTAGAAGGGATGCAAATATAACCATTCAGTGATACATCAGTTCCCTATAATTCTCAACAGTTCTTCCCTTTGAGAGTAGCTCCCATTTAGAAGGGATGCAAATATAACCATTCAGCGATACACCAGTTCCCCATAACTCTCAACAGTTCTTTCCTTTGAGAGTAGCTCTCATTTAGAAGGGATGCAAATATAACCATTCAGCGATACATCAGTTCCCTTTACCTCTCAACAGTTCTATTTGGGAGTAGCTCCCATTTAGAAGGGATGCAAATATAACCATTCAGAGAAACATCAATTCCCCTTAACTCTCAACAGTTCTTCCCTTTTTGAGAGCAGCTCCCATTTAGAAGGGATGCAAATATAATCATGTCAGAGCTACATCAGTTTCTGTTAACTCTCAACAGTTCATTCCTTAAAGAGTAGCTTCCATTTAGTAGTTTTCTAGTCTTTTGTGTTCATTGAACCCATTCCAAAATTTGTGAAACATTTTATAAGGGTAACTGGTGGTTTAATTGGCCGAAAGTAGCTGGTCGGTCTGTCCCTGACGCTCAGTTTTCAGGTTTGTAAAAATGTGTTCATTGCACTCAAGGATCATACCTTTTACGAATCTATTTAAAAATGCAGATTCCTTCTTTCCTAATGGTGCTGGTTATTTCCTCGAGATTTCTTCGTGCAATTAAAACATGAAAAGTTCGATAAAAACGCGACATGGTGTCAAAACTGCAGACATGTATTTTACGCTGCAGGACCGTTATGAGGGTCTTGTAATAGTTTGGCATTAATCTTTCCAGATTATGCAATGTGGGACGTGTTACGATAACTGGACCCAGTCATGCAAAAAGTGGCTTAACGCCTGAGAGTGTATGCGAACGTTGAAGGCCAAGATAAGACTGCGCATTTCCGCACTTACCTTTGCCTTCACCGTTCGCCTGAGAAATCTTGAAAGTGTATGTAGTTAATTGTAATAAGAAAAAGATCTGATCAGACTGCAAGAGTGTGCAGACGGATGGGACTCCACATCCGTCTGCACACTCTAAGGTTTCGTCTTGAATGATACAGCTGAATTTGTATTAGTCCCATCTGGCTAAGACGCCTCAAAGAATGAAGACAATAATTCAGTTCTTTGTATGACTGTGCATGTCATTGTTTCGAGTTATTTAATGCTAGATTTGCTGGTATGCGTCTCAGACACTTAAAAGATTTACTTGTTTTTTTATGGTAGAGGAGAACTGCAGTCCGAGTCCAGTTTCACCCCAGCTAGCATTCTACGCAAATCTACATCGGACCGTCATCGGCCCGTCAGCTACCCTGACGGGCCGATGACGGCCCGATATAGATTTACGTAGAATGCTGACTGGGACAATTATTTCTTAAGTAGAGTTGAGGTCTACCTTAAATTTAAGGACTAAGATATGCAAATTTAAGCACATATTGTGTTGTCACTTTAAGCTTGTTGATTAACGGTATAGGCAATAAATATACATGTTATTAATGAAACAAATCATTTTAGCTGATTTTAAATGTCTTCTTCCATATGTTAAAAGTTTAGACTTTAGGCTCATGTTAGATCGAAGGAATATTTGTGAAATGAAACCAGGACCCAGATCTTCATATGATTACTTATAGTCAAGATGCGTATATCTTAACTTAAGGTCCAAATTTTCAACATATGAAATGGTGGATTTTAAAATCAATTAAAATTAATTGTTTCTATGTTTGTTCAGTAGAGGAATTAAATATATATAGGTTTTATCGTTGAAAATAAATATATATAGGTTTTATCGTTGAAAACAGACTTTATGTGAAAGAGCAAAATGTACTTTGCAAATTTCAGTCCTGAAACTTAAGGTAGACCTTAATGTAGGATTGATTGTGAATCTGGGCCCAGATTTTAACACTAAACTCTGAATGCTTGAAATAAAATTTGTAACTGCCAGGGGTCGGCTAGCAGCACATATCCGCCACCCCAGCGAGCACGCATCGAACGTCATGATTCATGACACACAGCCTCAGACATCAGGCGTAAGTCAACCGCCCAGCACACCGTCAACTGCCATGATCTACGTAAATAGTCAGCCACATATATCACATTACGAAATAATGTCAAAAGATTGCCTTTGGAAACAAAGAACACACTAGGGATTATAAAATGGGAGTCTTGGTTTTATTGAGACTCTTCATAAGCAGTAATGCAACACTGCTTACGCCCTCTAGCATATACATGAGCAGAACTCCATTTTTAAATGTTCTACAATAGACCAATGATCCCAAAGGAAAAGAAAAATAATCTGCACTATGGTAATGTACTGGGAGAAGTTCTACCGCCACGACACGGCACTAACACCAGCTGCAGAATAGTAAAAAAAAACGTAAAAAAGATTGCCTTTGGAAACAAAGAACACACCGGATCACGGATCAGAAAATGGGAGTCTCGGTTTTATTGAGACTCTTCATAAGCAGTAATGAAGTTTGCAACACTGCTTACGCCCTCTAGCATATACATGAGCAGAACTCCATTTTCAAATATACCACAATAGGCCCAATGATCTCAAAGGAAAAGAAATACAATCTTCACTATGGTGATGTACGAGGAGACGTTCTACCGTCGCCACACGCCTATTCAAATATATTTCACCTCCAAAAACTGAAAAATTTCAGATACAAAAACTCTGATATTCTTCTTATTTCTGCTCAAAACATAGATTTTGGGTACTCGTTTGTTTCTAACGATTACCCACAATATATGTTTTTTGAGCAGAAATAAGGTAAATAGTGTATACCCCTGTAAACTCTAGTTTTACTATATAAAAGTGGGGTTTAAGGGGGTCAAAATTATACAGGCATGTTTTCGTGATGAGGTAGGCGA
This sequence comes from Anodontia alba, assembly GCA_964016985.1. Classification (NCBI taxonomy): domain Eukaryota; kingdom Metazoa; phylum Mollusca; class Bivalvia; order Lucinida; family Lucinidae; genus Anodontia; species Anodontia alba. Next base: position 105,249,388 of record OZ024827.1, on the reverse strand, counting down.
TGCATCCACCACCACAAAAGCCCCCGATCTATGCAAAATAAACCAAAAGAAGTTGAGTCAAAACCCGCTAGTAATAACTTCTCCAATTAACAGATCATCTTAGTTTTTGTAACCTGTTTGAATTTGCATAATGGAAATCGTGTAACCGAATTTCACACAGTACCGAAGTGCCGATGCCAGAACAGTCCAAAAGGATATCAACATTAAAGCACCGAGCACACCGAGCTTATGATACACTCGGGCATACCATAAGTCTACCAGCAGTAATCGACCCAGTGATTGCTATATATTATTTGATCCTATGACTATAAACTATAGCAAAGGTAGTTATTTTGAAATAAACATCATAGAATATCAACCCAGTAACGGTGAGGTTTCGATGTCGCCGCGACCAAGATGCAGATCAATTCCATCCATTTGCGATTCCGATCTTATCAATTTTGTTTCCTAAATACTTCCTTAAGGTCACTACTGGCACCAATAACGATAACTCTTGCTAGACAAAATCATATTTTGCCTTACAATTTGAATATATATTACCCGATCTATCTGAAACTTGCACAGATACAATGACTTGTTGGGATAAGATTGCACTAGGTGTCAGTAGTGACCTTACATCACGAAAACATGCCCATATAATTTTGACCCCCTTAAATCCCACTTTTATATAGTAAAACTGGGGTTTACAGGGATATACATTATTTTTTTTATTTCTGCTTAAAACATAGATTGTGGGTACTCGTTAGAACCGCCTCGTCGAGGCGATTCTAACGAGTACCCACAATCTATGTTTTGAGCAGAAATATGAAAAATGTTAGAATTTTTTTATCTGAAAATTTTCATTTTTTTGGGGCGGTAAAATTTTCAATATAGTTAAATAGGCTTGTTTTCGTAATGAACTTGTCTTAAAAGGACTACATATACCTCGTAGATCTTCTGGCATTTTGTAATTTCCTGTTTGTGCTCCTACACACCGAGTCTCTTCTGAAAATGAATCTACTCTTAAAGCAAAGAGTTTGCGCCAAGAGGAGCACAGTCCTTCCATTTAGAGTAGGCCCCTTTTCAATAGGGAGACCAAATTATTTTTTAAACGTTGACCTACCTGAAAGTGTTTCAGTTGCCTTTGAATTTAATCCTTTTGCGATTGTGACATTGGAAATTAAAATTTACAAGTTTCTAAACTCTTTCTTTCCTTTAAAAATAAATCTGTCTCAAGCCTCGGTTAGTATTTGTACGTTTCTGTGATTTATTTATTTTTCACGACATCTGAACGCCCCTGTAAGGAAGTAAATTGTTACCGATTAGGGAATGAATTATCTGCTCTGTACCAACATGATAAAAGAAAAGAAAACAAAGTACCTAATCTGTCTAACAACTCTTGTGATTATATAAATGTGAAATGCCATGAAATGACATCACTAAGGATACTATATGTTCCATATATTCTTAAAATATTGACTGGAAATAAATACGCAAACGCGAGCAAAATCAAATGCCTTCAACTTAAGGCTTTATTCATTTTGCTCACTTGTTTGGTGAATATCAAAAATAAAAATAACTGACCAGTATTTTTCTTGGCCTAGGTGAATATGTAATTGCTGTGTTATGCCTCTTTTTTTAAAAGTTTAAGCGAAAATTTGTAAGCTATGTCCTCAAAAAGTATTTAAGGTAAAGTCTTTTTATTTTGCTATTCATTTTAGGTATGATATCAGATTACTTCATTGACATGTCGATATATATTCTTTAATTTTGGCTGAGATATGGCCCTTTATCTGACAGGCATTTTTCCAACTTGAAGAATTTGAAGAGATTTGCGCCAAATATGAGTATCGCAAGGAAGCATTTATTACTTGTGCTGACTCGTGTAGCATTTGTGTACATTTACCACTGGAATTTGTTTGGATAGAGTCTGCATGGTTGGTACAAGATCCTATTTCAATCGGATTTGGTGAGACAGAAAACAAAACGGAAAATCGTAAAATGGTGAATTCTGATCGGGATGTTGGAGTTACATATTTCACTGACTAGCCTGGAATGCGGATAAGCGAAGGTTGTGTTAAAGCACATCCTTCCCCTGTTTGAAAACTTTGACAAAGGGCTAAGGTATCCGGATATTTAGGGTAAACATGATATTATAAACCCTTATATACAGTCGACTCCCGTTATCTCTAATAACAAAGACTCTGAAATACTTCGAGATATCCGTACCTCGATTTGCAGAATTGAGCAAAAAAATAAATCGAACAACCACATTTCACAATTGCATATGTTATTTGACTCCTGAAGTCAGAGATACATTGAAAATATTGCGGAAAGAGGAGAAATTGCTATTGCTCCTTAGGAGCAATTTCTCCTCTTTTCCACAATATTTTGTTACCTGTTGTTATATTTCCATGTTAAAACAGGGACCATATTTTCACTTCGAGATAAGCGGTCATTCGAGATAACTGAAGTCGAGATAATAAGAGTCGATTGTACATAGTGTTCTTCACTGACGAAATTAGCAGATAATTATTAAGTTTGAGATATGTAATTATTTTTTTCTTAGTTGACTCTTTATTGGTTAAAAGATTGTGATCCTGATTAATATTGCGGCTTGAACAGCTAGCTAGGGTAGCTGGCCACTTTCCACTAGCTTACTATCTGAAGATATTCATCTGTTTATTATTCACCTTTTCCACAGCAGAATGTTCAAAATATATGTCCATGGTTGCTGTTGCTGTTACGAAAGAAAGAAAGAAAGAAAAGAAAGAAAGAAAAATAAAAGAAAGAAAGAAAGGTTGATTAGTAAAGTGCTAATCAACATAAAATCAATTATACAAATACAGAATCTGTCAAATGCCATCATGTATGATGGTTTGTATTCTCAGGGGCTTTAAAGCCTTTTGAAATTCTGAAAGAAACAATATTCTGAATATTCTGTTCTATTCTATATTTACACGACAGATGGGATACTCCGTCGTAAATCCAATGTAGTTACATATCTTAACACGCTGTCCCCATCGCGTATTATCCAACATGTGGTTATAGTAATAAGACACACAATACATCAGCCGCTAATGAGGACCTATATCCCACGCTTCAATTGAAAATGCCACATTTCAACAATAAACCACGAGAAGCAATAGAACGAAAGAACGAACCGCAACGTACCTGATTTACATAACATTGGCGAAACTTAGGAGACAAATGAAATAATAATTGCGACATGTATTTTATGTTCGTGGACAGATGGAGTCTATGGGCGCTGTTTTAATTAAATTACACTCAGGAACAAGTGAAGGATAACATGTAGCTATCAAGGACACTGTCTCCTTTGTAATGGATGTCCTAGACGATTTTTGCTTACCCTAAGTATTTGGGACAGAATGGCCTGGGCAAACAGTGCAGCCCTAGATTTATTATGCATTTCATTTAAAATATAAAAAAGTCAACAAGAAATGAAGAAAAAAAAACATACAGTTGGGATTCGACAGAACGCCTGTGGTTGTAAGAACGGGATAAAAACGGAAGCCCATTTTGCCATAAACACATAAATACCCAGCTAGCATTCTACGTAAATCTACATCGGGCCGTCATCGGCCCGTCAGCTACCCTGACGGGCCGATGACGGCCCGATATAGATTTACGTAGAATGCTGACTGGGTAGCAATATTTAAACCTGCTAAGATATGGATGCTGCTTTTTAATCTTAACATATTATAGGAAAATTATAATTCAGCAGGTCATAAATTGGTAATAAGTTATTGTTTTTTTTTTTTTCAGGGGTTTTTTTTTTACCTTTTTTTTTCACTGAAAATATGGTTTGACATTTCAAGCGATTGATCCCCTACAGACGATTCGTCTGAAATGTCAACACAGTTGCGGAGCAGTAGAGGTGTGAGGGGTGGGTATAAAGTAAACATTTTCATAATGTTGTCTGATTATTTTTACCCAGCATGATAAGCGTTTACAAGGGCTCCGCAAGCTGGGCATCATACGCCTGTGGCAAGTAATCAGATGTAGCACCTATACTGACTTAAAGTAGGAGGGCTTAACCCGAAAAGAAAAGTTTATACGATGGACAGACAGACATAACTCTATTAATATTTGGTGGACTGTAACCTCAAAACAAAATGCGCTGCTTCACATCAAGGTCTAACTATAAATCAACTTTCAGCTTGATGGGATGTAAACTGTAGGAGGAATATTGGCGGACTGTAACTTCGAAATGGTATGCGCTGCTCCACATCATGGTGTAACTTTTTACAATGTTTCAACTTGATCTAATGTAATCTATAGGAGGAGTTAGCTTATGAAAATTTCAAATTGGCATTAACCTCAAAACAAATGTGCTGCACCATATCATAGTCTTACTATAAATCAAGTTTCAGCTTGATTGAACGTAAACTGCAAGAAGAAAACATTTACAGAAATTTTCAAAGGGACATAGCTCTGCTACTATCTGGTAGACCATTTCCTCGAAATAATATGCACTGCTCCACATCATGTGCAACTATTTACAAAGTTTCAGCTTAATATAATGTAATCCATAGGAGGAGTTAGCCGGAAATGTTTACAGAATTCTTCAAAGGGGAATAACTCTGTTAATAACTTTGAAATAATATGCGCTGCTCCACATCATGGTCTAACTATAAATCAAGCTTCAGGTCGATCTGATGTAAATTGTAGGGGCAGTTAGCCAGAAGCGAAAAGTTTGCAGACATTTTCAAGGGGCATAATTCTGTAAACATTTGGCGGACTGCAACCTCGAAACAATAAACGCTGCTCCACATTGTGGTCTAACTATAAAACAAGTTTCAGTTTGATCAAATGTAATCAATAGAAGGATTTAGTCGGAAACGAAATGTTTACAAAAACTTTCAAGCTCTGTTAATATTCAGTGGACTGTAATCGCGAAACAATACAAGTATGCGCTGCTCCACATCATGATTTAATTATATATAAAGTTTCAACTTGATTGGATGTAAACTGTAGGACCAGTTAGCCGGAAACGAAATGTTTACACAAAAAAATCAAAGGCCCATTACTCTGTTAATATTTAGTAGACTATAATCTCGAGACAATATGCGCAGCTCCACATCATGATGTACGTATATATAAAGTTTCAGCTTGCTTGGATGTAAACTGTAGTGTGAGGGGGGGGGGAGGGGAAGGGGGGAGTTAGCCGGAAACGAAATGTTTACAAAAATTTCAAAGGGACAACATAACTGTTAACATTTGGTCGACTGTAATCTCGAAAAAAAAAATGCGCTGCTCCACATCATGTTCTAACTATATATCAAGTTTCAGCTTGGTCGGATGTAAACTGTAGGAGGAGTTATCCGAAAACGAAAAGTTTACAGACGGTCGGACGGACAGACGGACGGACGGACGCTGAGAGGCATAACATAATACGTACCGTTTTTCAAACGGTTAAAAAGAGGTAAAGTTCTGAAAATAAAGCATAGCTTGAAGGTTGTGACTCAGCAAAATTTTAACTGGTGTGCTTCTCGAGAAATGAACAAAATATGGAGCGCCATGTGAAATGAACTAGTTTAATTATGTTCATTTATTTATTTACAGTTGACTCTAGTTATCTCGAAGTCTAAGGGGCTCTCTGAAATACTTCGCGATATACGTACCTCGACATATCAGAGTTACAGAATTGAGGAAAACATAAATCGAACAATACCATTTCACAAATGAATATGTAATTTGACTCCTGAAGTTAGAGATATATTGAAAATATTGTGGAAAAGAGGAGAAATGGCTCCTTAGGAGCAATATCTCCTCTTTTCCATAATATTTTATTACCTGTTGTTAGATTTCCATGTTAAAACAGGGGCCAGATTTTCACTTCGAGATAAATGGTTACTCGAGATAAACGAAGTTGAGATAACACGAGTCGACTATATTTATTTAGGGTGGATGGGTCGGGTAAAGCTGGGTATGTCTCCAGGTATGTTCGCGTTGTAAGAAATTGTTCTTTTTATTTGATTTTTTTTTTTTTTTTTTTTTTTTTTTTGTCGTTTCATTACAGTTGTAACCCTTTAGCTTTGCAGACCAAAATAAATACAGTTGCAAACAATCGAGATCAAATAAGGCAGCTGGTGACGAGCCGTCTCGACAGGATCTACACGTTTGTCATTTTGATTCTGAGTTTTGACTGAAATCCCTATGTGTAACAATGGATGTGTCCAAATGTAAAAGTGGAAGAGACCACCTCAGAAACTCAGGGTTAATGTAGTAACACTGTAATCGTACACACTGCGAGTCGAAACGTACAACACCTTGGCAGGGCCCGTGCTGCTCTTTTTTTTTTTCTACACAATCGTCTGCTTTGTCATCTGCTTGTGATTTAAAAAGTCATTGTTGCAAACAGTGTGGACCCAGATCAGACCTCCTCTAGGAGCAGTTTGATCTAGGTCCACACGGTTTGCCTATATGCAAAAAGTATGTTTGAAAGTTTGCAAGAAGATGCAGCAGACGACACTGTCAAAGACTACCGTACTTGTCCCAAGTATTAGGACAGAGAGGCCTGATCAAACAGTGTAGACCCAGATGATCAGACACCGCGTATCCATATTTGTCCTAAGTATTGGGACAGAGAGGCCTGATCAAACAGTGTAGACTCAGATGATCAGACACCGCGTACTCCATATTTGTCCTAAGTATTGGGACAGACAGGCCTGATCAAACAGTGTAGACCGAGATGATCAGACACCGCGTACTCCATATTTGTCCTAAGTATTGGGACAGACAGGCCTGATCAAACAGTGTAGACCCAGATAATCAGACACCGCGTACTCCATATTTGTCCTAAGTATTGGGACAGACAGGCCTGATCAAACAGTGTAGACCCAGATAATCAGACACCGCGTACTCCATATTTGTCCTAAGTATTGGGACAGACAGGCCTGATCAAACAGTGTAGACCCAGATAATCAGACACCGCGTACTCCATATTTGTCCTAAGTATTGGGACAGACAGGCCTGATCAAACAGTGTAGACCCAGATAATCAGACACCGCGTACTCCATATCTGTCCTAAGTATTGGGACAGACAGGCCTGATCAAACAGTGTAGACCCAGATGATCAGACACCGCGTACTCCATATTTGTCCTAAGTATTGGGACAGACAGGCCTGATCAAACAGTGTAGACCCAGATGATCAGACACCGCGTACTCCATATTTGTCCTAAGTATTGGGACAGACAGGCCTGATCAAACAGTGTAGACCCAGATAATCAGACACCGCGTACTCCATATTTGTCCTAAGTATTGGGACAGACAGGCCCGATCAAACAGTGTAGACCCAGATAATCAGACACCGCGTACTCCATATTTGTCCTAAGTATTGGGACAGACAGGCCTGATCAAACAGTGTAGACCCAGATAATCAGACACCGCGTACTCCATATTTGTCCTAAGTATTGGGACAGACAGGCCTGATCAAACAGTGTAGACCCAGATGATCAGACACCGCGTACTCCATATTTGTCCTAAGTATTGGGACAGACAGGCCCGATCAAACAGTGTAGACCCAGATGATCAGACACCGCGTACTCCATATTTGTCCTAAGTATTGGGACAGAGAGGCCTGATCAAACAGTGTAGACCCAGATGATCAGACACCGCGTACTCCATATTTGTCCTAAGTATTGGGACAGACAGGCCCGATCAAACAGTGTAGACCCAGATTATCAGACACCACGTTCTCCATATTTGTCCTAAGTATTGGGACAGAGAGGCCTGATCAAACAGTGTAGACCCAGATGATCAGACACCGCGTACTCCATATTTGTCCTAAGTATTGGGACAGACAGGCCCGATCAAACAGTGTAGACCCAGATTATCAGACACCACGTTCTCCATATTTGTCCTAAGTATTGGGACAGAGAGGCCTGATCAAACAGTGTAGACCCAGATTATCAGACACCACGTTCTCCATATTTGTCCTAAGTATTGGGACAGAGAGGCCTGATCAAACAGTGTAGACCCAGATAATCAGACACCGCGTACTCCATATTTGTCCTAAGTATTGGGACAGACAGGCCTGATCAAACAGTGTAGACCCAGATGATCAGACACCGCGTACTCCATATTTGTCCTAAGTATTGGGACAGACAGGCCTGATCAAACAGTGTAGACCCAGATGATCAGACACCGCGTACTCCATATTTGTCCTAAGTATTGGGACAGACAGGCCCGATCAAACAGTGTAGACCCAGATGATCAGACACCGCGTACTCCATATTTGTCCTAAGTATTGGGATAAACAGGCCTGAGAAAACAGTGTAGTGTCTTACACAGATACTTGGGGTCAGTAGGGCAGTGCAGGCCCAAAAATATCTTGTATATATTTTTTTCTCTAGTTATTTTTGTATTTTAGTTCTAAAAAACATCACATTTCTCTCAAATGGTAAAACCATATATTACCATTTGAGAGAAATGTGATGTTTTTTAGAACTTTTTCAGAAGTCACAGAATATGATTATATTTTATCAACAGTGTTTCTGTTGTACTAAAATACAAAAATAACTAGAGAAAAAATATATACAAGATATTTTTTGGGGCCTGCACTGACCTCCTGACCCCAAGTATCTGTGGTGTCTTATAGATGATCAGACGCATCCTACTTCGTATTTGTCTTTAGTATATGTATATATATTCATGTATGTATGTGTATATATATATATATATATATATATATATATATATATATATATATATATATATATATATATATATATATATATATATATATATATATGTATGTATATGTATATATGTATATATATGTATATGTATGTATGAATATGTATATATATTATATATGTGTGTATATGTGTGTATGTGTATGTATATGTGTATATGTATATGTATATATATGTATATGTCATGGCGGGCGCACAGCGTGGAGACATTGTTGAATCAGTGTTTATTCGACGTCTTGACGTCGAAGGGATGCTGATTCAAAGTTTTGTTTTTTGTTGTTGTTGTTGTTGCTGTTTGTTTTCTCAATGTTGTGAGCCTCCGGGGGAACTACAGATTAAGGCAACAACTTATATTGCCATATATGTGCGTAACGATTATTTGGTACCTTATAATATGTTTATTCTCATATGCTACTGACGTGGCCTGAGATGTACATTTAATCTAATAAAGTTGTGTTCTGTTCTGTTCTTCTGGAATGGACAGGTCTAAGTGAACAGAATACGGCGTATAATTAGGGTCTATACTATTTTCTACTCATTCAGTAGTTTTAGACACATCAATAGGTAGCATCAAAATTGACTTTTTTTTTTTAATTTTAGGACAAACATGATAAGGAATTAAGGTTTTCCCAATATTTAGAGTAAATATGGTGGATCCTCTCTGGAGATATTGTTATAATTCGAAACGATTAACGAAATGATAAAAATGATGCGCAACGCACGAAAAAGGCCCTTATGTAATTTGCGGACAGCGCAGGTCCTGATCAGCCTGCGCATTCGCGCAGGCTGATCAGGACCTACGTTGCCCGCTCAGAATCAATGGTCGATGACCAGAGAATGTCCAGATCAGACTTCACGAAAGCGCAGGTTCATCTGAACATTCGCAGTTTCGCATATGCCATAAGGGAGTTTTCCCACGTTCCGCATTAAATTCTTGTTTGAGTGTTAAAACCTGATACGCATTCAAACTAGTGGACACTTCAAAAATACCAATAAAACTATTGAAAAAATTAGGGCATGTGCGATTAGATTGAAGTACGAGTCTTTCTCCTCTCCAGGCATTTCAAAACAATCATATTTATTTTCAAAACTTAATAATTCAATGAATATACACAAAGCTATTAATATTCGCGCGTGCTCGCTGGCAGCTGTTCACAAAAAGAATAAACATATTTTAATGATAAAAATTGGAACATGCCCTAAACCGAAAAACGAAAGACAAAAGCATCTTAAAATTAATTAATTCCATTTTGGTTTAAAACTTTATTTTATTTGTATAATATATATAATGTATTTACACTGACCAAGAAAACATCAGTATCACAAATACAAACATTATACAAAAGGGATCCAAGAAAGTCCAAACACTTATTTAAACAGGTTTCCCTAAATGTACAATAATTACGTTCAAACGATCTGAGTCTTCAATGGGCGCAATTGCAATCTTGTAGGAAATGCTGTGCCCCGACTTATTGGTCCGTTTTCTATCCAGCGCAATGATGATTCCGCCGACAAATTAAAAATCCGACACAATAACTTGCCATGGTAACCAAATGATAAGAGTTTTTCTTTTTTTAAATATTCATTGATTTGATAAACAATCGAGTGTGATCGCAAACATTGTTTAAGTGCGTATTATAACTCGACACCAAAAATATAAGAATAATGACGCGTTTCAGCACCGGTTCCTGGCCGTTTATGTATTTTTGCTGACAGATTTCGATAAGCACGTGTCAAGTATAATGTTTATTTATACTCTTCTTAATGCAGACATGCATCCAAAATCAAATGGCCCGCAGCTTGAGAAAACGTACTTTCTGATGTGTGCGCCCAACGACGACTCAGATCAGCCTGCGCATCCGCGCAGTCTGATCAGCGTCTTCGTTGTCCACGTGAAGAAACTTTGTGTCCTTGACTATCTAAAATGTGCCCGGTGACGATCCTGATCAGACTGTGGGAATGCGCAGGCTAATTTGAAGCTTCACTGGGCGCACGTCTGAAGGTACTTTTCTGACGTAACGTCTCATTATGCTAGCACAAGAAAGAGACCCTTATGTATTAGATGTGAACAGCGAAGGTCAAGGCCAGCATGAGCTGCCATGCTTCTTGTCACCGGGACCGTCTGTGGTCGTAGCAGCCAGTGATTCCGTAGGCGGACTATGAAGGCCCTGCGAATGCGCAGTCTGATCAGGGCCTTCGTGGTCCGCAGTAGTCATAAAGCCCTTTTCTCGCTTCGCGCGTAAAGTATCTTTCAATGTTTTATGAAACGTCCAGTGAGTGGAGCTAAAATATGGTCAATCGTGATAATCAAACATACGGCGTTCAGCGGTACGTTTATTGGCATTTTGAAGTACTGCTAATTTGAATGCATACTCGTTTTCTGCAAACAAATACGACATGTGCATTTTTAAGCATTTAATTAGTGATTGTCGTTAAGACATTGATGCTTGGAGGAACTTGGATGGACATACTGGAGAGTAGAAGAGCAAAGGCACAAGTTACCATGCTCTACAGGATACTCGATATTCCAGCCTCAAAGTACCTTGCATCAAGTTCCCAAATATGTGCTTCATAGACTCTTCTTAGATTGTTCTCCAGCACAGAGTCCTTCCTTCAAAGCTTTATTCCCCAGCACGGTTATACTGTTGAACTCCCTGTCAGACAATGTGGCTGAGGCTCCCGACTTGGTATCCTTCAAGTGTAGGACGGGCGGGCGGGGGGCAGGGGGGTCTCCATTCTTAGTCTAAGCTGTTGGGGACCTAGATTGTAAGTAGGTTCTATAGTTTCTTTTGGAGCTTTGACCTCCATTGCCGCTACAGTTGACGGATTGGTCTGGAGTTGAAAAACTGAAAATGCAATCTGCAAAACTTACTTTTCTTCCCACTGGCTATCCACTGATTTCTACCATTCCTCTCTCAAAATACTGTTCTTTTTCTTAACCGCCGAAGAAACGCAATGATCGAGTTGACTGCAGTTTCGAACTGTGTAGATGTTTGTTTGTGTTGAGGTTTTACGGCCCAGTCAATCCAATGGGGTCATGTCGAGCGCGATGAGTTTACCTAACCACACATTTACTGGGCAGGCTTAATCCTCTAAGCTGTTAACCAGTATTGTGCACATTCTTTCGCCAGAAACTGACAACTGCCCTTCTTGAATCAGTGGGAGGGAGAGAATGACCGTAGAAATTATTTCATGATCAATCTCCACGAAAGAATGTTGCCGACCTCGGTGGGGGTTGAACCCGCGACCTCCTGGTCTCCAGTCGGATGGCACATCCAACTGAGCCACCTAGAGATGTTTGTTTTCTAATAGATTTGGATTTTCTAATCGAATAGGGAATCAGTTTCATAATTTCGTTAACATCCTTATTGCTCACCATCCGAAAATACCGTGAAATATATTACATGGCCGGAGTCTGCATTATGGGGACGGAGAGTGGGTGTGCGGAACATGAAAGTAACCTTCATAAAATAGAATCTATGTTTGGATTGTTTTATAAGCTTTGATGCTTATAAATGCGCTATACTCTTATCCACCATGTCGATACAGCTGACACGTCTACAGACTGCTCTATATAGATATGCATTTTTCTTTCTGGAAACTCTTGCTCCTTTAATAGTTCTTTCAATACTGGGTAGTTGACATTTTGACCTGGTTTGTCATATGAACGAATTTAGCATAAAACAGCACCAAAATAGTAAAGCAAGGCCGAAGTTAAATTAGGAAAGGCTTTCATCCACAGATGATTGCTTAGCAGGTGTTGGCCACAAACATTCTACCTCAAAGTAATCGCGTGGCCTTAAATGAATCTATCAGTTGTCAAACGGCCTATTAATAAAGTGACCAAGATAGTTAATATTTAACAAGTGGGTTGAACTTCAGCTGATATTATAATTTCCATATGAGCCTCAACATGAGAAAACGTACCTTCTGACATGTGCGCCCAACGAAGACTCAAATCAACTTATGCATCCGCACGGTCTGATCAGCCTTCTTTGTCTGCAAGAAGAGATTTTTCATCCTTGACTATCCAAAATGCGCTCAGTGAAGATTCTGATCAGTCTACGCGAATGCGCAGGCTGATCTGAATCTTCGCTGGGCGCACATGTCCAAAGGTACGTTTTCCGACGTTGCGGCTAATATTTAGCCTTAGTATTCGGACTGGCAAGTCTGGGCAAATAGTGTAGAGCCAGATCAGACGCCGCAGATCGCGGCGTCTGATCAGGGTCTACACTGGTTGCATTAACTACAGGACTTTCTATAAAATATACATAGTAATAATAAAAATAACCTGGAAACAGGCCGGTCCAAAAAGGTGTGGTGGAAGAGTTCACTCGACATTTATAAATGGGTTAAATACGCCGCAGCTTACACATGGGCCATTGTTACTAAAAGTTCATTTATTTCCATATAAATGTAGGTGAAGAAGTAAACAAGGAACGGTAAATAAACAGGATTTTTAGAATGGCCGCCTTTTTGCCCTTGGTTTATCAACTGATAGTGCAAAGTGACTGTGCGTGCGTACCCTCTTTAACTTGTCATGCAATATCAGATGAAACTAGTAAAGGGTTGTTTTAATCTTTTAACCTTTACCACCTTCTGGGCTAATCCAGCTGATTACAAATTAACGATTTTTTCTTATTTATCCCAGAAAAAAGGATTTGACATTCCGTGCAAATTGGAGACAATTTGCATGAAATGTCAAATTCTGTTTTCTGGGACAAACAAGAAAAATATCAATATGTCGTCTGCTGAAAATTTTACCCAGAGTGCTAAACGTTATCTCCTACGGTGCTTATCATGACGGGAAATTTGTGTTACTTTCTAATTTTTGTGAGACAAAAGATCTTGAAATTTCACATGAATCATCTCCGTAAGGGACAACTCACATGAAATGGCCGGTGCTATTTTCTGGGGAAATAAAAAGAATAATTTAAACTGTCGTCTGCTAATACTTAATTTTGATGCTTTAAGAATGATGATTAAGCATATGTTGTTTGTTTACCTTGTCCTTTAGACTGAGATAACTACTTTCTAACGTGACAACATGTGACAGTTCTTGATAACGGTTCCATATAAAATAAGATCTCATTGGTCAGTATATATTTCGTCTGCATTTAACCCTTAAAGCGCGAAGCAATAGTGTAGTAGACGACATTCTAATTTTTCATATTTTTCTGAGAAAAAAAAATATTTTTCATATTTTTCAGAGAAAAATATAGTTTGGCATTTCATGTGAATCGTTTGCTCGACAGACGATTCACACGAAATGTCAACCTTTTTTTCCCAAAAAATAAAAGAAAAAGCATTTCAAAATGCCGTCTGCTGCAGTTCTTATTTAAGAGGAACCTGTCCCTGAATAAGAATATCTGGTTTGCTGAATAAAATTCTGATTGAGAATATGGACTCAGAAACTGTGTGTTCAAATTCCAACACAGCTCCATGAACATGTTAACTAATCATGTGGTGTTTGTATTCTAACAACTCTGAAAGTTTGGAAATAATACCATTCATTTCTAATACAAATACGTCAAAATAAGCATTATAAGACATTTTTGTAGAAATAACCTTAGCAGCAAACTTCAGTGGAAAATAAACTCCGAAAAAAACTCTTCTTCTCTATAACGACGATACTTTAAAGGGACTAACCCCCAGAGACAGTCTGTATGTAGATGTCCAATTTCCTAGATTACATTCTTTCATAGTATTATTCAAATGTAAATGTAACTGAAAATTAACAGCTGAGCCGCAGCGTCAGAAAACGTACCTTAGGACATATGCGCCGTGCGAAGATTCAGATCAGCATGCGCGTTCGCGCAGTCTGTTCTGAATCTTCATTAAGCGCATTTCGGATAGCTAAGAATGCAAAGTTTCTTCATGTGCACAACGGATACTCTGATCAGACTATGCGCATGCGCAGGATGATCTGAATCTTCGTTGGGCATGCATGTCAGAAGGTACGTTTTCTCGCTTTGAGACTCAGCTGATGAGCATTTGTGCGAAGTAATATTAATTTGATACAAATTCATAAAACAGTTTGTATTGTGTTGCCATGGTGACCAAATGAGACCAAAGTTAAACAACCAAAGTAAATGACCAACACTAGTTCAGGGAACATTCTAATATCATTATATTTTATTCATTTAGTTAGAATTAGAAGGAGGGCTGTTTTGCTTTTCTTTAAAAATGGATGAGAGGACGAATAATCAAATCTGAAGTAAAACAGAAAAAAACGAAAATGTCCACTACTACGAAAGTCGAAGAAAACTTTCTTCAGTTTCAGAAACTGGCATGCAGGATTACGTTTTGCAATGACTTAAACGAAAATAGTTTCTGTGGTCAAACATTTCCGGAAATGTTAAAGGAATTTAAGGAATCTATGAAAGAGCCTGACGGAGTTAATACGGAATCAAAAGTCATCGTAGCGGTTTTGTATGGTATTATTACCTTGTTGTCACTTGTTGGAAATTCTTTGGTGATTGCAACCTTTGCATTTGATAAACATATGCGATCAGTAACAAACGTGTTTATTTTATCTCTGGCTGTAGCTGATTTACTGGTCACACTGACTCTGGTTCCGTTTAATCTCGGAATTGTGTTTTCAAGTTATTGGATATTTGGACGATTTGCCTGCAAGATGGTGCCATTTTTCATGGCATTCTCCGTTTCATGTAGTTCTTTGACGTTATGTTCTATCGCTTTAGATAGGTATGTCGCTATTGTCCACCCACACACACTGAAGGGTCTACAAAACCCGAAGCCTGCTGGTATCTTTCTTGCTGTCATTTGGATTGTTTCGGCCATCTGCAGTGTGCCGAATGCTGTATTTTATGACTTAGAGAAGATTGAATTTAAATGCGTAGTACCTGACGATGAAGCCAAATACGCCTGTGTTTGGCCTAAAAGCAGTTACAAAGAACCCCTACAACTCTGGGTGACCTTGATCACACTTTTCATCATTCCGCTACTGTTGATGTCATTTGCCTACAGCAGGATCGGGTACCAGCTTTGGATACGGAAACCAGTCGGAACTAGACGGAACTCCTCGGACAACACCGTAATGAAGAAGAAAGTCATCAAAATGCTTGTTATCGTGATGTTGGCATATGTATTATGCTGGAGCCCAATTATGATTCTAAACACAGTCGTTGAGAAAGGCTGTAATACGACTGATGTTATTATTTACTTGAAAATATATTTTCAGTGTCTGAGTTTAATAAGCTGTTGCATCAACCCTGTTATTTATACATTTATGAACAAACGATTCAGAGACACTTTTGCCACGTATCTCTTCTGCAGAAGGAACCGAGTTGTACCTCTGGAAGTCCAAAGTGATAAAATAAAGTTCCAAGTTGAAACTCAAAGACACAGTTTAGGAGGAACAATGATACCAAGAGACTGCTAAGATTAACAGACACAAATTTAAGAGACAGTCGAGTTAGCATTCTGTTTAAATCTATATCGGCCCGTTATCCGCTCGATAGGATTCTTGTCGGGCCGATAAAGGTCCGATATAGCTTTAAGCCGAAGGCTAACTGGGAGCACTGTATGTTGAAAGGTTTTGCCTTCATTCTGAAAGAAAGACCACTCCAGCAGAATAAGTTTTTTTATCCATAGCACACGAATCCCTTATAATTGTAGGCTACTATTAAATGAAACAATTTGCACCCTCCTGGAAGCAAACTACTCCCTTTTTTAATTAGTTTCTGTTTTATTTTTTTTATTTTTTTTTTTTTTTTTTTTTTTGAGAAGGGAGGCTGATACTTTAAGGTCAGGGCAGGTTCTGTGTGAGCTTAAAGGGAACTGATGCCCTTTCAGGGATGGTAACTCTGGCAATCATTTCACCTCCCGTCTAAAAAGGGTCTACACTAAAAGGAAAGAATTTGCTCCCAGGGGGAGCAAATTCTTTCCTTTTAGAGTAGACCCCTTTTCAAAATGGGACTGATGAGCAGGAAAACAAACATGAAGCCACGAATGTTTCATATCTTGTGAGAAATGGCGGACAATCAACCAAGTGTACCCAGCCCCTTTAAATGGTGATCAATGGTAGGAGATTGTGATTCGGAAATACGATGTATTATGATCATGTCAATAATGTCTTGGAAAAAAAAAATAAACAGTCTATCCGGTTTTTGGGTCGATGGTTTACAATCGAGTTATAGTATACAAACTCAAAAAATTCCTTAAGGCAGTTTTCCACGTTATTATCGTTGACCAATGTAATCAAACCGCGCGTTAGACGAGATCCAGGTAACGGTTATTTATAGCCGCACTATTCTTGTCGCTGTGACGTCAGAGTGCTGAGGATAGAAGGTTATCTGTAAAACCTGGATTGGGACGTTTGGGACATTGGCAAACTGTGCAGACCGAGCTCAGACGCCGCAGAACGCATCGTCTGATCAGGATCTGTACTGTTTGCTTAAATTACAGGAAGTTAAGGGTAAAATGAAACGGTCTTAAGTCTCCGTTCAGGACCACTTTCCCAAGCTATACTCAAAGACAATCGACTCACCAGTTCTGTCAGTGCTTTGATTAATGAGATTGCGTGATGTCATAGATATTCGTGTTACCGACACACAAATCGTTACTGGCTTATTTCGAAGAAACCAATTAGAAGTACAAGATAAACATGTAGCTTACCGTCTCAATTATATGAACAGTTTTTCACAGAGTTGGTGTATTGGGACAAACTGGCCTGAGCAAAAGATGTAGACCTAGGTCAGATGACACAGAATGCGCGGTCTGATCGGGGTCTACACTATTTGCCACATCTAGCTTTTTTTATACATCAACTGGTTGTCAAATGAACTTGTTAGGACAAGCATGATAAAACGTTCTGGGCCCAGTTGTTCAAAACTAACGATGTCGTTAGTTAACGTATCGTTAAAACTTTGATCATTAAATATGGCATATATGCTAATATATTTGCTGAAAAAATGTGAGTAGCTTTTGCATTTGCAAAAGCTACTCACATTTTTTCAGCAAAAATACCTGTGAATTAGATATTGCACTTACTAGAACAGTTAACAGTTTGACCACTAACGAGCTCGTTAGGCTAACAACGCTTTGAACAACTGGGCCCAGGTGTCCCGATATTTACAGAACTTGTTACAGAACTCGTTGAAACCTATAACTAGTAAGCATCAAGCTATGGAGAAATGTTCGTGTTTTTTTTTTTTTTTTTTTTTTTTTTTTTTGTTTGTTTTTTTTTTAAACAATGAATTATGTCCAACTATCATTGCAAAATATAAATATGGAGATGGCCAGGAAAGGTCGCAATCATGGAACGTAGTACTCCAGTTGCACCGGACAGAGGTTGAATGACGACATGACAGGCTGATATGAGTTTTCGCTGACAGCACGTGCAAGGTTGTAGGAAATGTTGTGCCCTGGCTCAATAGATACTCTTCAAATATACAATCGAAAAGTAGCAAACACTATTCATTTGTGACTTCTATCAACCAGGTTACACGCATGCCTGGTTAGATACTCCGCACACCGATTCCCATTCCGCTGACAAAGTTTGTTTTGTGTTTTAAAGCTCATACATCTAGAAATAAAAAAAAATGACAAAAATGTTCCATTTCATTGTTTCTCTTCTAAAAATAGATAAAGAAATAAAGAAATTGTAGGTAGCCGGTTAGGCGGCCATTAAACTGGCTCCTGTCCCTAGTGACTACATATATCAGTGTTTATAATTCCCTTTGGTACACACACTAAAATAAACAAAGCCAATATATGTATTAAAAAGTTTAGATCATGAAAGACTGTCCACCGTAATCTTGGCATGTTAATATTGTCTTGATTTTATTTTAATGTTTCTATCAAATTGTAAAAAAAAAATGTAAATTTAGCCACTAGGGACTGGAGCCAGTCTAGGCGTTCTAGTATATTTGGAATTTGGAATAAAACTATGACAGCATGATGAGGCGTTTTCCAATGCATGCAGAACAGGCAGTACTTTCTGGCTTCGATTTGGTTTTAGCTGTAACACATAATGTATAACATGATTTTAAAGATAAGAACAGAAACCCAGCTTTGTTTGGCTGTCTCCTGAAGCATTTAAATGGCATTTGGATTAAAATTAACGCTGACTTTCGACTGAAATGCCTAACCGTTGAGGTTTACCCACTCGTCAGTCGTAAATCAATCACGTCCCGTTACATCAGTAGAGTTTCTTTGAAATCCGTTCTCATGGGAGCTGTTCAACACAATATTTCTGTATAATTCAACAGTTGAGACAAATTCAACAGGACAACAGAAGAAACCAATATTCTACCCCTAATTTTAAACATTTGAGTCGCTTCACGTAAAACTGGATTAAGGGGAATGAATATAGGTTCAGCCACAATGTTTGCCACACTTCTGAAAAGTGGTCTACTCCAAAAGGAAAGAATTTGCTCCCGTTGGGAGCAAATTCTTTTCTTTTAGTGTAGGCCCTTTTCAGATGGGGTTTGTTGAGCAGGAATGCCAACAGGAAGTTACAAAAGTTGTTTCCTTTTTTTTTTTTTTCTTTTTTTTTTTTTTGTAAAGCATGGTGGAAAACTACCAAGTGTATAGAGTCACCCTAAGTCCGTAATCAGCCTGATTTTAGTGTTATCGTTTTTTGTTTTGTTTTGTTTTGCATGTGTGCTGACATTCCACAATATCAATGCTTTCATTATATGAAACTGAAGACCTTCACCAGACTGCAGAGATTTGCTAAAGTCTGTCCTTTTTCGTATGAAGAGGTGTGTTTGTTTTGCTACAAGAAACAAGATATGTGAGAAGATTGCACATCTCCTCAGTTCTGGATTTTAATATATCAATATCGAATGACATAATGACACCTAAAATATACAAGTTTAACAGGAGAACTTGTAATTTTCCCTTATTTTCCCATGCTGCGCCATATGAGAAATGTATATCACAACTTGTTCTTCTACCAGAGAAGAATTTACTTTATTAAGAGTTAAATTTGAAATTATTTAAGACAAAATTTACTAATGATTTCAGAGGAATAGGGGATAATTCTGGGATTTTTTTCTTATTTCTCCATAAAAACATATGTTGTGGTACTCATTAAAAGCGCCTCGTTGAGGCGCTTATAATGAGTACCTACAGCATATGTTTTTATGGAGAACTGGAGAAAATTATCCCATAATTATCACCAAATACTCCTCAACAATTCCACCAGATTTGTTCAAAATATGTATAATCAGTATTTAGTGGGTTGTCTAAAGTCTTATAATTTAATTACTCGTAAATGCTTGCTTATCATCGCCTTAGTTTTCTCCTGAGACAGACAGCATAAATTCAATCCTATAATAAGGTGTCTGAGGTCAATATACCAAAATCGCATTTCGGAAAATCATAAAGTGTATATACACAAAGGCAACATTAGGAATGTTCAGAGAGACAGACATAAACCCAAAATAAATGGGGTGTAACCAGGCGTCCATCGAGTGCAAATAGTTTCTTGGTAAGCATCCTTCATCCACCATGCCTATCAACCTGAACAGAGATTTACGAAAATATGGGAATAGTAATGGCGGGGTTTAGAGAGTCTATTTATAGCTACATTAGACAGAAGTCTGGAAACAGCCACATTGCAGGGATTCACAAGATCGTGATGCCTGCTTCCCATAGAACGTTTGATATCCCTAAGTCAACAATCTCGCGGTGAGCGGTCTACATCGTTCGATAATAAATGCGTCCAACCCGAACCGCGAAGCGGTTCGGCGTGCAGATGCTAGCTAACAGATGCACTACTATAGATTAACTATGTGACCAGTGATGTGTGTGACCACAAATGTACTGGTCCAACAAACGCTTGGGTGGTTCGGAGCTTATCCTGCAAAAACAATAAGCGTTCCGTGATTTGGCAGAGACTATTGACACGGCGGCCGTGCCGACAATAGCAAAAAAAAAAAAAAAAAAAAAAAACAGCCAATAACGCCAAGTATTCCAATTGCAGGGGGAGTTGTATCACGCGACTCATGACGTCAGCCTACAAAATTTGTGATCGCCGCCATTTTGAATTTTGTCTCCACTTCGAATTTTATTTCTATCCATTCTCAGTCTCTTTATAAGCTAAGCATGATTCGTTTTGTGCATAAGGTACACTTTGATGTAGATTTTTGATAACACAGAGACTGTACACTATTTTAACGTGATAATCTGAAAAACTTCGACACTATAATGTGTTTGTTCGACCGGTTTGTACTAAATCATGTAAATTGTTGTTATTTTTATGTTTATTTATTTATTTTTTTTTTTTTCTGCTTTTCATAATGTGTAGACTCGCAAAAAAAAAGACCAAAAAGAAACAAAAACGCACAAACGGTCAAAAGTCTTTAGGAAAAATCCTGAAGCAGTAAAATGGACTTCTGGTAGCGAACGATAATTATGTTGTTGTGCCTGTTACCGGCATACACTAGTTTTCGGTTTTCGGAAAGCATGGCCCCCGCCCATCGGGGCCCGCGAGATAGATGGGCTGCCTAAAGCCTCCATGACAGAGCTGCTAGTAACGAAGCAGGACCCGAATTCATGTGATCGGGTCGGGTAAAAGTCCCACAAATTTGGAGGCAATGTCTCTAAACTGCTGAAATACTGTTGACTTGGACGTTATATAGCAATTCATGCAGTGGATTCAGAAGTCAAGCGTGGTCTGAAATCAATTCAGTTAGATCTGGCCAATCCACGATGATAATTTGGACGCACGGATATAGGTAGCACCTATTAAATTCATATTATCCTGATACTCAGAGCAGGCTCTAGCATAACGGATTAACTGTGAAACGTTAACATCGTATGCTGGTGTAGAAGGAATATTGCTGCTCAGAAACGGAAAATTAAGTAGGGAAAAGTTAAAGTTATCCCGTTTGTTGTAAAGCCTAAAAGTCAGCTTTCCATTGTCGATATGAAGATATAAATCCAAGTATGAGGAAAAGAATGCCGTCTCAGATGTTTCTTTAATCAAATTGCAGAAAATGACCCGAAACGTCAGAAAACGTACCTTTTGGACGTGCGCCCAGCGAAGATTCAGATCAGCCTGCGCAGTCGCGCAGGCTGATCAGAATCTTCACTGGGATCATTTTGGATAGCTAAAGATGCGAAGTTTCTCCATGTGGTCAACGAAGACAGATCAAACTCCCCGGGTGCGCAGGCTGATTTGAATTTTCATTACGCACACATGTCAAAAGGTACGTTTTCTCATGTTAAGTTACAAATAAATCGGTAATAAGAGCAACAAGAGCTGAACATTATAAGGAGTGAAAATGAGTGTTTATCATTCGAGCCCGTTGAATGTACAAAGCGTCGTCACTTTTAAAGATATTTCATTGTTTCATTTAAATTATGAAGATAATTTTAAACCTTCACCACTCTCCGGGCTAATTCTGCAGACAACAAATTGATCATATTTTCCTTAGTTTTTCCCGAAAACAGGCTTTGACATTTCATGGGAAAAATAAGATTATTATTTCAAAATGTCGTCTGCTGAAAATTTTACCCAGAGTGCTGAGCGTTAATCAAGCTGTGCAGCAGGGTAATGTAAAGAGCAGAAAACTCCCACGTAGACCAACTGAACGCACGCACATATGAGCCGGACCACAGCATTTCCTACAAAATTGCATGTGCGCCCAGCGAGGACCTGTCTGCGCATTCGAGTCTTCGCAGAGCAGCCAAGGATCCAACGTGTCTTCAGGTGGACAGCAAAGACTCTGATCAGCCTGTGCGGACGCCTTCACTGGATGCACATGAAATCTTATAGGAAACACCGTGCCCCGGCTCATATCAGAGATTATCCAGAACCTCACGAGTGTTTACGACGTACCGAATCGGGATTATCCGGAAAATACCAACTTTAACCCTTGTCATGTTGAATAAATTAAGATGCCTCGCCCACTTCTAATTTCCAGCCAGTCAGATTACTTGATCCGGGTTTTTGATAGAAATTCACATACTTAACGACAAACAGTGCAGATCCAGATCAGTTGGCTTCTTCAGAAGCCAACTGATCTGGATCTACACTGTTTGCTGACAGGACATGTCGTGTTCAGCATGAGAATGGTTAAAACATATGCGCCTGGCACTTTGAAATTTCACACATCTTTTGGCTTCCAGAAAACTAAGAAATGCTGAAAATTTGAGTTTGATACTTTCAACAGTTCTTCAGTTACAGTTGCTCAATTATGCATCGATTATATAACTCAATGCTGATAAAAGCACTGACAGCACTGGTGGGTGACAGCACTGGTGGGTCGATTGTCTCTGAGTGTAGGCTGGGAAAATGCTCCTAAACGGGGACTTAAGACTGTTGCATATAATTTCCTTAACTTCCTGTAATTTAAGCAAACAGTGCAGACCCCGATCAGACGCCGCGTTCTGCGGCGTCTGATCTGGATCTGCACTGTTTGCCAATGTTCCTAATGTCCAAGTCCAGGTTTTACAGACAACCCTCTATCAACAGCACTCTGACGTCACAGCAGCAAGAATAGCTCGGCTATGAATAACCCTTACCTGAATTTCGTCTAACGCGCGATTTGATTACATTGGTCAATGATAATCACGTAAACAACTACCTCAAGGAGAGTTTGTATACTATGAATCGATTGTAAACAATCGACCTAAAAAGGCACCTAAGGAGGTACCATTGTGCAACTTTCACAGACTTTTCACTGCAGAGTTGCTGTATTAAATAATATCTAAAATCAATATTTCTCAATCGAATGCTTTAACGTCCGGCAGATTTGTGCCTTGTTTATATGTCTGTGAATCTGAGCTTTCACATTAACAATTTTGAGTTGTTTATGATTATAATAACATTTTTCCATCAAATGGCTATATTTGAATAACAGGAATTTAGGCAGTCATAATTCCTATCTCGCAAACCCATTCAAATATTACATTCAAATTTTCAGGATTTTTGTTCACATTGGTCGATATAAAATTGAAGAAGACTGACTGCCAAATTTATAATGGTTACAAAAATTGCCTTTTAACGGAAGTGTTGATCCACTCATGAGTCCTACGTCTATGCGGACCGAACAATATGTAACTGGGACTATATCAGCACGATTGTTGGATATCCATAACACCATAACATCCATAACATCAGGTTTTAGCCCACCCTTACCCCATCCCACCCAAACATTTTACTGTTGGCCGTTCAATGGCAGTGTTTCTGTTGCAGTTTCTCTTTGTTTGTTTATTTTGTTTTTTCGTTTATTTGTTTGTTTTGTTGTTTGTTTTTGTTTTTCGTTTGTTTATTTTGTTTTTTGTTGTTGTTTTTTCGTTTGTTTGTTTGTTTGTTTGTTTTTGTTTGTTTGTTTGTTTGTTTGTTTTTTGTTGTTTTTCGTTTTTGTTTGTTTGTTTGTTTGTTTGTTTGTTTGTTTTTGTTGTTTTACGTTGTTGTTTTTTTGTTTTGTTTTTTTGTTTTTTTTTTTGTTTGTTTGTTTGTTTTTTGTTGTTGTTGTTTTTTTGTGTTTGTTTTTTTGTGTTTGGTTTGTTTGTTTTTTGTTTGTTTTTTAAAATTTTTAATTTGTGTTGTAATTTCATATTATTAAACACTTATGGTCTGCTCGAAAAGAACATAACTTAGTAAGCATTCTTTATAAATCTATAGCGGGCCGTTATCGACCCGTCTGAGTAGCTGACGGACCTATAACGGCCCGCTATAGATTTATAAAGAATGCTAGCAAGGGAGAGCCATTTCTAACGTTTTACATTATTTGTAGGAAAGAATCCTTATAAAACATGTGCAAATCGTTATTCAAACTATGTATTTTCGCATAGAAAAAAAAATACGTAAAAAAAAAAACAAAAAAAAACAAAAAAAAAAAAACTGCAGTTGCCCCATAAAATGTTTTTCAGTGTCATTCTCCGATTCCATACTACCAATAAAATTAAAAATTCTCTCTCTCTATCTTTAATCATTGTGATTTGGACAGTCTCATAATTATGCATGCACGTAGGCCCATTCTTTCAAGTTACATCGACAATAAAGTTTATATCAGAAGAGTTAAACCACTGACATCTTTTCTGGCAATTAACTGGATTTCCTGCTAAGATATACGGCACTTAGGCATTGAAATAAAGAAGGCTCTTGTGTAATTACGTTTGATATATGACGATCAAACATGTCTTTTTCTCTCGCCGTTAGCTCTTCCTGATTTAACTATATTGCATTACTTGAAGCTTTAACTGTTCTGAGAACAATTTAGAGTCCATATAATATTTTAAGACGAGCTAAATTTACCTTCTTGATCATTTAGAAGGCGATTCTCGTCATTATTCCATTTGAATTACTATAAATTGAAGCACCTTGGGCAACATTGAGTCGGCACGTGTTGAACACGGGATCTAGAAATAGAATCCAATTAAAAGACAGCACCTGGAGATTTTGACAACAGTATAGGAAATTTAGTGTGAAATTCCGCAGTGCTGTGCCGAATAAGCCAACAACAGCATTATTCGTTCATGAACTCGTTTTATAGAATATCTAACACGATTGCGTATGTTCTCGAGGCATTCACGAAGTCGCGTCAAACAAACATTACGAAAGTACGCCTATTCAAATATTTTGAAAATTTTAAAACCAAAAAAGGAAAACCTTCAGATAAAAAATTCTGATATTTTTCATATTTCTGCTCAAAACATAGATTGTGGGTACTCGTTCGAACCGCCTCGGCGATGCGGTTCTAACGAATACTCATGATCTATGTTTTTAGCAAAATAAGAAAAATAATGTATACCCCTGTAAACCCCAATTTTACTATATAAAAGTGGGATTTAAGGGGTCAAAATTATATAGGTGTGTTTTCGTGATGACATATTTTGTACAGGGGAGTCCCTTCTGAAAAGGGGAGAGGTCAACTCTTAAAGGAAATAATTTGCTCCCAAGAGGAGCAAATTCTTTCCTTTTTAGAAGCATTTAACTTTCTTTTAGAGTAGACCCTTTTTTAGAAATGAGGCAAAACAATATTTTAGTTATTTTTAATCCATTTCCCTTAACCCATTTATGCCTATCGTCCGATGAAACGATGGACAATGGCAAATAGTGCAGACCCAGATCAGACGCCACAGAGACGCGGCGTCTGATCAGAGTCTACACTGTTTGCAATTAAATACAGGAATTTCTATAAAACATGGTTAGGTAAAACTGAAAACAACCAGACAAACCTTTTTTTGGAAGAGGACCTGTTCAAAGAGTTGAGTTACAAGATTCCACTCAGCACAAATTGGTTAAAAGTATATTTTACCAACACACGAGTCACTTCACGCAAAGTCCGTGCTGAGTTCTTATACCGTATGTACCCTAAATTATGGGACACTTTGGTTGTAGTTTGGCCGCGCCAAGCGAAAAATGCCTTCCAACATGTACAAAATGCGTAAATTCAGATTATCCCGTGCATGAGCAAAGTATCATTCAGGTCTTTGCTCTCCATTCGTTTATTCTGTATATCCAATGATTCTGA
Organism: Anodontia alba; assembly: GCA_964016985.1. Lineage (NCBI taxonomy): Eukaryota > Metazoa > Mollusca > Bivalvia > Lucinida > Lucinidae > Anodontia > Anodontia alba. Next base: position 105,223,229 of record OZ024827.1, on the reverse strand, counting down.
TCGCGGACAGGGAAGGCCCTGATCAGACTGCGCGGATGCGCAGGCTGATCTGGGTCTTCGCTGTCTGCATATGCCCGCAGATACGTTTTCGCCTGGCCCGGCCCATTTGATTCCTACGTGTGCCTTTTGGTTTGTGAACTGTTCCTACAAGCTTTCTAATGCTGACGGCCAATGCAGCAAATCTAATTAAGAAGTTCTATGGGAGGCATCATGACCTTGTCAGTCCATACAACGTGTCTGTTTCCACAGTTATATCTGATGCTTTTGCAAACGCAAACACACACCACCGTGTTATAAGCCAAGAAAATCCGAAATGACATTTCTCCGTTGTTTCTTCATACATTGTATATACATATATGGGTGTTATATTAACATTTGTCATGCTGAATAAATGAAGATGCCGCGCCCACTTCTAATAGTTAGCCAATCATATAACTTAATCCAGATTGTTGATATAAATTCACATACTGAACGACAAACAGTGCAGATCAAGATCAGTTGGCTTCTTCAGAAGCCAAATGATCTGGATCTACACTGTTTGCAAATGCAGGGTATATCCGGGTTCAGCAGGACAAGGGTTACGAACGAGACATGCACAACCTCCTATAGTGTATAATATAGTATATTTGTATATACACAACCTCTGAAAAATAGTGAAGTTTTAGAAAAAAACATTTCAGACTTTTGTAATAGTTTTTATTAAAATGAAACAGTGGCATATAATCTTATCTGGTAGAACAGTTGGGTAATTTCTGTTCATCTTTCTGTATTAATAGTACCTTACCACACAATGTATGATTGGCTCTCTTTGCATTTCGTTTCGGTAAGATATCCCATACATATAAATATTGTAATAGATGTTATTTCCTTAAATTCAAACCTCAAACTGACACATCATTACAATATCAGAAAACGTGTCAGTTTATATGCTGTTGATTTTGTATACTTGTGTACATATGTAAATAGTAGGGCCTCATGGAAGATTAACATGTATTAAGCCTTCGCTTGCTGAACACGACATGCCCTGTCTTAGCTAACAGTGTAGATCCAGATCAATTGGCTTCTATCAAAAACCCGGATCAAGTAATCTGATTGGCAGGAAATTAGAAGTGGGCGTGGCATCTTAATTCATTCAGTAGGACAAGGGTTAATGTACGCGCTAAATGTTGTAACCCTCGGTAAATAAAATCTTACTTACTTACTTACTTACTTATTTAAACCAGCTGCTTTACTTACCATCACGAAAACATGCCTATATAATTTCGACCGCATTAAATCCTACTTTTATATAGTAAAACTGGGGTTTACAGGGGTATACATTATTTTTCTTATTTCTGCTCAAAATCATAGATTGTGGGTACTCGTTAGAACCGCCTCGTCGATGCGGTTCTAACGAGTACCCACAATCTATGTTTTGAGCCAAAATTTGAAAAATATCTAAATTTTTTATCTGGAAATTTTCAGTTTTTGGTGGTAAAATTTTCAGTATATTTGAATAGGCGTGTTTTCGTAATGCCTATTGAAATTACCTTGTAATTAAAGTAGTGTGTATACGTATGAAAGTAGGAGTTCAACAATCATTCCTTAAAGTTAAATATACCTGAAATTGAGCTTATAAAACGGGGTATTTAAAATCAACTAAAATGAATTGGTTATGGATTATGGATTATGTTTATTCAATAGTTGATGACAAAATATATTATTGACTTCATCGTTGAAAATCGAATTTTATGTGAAAGTGCAAATTATAGCTTGCAAATCTCAGTCTTTATATTTAAGGTAGACCTGAACTTACAGCATGATTGCGAAACTGGAGCCTGGTCACTTATTGGGAAATCCGAATCTGACAGATGTTTAACGCCATCTCAACCTATCCAGTCCAATTTTCTCGCCATCATGTGTCACAAGTGTAACTTGCTATTGTCTGAGACAACGATTAAGTTTCAAAAGAAGATATTTATTGTCTTTTTAGTCGCTGTCTTTCTTTTTTGTTGAAAGGTCCCTAATTATAATCTTTGGCACGCTTCCTTGTCAGTCTGAGTATAGGGTCCATTGTCTTGCAAATCATGACTGTTCTATGACAAAGAGAAAAAAAATCCTTACAAGTGACTAATCTGTTCCTCCTAATTTTGAGAAATCATCGACGAAATCACATTAAAATATCTTTTAACCACACTTCTTTCCGAGCAGTGACAAGCCAAGATGTACCTTATCGCATATGTGAACGGCGTATACCCAGATCGGACTGCGCATGCGCATTCCGATCTGGGTCTGTGCCGTTTACTGTAATGATTCCATAAGGTTTAGAGATTGTGTGGGGTGAAATGTGCAGGATTCTGATAAGAATGAGTGACGTGCAAGCTGATCTATGTCTACGCATTTCGCTCAGTACAATTTTCTTTGAGTAGGAATTTGAACAGCACGAAAGTTCTCACAACACTTCTTGTTTACTGACATCTGATCGCATGAGTAAGCATAGATCTTTTTCTATGAGAATAAAGTCCAGTAAAATTAATTGTATACAGTTGTCAACATGTTGATTCTACACGACTGTAAAAACCGCGAAAAAGCCATAACACGTATATTTTCAAGAATCATAGTTCTGATACCCACGGGGCCCAGTTCACAATTCCGGATCGACTCGACTAACAGTGTTGACTGTGCCGTAAAACTCAAAATCAGTTCACAATTCCCACAACGTTTCTATAGTTAGACTAAAAGTTTTTTTCCTTTAACTATAGACGATAAAATGATGATTGACGCAATAATCTAAATAAAAACTTAGCTTTAAAATGTGTGATACACATGACCATTCCATATGTTAACAACGCAGTGCTGGTAAGAGCAGTTTTCCTGTTCGCGCTCGACATGACCCCATTGGGTTGACTGGGCCGTAAAACCTCAACACAAACAAACAACCTTATTTACTTTAACTCTTTCACTGCCATAGGCGATAATAATAGGCTTTTGCAAACAGCATAAATCCAGATGAGACGGCTCAATGAGCCGTCTCATTTGGATCTACGCTGTTTGACATTCAGTCTTTCAACTTTACAAATGAACGTCTTTCCAAACGATAGTTTGTTAAAATATAAAAGCAGACGAAATTTGGCGCCGAAAGAGTTAAGGCGGCCTGATACACTTTCAGGATAGGTAATTCTGTCAAAACTGTTTGCTTCTCTTCTGGAAAGGGGTCTTCTCTAAAAAGAAAAGAAGTTGCTCCTTTTAGAGTGACCCTTTTTCAGAAGAGAGTCCATGTGCAGAAGAAAACGGAAAGTCACAACCCAGCAGGCACATGACGTTAAGACAACTTCGCCTCAACGTTGATGCTACGTTGAGCCGACGCTGTATAAACGTCATGTGCCTGCTTGGAATAGTTTATATCCTGGTAAAAATAGCAGAAAATCTGCCGAATGTGTACAGTTCTTTTAAACAACGGGAAACAGCAAAGGACCTGACTAGATGGAATTGAGGTAGAGGCTGATCTGGGACATTGTTTGTTTGTTGTTGTTGTTGTTTTTGTTGTTCATAGCAATTCGTTGCTCTTGTGTCTTTTCTTCTATTATAATTTAGGTTGAGAAGATAGCTAAGTCGTACAGACGAAAAACAAAAACAGTGCCAGACCATTCTATAAGACTGACATAAATCATTTGAGCTGTCAAAAACAATAACATTATTATTATTATTATTATTATTATTATTATTATTATTATTATTATTATTATTATGCTTATTATTATTATTATTATTATTATTATTATTATTATAACAACATACAAAAAAACTACACTTTTGTCCTGATGCCTGAATTTTAACATATTCAAAGAATCCATTCACACTTGATACTACAAGCTAGCTAACCCTTAACTCTGCCACAGGCGATAATAATGGCTTTTGCAAACAGCATAGATCTAGACGAGACGGCTCATAATGAGCCATCTCATCTAGATCTACGCTGTTTGACATTCAGTCTTTCAACTTAATATATAAACTTCTTTCAACTTGATAGTTTGTTTAAAAAAAAGAAGCAGACGACAAATATCGTCTGAAATTTGGCACCGAAAGAGTTAATAACGTGGCTGGTAGTGTGGTACCCTTTCCTGGAGGTTTTTGGAGTTTCAGCCGTGTCACCAGTTGCTTTCGGCAGAAATGCTCGTGCCTCACTTGAAGCAAGATCAGTTTGGGGTATTTTTTTCTTAGTAGCCCCATTCTTCTTTTCTCTTGTCCTCTCTCTCTCTCTTGCAGACGGCTCAACGACTGAAATTTTGTCGACGTTACACCTTCAATCAAACAAACTAGATCTTAGTAGCATATGATTTGGCATGAAGTTAAAACAGTTATGTCTCGTCAATGTAGATTCTGAACGTGCGGGATCTTTGCTTTTTACATGTGTGTCAATGTCCCTTTATTGTAAATTGTAGTGTAGAAAATACATAATGACTCTTTTAGACTTATCATACATCTTTTGATTATATGATTTGTCATATTAATTACACAGTACTTAGGGCTCCTGCAGAAGGGTAAATGCAGAAGGAGATTGTAGTTTATGCATTGCGTGTGCAAACAGAGAAAGCACTGAGCAGACTCGACTTAAAATATATTTGACTGTTCGGCCGCCAGGTGTTATGTTCTAATTGGATTCCATATTTCTGGTCTCGTGATCAACACGTGCCGAATCAGTGTCGCTTAAGGGCTTGAATCCATAGTAATTCAAATGGAATAATGAGGACAACAGTCTCCTTAATGATCAAAATGGACGAGTCATCCTGTCTTGCAAGATATAACTGCTTTGAATAGTTCCACTAAAATCAGGATACACATGACACGGACATAACGAATATATATATATATATATATATATATATATATATATATATATATATATATATATATATATATATATATATATATATATATATATATATATATATATATATAAGAGACCTGAACATACTCGCTATAACACCACAACAGCCACTCACGTAGACAACTGAATGACCAACTAGATAACTACAGTAAAATTCAATGACTCGAACTCCGATGGCTCGTTTACCGTAGCTGATTCAAACTCGTTTTTGAGTCCCTAGGAATTTCTCGAGAAATAAAATATTTAGAGCTGTTTTAGAGCAGTTTTCTTATTTTATCATAAAATGTATGTTGTGTGTTCTCAATAGGCGATTCTAATGAGCACTCACAACATAACATCTTTTCATAGAAGGTCGAAAACACATCCCGAGATTATCGCCATTCGCCCCCTGACGGCGCTATGATTAATCCTCAGCGGCTCAAACTACCCGTGTCTAGAACAAATTTCCATGGTCCCAAAGATGTGGGAGCCATTGAAGTTTGATTGTACGAATAAAACTGCAGTAGAAATTATTAGCAGAATCATTAGGAGCGTATGTGCAATGGATACATTTTGAGGGGAGATAACTCTGTCTAAATTGTTTTTGTCCCCTTTCTGAAAAGGGGTGTACTCTAAAAGGAAATAATTTGCTTCTTCTCTCAGCCAATTCTTTCCTTTTAGAGCAGACCTCTTTTCAGAAGGGACATGATGTGCAGGAAAGCAAAAGTTGTCTCCCTTGTGAAAAATGGCGGAAAATCTACCAGGTGTATTAAGTCCCCTTAAATTCCGGAATTTTACGGACGAATATGCTTTTTAATGCCTACTCACTTCAATCAACCTCGAAGTTGTCTAAAACACGCACCCTTTTACCTTTTGAATCCGATTAGTGTGGTAACTTAACTCTTTCGTCCCTGAGCTTCTGAAGTGGACCCTTCCATTCTTGAATTTGGACTTGTCCACTGATGCAAATAAGGGTGTCAGTCTAAAACCAAAATCAGATTGGCAAATAGTGTAGATCCTGATGAGACGGCTCGTCACGGGCTGCACAGATGTTTGCACAGATATTGGTTTTTGGTCTGTTGGGCTGAAAGGGTTAACATCGTAAAACACATTTTGATTTCACAAACCAAAACATGGGGTTATCATACATGTGAACAGTAGATCAGCTTGCGGATCCACGAAGTCAGAACCAGAACCTGTGCCATTTACATGCAGAACTATTTTGTTCCTGCCAATATAATAATATATAATGATATAATCGGAAAAAACGTGATCAAGCTGCAAGGAAGAACATTTTTTTTTTTTTTTTTTTTTTTTTTTTTTTTTTTTTTTGCATATACAGACAAACTTGTATTAAGCAAGCACCTATGGGAAAGTAGTTGCTTAATACATATTCTTGCTTAATACAATTTACACCAATTCTCCTTAGATGGGATCTGAAATACAGTGAACCCTCGTTACAACGACAGCATTTGTTTCCAAAGACGTTGCCATTAAAATGAAATTGCTGTTGTACAGAATATTTAATGAACAGATTGTTATTTAAGAAAGGTCTTGTTTTCTTATTTTCTCATAGAACATATATTTTGGATATTTGTTAGAATCGCCTCAAAAGGCGATTCTAACAAATATCCAAAACACATGTTTCTTTAAAGCATCAAATATAGTATTCTTACATGATTTATGACTGATTGTTACCTCTAAAGCGAAGGTTTAGTGACAGTCAAATTGTCATTATAACGAATTTGTCGTTGTATCGAGTGTCGGTATAAAGTTGGTTGTCCGTAGTGACCTTTAGACACAAGTGATTGCTTAAAACAGGTGGTCTTTAAGACTCGTTTTACTGTAAGTTAATTTTAAGGAAAAACCTATTTGCACTCCCCTATAACATTCATCGTCAAAATTATTCAAAGTTTGGGAAAATAAACAAACTCTGATCATAGTAATTTTTCCGCCATACATAAACACATCACCAGAAATAACGTCAAGGCGGTTATTCAATCACCATTAGTCTCTCAGAATCATCAATTCTCCGCTAAACTATAACCCTCTGTTGAAAATGGACAAGGAGAAGTAAATCAGAATGGGGTTGTTTCATTGCTCTGTCGATCAAATAAGAAAGATATTGAGAAACAGCTGTCCAACAATAGATCGACAGGATAAAGAAGGGGAAAACGATACTGGCACGACAAAGAATGGACAAACGAAACAACGTGACTCGGCGCGAGGTGAGAAGCGGATCTAGAGAGCGGGCACATGACTTTTATACAACGTCGCATTAACGTCGATGCAACATCGCATTCATGTCGATGTTACGTCATGACGACGGTGCATCAATATAGGGATCAGTGTGAAAAGGCGAAACAAAATAGTGCGAGAAATAACGCGAAATGTAGCAAATGTTTTCAGTTTTTATGCAATAATAGCGATCGAACATGGTTTTTCATGCATTAACATTCGCCAGGTCCCTTGGGAGGTGTTGAAAACCGCGGCCATTAACATTCGCCAGGTCCCGTGGTAGGTGTTGAAAACCGGGGCCAAAGGCCGCAGTTTTCAACACCTCCCAAGGAACCTAGCGAATGTTAATGCATTGAAAAACCATGTTCGATCGCTATTATTGCATAAAAACTGAAAACATTTGCTACATTTCGCGTTATTTCTTGCACTATTTTGTTTCGCCTTTTCACCGATGTCTCGCGAACGTAATTTCCACTGACTATGCTCGTTCTAAGATCGGTTAGTACACATCTCGTAACGGCAGCAAATCTGTGGCACCGGTACGATCATATTGAAAGTTGCGTAACCGTGCATTAACTGCGCGTGAATTGCCTTGTTAATACTCACGGCTTTTCGCCGGTTAATGCACGGCTCTTAATAACGTGCGACACTGCTTTTTTATGCAATAATATGAATGAGACTTTGCATCGACGTTAATGCGACATGGCGTTGCGTCGACGTTACTGTGTCATGACGTTGCATCGACGTTAATGCGACTCTGTATAAACGTCATGATGTTGCATTGACGTTAATGCGACGTACGTTATGTGCTCGCTGGAATAATTATTACATAAATACTGAAATACTGTAAAACAAGAAACGACTGCTTGATGCCTGCGTCTGCCTTGTTTTCGTGGAACATGGCAGATGTAATGTTATGTGCTCGGCGGGCGCTAACCGCGAAGAAGTCTTCTGTCTGATGACTCCGACTTTTATGCTTCACGGATGGATCATGGCAGTTGCTGCGTGCTCAGTGTGGAATGTATTACTTCTAGCCAGCAGAAAAAAGAAGTACCCATGCGGCACGCGAAAATTGGTGCAGTTATGCTTATATATTATCCCAGTGGGTACATGGAGTTTATACAACGTCGCATGAAATTCGATGCAATGCCATGACGTTGCATCGACGTTAATGGGACGTTGTATGAACGTCTTGGACCCGCTGGGCTGTAGAACGAATTTTAGAATCGCTTGCAAATTGAGAAATAAATCATTTTGATAAATGTTTTACTTATATAGCACTTACGATTATAGGCATTGAGGAGTTTTATGTTAATTCTAGAATCAATAAAAATAGAGGAAAAGAAGATTTATTTGGAAATCAATAAAGTTTTTTTTGTTTTGTTTTGTTTTTGTTTTTTTTTTTGTTTTTTTTGTTTTTTTTTTTGTTGTTGTTGTTTTTGTTTTTGTTGTTGGTAAATACACAACGTGTCTTCCTGTAGATGCTTCAAGTAAAGCAAAACGGATCTTTGACATATACGAACATTGCTGCCAGGGATCGGCATGTGTAGTCCGATCAGGATCTGCGCATTTTGTTAATAGTGTCTTCAAGCTGTGAAGACCATGCAAACTGACCAGACTGTGTGGATATGTAGGTAGATCTAAGGCTACGCATCTGTGCGTATGCTTAAACGAGTAAGCACATTTTAAACAAATTGTCTTGTGAATAAATATGAACAGAATTGGTTTAAATAGCCTTCTACAACTGAAAGAAGGAAAAGGCTGTGTGAAAACAAATTAATGTCTTGCAGGGGGATTTACTCCAGTACTGGTTTCCTTCCTTACTAATATTTGACGTTTTAGGGTTTTTTTTGTTTGTTTTTTTTTTTTTGTTGTTGTTTTTTTTTTTTCAGGTCCTTTGGTACTATTGGGCTCATACATTGTCCATTCTACCCCTGAGTCCCTGAAGTATACTCTTCCATCTTTGAAACTGGTAAAACACTGTTTGCAAAATACATTATTTTGGTCTGCAAGGCTGAAAGGTTTAAATATGAATATAGAGACCCGCCTAAAGTTGCTATGTGGAATGAAGAATGTTGCATTATCCCCTATGAATTCAGCTAATCAGTTCAGCCGAGTCTGCTATTTTCTGCTTTTACTTTGTTCTGTATTTCTAAAGGATCCATGTTTTAGTTTCGTCTATATTAAAGCTTCTTCAGTATTTTGGAGAATACAATATGTGTGCATGCGTGCGTGCGTGTGTTGATCAATAAATTATTAAATGATTTTAATCATTGTACCTGAATTTTAAATTAATCAGCTCATGTTTGTGCCCTTTGATTATCAAATATTTTTTTCGTATTTAATTCCATATGAAACCAAAGCACTGAGAGTGCTGATGGGTCCGGTTGCCTGAAGTTCTGTAGGCCTCTAGAACTGACTGGGATTTACGCTGAAATTAAAATAAGCAACACATAAACGCGCTAAAATTGAAATAAGCCATACAGAAAACAGTACACCAATTTATTCGTAAAATTTAATCTGAGAGCAAAAAGCCAGGCATGTGCCGCTGACATTTTTTTTTTTTTTTTTTTTTTTTTTTTTTTTTTAACATTTTGAAGATTTAGTGACGGTATAATCGATGGATTTCCTTTTCGGTGTTTAGTAAGACCGCGGCTCGGGTTACACTTTTTACCCAACGCTGTAGATTTGGCGCGTTTTACTGGAGTATTCTTATTCATCCGTTGATGTCGTACTTAATATAATATATAAATCTTATTTCTCGAAAAGTTGGAAATTTTCTTCGGGTTTGTTTATTTTCATATTCGCAATGTATTAGTATCAGAGTGTATAAGGCTAATATGCTTGAATGCAGAATTTAGCGTTATCAGCGTTAGCAGAGAACTACTTGTTAGGTGGTTTTTGGGGGTTTTTTTTTGTTTTGTTTTGTTTTTTTATTTGAAAACGGATTGTCGAACTGTGGTATGTTAACGTTATCCAAAGCCCTGTCACCTTGTAAAAGTAACAGACCACCCAGTCGCCGAAGCGAAAAGAAGTATAAAACGTATCAAAGATATATTTGTAGTCTTTAAATGCCTGGTTAAGAAACCATGTTATATTTTGATGAACATCTGGGGGTATCTCACTGCTAATGTGAATTAGCACTTCATTTCTGTTTAATTAAACTTTGTTACTATGAACAAAGAAAGAACACTCTCAAGTGGGAATAGACCAACGGAAACCGGCGAGACTTCTACGGTGATTTGAAGTTTGGACTGAATGAATTTTGATGCCAAGCTCATGGCTATATGTTTTCAACATCCTGTGCCATGTAAATTTTAAATGTAAATTTTAAAGACAGAAAAAAGAGACAGATCTCCTTGTGTGACCGTGACTGGCTGATTGAGAATAAGAGTAAGTATGGTTGCTGTCCAGGCCATAGCAAACCTTGTGAGGCTGTGACTGGCTGATTGAGAATAAGAGTAAGTATGGTTGCTGTCCAGGGCATAGCAAACCTTGTGTGGCTGTGACTGGCTGATTGAGAATAAGAGTAAGTATGGTTGCTGTCCAGGCCATAGCAAACCTTGTGAGGCTGTGACTGGCTGATTGAGAATAAGAGTAAGTATGGTTGCTGTCCAGGCCATAGCAAACCTTGTGTGGCTGTGACTGGCTGATTGAGAATATGATTAAGTATGGTTGCTGTCCAGGCCATAGCAAACTGAACCTACCGGTTTGATAAATGTATATGTTCTCATTGCTCCAGCGGATTACAACTGTTAGAATCTTTTTGATATCTCTTAAAATTCATTGCAAAATGGTAGCACCTGTCAAAGCAATAATTTGAACTTGAAGAATAATTTTCATCCGCTTTTGATCAGTTGCTTATCAACGTACTAGCTTGACAAAGCATAAACGTTGACACTCTCTTCTCAGAGTTCCTTTCCATTTAATTTTAGGTAAATATTTGAGAATAAAGCACAGAAATAGAAATTAAATAAAAGGTTTCTGGATATATGTCACAACTTTGACCAGACTGATCGTTTTTCGCGCAGACTACAACGTCAGGCGCTTAAGAGGGGCTGATACACTTTCAAGGGCGACATTCCCGTGGAGCATATTCTTTCCTTTTAGCGTATCGTAGAACCCTTTTCAGAAAGAGTATGGTGTGCAGGAAAGCAACAAGATGTCACTAAAGTTGTCTCCCTTGTAAAAAAACTGGTGGGAAAACTACCATGCGTATCCAGTCTCGTTAGCTCATTACGCAAACACGCCTATTCAAATTTTACAACCAAAAAAAGAAAAATTTTCAGATAAAAAAAATCTGATATTTTTTCATATTTCTGCTCAAAACATAGCTTGTGGATACTCGTTAGAACCGCCTCGGCAAGGCGGTTCTGATGAGTACCCACAATCTATGTTTTCTAGCAGAAATAAGAAAATTAATGTTTACCCCTGTAAACCCCAGTTTTACAATGTAAAAGTGGGGTTTAAGGGGGTCAGATTATATAGGCGTGTTTTCGTGATGTATTTTTATATAGGCGTGTTTTTGTGATGTATTTCCAAGTATTATATTGAAAAGGACAGTAGTCGAAGAAAAGAAAAGTCCATCTTCTCATCGGGGATTTTTGTCACCATTGTCTGGTTTGTCTTGGTTTGGACAAAGGGCAAGAAAAAATCTCCACATGTGATTAATCTGTTCCTTCTTCCGCTAATGAAGTGAGGAAAATATATTAGGGATCTCAGAATTAATGCCATTGTATTGCTTGAGGAATTATTTCATTAACCTTTACCATTTTCTAGGCAAATTTAGCAGGCGACAAACTTGATATTTTTTCTTATTTTTTGCTAGAAAATAGGTTCTGACATTTCATGTAAAGTGTCTCCAGAGGAGATAATTTGCATGAAATGTCAAAGCATATTTTCTGGCAAAAAATAAAGTAGAAAAATATTTTTGAAGTGTCTGGCACTTGTTTCATTGTCATATATCGTCTTTGATTGAAATATGATCTTCAAGGATTGAGGCCTATCAGTTAACCCTTGTTGCCGCACGGTGCACCCAAGACGGAAAAAAAACATATTTCGATATTGCCAACAATAAGGGACGGCATATGCAAATGGGCATATCGAGCGACAGAGTACCTTAAAACATGTGTGAACAGCATAGAGTTAGTTGGAATGCGACATGCGCATTGCGATTTTAGTATTCCGGTTGCATTCGCATACTGATTCTACTCATTTGCATAATACTGAATTTGCATTAATTGTTCCGTTTGCAATATACTAAGTCTTCTTTGTTTGTTCGCTTCATACTGAGTCTCTGTTGAATCCATTCCGTTTGTTTTCTACTGATTGTCCCAGGCGTAAATATTGTGTATGCAAAATGTGCAGATTCTGGTCAATCTGCGCGGATGCTGGTTGGCGTCTGTTCAATGATAAGGTAGAGACTTCCCAGCTATCTATAGCGAGCCGTTATCGGCCCGTCAGCTACCTTGACGGGCCGATAACTGCCCGCTATAGATCTATGAAGAATGCTAGCTGGTTTGCTTGTTATATCATATACATTTGTATATAATCCAACCGTCAAGGGGAGTGGATAACCTGGTTGTTTTCTTCATCATTTTTTTACAATGGAAGGCAAACGTTAGTGACGCCATGTTTGCTTTCCTGTACACCAATCGGTCCACTGAAAAGTGGTCTACTGTGGTCCATTCCGGAATTATGGAATATTTATATGACAGTCTCTGATGAGGCCTAACTGGCCGAGAATAGTTAGTCTGATCCAGAAAACTTTCACACTTCAGCCATTTACAGTGTGTGTGTGTGTGTGTGTGTGTGTGCGTGCGTGCGTGCGTGCTTGCGCGCGCGCGCGCGCGCGCGTGTGTGTGTGTGTTAAAAGACAATTCTCTTTAAATTCTATTTATTTATATAGTTAACTATCCAGTTTAACTCAGTGTTGTTGATGCCTTAAAACTTGAATCAAAGACAGAAATTTTGTTTGGCAAAGCTGTCAGCTTGTATCTCTTTCTTGTATCTCTTTATTGAACTACCTGTGTGATATAGTACACAGGGAAAGAGACGCTTACTACCTACGAGATATGAGCCAACGCAAGACAAAACCTACAAAACGGCATATGCGCCTAGCGAAGACTCAGATCAGCCAGGGTATCCGCCCAGCCAGATCAGAGTCTTCGCTATCCGCATGAAAACAGCTTGGGCCCTTATCTACCCACTGAGCGCACAGCTAAGACTGTTTTAGGCTGGGCGGATGCCCAGACTGATCTGAGTTTTCGGCGGGCGCATATGCCATTTTGTAGGCTTTGTCGGGCGCTGGCTCAAATGTAAGTTACTGGTCTTTGATTGTTCGCATATGAGCCACGCCATAAGAAAAGGTTTCTTTGTCTTACGTACGAACCGTATAGACCTAGATTAGTCAAATACAGCTCACAGTCTGATAAGAGAATTTGCTATATAGAATAGAATATTTGTATTATTCTAAATCAAGGACCCTTTCGAAAAGATTTAAATTACATATATATATACGAATATAAAAACTATGCCACAGCCTACCATTCACATACATATTTACGTTATATTTTACAGTAACAAATGTGCGATCTGATCAGGGCCTTCCTGTCCTCATAGGTACCGAAAGCACACTTCACATGGCACTACTAATATACACTAAGTCAAACTTTACGTGACGCTGCATAAATATGCACAAAAATATTCACAAGGGCCGTGCCATGCGAAGACGTATCTTCGGGCATTTGCGGACAGCGAAGGCCCAGATCAGCCTGCGCATTCGCACAATCTGATCCGGTCATTCACTGTCTCTTAACAGAATCATTGGATACTACAGAATGTATGAATGGAGAGCCTAGGCCCGGATGATACTTTGCGCATGCGCAGGATGATCTGGATATGTGCACTTTTCGCATGTTTGAAGGCACTTTTCGCTTGACGCGGCATACAAAATGTAATCAAAAGCGTCAATTTCAATTTGTAACTGAAACTATATGGAACTCAACAAATGCTTTGACTATATAATCCTGTTTGATACCATTTAGAAAAGGCATGCCTCCCATGTTTTAAGCAAACAGATGGCCAATTGAACTAAAGACAAATCATATTTTGTCAGATTTTCCGCGAGACGTATTGTTCTTTAGTGCAAATCTGCGAAATTGAGCCTTTGGGGAATAAACGTCTTTAACGCTAAGTATTCTGGGTAAAATTTTCAGCAGACGACATATTGATTTTTTTTCTTATTTTTCTCAGAAAACAGTTTTTGACATTATATGCAAATTGTCTCCAATGGAGACAATTTGTATGAAACGTCAAATCCTGTTTTCTAAAAAAGAAATAAGAAAAAATATCATCAATTTGTCGTCTGCTGAATTCGCAAAGAGAGTGGTAAAGGTTAATGCATTTTTAGGCCTAAACTGCATCGTTGGTGTATTGAACTGCACATAGGCCCAATATTTTATGTTCTGTTAAAAACAAAGGCTTAACAACACTATGTGCACTTCGTATCAGGTTCTATAAAAAAAAAAATAACCCTTAAGAGCAATGAACACATTTAGAAAACTGAAAATAGCTGAATTTTCAACACATCACGAAAATATACCTATATAATTTTGACCACCTTAAACCCCACTTTTATATAGTAAAACTGGGGTTGACAGGGGTATACATTATTTTTCTTATTTCTGCTCAAAAACATAGATTGTGGGTACTCGTTAGAACCGCCTCGCCGAGGCGGTTCTAACGGGTACCCACGATCTATGTTTTGAGCAGAAACGTGAAAATTATCGGAATTTTTTAATCTGAAAATTATCTGATTTTAGAGATGAAATTTTCTATATACAGTCGACTCTCGTTATCTCGAATTCCAAGGGACTCTCTGAAATACTTCGAGATATCCGTAGTTCGACATATCAGGTTTGCAGAATTGTGGAAAAAATAGTTTGATTAATCACATTTAACAAACTGATAGGTAATTGGACTTTTGAAGTTAGAGATATATTGAAAACATTGTGGAAAAGAGGAGAAATTGCTCCTGAGGAGCAATTTCTCCTCTTTTCTACAATATTTTCCATCTGTTGTTAGGTTTTCATGTATAGACAGGGACCAGATTTTCGCTTCGAGATAAGCGGTTATTCGAGATAAGCGAGGTCGAGATAACGAGAGTCAACTGTATTTGAATAGGTGTGTTTTCGTAATGATTTCTGGGCCAGACAAGCTGTTTCAGCCAATTAGTCTTCATTAGTGACCCTCAAATAAATTTCATTACGAAAATACGCCTATTCAAATACACTGAAAATTTGACCACCAAAAAATGGCAATTTTTTCAGATAAAAAATTCTGATATTTTTCATATTTCTGCTCCAAAACATAGATTGTGGGTACTCGTTAGAACCGCCTCGATAATAACAAAAATAATGTATACCCCTGTAAACCCCAGTTTTACTATATAAAAGTGGGGTTTAAGGGGGTCAAAATTATATAGGTATGTTTTCGTGATGTTTAAAATCCCGGAATAGGCT
Source organism: Anodontia alba (assembly GCA_964016985.1). Classification (NCBI taxonomy): domain Eukaryota; kingdom Metazoa; phylum Mollusca; class Bivalvia; order Lucinida; family Lucinidae; genus Anodontia; species Anodontia alba. The sequence goes on along the minus strand of OZ024827.1, from coordinate 105,207,623 downwards.
CAATGATCTCAGATATATAGTCGAACCTTAAGAGCTCGAACATTGATGGCTCGTTTATCATGCTTAATTTGAACACGTTTTTGAGTCCCTACGAAAGTCTTCCGATAGCTCAAGAAAACAAATATTCAGGGAAATTTTGTTTATCATGATATTGCAAGTTGTGTTTACTCATTAGAATCGCCTCATCGAGGCAATTCTAATGAGTACACACAACATACCATTATTGTATAGAAGATCAAAAAGACTTCCCTAAATTATCACAATTTGCTTCCTGACCTGGCGCCATGGTTAACCCTCAGTGGTTCTACCCATTTCTCGAATAAATTTCCATGGTCCCAAAGATGTTCGCACCTTTGAGGCATTACTGTATAGTGGAGTCTTCTATATAGACAACGGAGTTCAGTTGTAACCCTTTTGCGCTCAAGTTAACAATATACGATGGATTATTTCATCTGTAAATTTTGACAAGTCTTTTCTCTGAAACGATTGTTTGACAAAAAACTGCAAACAGTGAAAGTCCTGATGAGACGACTCGTTACACTTTTTGTAATAGTTCATGCTTTATCTGTGGGGATAACATTTACCGTGCTGTGGGCAAATTCAGCAGACGACTAACTGGTGATATTTTTTTCTTATTTTTCCTAGAAAAGATGATTAAATTTTCTAGGAAAAATCAGAAAATATTTCAAAATGTCGTCTGCTGAAATTTTAACCCAGCATTCAAAGTGTTAAAATGCCAAATAGCGAAACCTAGTTACTCTCGGTTATGTAATTTTCTCATGATAAGTACCAGATAAGCCGTGTGTTACAATGCAAAACTTGGAAACGTAGAAATTTCTACATTTTGCATTGTTAGGTAGGATAGTTACGTTTTAGCTCGACTATACGAAATAAATATATCTGTGTTCGGATATCAGCTATCTTATAACATTTATTTTTGTGTCATGAGATGACGGTCGGCGTACAGTGTTTGCCTTGTCTGGACGAATAGACAGACGACTGTGACAAAAATACATTTCCCAGATCAGCCACATACACTAGTGAAAAAGTTTGACGATATCGACGCAAAATGTAGAAAAGGTAAATTATTACTTTTTGCGCTGAGGCTAAACGCAAAATGAAGAAATTTTCTACATTTTGCGTTAGCGTCAACGGAAAATACAGACATTTCTACATTTTGTGTTGTAAAGACATGCCATACGAAAAGGCCTATGTTGTCCAACGATATATTCTAGAGCATCGTATGATTCGGAATGTGGACAGCAATGGCCCTAGATCAGTCAGATCTTGGTCTTCGCCTACCGCATATGCTTTGAGGCCCATTTTCGCTTTCAGAAAAATGATATTAACCCATTTATGCTGAGTGCTACCTCAACTCTTTGGATAGGTCCTTTTCCAATAGAAGTGATGTCTGGTTAGTTATTATTATTACTATATTTTATAGAAATTTCTATCCTATATGCAAACAGTGTAGACCCCGATCAGACGCCGCATTCTGCGGCGTCTGATCTGGGTCTACACTGTATGCCAATGTCCCTTTTATGGGTCGCTAGAAATGGGTTTAAATATGAAAATGTAAACTAAGGTATACACTTCAAGCATTTTACTGGGGTTCATCTGTCGACTGTTGGGTAGCTTTGAGCCAAATGAATTCGTTGATATTTTGAGCTGCGACATGCAAGAAATGTCTTCAAGTTAAATGCAGACAGCGAAGTCCAAGATCAGTCTAAGCATTCTCTAAAGTGTATCCACGCCGGACAAAAAAGATCCTGATGAGACCTGGCAGATCTGGACTTTCGCCGTTTGCATATTACATTAGAACTTAAATGACTCGAACACCGATGACTCGTTTACCGTGGCTGATTCGAACTCGTTATTGAGTCCCTAGGGAGTTCTTCGATAGCTCAAGAAAACAATTATTTAAGGATATTTTAGAGAAATCTTATTTTATCATGAAAATGTATGTTGTGTGTTCTCATTAGAATCGCCTCACGAGGCGATTCTAATGAGTACACTCAACATGCCATCATTTTATCGGAGATCGAAAAGACGTCCCTAAATCATCCTTCTTTGCCTCCTGACCTGGCGCTATGGTTAACCCTCAGTGGCTCAAACTACCCATGTCTAGACCACATTTCCATGGTCCAAATGAGGTCCGAGCCATTGAATTTTTTTTTCTCATGTCACGGTCCATATACCTAAAATACCCTATTGTCTGCAGCCCGGTAAGATGCCCATTGTGTTGACTAGTTATCTTGACAATGAGCCTCAGCCCAACAATAACCTGATGCTGGAACAGAAGTTGTCCACAGGCCAGATGTTAAATGGTCAACCTTAACTGACCTAAGGTCTGGGTGAATTAAGGTCAGTCTCAAAAGCACATCTGTTGTGAACAACATTCAAATCAATGCTCTCTCGTGGCGATCGTTTCATCCCCATCTTCTGTACCTATTGCTCCAGATAAAGGGGTACAGTGAAATATTTTTTACTTATTTCTCCACGAAAACGTATGTTGTGGGTACTCATTAGAAGCGCCTCGGCTGAGGCGCTTCTAATGAATACCCATAACATACGTTTTCGTGGAGAAATAAGAAAAAGATCATGCGCTTTGATTGCAATAAAAAGCGCCTTATCTGTAGCTATGGTAACGGTTTTAGAGGGAGTGGTACATATTCAAAGAAAATAAATCCGACGTGAAAATAATTACCTCCCTTATCACTGGCTGCTACTTTTCAGAGAAATAATTTGCTCCCAGAGGGAGGAGATTTCTTTCCTTTAAAAGTAGCCTTCATTTTTAAAGGAATAAAGGGAACACAATTCTGATCTGTTAAAGTTGTCTGTCTTTCGAAAATGGGGGTCAATTCTTCAGGTCTCCATTCCCCATAGTTTTTGCGATGTTCGTAATTTTGCGAAGTTAAGGAAACCCAAAATTTAGACTTGTAATCATCGCGAACGCATCCTCACTGGCAATGCTTATTTCATTTTCATCTACTGAAGACGGCTTCTTTTTTTTTTTTTTTTTTTTTGCGACGACCGTAATTTTGCTGCATTTACCGCAATCCATTTTAGACCTAAAAAAAAAAAAAAAAAAAAAAAAAAAACAGACCTAAAATAAAACCACCGCAAAATAAGGTTGTAGAAACCGTGAAAAGAAAAGACAATCATATAACAAATGCGAAATATGAAACTTAGAACATCCTGCCCACCAAGTAGTTTGAGCATAGTCTATGCATGCCATATACACAATAACTAGATCTTCAAACATTTACATGAGCCAAGTACACGAAAAGGGGCCCTAGCTTAGCATGTGCATCCGCGTTGCCTGATCAGGGTCTTCGCGATTTACCGGCATGCAAAAAAAAAAAGCGGACACAGACATTGCCAGACATTCCTAAAAACGTGTCATGTAATTAACAGATGATTTTAGCTTGGTAGACAAGTGGGGTGGTTTGGGGATTTACCCATAACCCTTAAAACGCCAAGAAAACCTGCATCTGAAAATGTCGTCTGTTTATGTCGTCTGCTGAATATTCTTGCAAACTTTTCAAACCTATTTTTGCATACAGGTAAACAGTGTGGACCCAGATCAGACTGCTCCTAAAGGAGCAGCCTGATCTGGGTCCACACTGTTTGCAGAAATGACTTTTAAATTCACAAGCAGATGACAAAGCAGACGACAATTGTTGTGATTGGCAGTTTAAGGGTTAACATATGGATACTAAGAGCCGAGCAATCTTAGCAAACAATGTAGCCACAGACCGAAGTTTAATCAGGGTCAGTACTTTGTAGACATCTTATCAGGTAGTTAAATGAGCTCGTTCATATTTTAGGATGAACAAGGTAAGGAGTTAAGGTGTCCGAATATTTAGGGTAACTTACAGTATTTCCTACAACGTATATTGCATACATGTATTGGCCAAAAATAGCACTGACCGCCTCCTGTGTCTGTCACTAGAACATTTTAATGGGTTGCGGTCCCTGTTACCGCTTAGCATGCTGGGAAAATATCTGCAAACTACTCATTTTGAAATATTTTGAAATATTTTTTTTCTTTTTTTTTTCCAGAAAATAGGCATTGGCATTACATGCAAATAATTTGCATGGCTTGTCGACTGCTAAATCTGCCCAAGCTTAAAATAAAGCTAACTGTTACTTTTAAAATGTCCGTTCAAGCGTTCTGGAATAGTATTTGAATTGTTTGCACTTCCTTATTTAGACACTGAGTGGTATTTTGGTTTTAATCGCCACAAGGGACTGTGATCTAACGCTAAGCACTCCGGATAAAATTTTAAGCAGACGACATATTGAAATATTTTTTTTTTCCTTCAGAAAACAGGTTTTGACATTTTTGCATGAAATATCGAAACCTTTATACAAGGAAAAAATAAGAAAACTATCATCAGTTTGTCGTCAGCTGAATTAGCCCAGAGAATGGAAAAGGCTAATTGGTCTGTTACAGGCAATGCATTACCAACCTGTTTATTTTCGAATCAATGCTACGACCGATCCACAAAGGTCATAGCCATTCTTTTCCTAGCACCTAGAAAGATTTTGGGGGGAAAAAAAACAGAAAGCTGTCAAAACTGTACAAGGGCAGACTTCGATCTAGGCGTGTAAATCTATATATGCTCGGAGCGTATTCGTGATGACACTGGCCACGGCTCATTTTCAGATGCCAGTATTTTTTTCTTCAAATCTTGTTTATTTACACTTCCGGGGTGGATTAAATCAGCCTAACTGTAATAGCCTTATGTTGTTTATATTGAATTTCATTTACAGGGAACCAGATCACATAATCAAATCAGTGTCTGCATCAACAGACGTCGCAAAAAGATATTGGACAGTTTTGTCTGGTATTAATTACATTTTCTTCCTTCCAGCAAAAAAAAAAAAAAAAACAGTCAGACACTTTATGCACTGCCGCAGAGAAATTACAATAATTTGCACGCAGAGTCAGTCATACGACATGTTTCAAATGTCTGGGCCCGGTTGTTCAAAGCATCGTTAGCTTAACGAGCTCGTTAAGGGTCATTTCGTTAACTGTTTTAGCGGATTCAATACACAATATTCTGATATTTTTTGCTGAAAAAATGTGAGTAGCTTTTGCACTCACATTTTTTCAGCAAAAAATTTCAGCACATTTGCGTATCACTCGATGTAAATTTTAACGAATCGTTAACTAACGATGTCGTTAGCTTTGAACAACTGGACCCAGGATTTTAATGATAAATGTTTTGATTGGTGTGTGTACAGTTGAAAAGTAGTACATGCATTATTTAGCCCGTGCGAGAAAACTGCAAATCCACTAAAACATGAAAGTTCAACTTCAAATAACACGCGCCCTTGTACACCTGTGGACACAAAACTGTACAAACTTTGATGGGCTTCATTTCATTTTACCATCCTGTCAGTCAACTGCTAGCCATGTATGAATGCAAAACATAAGAAGTTGTCCATTTCACGGTAGAGCCTGCCCTGCATCAGCCAATTAAAATACATCTCAACTGTCAAGAACATACATCAGACTTAAAATAGAAATAAATACTTATCAAAATGAATAAGGTCAATCAACGTAAAATTGTTAGAATTGTCCATGAAAGACATTTGACAATCAAACAAACATGAAGCAAACAGATTCATTGACAGTTACTTCATCAGAGTTTGCACAGTTTTGTGTCCACTGGTGTATAAATATTTTTTTTTCTGATTCACTGACGGCCATTTCAGAAAAATGCATTATGCTGTTCGCTGTGAGAAAAGGTCATGGCAGGTGACATGACAATAATCTGCCACAAGATCTGGTAAACAGGGGAATGGGCCACATCATGAACTCAGCCAGTGCTGATTACATATATCCAAAGAAAGGGAAATTGCAGGTGTACCAGAACTATGGAACCGCCAATCTCATAAGCAATCCAAGCAATGTAATGCTGAAGATACTATGGGCCGTGTCAAGCGAAAAAGGTCCTTTGAACATGCGCAAAATGCTCAGATTCAAATCATCCTGCGCATGCGCAAAGTATCATCAAGGCCTTTGCTCTCCATTCATACATTCTGTAGTAGCCATTGATTCTGTTTGCGGACAGTGAAGGCCTTCGCTGTCCGCACATGGACCGATGGTACATTTTTACTTGATGGGTCTAATATACAACAGACTGGCCTCAAACAGTTCTAAGAGCTAATTGTTGCAAAACAAGCGGGTTTCCTAGCAGGAAGGCGTATTATTTGACAAATTTTCAGCCTGAAACTGGGCAAGAAACACCTTAGCATCAACAAAGTCTCTACCATGTCTCCGTAGACTTCAGGAAAGTCTTCGACAGGATGTTGTATGAAGAACTATGGTCCACTTCGAAGAAATATAACATCAATATGAACTCGTGTAAGAAAAAGCCACTAGTGCAGCCCGATTCAGTGGCACCGCAGGTAAATGGTTCGGGACCACAGCTTGAATGAGGCGGAGATACCGTCTGTCAATACACTGCCACAATTCCAGTGATAATCTCTGATGCCTTAGTAGACATTAAAAAAACAAAATAAACAAAAAAAAAAACAAAAAAAAAACAAAAAAACATCTTAACCACACCCCTTACAATATCATAATGATATTGAAGGCACATGCTTTCGCCAGTAACTAGTTTTTCGGAATCTTGCAGCGGTAAACTAGGGTTTTATGAAAGCCAGACTATTCATTTAGTGCACCAAATTCACTGTCATACGGACTGTATGTTTTTCGAAAATCCGGCTTCTGAAATGCAATGAATATTCAGACACTCAGACCGTCTATGTTGATGTTCAGTAACACTACTATTTTAAGCATCATTGGTTGGAGTATCTACAATAACTAGAATATGTATGGAGTTTGCATTTTGGGTTAAAGACAATACTAAAATGCACACGCTTTGGTGCGCTTAGTGATTTTTCATTGCAGATTGCACTCTTCGGATTTTTGCCATAAATCAGAACAAATGATAGTCAGTTATGTGCATATCAGTTGTCAGTTTCTGTCGAAAGAATGTACACAAGTATTGGTTAGTCGCTTGGAGGACTAAGCCTGCCTAGAAAAAGTGTGGTTAGGTAAACTGACCGGCTCGACACGACCTTAATAGTGTTGAATGGGTCGTAAAACTATCATGCTGATGATGTAGGTTGTTAGCCTTGATTAAAGGAACGTCAGAGCTTAACTCTTTCACTGCCACAAGCGATAATCATAGGCTTTTGCAAACAGCGTAATCCAGATGAGACGGCTCATCATGATCTACGCTGTTTGACATGCAGTCTTTCAACTTTATAAACTTCTTTCCAATCGATAGTTTGTTTAAAACAAAAAAAAAACAAAGCAGACGACAAATATAGTCTGAAGTTTGGCACCGAAAGAGTTAAGGCAGTGCTATATTTATCCATACTATAACTCCTTGTATCCTAAAATTTGAACAAGCCCATTTCACTGCCTGTTTGTTACATTTCGATTTCAATAGACGTCTAAAAGAATTCATCAAATAACCATTTAAGGGGGAGGGGGAGGTGGATACATGTCCAAGGGAGGTACCGCTGTCATAATTGTTTTTGTCTCCCTTCTGAAAAGGGGTCTACTTTGGAAGGAAATAACTGAATACCCATTTCAGGTAACCGTTACTCTCGTTGACGAGACTAGGATAAATTATACCAATAATTATCAATATGGAATCGAATAAATAATAGCAACATAAGCTTTATTCACATAAGCTGTTTTGGCTGTGCCGAAAAGGACAACTCATTGTATAGTTTACGGACACTAGCAATATTGGGCTAAAACACTTTTTCAATGGAACCTTGCAATGACATATAATAAATCCTTCAGTAAGGCATATGCAGACAGCAAAGGCCCTGATCAGACTGCGCACCCGCTCAGTCTGATCAGGGACCTCGTTGTCCGCTTACAGAATCTTACGAAGGCTAAACGGACTGCTAGAAAGCGAAGGCTGAACTGTCAGCGCTATTCCCACAAAATTCATGCGACACTGATCATTTGTTCTGAAACTCTTCTGTAAACCTGAACATCTGTTTGCTTAAAGCTTGGGCGTTAAAAGTCCCAACTAATGGTATCAAAGTGGATTAAACGCTCGTAGCATTTGTTGATTTGCATATCGTCTCATTCACAAATTGGAACTGACGCTGTTGATTATATTTTATGATTAAATCCATTTGTCTGTAGATTAAGTGGGCAACTTCCATAGGCTGTTTCTATTATGAGGACCTGATACAACAGGGGACATTCATAGATGTGTGCAAACCTCGAGGTGCAAACTCCGTTCACTTGCGACAGATTTCGTTATTACTGCATTGTTAAGATTCAGATCAGCCTGCGAGACCGCCCTATACCTGATATTGGTTTTTGCTATAAAGCGATATAGCAATATTTTCCACAATATTTTGATACCTGTTGTTAGATTTTCATGTTTAAACTGAGACCAAATTTTCACTTTAAGAAACGTGGTTATTCGAGATAAGCGAAATCGATATAATGAGAGTCGACTGTAAAGTATTTAAAGGAACATGCCGCTTATATTTAGCCCTCTACCAGACATCTCTGAATATACTGCTAATCAGAATCTGCGCAAAGCATATGCATTACAGAAACTGGAGTCTTAGAACCTGTGTAATGAATGACAGAATCTGCGACCGATCTGGGTTTAAACACCTCATTTGCATATAAGATGCGGTGTATTTTTCTTGTGTGGGCTCATATCAAATCAGCCACAAATTTAAAAATGTATTTTCGGACATGCGCGCCCAGCAAAGACTCAGATCAGCCTACGCATCCATACAGTCCGATCAGTCTTTGCAATCCACTCTTTGGATAGCCAAGGATCAAAGGTTTCTGTAGGCGCCCAGCGAAGACTCAGATCAGTCTGCGCGAACGCGCAGACTGATCCGAGTCTTTGCTAGGCGCACATTCCAAAGGGAGATTTTCCCACGTCACGACTCACATGTTGTCATGATTTCTGCGAGCTGTCTCCATTGTAAATGTAAATCTTTTAAACGAAGCCATCTGGGAATAAATGTTTTAATGCATTAGTCAAACTAAGATGCACTATGCCATGCACGGTGGAATGCAATTTAATTCATTTTCATTTAAATGAAATTAACAGATCAAACAAATACTAATTTTCATAATAAAAGAATGTCCTTTCGTTTGCAAATTAACTGTCTTTCGTGGGAGTCCCTTGAGAATTTACACTTGACAAATTGCGTTATCTTGTCTTGGTCAGACGTTATGTAAAACTGTTACAGCACACAGTTTTAACACTTCGCATTCTGGGTATTTTTTTTTCAGCGGACGACATTTTTAAATGTTTTTCTTATTTTATATTATAGAAATTAGGATTTGACATGTCATGCAAATTGTCTCCAATGCAGACAATTTGCATGAAATGTCAAATCCTGTTTTCTATGAAAAATATCACCAATTTGTCATGAGCTGAATTAGCCCAGAGAGTGGTAACGGTTAACTAACAGCAACATAGATACGCATGTGCAAACACAGCATGTAGCAAACTTAATATTTATTTGAATTTAATTTAAATTTGCATGGAGAGTGAAGCAAATTATTTGGCAAATTATGCCTGCACTAAATCATAACATTATAGGAATGTATTTCATTTTTGTGTAAACGCCAGTAACTCACTCACAAAGTATGTTAGGTGTGTGAGTGGTTCATCGGCATTTACAAATTGATCGACAAAAAAACAACAAAAAAAACTTCATTTCTTATAAGAAAGAAAGAAAGAAAGACGGACTGAACCCTGCCATTCCTAAAGTTTGTAGAAATGCATGGGGGCTATTTTTTCTCGATTATTTGCCAATCTTATTTAAAGTTATTTACAACCAAAATCTTAATTGGCAGATGTGAATGTTAATTTTAAGATCCCATTATTCTTTCCTCCACATATTTCTGATTACTTCACTGGCTATTCTCTTCCCATCTGCGATTCTGTTTAAGCATGACTTGACCTCCTAATGGACACTAAGCCGACGGAAAAAATAAAGTTGACAAGTGCAAATATGAATGTTTTATGCCTTTGTTAACGGTATGATTAATTGATACGAGCCGTGTGTGTTCATAATATCAGTAACTGGTTAAGTGAATAAAAAATATGTGATAACAGATCAACTTTGCTTCTCTGATAAACTGCTGCCCAAGACGTGGAACTAATTGCTGCAGGAGACTTCCAATCACTGTGATGGTGACAAACACTGGAATAAGTTAACTTTATCGTAATAACTTTTTTGAAAATTTAAAATATGTATACCAGTTTACCAAGCTATGAAAATAAAACATGACAACGTTTCTTACATAGAAAAGGTTTTTTATCAGTTTTAATTTCTATTCTTTAATCATTTTTGGGTCGACTGTTTATAATCGCGGCATAGTATACACACAAAAAATTTCTTTAAGGTTGTTGTCCACATGATTATCATTGACCAATGAAATCAAACCGCGCGTCCGTACGACAAATCCAGGTAACGGCCATTTATAGCCGCGCTGTTCTTGTCGCAGTGACGTCAGAGTGCCGTGTAAAGATGGTTATCTGTAAAACCCGGACTGGGACATTGGCAAACAGTGGACTCAGCTCAGACGCCGCAAAACGCGGCGTCTGCTCAGGGTCAGCTGTTTGCTTAGATTATAGGAAGTTAAGGGTTAAGTGAAACGTTCTTAAGTCGCTGTTCAGGACCCTTTCCCGCCTAAGAGACAGCTGTCAGTGCTTTGATATGCAAACAACAGTCAGAGCCGTTTGCAGACGTGTGAAAAAGGCAGACATTTAAGAATATGTTTGTAAATGAATGAACAAGTATGCAGAAATGTTCGTGCAAAGCCTTTTATTTATTTTTTTTATTTATTTATTTATTTTTTTTTTTTTCGTAAATTCTTGAATACATAAGAAAATTATATATTTGCTATCGTCCGCCCTTTTTTTTTTGGATATAGTGGCTTTGTATCGACAGCTGAAGTAATAGATCCCAAGATTGTCTTTATTTGACACCTGTGTGTGTGTGTGTGTGTGTGTGTGTGTGTGTGTGTGTGTGTGTGTGTTCAAAGATTTTTTTACCAGTTCTGTTTATATAAAGTGGACAGCTAATGTTCTTGTTTGTTCCATTATTTGTTGAAGTCGATATGGATATGAAATCTGTTTTCGGTCCTACAGAGATCATTGAGTGAATTATACATTCTGAAATTATTTTCAAATTACCAGGGATAATGTGCCAGCCGCAAAATAACAATCTCATGACTCGGGAGCATTAGTCTTAAACATCAATAGTCCGAAACTATTTTATTACAACTAAATATTATACTCAGAATATGTTTATTATATTTGTAGTAAATAATGGGCGATTAGGTATCAGTATAGTAGAAAGAATAGATATATCTTTAGATATATTTGGCATATCGATAAATTCGACTCCATTATTAATGAAGGGAATTTTAACCCTTTCAGCCTTGCAGACCAAAACAGATACCTTTAAAAATAGCGTAGATTCAGATGAGACGCCGCTTAACCAGGATCTACACTGTTTGTCATACAATTTTGCCTCAGTGAACATTTGCATCAGCGGACATGTCCAAATTCAAGGATAGAAGTGTACAAATGTCTAATGTGACTAATTTCTGAGCCAATACAAGTTTGACCAGTTTTATTAGTTTTAATAAGTTTGTCCATATTAAAATTAATTTACATTCCATCTTTACAAGTGTTGACTTAAAGTTTCAGTGTTGTCAAATTTTCGCGGGGCAATCGTAGTTTTTATTTTCGCGGGTACAAGCAACCGCGGAAATTAAAAACCCGCGAAAATTCAGCTTATGTTTTTGAGGCAAATCCGCGAAAATTTAGCGATGCCAAAATATTCCAAAATATTTACGGTATGTGCGCGAACAACATGCTGAGTAAAACTCTGTGTGAGAAGAATTGCGGCATAAAAGGATGTCTGCTATCGTAGAATTTACCAAATTTCTTACCTCTTATACATAAAGAAAAACAGAGGTGTTAAAAGCAAAAGCATAGCGTGTCGTCCACACTGCTTGAATAGTTCAAAATCTGTAAGTATTGTATTAACAGGTTTACGTTTAATACTGATGTTCATTCGTGAGCCATGTGACCGAGGTTTCACGTTTATAAATATCTCAAAAAGAGAAAATGAATCAAAATCAGACATTTTAGAAATATTACTTTGATGATTATTTTGTCATTACATCCTAATGGAAATGGAGTTTCCGAGGTTTTAATCCATTTTAACTTCTGCTCATGTCTAGGGATGCTTTCGAATCTAGACATGTTTTTTTTAATCGTAAGTACGTTTTTTCCCACTGGTTGAATTAAAATATCGTTGAGTGAGTGACCGTTACATTTGAAACGACAAAAAAAGAAAAATATCAATTTTATTTGATGTATTCATCCTATGGAAGTGTTTACCAAATCTTCTTTTGGGTGGGGAAGAAGAAGTTGGGGCGGGCAACAAGTTTGTCCAACATACTGCAAGCCACAACTACTAGAATTTCATGCTGAAACATAACTGAAACAAAATGAATTTCAGTCTAAGACAGGCATGGTAATTACAGAGAACTATTCACCGATGATGTAATGGTAGATTTAGAACATATATGCATACAACTATACCCCTTGGCATTGCACTTAGAAATGTTCGGATGCATTCCTTGCCCTTCGTAACGCGTAACATATTTTTTAAGAATATGTCATTTTAATGGAGTAAATCTGATCTTAATGGTATGACAAATATTGAAATTGATTAACCGACGAGCAGGACAAAGCTTTAGCATCGGGACCCAGGGTGAAGTTAGCTGCTGTAAAAATGCTTTAAACCCCCCGGTGGTTTGCTCTACTGACCGTTCTAAGGCGGTGGTCCCGGTGTTGGTCTTACTCTTTGTTGCTTTGTGGTTTATTCTACGAGGCGATTTGTTGTATGTCTTTCCGTGTGTCATTTTGTTCTAGTGTTTTTCAGTTCTTTTAGTATTGCGATTACCTCGCTTGGGGAAGAGAGAGCTAATCTTAGTGCTTTTCGTACGTTTGTTCGGTTTGTGCTTGTTTAGATTTGTCGGTTTCCTCTTCCTCTTGGGGCTGGGAAGGGGTGCGGTTTGTGATTGTGGCACTCCCTGGACTTTTCTCTTACCATTTTTTTAAATAGATACTTTGAAAGTAGGCAACAGTTTGGAAGCTTTAAGCAGAAGGAAGAATCTGTAAGGGAAATGCAGAATGTAAGCTAAGAGAAGAAAGTATTGACTGGATGTGATGCTCATGGTGGGTTTGAAGACAAGTTGTATTAATATCCGTTATACGCTTTAGACGGTAGCTGAGCATAAAGTAGGGTAGAAGAAATTTTAGAACTGCACTTTGGTGTCATAAGCTGCAGTAGCTTCAGAAAAATCCAGTTTTGCCTTTTCCCATACAAATGCCTGTGACCTATTTTTACCTTGACATAAAATAGATCAAGGTCAACCAATAGTCATCATTTGGACAAATTTGGTAGGACTTGAGGCCCTGATACTGTATATGAAAAGTTCCAAGGTCATCAGGCTTTCAGTCCTGAGATTTTAAAAGGGTTTTTTACCGTATATGGACAAGGCAGCCATCTTGGTTATGTGACCCAGATCCCATGTCTAAACTTTCATTTGCCCATCCCATAGAGGCTCCACATGTAATTTGGTTTCAATCAGCCCAGCAGTTTTAAAGAAGTTAAAAATAGCAGTTTTAAAGAAGTTAAAAATACTGAATCTGAGACATCTAGGATAAAGGTCAGTAAATGACCTTCACCTTTGGTATTTATAAAAGTTAATTTAGCTCATACAATAGAACCAGAAAAATCCACTGTTTAAGAAATAGATCAGCTCCAGCAGTGATTTGTTGAGTAATAAATCTCTGTTTGGTGGTCAGTTGTAAAGTAGATCAAATCACGAGCACTGGCCGACAAACTGTGATTTATAACTTAACAAATCACGCACAAGAGCTGATCAATTTCGATTCTAACACATAAAAAAACACAAAAAAGCAATTGTATCCTTCAGATTCTTTCAACTTTCCGCCATCGCATTTGAAATCCCGCCACCAGTTTTGACTGTAACGCTGACGTTTACATGCATTTCTTACGTTGTCGACTCGAGAAAAATGACGTTAGACTGTCTAATGGCAACGAAGACTGACGTCAGCAAAGTGTCAATATGACGTCGGAACGGTACCAGATAGCGTCGCGCGCTGCCGCCCAGTAATCTGTTGCAGAATAAATCACTGGTTTTCTCCTTTGCCTATATAGGCACGCTGTGTTAGAATTTGCCTTTTTACCCATACAAAAGCTTGTGATCAAAATTGACCTTGCCATAAAATAATTCAGGGTCAATCAAGGGTCATCGTTTGAACAAACTTGGTAGGGCCTTAGCCACAAACGCTGCATACCAAGTTTCAAGGTCACTGCCCATTTGGTTCCCGAGAGGACTTTCACAGGTCTTTACCATATATTGGCATGGTGGCCATCTTGGTCATCTGACCCAGACATATCGAACAAACTATTCTCCCACCCAGTGGAGGCTTCACATGTAATTTGGTTTCGATCAGCCCAACGAGTTCAGAAGAGATGTTTGAAAAAGTTGAAGACGCAGACGCCAACGGACCACTGTTTATTGTATAAGCTCCCCTTGAGCCTTTGGCACTGGTGAGCTAAAAAAATAAGTGGAAAGCTTGATTATAACATGCAAGTGTTCATAATGACCTAAGTCTTCAAAACTGTGGGTTGGTCCTCAGATTATATGATGGCTCCCTCCTCAATCTGTTTCAGACGGTTGGTGCCTAACTATCAATATCTGTGGTCAGGCTCATTGTGGTTCTGTTTGTGGTTCTGGCTTCAGATCACCATTGAGCACTTTGCTTTGTTTCATCCGGGTTTTTGATGATATGTGTTTCACTGTAATGTGTCACAGATGAGGTAGAGGACCTATGCAGACCAAACATATATTTGTTGGAACTGCATCAGAATTGGAGTGCAGTTTTGCGCAAGTAAAACTAGTTTAAACTCTCTCCTCCACCCCTCCCCCTCCCCCACCCCAGTAGTTTTCCTACTGACTATTCCAGTGTGGTTTCTCTGTTGCAGTTCTTCTTTGCGAGTCTGTGGTTTCAAATGTGGTATTTGTGTTGTCCTTATTTGTTCATCTCTCCTTCTTTTGGTACCCCGGGAGGGCCGTGTTTTGTGATTGTGGCATTTCCTTGGTATCTTCACTTATATTTTAGCTATTCATCAATAGGCCAGGCCAGATGAAATGGTGTCTCAGAGCATATGAGAAAAGCACAAATTTGCACCATCCTACCCAGTATGCATTCTTTATAAATCTATAGCGGGCCGTTATCGGCCCGTCAGGGTAGCTGACGGGCCGATAACGGCCCGCTATAGATTTATAAAGAATGCTAGCTGGGTATGCATCCACCTAATTCATCAGATTCTTGTGTCCATTATTATTCAACAATTCTATAAGTGGACAGCAAATGGCCATGATTTGACTGTGTAGATACACAAGATGTCCTATACTATCCGCATATGCTCAACGACACCTGTTTTGCTTGGCACTGTCCATATTCTTAAGGTGTGCCATGGCTCATTTTATGACAGACAGACAAAAGAAATTAACACAGGACAGCTTCTAAAATGTTCCACAGTTTATTTACATACGTTTTTATACCAGTAAAGGTACATTGTATTAACACTTAATTAAAGTGCCAACTAACTTGGTCGTTGATGACATTAACATTTACCAACAGAAAATAAGACTTGACATTTCATGTTAATCTTCTACCTTCACATAAAATGTCAATACCTCTGTTCATTGAAGAAAGAAATCAAAATGTTGTCTGATGCTGTTTGGGATGGTACTTTTCAATTAACCCTAAAAACTGCATCAGAAAATGTTGTCTGTTTATGTCGTCTGCTGAATTTTCTTGCAAACTTTTCAAACCTATTTTTGCATACAGGCAAACAGTGTGGACCCAGATCAGACTGCTCCTAAAGGAGCAGTCTGATCTGGGTCCACACTGTTTGCAGAAGTGACTTTTAAGGTCACCAGCAGAAGACAAAGCAGACGACAATAGTTGTGATTGGTGCTTTAAGGGTTAATAAAAACATGGGCATCTCTCAAAATGAAGCTGTAATGCATCAGTAGATCTTAGCTCTGCATATTCAAAGTCTGCTGCGGGACTTTCATTTTTCTCCTGTGAATATGGTAATATTCTATCTTTCTCCAAGCAAACTAAAGACACTGGTCAGACTGCATGGAATGTGCATGATGACCTAGACATCCTCTGTTCACATATGCATGAGAGCCATTTTTACTTGTGATGTCATCACCTCAGCCACAACTCCATAACAGGATATAATTTGCTATGCCAATTTATATAACTATACATACTCAAGAAAAGTACTATCAAAGCAAAAATAAGCCAATAAAATTAGCTTTTTTCATACTTTTCAGCTTTTGAAGATACTTTTTGATTTATTTTGTTTTGTGTGTCCATCTAGCTGTCTGTCCGTGCATGTTTGTGCGAGAACACAGGCATGTGACTGATTCATAAAACAGTAAACTACATCATCAGTGAAGCATAAAATAAGAACAGTTGAATGTTTCATTGACAGGTCGAATTTCATTTTATCTCCTGAACACTAAAAGTGGTATTCTCATGCATGGCGAAACGTCACAGCTCTGCCACTCTTTATAGCATCATCCTTGGTGTTCAATGACAACTATCAAAGACTGCCAGATTAGCCCCTGTTTTGGGCCATCTTATCAGACCTACACTGTTCAATAACATAGAATACACTATCAGAGGATAGTGTACATTTTACTTACCCTAAGTATACAAATAGACAGGTCTTTGCAGAATGTAGACAGAGATCAGATGTTGCAGAATGTCATGTCTGATCAAGGTCTACACCATTTGGCACTCATCAAGCAGTTTTCAGACAGAGGGATTAATGAGAACCCTTCCCATACTGGGTGGATGTACAGGCTGATCTGAGGTTTTGCTGGTCACAAAAGTCTTATTGTAGGTTTTCGTCACGCGCTAGCTCATACAGTAAACTGGACTTGTTTGAATGTAGGACAATTCAGGTGATGAGCTAAGGTGCCCTAATACTTAGGGTAAAAACATGTATACTATACATGGATATTGAGCAACTATCCAGTTATACATGTAGTTCAATGTACATGTATAGTTGGAAAGAGAGCCAATAACGTGTTTTCATGAAAAAATTAAGAATACCCAGATGGGCTGCATCAAGCAAAAAATTGCCTCTGAGCATGCGCAAAATGTGCTGATTCACATCATCCTGCACATGTGCAACGTCTCATCCGGGCCTTTGCTCTCCATTAAAACATTCTATAGTATCCTGCGCAGTCTGATCTGGGCCTTCACTGTCCGCATATGCCCAAACACGTTTTCATGTGGCACTGCTCAGATTATGTGAAATCCTACATTATGTTTCTTTTCACACAATTCTTCACAAACACTTTACACACACCTGTACAATCACAATACATGATTCGGAGAAACAGACCTGTTTCCTTTAGGTCACAATACACTCAGGGCTGTATACAAACATACACCCACTTATAGATCCACTAAATTTACCTGTCCCAATATACCCTGGTAGACAAACATATACGTATTTATAGATCAACAAAACTGACCTGACACTTTGACCTTTTCATTTGATATTAATTAATATTGACACAGTACTGTGTAATTTAGTTATGACAGAAAATCCTGTTTTCCACATTATCCCATTGTACTCTGGAGACCCCTAAAAGGGTAACTGGCAAACAGTGCAGATCCAGATCAGATGCAGTGTCTGATCATGGTTTCCACTGTTTGCAAATAGTTCAAGCGTTTTTCTTTAGGAATATCTAAATCATACATCCTGACATATCTAAAATTGAAATGGGACTCTTCCAATATATATAGTGTGGGAGAGTTTATTCAGTCTATAATGGGTTAGTTAGCTATCTGCTCACCTTCACAGGTAATGCCTGTTTGCCCAGTAAAGGTGAAGGTGTGCTTATAAATTATATCAAAATGAAAAAGTCAAAGTGACAGGTCAATTTGGCTTATAATGCTTAGCATCCTGGGTAAAAATTTCAGCAGACAATATTTTAAATTCTTTTTCTTATTTTCCCAGAATTTGGGTTTTGACATTCCAGGCAAATTCTCTCATAGGGAGACAATCTGCATGAAATATTAAAGCCTATTTTCTGGTAAAAACAAGAAAAACATCATCAGTTTGTCATCTCTTTATTAGCCAAGTGAGTGGTAAAGGTTAAAAACATTTCATTAATGAGTCTACAGATAGACCCAAATGGCTTGTCAGTTTGACCTATTGTTTTTAACATTTATTATGATGGGTAAAAATTTCAGGAAATGAAAGACGGAAACAGAAAACAGGGTTTGACATTTCATGCACTGTATCTCCTAAGACAAATTGCATGAAATGTTAAACCTTATTTTTGGAGTGCTTAAGGCTTATATTAATCTTAACACAATCAGGTATTGCATCTGAGATATAACAAAACTGTTTCTCAAACATCTACACAAAATGCATGAAAATTGCAAACCACCCTGGACTGTGTTCTAGATAGAAGGGACAGAGTCTGATGATCTCTCCCATCCCATTACAGTGTTCTAGTGGATTAGTTAACTCTGCAGCACAAAATCTAATCCAATTACAAAACAATTCATTACCTACCTGTTAAAAAATTAAAAATTCCAGGGCCCAGTTGTTCAAAGCGTCGTTAGCTTAGCGAGCTCGTTAAGGGTCCTTTCGTTAACTGTTTTAGCAGATTCAATATACAATATTCTGATATTTTTTGCTGAAAAAATGTGAGTAGCTTTTAAAAGCTACTCACATTTTTTCAGCAAAAAATATCAGAATATTTGCATATCATTCGATGTAAATTTTAACGAATCGTTAACTAGTGATGTCGTTAGTTTTGAACAACTGGGCCCAGCTTGATAAACAGATAAAGGAAAGGATAGGAAACAGATATCCTGTAGCATATTTCTCATTACCCAGTTCTACCTGTACACAAAGTCAGAAGATTCTAATAAAGATATTCAGAGGGTGTAACAAAAATTTTCATAACCATGGAATAACAGATTGATTTGAATTAATGGTCATGTATATACACTCCCATTTTCTTCAAACTTGGGGTAAAATGAAATACTGCCTTAAAACGGTCAAGAACAACAGGTCAATTTGATCTGCTTATACCATAATGATTGCTGGCAATTATGTCAATGACAAAAACATGACACATGATACTGATGACGATAATGATGACAACGATGATGCTGCTGGTGCTGTCCCTTAGGTCTCAGTTGTATATGAAGTTGAACCTGAAATTAGAAAAATCAACAATTTACATCATTAACTCTTTCTCTGCTGGTGGGGACTTTTGTCATTTGCTGATAACCTTTGCAAACAGTTTGGACCCAGATCAGGTCCGACAAAAAAGTATGCAAAATTGCCCAGCATGCAAAGAGTTAAACCTTAAAGCGAAAGTCATGACAGCAGCAGATGACAGTCATTTTTTTTTTTTTTTTCCTAAGAAAATAAGCCATGACATTTCATGTGAATCTTCTTCCAGGCAGATGAATCACATGAAATGTTAAATGAGCACATGACATTCTATGGTATTTTTTTATTTTTTTTTTTTTTTGAGAAAATAAGTCCTGACATTTCATGGGAATCATCTGCCTTATTTTCTCAAAACAAAAATTCAAAAAATCAAAGCATTTTGGAATGTCATCTGCTTTAATTTTGAATGACTCTTTAAAGTTAGTATACTTTTCATACTACATGTAAAAGGATAGGTTTAAGTGCTGATATTCTATTTTCTAAATTTTACAATTTTTTCCTTGTTTGTGAAAAATGAAAATACATGTACATAAATAGAATAATTCCTTATAGAAAAGCAGCTGTTTGATATCACAAAATATAAAGGACTGCAAACATCAAAAAATGCCCTTTTGAAACACAACCAAATGCACTTTTACAGTAATAAGTAACATATACAATATGTCTGTGAATTACTATTAAGTTCAAATGATGACAAACATTATTCACCCGAAAAATTTAAGGAAATACATATACACAGTATTTTAGTATATAACGATACGGAATAAACTGGTCTTTAACTGGAAGGGTAAATTCAGCATCATTCAAATATATCATATGTAAGTAATTATAATGATGCAACCATTCTTGGATGTAGGGGACGCATATAGTGCATCAGATTTACTACTTCATAATATTAAAGAAACTTTCTTAAGCATTTCAAACACTGGCAGGTATGTCTGTCAGATTTGTCAACAGCTGCTGATCAACCTTCTACAGCTGTCAAAAGTCTATAAAAATTTGAACATCCTCATAAAGCCAGCATTGTAAAAATTTGACCAGCATTCTAAATACAGTTACATTTCCAGAAATAGCATTACCAAATTAATAAACTATGTGGGACCTGCAGTGCAGAACAATCACTTATTATATGGTCCCAGACCCTGTCAAGTGAAACTGTCCTTTACCCTAGTCATGCTGAATAAATTGCCACGCCCACTTCTAATTTTCAGCCAATCAGATTACTTGATCCAGGTTGTTGATACAAATTCAAATTCTAACTGACAAACAGTGCAGATCCAGATCAGTTGGCTTCTTCAGAAGACAACTGATCTGGATCTACACTGTTTGTAAAGGCTGTTTGCACAGGTTCAGCAGAACTAGGGTTAAGCATCTGAAAATTAGCTGATTCTGATAAACCTACCCACCCACAGTCTCATGAGGAACTTTGCCTTCCCTTGATATACACTGTATTTCATTCAGCTCTAGATAAGGCATCTATTTCAACCAAAAAGTAGTGTTATTTTACTTAATCCTTGTCATGCTGAATAAAATTAAGATGCCACACCCACTTCTAATTTTCAGCCAATCAGATCACTTGATCCAGATTGTTGATATAAATTCATATACTTAATGGCAAACAGTGCAGATCCAGATCAGTTGGCTTCTTTAGAAGCCAACTGATCTGGTTCTACACTGTTTGTAAAGGAAGGGTATATCTGGGATCAGCAGGACCAGGGTTAAAAGAAATAACACAATATTTTTTAAATTTCTCCACCAAAACATATGTTGTCATACTCATTAGAAATTCTTCCTCTTCTTATCCAGACACTCCTCTTATCTAGAGCTACAAAATGTCTACATTATCCAATGACTATTAAAAAATCAACAGCAAATACACAGGCTGATCAGTGCCTCTGCTGTCCAATTACCCCTGAAAACGCCTTTTCCCACGGCATGGCTTGTGTGTATGAAGCCAACTAGTGGAATAACAACCCTCTTCAAGTTATAGAAGGACAATGGTCAATACTGGACTCCTGTCCAGTTTAACAATGAACAGCAACAGTGGTTAATTGATCCGTAATAATGACATCTCAATCAACAATACAAGACCAAGGATCAAATTTCAGCAAAATAAATGACTGGACAAGGAAACAAGTGCCGCATTTTTATCATTTTCTGCCATTAATGAAGAAGTGTGCCTACCGAGAACTCTAATAAAAATTCTTTTTTTTCTTTTCTTTGCATTATGAGGGAGAAATTATTCATTTGTGGCAAATTTTTCTTCTCTTTGTCACAAAAGCAACATGATTTGCAAGACAATCAGAGACAGACCAGTCATAGCTTCAGATAAGGTACAGTTTTTTTCACCCAAAAAGTACCCATATTCTTCTTATTTCTCAAAAAAACCATATGTCCTGGGTACTCATTAGAACCACATCGCCAAGGCACTTCTACAAAGCACCCATAACTTATGTTTTAATGGAGAAATAAGAAAAATATTTATGTGGCTACACTGCTTATCTAGAACTATGAGACTGGAATTACAAGGGAACACACTCAATACTATAATTAGCAATGCCAACAAGAAAAAGAAAGACAATAACCAAAAAATGCAATAAAAATGCTTTGTCAAGAACTGCATAATTTAAAGAAACAAAAATACATGTATTCAGACAATGAACAAACCTTAAGGGACTGTCGGCTCTGACAGTGGGTGGGGCTGGGTTAAAATTTTCATACTGGGTTTTCAAATTATTGATGCTTTATTAGAAGTTCCCTTGTGGTTTCAGCAAAATTTAATATGTAGTTTATTATGGTTCTCAACTGCTTATGAGGGTTTTATCTTTAGTATTTACTTTTAAAAAGATAAAATATACAAAATCATGGGTTTTCATTGTTATACACTACAACCTCTTTATAACACGGTTTGTTATTACATGGTTTTGGATATAACACGGTTCAAAGATGGATCCCAAAAATGTATAGATTATATTGAAAAATGACCATAAATGGTCATTTTTCAATATAATCTATACATTTTTGTTTGGATATAACACGGTTGTTTAACTAACACGGTTTATATTACAAACCCCAACAATAGTGTTATAAAGAGGTCGTGGTGTATTTTTCTGAAGCAAATTTGGATTTCTGAAAAGACTGTCCTTTGTAAAACTTGGTATGTTACCATTTAGCACGCTGTAAAAACAATCTGCAGATTCAAGCATAATGATGATTTGATGTTTTATGTCCCTTTCAACATTATTTAAGTCAAATTGAGACGGTGGAAGGGTAAAAATGAAAGACTCTGTGCAATGAAGCTCCATACAGTCATGAGTTGAATTCTGTCTCTGGTGGGATTTAAACCCGGGGCCTCATGATCCGGTCAGGAGCGCTAAACACATTGCCACCCAGACGCTTCTAACAGTACATATTAATTTTTCACAAGTGAGTAATTAACAGTCATCTTACTTTACTCTCATAAAAGCAGTTTTATCAATCACTGCCCTTCATTGATGAGACCTTATGAATATTGCTGTGAATTTGTGAATATTTTCTTTCTTAAGGGCCTGTTTTTCTTTGTCTGATTGTGACAATGTTTAATCAAGTTGAAGGCAAGTGTTAATCTAGTGTTATTTGTGAGAGACTCCCAGATGTTCAACAAAATATAACAGGAGGATTTCAAAATAACAACAACAAATAAACTGTTATGTTTTAACTGTCAAAAATTTGGTACCACATTTACTCTAATTCAGAGAGATATGCCAAAGAAAACTGCATAGACCCAAACCTTAATCAGCATCTACATAATCTGCCACTCAGCCAACACACTTTAACCCTTGTCCTGCTCAATAAATTAAGATGCCACGCCCTTTCCAAATTTTCAGCCAATCAGATTAATTGATCCAGATTGTTGATATGAATTCACATACTTAATGGCAAACAGTGCAGATCCAGATCAGTTGGCTTCTTCAGAAGCCAACTGATCTGGATCTGCACTGTTTGCAAAGGCAGTGTATATCCGGGTTCAGCAGGACAAGGGTTAAACACATTCATAGCTCCAAGTAGGGCACTTTTTCAACTGTAAAGTAATGATGTGTTTCTTAATTCTCTATAAATTCATATGTTTACTTTCAAGTGAGTTTGCACAGTGTATGTTGTTCTGTTATTGTTTTTTGTTGTTGTTTTTTTGTGTGTGTGTGTGTGTGTTTTTTTAGGGTTGAGGGGTAGTGGGTAGCAGGGGTGTGTGTGTGTGTGTGTGTGTGTGTGTGTGTGTGTGTGTGTGTGTGTGTGTGTGTGTAAAGAAGAAAAAATGTTATCTGGATACCCTCTCTTACCTGAACCTATGTATAATACCAGGTAGTCAAACGCACTTACCAGTTTTCAAATTTTAGTTATTGTTCTGAGGTTTAACAGCTCTATCAACAATATTTCAGTCATTGACAAGTAATCTCCCAGAATGAGGGTGAAAGAAAAGAAAAATGGGAAAGATGAAAAAAAGGCCAATGCCCTCAAAATGAGGCAAGAACTTTCCTTCTAAAAGGTCATTAAGTTGAAAGACTCAGCAAGAGTGCACACCATCTTACTACCCAGACACCTATTATTCAAATTTTAGGGTAACATTGGTAAGGAAAAGGTGTCCAAATATTTTCGATAACTTTGGAATCTCGATATAATTAACTCAAGACTGTCAAAACAATTTTCAAGACTTCTGAACAAACTATATATAGTGATACAACAAACTCAGTACACTATATATGCACCACTTATACGTGGTATTACTTGTACCTCTTATTGTATTGTTTATGTTTAGTCATTGTATTGCTTATATATTTCTTGTATCTGGAATTATTGTATTACTTCTGTATTGCTTATATCTGGAATTATAATAGAACTCATGTATTGCTTATCTCAAATTATTGTATTGCTTATGTATTTCTTAATCTAGCATTAGTGTATTCACTGTACTACTTATGTATTGCTTATATCTATAATATAACTTATTGCTTATACCTGGAATTATTTATTGCTTATGTATTGCTTACACCTAGTATGATTGTATTTCTTATATCTGGAGTTCTGTACTGCTTATGTATTGCTTATATCTGGAATTATATTAAACTTATGCTTTGCTTATATCTGGAATTATCTATTGCTTATGTATTGCTTACACCTAGAATTATTGTATTGCTTATGTATTTCTTATATCTGGAATTAGTGTACTGCTTATGTATGCTTATATCTGGAATAATTGTACTGCTTACATATTATTGCTTAAATCTGGAATTATTTAATGCTTACATGTATATACTACTGACACCTGGAATTAATGTATTGCTTATGCAAATAATTGCTTATCTGGAATTATTGTATTGCTTGTATATTGCCCATATCTAGAATTTGTTATTAAGCAAAACATTTACAAGATGGGCCTCAGAAAAAGTATTTTCTGTCTGCAGTTGAACTTTTTTTTTTTTTTTTTTTATTTAGACTAAACATGTGTTTAAATGTCATAGACTGCAGCTGAACTTAACCTATCAGATGCTAAGCAAATTTGCAGCAGATGACCGTCTAATTTATTATTATTATTTTTTTCAAAGAAAATATGTCTTGGCATTCCATATAAACCAACTGCTAGGAAAATAATTCACTTGGAAAAATAAAAAATGTTGATAAAAATTTTGAAAGTCCCCTGCTAGAATTTTGCTTGGCACTTTAAGTGTAAAATTTAAACAAGTCCATTTTGCTATGCAATGGTGCTGGCAGAATGGCAAACAGGGCAGACCTAGACCCAACTACTGTTGAAGGAGCAGTTTGTTCTGGATCAACACTTTTCCTAGGACAAATACTGTAGAAAATATGGATAAAAGGTCAAAGACGTCAGCATCAGTACAGAAATCATGTTTTCTTAGCTGCAACAAAGGATAGTAAGTTTTAACAAAAATGCATCAAGCTTCCAGAGTAAACTGATTAAAACCATAAAACTAAATTCTCCAAAAGATGTGACATCACATGTCTCGATGCAGACAATAATCAAACCATAGCATGAAAAAAGTGTCTTTACTGCTTTTGTGGACAATGGAGGCCAAGATCAGCCTGTGCAATTGCACAGGCTGATCTGGGCCTCCATTGTCCACTTACAGAATCAACAGATATTGCAGAAGGATTCAACTGTGTGGCTTTGCTGGCTGGTCAGGATTTTTACCGTTCAAGTGAGCCCCAAAGAAACGGTATGGCCACTTTTGTCTGGCATGGCTGAATTTCGCATGTGACAGGGCTCATTCTCAAAGAATCTTGCACAGTCAACATAAGGGTCTTATAATTATTAGGCATTAATTCCTCCAAATTACGCAAATAAGGAAGCTAGAGGCTTGATTTATTTCTCGACACATCTGGTATGGATGTCATAAAGAAGAAGACAACAGTTCTTTGTGTGAAATGTGTAGCTAATGGTAAGTATGTCATCCAATTAAATACTGTTCTTTTTCTCTCCACAGTGTTCATTATGCTAATCTTAGTGAGGCAATTCTAATGGGAGGTTAAAAACAGGTTTTCATACTAAAATAAGAAATAATTCAATAATTTTGGTGAATACAAAAGCTTCTTATCAAGAGCTTCGCAGTAACCATAGGTCCAGAGGAAGATATTTTTATTTTTTTGTTATTTTTGCACCAAAATATATTTTGGTGGTACTCATTGGAGCATTTCCAATGAGCACTGACAAATGTTTTGGTGCTAAACTATAAGAAATTATCTTGAAGGAGTGCTACAATTATTGCCTTATTTGGAGCGATGAGGAACAATTTTAGTTCTCAAAACAGCAGTTGGCTGGCTGCAGCAAGTCTCATAGCTCTAAATAAGGCTTCTTTTTTTTTTTTCTTTTTTTTTTTTTTTTACCAAAAGAGTGAATATTATTTTTATTTGTCTATGAAAACATATTTGTGGGTACTAATTAGAAGAGCCTCAGTGAGGCACTTATAATTCTTAGACAAGCAGAAACATCTGATAAAAACAACCCTTATGTCACTCTTGCTTCAAGTACCTCGCCTTAATTCTTTTAATAGCATCCTGAATAAAAATTTCAGCAGATGACATTTTGAATTATTTTCTTAATTTTCCTAGGAGACCATTTGCATAAAATGTCAAAGCCTATTATCTGGGAAAGATCAGAAAAATATCATCAATTTGTCGTCCGGTGAATTTGCCCACAGAGTTTAATCCAAATCAGCAGAATGCCCCAATGCTGAGTTACATGGCACCTTCGTACAACCCAACCTACCCGTCTTTAAAATTAAGCAAGCAAACCTTTCTGTATCAATTTAGGCTTTTATTACCTCAGACATTATTCCTCATAATAAAACAGACAAAAAGGAAACTAAATCAAAGATAATTTGCAGCCACCTACAGCAATCATAAATGTTTAATCATGTTGCTTCCAAAGTTATAAATTTTCAATAAAATCTCAGCTTCAAGAATTTATGACACTTTCTAACTGAGAATGTTAGCTTAGTCATTTATCATCTAATAACTGTTTCAAGACAGAACAATTGTGAAAATCAGTTATAATGGAAATTATGGATAACAAGGCAAAGTACTGCAGCACACACTATAGACCCACGCCAGATGAAACATGCATCCAATTCTGAGCAAGCATCTTAAAGTCAAAGTGACTTGCTTTTGGTAGATAAACACCATCTTTACTAGATATACTCATACATACAGATTTTGTCTTCGCAGGTTACACAGTATAGCAGATATGCACTGGGAAAGATGAAGATGATGATGATGATTTAGGGGATAACTGCATTCAAATTTGTCATTTGGGGAGGTAAATCGGCGGTTTTACGGTCGCAAATTACGTTTTACGGCTCCGCTGACGCGGAGCCGTAAAACGTAATTTGCGACCGTAAAACCGCCGCGGAGCCGTAAAACGTAATTTGCGACCGTAAAACCGCCGATTTACCTCCCCAAATGACAAATTTGATGCAGTTATCCCCATTCTAATGCATTTATTCATTTTTTCAATTGAAATAATGTACTATTTACACAAAACGACAAGTGCTGTGAGCTGCGTAAAACCAAATGCCAGCCAATGAGATGCGACGTTACGTGATGACGTCGGATTTGCGACAGTATATCGCAGAATATACCGTCGCAAATTTTTGACGTTATCCAATCAGACGTCGCGTTACATACGCGAGTGCATTAGAATTGGTGTTTTATGTCCCTTTCAACATTATATACCATTTTCGATCTAATTACTGCACCCTGCACTTAGGTTTTTCAAAATTACCAGGAAACTTGAGGTAAAATATGTATCCACCTATACTAAGAGTACACTTAAACGAAGATCAGTAATGCAATGTTATTGTGTTTTGTTTTTTTTTGTTTTTTTTTCTCTTATTTTCTTTATAAAAGCATATGTTGTGGGTACTCATTTGAATTGCACTGACAAGTCTATGCAATTCAAATGAGTACCCACAACATATGCCTTTATAAAGAATAAGACAAAAACTACTCTGGCTGTAATCTGAAGACTACGGAACTGCTTCACTGTACGCTTATAGGGGTATGTGCGGTTATTAGGTCGAATACGGTAAGTCATACTGTGATAATGGAGGATGTAATAAAAGGCTCTGTGCAATGAAGCACTGCAGTCATGAGCTGAATTATGCCTACAGCTGGATTTGAACCCGTAATCTTGTGATCCAAAGTTTGGCCACCCAAACCCTTCACCATTGGAAAAGTAGGTCAGAGGTCAACATACAGGTCACAGTGATGTACCTGTATTACATGGCAAACTATCTTGAACAGATCTGCCCACATACATAATTGGAAAAGTCAAGGGTAGTCATTTTTTTTACTTGTTAATGTCACATCTATAAGTCACAGTGACCTATATAGGCTACATTTAACAGCATCTATAACAGATGTTAGCATGGCATATGTTCAACTCAGACAAAAGAAAAGAAAGCTTCTCATTTCATTCAAAATGTCCCTAAAGGAAACAATTCATAAGATATCAAGCCTTTTTATACAGACAAAAACAACAAGAGCTGTCGTAGGACAGCGAGCTCGCCTGCTGGGTACATTTTATATTGTAACATTTTTATCATTAAGCCATATAATATAGGTCACACTGATCTAGATGTATTTGTATGTAAATCATTGTGTCACATAGATATAATAATCCAGGTATGACAATTCTCCATGAAATAGTAATAAAAATAAAAGGCAAAATCATTGAAGCATGAAATATAGGTCACAATGACCTAGATATAGTAAGTGGTCATTCATTGGGTCACATGGAAGTAATATCCCAGGTGTGACATTTATCCAACAAATAGTATTCAAGATATAAGGCAAAATCACTGAACCATGAAATATAGGTCACAATGACCTAGATATAGTAAGTGGTCATTCATTGGGTCACATGGAAGTAATATCCCAGGTGTGACATTTATCCAACAAATAGTATTCAAGATATAAGGCAAAATCACTGAACCATGAAATATAGGTCACACCAACAGAGATATATTTTGACGTCAATAATCGGGTCACAAGGAACTAATATCCCAGGTGTGACATTTATCCAACAAATAGTATTCAAGATATAAGGCAAAATCACTGAACCATGAAATATAGGCCACAATGACCTAGATATAGTAAGTGGTCATTCATTGGGTCACATGGAAGTAATATCCCAGGTGTGACATTTATCCAACAAATAGTATTCAAGATATAAGGCAAAATCACTGAACCATGAAATATAGGTCACACCAACAGAGATATATTTTGACGTCAATAATCGGGTCACAAGGAACTAATATCCCAGGTGTGACATTTATCCAACAAATAGTATTCAAGATATAAGGCAAAATCACTGAACCATGAAATATAGGTCACAATGACCTAGATATAGTAAGTGGTCATTCATTGGGTCACATGGAAGTAATATCCCAGGTGTGACATTTATCCAACAAATAGTATTCAAGATATAAGGCAAAATCACTGGACCGTGAAATCTAGGTGACCTGGACCGTAAAATGTAGGTCACCATGACCTTCACTCTCTTACACTTAAACCGATGTCACATAGTTAGCTGATGTATAACCAGTTGTGTCTATAACCTGTAGGCATATAAGATTTTACAAATGTGTCCTAGATTTTGACCCCTAGCCCCACTCCAAGGCCCACCCTGAGGTATGAACCCAGGGGTTTGTTCTTTTGGAATCTCAGAAGACTCCTCCAGGTACCCAAATTCTAAATATGAATGCTCTATGAGGAGTGAAAGTCA
The DNA here is from genome assembly GCA_964016985.1 of Anodontia alba. Classification (NCBI taxonomy): domain Eukaryota; kingdom Metazoa; phylum Mollusca; class Bivalvia; order Lucinida; family Lucinidae; genus Anodontia; species Anodontia alba. The sequence goes on along the minus strand of OZ024827.1, from coordinate 105,177,910 downwards.
AGATATAAGAATTTGAAAAACTTTAACACAGTATTACAAAGGTGTCCTAGATTCTGACCCCTAGCCCCACCCAAGGGCATGAACCCAGGGGTTTATTCTCTTGGAATCTCAGAAGACCCTCCAAGGTACCTAAGTTCCAAATTTGATGCCTCTGTGAGGAGTGACTGTTGAGATATAAGCATTTGAAAAACTTTAACGCAGTGTGACGGGAACGGGAACGCAAACGCAAACGCAAACGACCGGGGTGACTACAATAGCTCTCCTTGTACTTTGTACAGGCGAGCTAATAAAAAAAAAATAAGAGAACTATCACACATTTGTCATTCTATGAAAAATGTATAGAAAAATGTCATTCCCCTAAAAGGGCCTCATTTAATTAAACTGCTGCCAAGAAACAAGTGGACAGGCATCAAAACTTCAACAGGAAACAGCTATTTGCATGTTTCATGCACAGTTGTCAATGGCAGACATTTATTAACTCTTAAAGCACCAATCACAAGTGCAGCAGATGATATTCTGAACTATTCTTTGTTTTACTTCTCAAAGAAAATAAGTCTTGACATTTCATGTGAATTGTCTGCTTGGCAGACAATTCACATGAAATGACAAGACTTATTTTCTCTGAAAAAAAAAAAAATAAATAAATTAAAAAAATTGAATGTTGTCTGCTACAAATTTTGCTTGACACTTTAAGGGTTAACTTAATAACTAAAGAACTGTCACATGACCAATAATTCTGCAGACAAAAGATTTGGCATAGGTCCAGATAAGTCACTTTTTTCATCTGAAAAGTTTTGATTTTTTTCTTATTTCTCCACAAAAACATGTTGTGGGTACTCATTAGAAGTGCCTCACCAAGGCACTTCTAATGTACCAACAACATATGTTTTCGTAGAAAAATAAGAAAAATATTATGGGATACCCACTCTTATCTGGAACTATGTTTGTGTGTATTATTATATCCATTTACTCTCTTCAAAATGAAGAGTGTTTTACAAAAGCATTTTGTGATCATGAAAAATGCAGATTTTTGCTATATCGAGCCAAAACCATCAATGAAAAGTCAAAATGAAAATGTCAAAATGGAAATGTGTAAAAATAATCATGTATGAAAGTGAATAAAGCTAATATCACATTAACCCTAGTCCTGCTGAACCCAGATATACCCTGTCTCTTGCACAGGGCTTAGGTAGGGGCAATAAAGTCATTATTGAGTGGTACGATATTAGCAATGCCATTCAAAATAGCAGTTGATGACATTCTGAAATAGTTTATTTATCACAGAAAACAAGGCTTGATTATTTTATTTGAATGGTCTGCTGGTCGCATGTGTCATAGGTCAATTTCTGTAAGGAGGGACTCATATACTGTGTGTACTCAATGGAACTGCATCACTGTGGTCACAGTGTGGAGATTCTAATGAGCATCCGCAACATATGTTTTTGTGGAGAAATAAAACGAAAATACTTGTTTGCCCCTCCCCACAACCCCCCATCTTTAACCCCTTTAACTAGTAATATGAGCAAATGACCAAGGGCCCAACCAGCATTTGCCCTTCACCTGAAAAAAAAAAAAAATACTGTAGATTTCTCTGGCAAAAATGAACACCCTAATCAACTTGTACAGACATGAAAAACTTCGCAAAATAAAATGTGAGCGGTGAAATATGACCCAGTTTCAAAAGCAGCAGGATACAACTTGCAAAGGCCCACACTTACTGCAAACAGCATAATGGATTTCAAATACTGACAAGCAACTGCCAGAGACTCTGACCTCTTCATAACAAATCTTCAATCAAAGAAACAATTCATTTAATCTTTGACCTGCTAAGTTTAAATATCAGTTGATGTCAATTCAAAATATGTTTTTTATTCTTCCCAGAGAGGAGAGAGGACATTTTGAATCTCCAGAGGGAACAAATTTGAATGAAGTGTCAAAAAAAAAAGAAAAGATATAATTTGTCATCTGCTCAATTTGTCATCAAAAGGCTATAAGTTAACTAAGCAAAAACCATATCTTTAACCCTTTAAGTGCCAAAAAATCTGTTGCAGACAACATCTGAAATTTTGTTTTTCATTTTTCAGAGAAAATAAGGCATGATATTTCATGTGAATTGTCTGCTAGGCAGACAATTCACATGAAATATCAAGCCTTATTTTCTTGAAAAAAATTAAAAAAATAAATAAATTGAGAATGTCATCTGCTGCTATGATTGGTGCTTTAGGGTTAAACTGCATGTCTTTTGTTAGCAACAATGCCACAGGAATCTTGAGCTAGTAACTCCAAATAAGCAGCTATTTTAGATGTAAAAATATTGATATTTTTGCATTTTTCCACAAAAACACAAAACATTTAATAAATTGTTAACGAGTTTCAAATAAAACATATTACTGAGAAAGAAATGAAAATAATAAAAAAAATGAAATAAAAGATAAAAAAACAAAACAAAAAAAAAGCATTAATTACAAATGTAGTTGCAGATCTGCTGTGCTGGATAGTGATCCACCAAATTTTGAATGCTCCAGATAAGAGAGGTCACCCAGATCCACAGTTTTTTACTTGAATAAAATACTTAAGAGTCTTAACCCTTGTCATGCTGAATAAATTAAGATGCCATGTCTACTTCTAATTTTGCTTGATCCAGTTTGTTGCTATAAATTCATATACTTAATGGCAAACAGTGCAGATCCAGATCAGTAAGCTTCTTCAGAAGCCAACTGATCTGGATCTACACTGTTTGGAAAGGCAGGGTATATCCATGTCCAGCAGGATAAAGGTTAAGTTAAAACTTGTTTTTTTTATTATTGAAAATATATGCTGAAGCTTTTCTATAAAAAAAACATTGTGGGTTCTCATTAGATTCACTTCTCAGAGGTTATTCTAATGAGTACCCACAACATATGTTTCTGCGGAGAAATAAGAAAAATACATTTTGTATTAATAAATTCTTGGCAAAAGAAGCACTGATCTAGAGACCAGACGAATCTGTGATTACATCATTAATCATACAAGAGATATTTCTCCGACAGGAAATGAAGGATCACAATATTTTAATTTATGAAGAAAGTCATGTGACTCATGAAAGAAGACATGACAGAAGCAAGTTAATTGATGTGATTAAGCATCATTAAAAATCTCAAAACAAAGAAAGCCACAGGAATGTTGTTTATCTTTGATTTGCTCCCCATTTCAGAATTGCAAGATAACACTTAATGCTTAACACATTGGGTAAAATTTTCAGCAGACCACATTTTTCACAGGAAATAAGATTTGACATTTCATGAATATTGTCTCCAGTAGTGACAATTTGCATACAATGTCAAATCCTGATTTCTAGGAATTATAAGAGAAATATCATCAATCTGTTATCTGCTGAATTTGCCCAGAGAGTGGTAAAGGTTAAGGTGCAAGTAGTAGATGACAACCTTATATTTTTTATATATATTTTTCAGGAAAAAGTAAGGAAAATAATTCCCATAAAATGCCAATCCTTATTTTCTTGACAAAAATAAATAAATAAATATTTTAGAATGTCAGCTGCAACAATTTTGCTTGGAAGGGCTGAAATCAAAGGCAATGTGGCTTGGCAATCCACACAGAAAATGGGATGTCAACAGAGGGGTGTTATTTTTCTTGTAATAGCTAGAAATTAGGACTAGACATTTTATTCAAACTCATTTTTTTTTTTTTTTTAGTATAAGTTTTGATCCATCACTAAAATCGTAAATGGAGATGACTTTCCTTGGTTTTACAACAAAAGCAAAGAGTGCTTTAATAGTGAACTTCAAACATTAAAATGGTGCTGAACTTTGTATAAAAATCTATAGAATGGGAAGCAAACAAAGGGAGGTAAATCCTATTTACAATTCTTCCCATCAAGGTATTCTCCCTTGTTTCACCAGTTGACCAAAACATTTCCCAAGCACCATGCAAAATTTGTAACAGACAATATTTTGGATTTTTTTTTTTTTTTTCAGAGAAAATGATTCACATGAAATGTCAACACTTATTTTCATGATTCACATGAAATGTCAAAAGACGTATTTTCTCTGACAAAAAAAAAAAAAAATCCAAAATGTCGTCTGCTGCAGTTGTGACAAGTGTTTAAAGGCTTTACAGCCTCAAATCCTTACTATGAGATTCTGTTGGTATTTTTAAGTTGACCACAAAGAGCATTTAGATCAAAAGGTACATTTTGAACAACAGCTATTATAGTTAAGAAATAAATTATTCCAAACCGTGCTCAAATGCCCCAGATAAAGCGCAGTTGAGTTTTGCTGAAGTGGAGCCATAAAACAATTTTTTACCTACAGTAGAACCAACAATGTACAGTGGAAACTGTGAAAACTGAACACTGCCTACTCCGAATTCCTGTCAAATCCAAACAAAATCTCAAGTCCCGATTATTTTACCTTCATTATAATGCAAATTTCATCTGTCAATTCTGAATCCTGTCTTTTCCGAATTCCTAACACCATTTTTAGTCCGTGTCATTAATCTGTCTAATCCGAACACATCCAAACATGAAAAGTACTGTTAAACTCGGAAACACCCGATTATACACGGAAACAGCCAGTGACACAAGGGAACTCCCAAACAGCTAGAGGCTATCGAGGGAGATTAACGGTTTCCCAATAACAACGTTCAGTGAACAAAAATGCACAATGAATGAGCTGTTTTCAATTTTGTAACCACAATGTTAGTCTGAAAACTATTTTCATAATAGAATTGACTTAGGACTGTGAAAATGGTGTCTGGGACTCCTAAATGTAAGCCTGGGACTCCTAAATGTTAGATTATAGAGGAACGCCATCTCCAAAATGACAGCAGATTAAATTAACTTTATTTGTTTGTGTTGAGGTTTTACGGCCCAGTCAACCCAATGGGGTCATGCCGATTTTGTTTGTGTTGAGGTTTTACGGCCCAGTCAACCCAATGGGGCCATGTCGAGTGCGGTCAGTTTACCTAACCACATGTTTACTGGGCAGGCTTAGTCCTCTAAGCGGTTAACCAGTATTGTGCACATTCTTTCGCCAGAAACTGACAACTGCCCTTCTTGAATCAGCAGAAGGGAGAGAATGACCGTAGAAAATATTTCACGATCAATCTCCATGAAAGAATGTTGCCAACCTCGGCGGGGGTTGAACCCGCGACCTCCTGGTCTCCAGTCGGACGGCGCATCCAACTGAGCCACCGAGGCCTATTAAATTAACTTTAGAAAGAAAAATTGAATTAATTAAGGAATCTAAAAAAAATATCCAAAACCAATGTGAATAAATCACCATTGACTGAACGTCACATGACCAAACGATCCCCATATGAGGTACCCTGTTTACTCCGAACACTTGACTATTCCGAACTAAACATGCAGTCCCAGAGTTGTTCGGTTTTCACAGGTTTCACATTACCTCCCCAAATGAAAATATTCAGACCGTTTTCCCCTAATGGCTAATGTGATACTGTATCATGATCCAATTACAGTTGACTCTCGTTATCTCGAAGTGAAAATCTTGTCCCTGCTTAAACATGAAAATCTAACAACAGGTAAAAAAATATTGTGGAAAAGAGGAGAAATTGCTCCTAATTTCTCCTCTTTTCCACAATATTTTCAATATATCTCTAACTTCAAGAGTCCAATTACATATATATTTGTTAAATGTGGTTGTTCCAATTATTTTTTCCTCAATTCTGCAAATCTGATATGTCAAGATACGCATATCTCGAAGTATTGCAGAGAGTCCCTTGGAATTCGAGATATCAAGAGTCAACTGTATATCAGAATTAGATCATATGAACACTCATTTATGTCTATATACACTATTATTTCATGAACATGTAGGCATACAGAGGTTTACTCCTACTGCTGTCTGATTAACCAAACATTAAGCGCTCCTAACTTCCAATTACAATATCCAAGGTTCACATCCCAAGGGAAGGGAATTCAACCACACAGTACAGCAGTTCATAGCACAAACAGATCATTCTTCCATCATATCAATACAATATAAATACTGATGAACAACATGTATGATAAATCTCCTAAAATTTCCAACACCAAAGTTTTGACAAAATGGCATATGCAAATAGTGCAGACCAGATCAGACTGCTCAGGGTCTTCACTGTTTGCCATTCATCTAAGCATTTTAAGAAACAAATGCATAAAAAGCAAAATTAAGGCCAAAAGTATGGAATAAAGTGTTCGAAAATTTCCATCACCAAAGTTTCTGACAAAATGGCATATACAAAGAGTGCAGACCCAGAGCAGACTGCTCCTGAAGGAGCAGTCTGATCAGGGTCTTCACTGTTTGCAATTCATTTAAGCATTTTAAGAGACAAATGCATAAAAGCAAAATTAAAGCCAAAAGTATGGAATAAAGTGTTCGAAATTTTAGTACATATACCACACCACTAAATTTATCAATCCTATTATTATAGCAGTCTTAGGCTGTTTGAATCTTGCTTGAAAATGATATTATTATCCAGAGTCCATGGCAGGTAGGAGGTTTGCAGTTCAAAGGCCCAGTCAACATTACATGTATTTAGGTCATGTCAAGCCAGTCAGTTTACCTAACACCACCTTTTCTAGGAAGGCTTACTCCTCTAAGCGGTTAACCAGTACTTCTGCATATTCTTTCACCAGAAACTGACAACTGCCCTGCTTGAATAAGTAGAAGGATTTGATTCAGCTGAATGATTGATTGTGTTGGGGTTTAACGACACGTCAACCCTTGAGGGTCATTTTGTGTCGTCTCCCAGAGAAAGGGAGAAAAGAGATAGAAGAGAGAGTAGAGGAGATGAAAGAGAGGGACAGGGAAGAAAGAGGAACAGGAATGAAAGTGAAGAAACAGAAGAAATAAAAACATTCCCCCTCTACCCTTACCCACTACAAGGATAGCAGGCCTTGCCCAACTGTAAGCCAATATCAGTTGGACGCCCCAGTGATGTAAGATACACAGCACCTTCGCACCACCCGACCACCCCCTGATTCAGCTGAAGCTTTACGGCCCAGTCAATCCATTAAGGTCATGTCTAGCCAGTCAGTTTACTTAAGCACACTTTTTTTCCTGGGCAGGCTCAGTCCTCTAAGCAGTTAACCAGTATCTGTGCACATTCCTTCGCCGGAAACTCACAACTGCCCTTCTTTCAATCAGCGGAAAGGGGAGAATGACCGTAGAAAATATTTCATGATCCATCTCTGCAAAAGAATGTTGCCAACTCGGCACGGATCAAACCTGCAACCTTCTGATCACCAGTCAGAGGCACATCCAACTAAGCCATAGAGGCCGGCTCAGTGGATAGAAGAGAATGGCCATAGAAACTATTTCATAATCAATCTCACAACAGAATGTTGCTGGACCCACTAGTATTGGGCCCACAACCTCCTGATCACCAGTCAGACATGCATCCAACTGAGCCATCAAGGTCGGCTCATCTCCTTGCCCCAACATTTATCGCAATCCCTTTCTAAGAACTTTAATCATTTCATCACTTTATTATCACCCACATAGACTAAAATACTGTTGTTATGGTAATAAAACACTGGAAACACCAAAGTAAAATAGGTATACATTTATGCATCCAACAGTTTATTCAACTGAGTTCAGAGATCCAGCTCATTTGGTCCATTTTTTAGGCAAGCTATTTGAAGCTATACTTCCTGGGAGACTCATAATCTCATAATCCATTACCAATTTGAAAACATATATCTATAAATAAATCACACAATAAGAAAAAGGGCCATTATCAAATGTGATCATATTCATAGCTCTAGATAAGAGGGGATATCACATTTATATCTTCTTGTTTCTCCTTGAAAACATGTTGTGCTACTCATTAGAAGTGTCTCTGTGGGGCCCTTCTGATTAGTACCCACAACATATGTTTTTGTGGAGAAATAAGAAAAATATCACTACCTTTTGGTTGAAAATGTGTCTTATTTGGTGCTATGCCATATCTGCCTGCTAATCAGGGCCTTTGCTGTTTGCCATTACATTCCACATCAGGGCCCAGTTGTTCAAAGCATTGTTAGCTTAACAAGCTCATTAGTGGTCAAAATGTTAACTGTTCTAATAAGTACAATCTCTAATTCACAGGTATTTTTGCTGAAAAAATCAGAGTAGCTTTTGCAAATGCAAAAGCTACTCACATTTTTTCAGCAAAAATTTTAGCATTTATGCCAAATTTAATGATCAAAGTTTTAACAATACGTTAACTAACGACATCATTAGTTTTGAACAACTGGACCCTGATTACCATGCCAGTCAACAGTAAAGCTCCTGCACAAATTGTTTGTTGCTGGCTGACCTGGGCCCATTACTGAAATCATACTCTGAAGATCCTTTTTTGTCGGAGTATGGCTCAAATATCTACAGATTTAGATAACAATGTCAGAAAAAAAAGTATTTGGCATCACTAAACTGGACAGAGTACCAAGGGAAAGGAGTCTCGAGTCAAAAACTTGCAGATATACAGGCAGTGTAAGTTGAAGTCTACTGTCTCTTAGTGTCTTAGGCTACAGATTATGAAAGGTGAGGGCCCAAGCCTCTTCTTTTAAAACTTTAACCTTCCCCTGAAAGAGTATATATTCACTGCTGGCTGAACAGAGAGTTTTTCAGTCTGTGGTCTGAGATAAGCTCGAACCCACAACCTTCAGCACTGCAGTTAAATGCTCTAACCACTCACCTCTAGAAAGTAGTGGTCCATAGAAGGTGACTACAAATTCTTGGTTAAGCCAACTACTGATTTAAATTTAATTGCAGTGCTTGGACAATATAATACAATAAAATTAAAACTCACCTGCTGAGTGCCTGAGGTAGACTAGAGATGATTGGACCATAACCTGATGAATTATCATAGAGTTCAAATAAAGGTGCTGCTACTAGTTTATAATTTCTCGGGACAGCAAATAGTGCTGAAAAATAAAAAACAGATATTCGAAAGTTTTCAGATTAAAATACACATGCCATGCATGTATATCTGACAATCAACTGAAGAATCTAGTGAAGACATAAAAGCTCAATATGTCTCAAATACAACAAGAACAGGGTGTAAAATTATTTTTTCACACACTCGCCCTGTAAGGGGAGTGGGTGAAAAAAGGTACTCGCCCTACAGGGCTTTTCACTTGCCCTTATCAGCTTATCAAAAAGGTGATTGTTGAAATTTCAGTAAGGAGTCAGAAAATAGTTTGTTATCTCATGCTGTTAACTAGAAACAATAAAAGAAGCTAAAGAACTTCAGTGTTTTTAACAGCACTCCCAGTTCCCTACATGTACAATCATTGAAAGGTGATAACAGAAGCACCATACCATAATACATACGATTCATATATTTTATGATGCCAGCTCTAGATGTATGTCTAGACAAAACAACCATTTGTCTAGAAGTTCTCTATTTCGTTTTATTTTTTTATTTTTTTTTTTTTTTAGTGTGTCATAGTCATGTTGTTGTTACTTTCTTTTCTCTGCTTGATGAGAGAGTTGCAGAGAGTCAGTTTTTTCATCGTCTCCACCACCAGTTATCCTAAAAATGGATCGTATGTCACGCTGAGCTATCTTTGGATATAGCAGTGATAAGGTAAACAACAACCGGTGACAACAACATGTGACAACACCGGTGATAACATTCAGTGTTACTACCTTGCGGTATCCCGGTCGTACAACATACCAGGAGTTCCACCACTTACAGAAATCGGCAAAGAACCAGTCTGGAAACATGCAAGTAAACGTCCGGTTGTGGTAAAAAAGACTGTCAATCATATTTTCAGAAATAAATGCCTAAATTCTTGCATATTGCAGGCTAAAAATGCACTCTCCCAACAGGGCGAGCTCAATGCAAGTTCTACTCGCCCGAGTTCGTAATGTACTCGCATCTGCGAGCGGGCAAGTGGAATTTTAAACCTCTGAAGAAGTGTCAGTAAGCACTAGCACTGTGCTTATTAGACACCCCTGCAAGGTAATGTCTGCCTCCTAATTAATTATTTGCAAGGTAAGAAGCAGAAACCAAGGTAACAGACAGACAGATGGATGGACAATATGAAAACAGTATAACCCCACCGACCCCTCCAAACACAGTTTGCAGGGGTATAAGCAAAACCATAGGACTTCTTAGAAGGAGTATTTGATGATAATTTGTGGAAAAGTTTTCTATTTCTCCATAAAAACATATGTTGTGGGTACTCATTAGAATTTTGAATATGAAATATTTGAATATAAAGAACAGTTTAACCCTAGTCCTGCTGAACCCAGATATGCCCTACTTTTGCAAACAGTGTAAATCCAGATCAGTTGGCTTCTGAAGAAGATCTGCACTGTTTGTCATTCAGTATGTGAATTTGTATCAATAACTTGGATCAAGCAAACAGATTGACGGACAATTAGAAGTAGACGTGGCATCTTAATTTATTCAGCATGACATAGGTCTAGATAAGAACTGGTATCAATTAAGTAGTTTCCTTATTTCTTGACGAAAACATATGTTGTGGATACTGTTTAGAAGCACCTTGCCGAGGTGCTTCTTATGAGTACCCACAATATATGTTTTCGTCGAGAAATAAGAAAAATATAGGTACTTTTTGGTTGAAAAAAGCGCCTTATCAAGAGCTATGAGCATGACAAGGGTTAAACAAAGCAAACTACTTCATTTACTATACATGACAACATTTCAGATAATATCCCGTGGACACGAAAGATACTACCACCAGTCACTTATACCGATACTGCCATGACCAGTCCTAATTCTTCTTCCTAATACTCAGCGCCAAACCAGAACTGCTAGTTCCACTTTTAGAAAGTCTTGGGTATGATATGACTGGGGATCATCCTCCCGAAGGTGAGCACTCTTCCAAGCCAATGAGATTGTTTTTCTGTATGGTTTATCAACCTAACAGCTTTCACATTTGTGTACATTTACTTGAGGATTTCTTGTTTTAGCACAATTTTAGTTAGTGCTAACTGAGATGAAATGATGAAATCATCATCATTCTAACAAGAGAACTTTTATTTTGGAATTTATAATTTAGTTCTCCATTTACAATTACAGTTGAGTCTATAACAGATATAAATACACTACAACCTCTTTATAACATCCTTACTGGGATCCAAAGCAAATAAAAAAAAAAAAAATATACTAGCTTTGCAACTGTATTATAACCAAACAGAAATATATAGATTATATAGAAAAATAACCTTAAATGATCATTTTTGAATATAATCTATATTTTTTGATTGCACAAAATATTTGGGGTCCATCTTTAAACTGTCTTATATCCAAAACCGTGCTATAATGAATCATGTTATAAAGAGGTTCCTGTGGCTAACAAGGTGGCTAAACAAAATATAAATACTTAGTGTCTCACCTTTTTCTGGCAACTGTACAAGAAACAATCTTTTGTGTTCTTTTGGCCGTGTGATGTGTGCTGGTATATAGGGATACTGAAAATAAGACAATTTCAACAATAAATCTTAACCGACAATCCATTTAATATTTAACCTTTGTCCTGCTGAATAAATTAAGAAGCCACACCCATTTCTAATTTTCAGCCAATCAGATAACTTAATCAAGGTTGTTGATATAGATTCACATACTTAATGGCAAACAGTGCAGATCCAGATCAGTTGGCTTCTTCAGAAGCCAACTGATCTGGATCTACACTGTTTGCAAAGGCAGGGTATATCCGGGTTCAGCAGGACAAGGGTTAAAGAAGTTTTTCACCATATTACATTTATTCTATATGAACAGGTTGGAAATCAGTCAGCTTTGGTAACATTTTAAGCAGGACTCTAGAAAAAGACATTTACTCTCGCACAGATATATATTAAAGTACTTTTTCAACCAAAAGTTGTTGATATTTTTTTCTTATTTCTCCATAATACATGTTGTGGGTAATCATTAGAAGTGCCTTACCATGGTACAACATAGCATTTTTGTGGAGAAATAAAAAAAAAAATATTTATCTGAATACCTCTTTTCGAGATGTACGTTCCTGAATTTTTGTTGTTGTCAGTATTTCATTGTTGCTTTGTTTGATTTATTGTTTTACTGCCTAGTCAACACTGTTAGGGTCATGTCAAGCCAATTGGTTAACCTCTTCCCCCTTTTTTCTGGGCAGACTTAGTCCTCTATGTGGTTAACCAGTAACTTTTGCCAGTAACTGACAACTGCCCTTTCTTGAATCAGCGGGAGGGAGAGAATGACCATAGAAATTATTTCATGATCAGTCTCCACAAAAGTTATATGACCAAGCTGTAATTCAAACTTGAGACCCCTAGATCTGCAGTAAGATGCACTACAGACTGTGCTGTGGAGCCCAGCATTTCATAGTTGTTGTTTTTTAATGAAACATTTATATCTGTACATATATTTTTTCTTATTTTTCCACAACAAAAAGTGCGGCATCAGATTAGAACTAGCTTAGGCTAAATAAAAAAATATGTGTGTTTAGGGTAACCCTACCCTACCTAATTTTCCTGGTGAAACCTAGCAATTTTTTTCATGTTTTCTAAACAATAACACATAAAAAATAGTGTTACTGGGATAAACCATTTATGCTAAATATTCAGACAAGTAGGTCTGAGCAAACAGTGTAGACCCTGATCAAACTGCTCCTAAAGGAGCAGTTTGATCAGGGTCTGCACTGTTTGCCATTCTATCAGTACTTTTAGACATATCAAAGGGTAGTCAAACAGACTTGGTAAATTTTTATGAGAATTATGGTGATAAGTCCAAATATATTTGGAAATTATGGTATAATTCTACATAAAAAATAAAAAAAAAAATCCCTACCTACCCTACCTATTTTTTTCCAACATGTTACCTGAAACACATATTTTTTTATTTGGCCTTATTTATCTCTGAGATGCTTCTAATAAAATGTCACGACATGTTTCATTGTGGAATAAGATAAATGTCTGGCCGCCTCAATTTTTTGAATCAGGGAAAGGCAAGTGGAAAGGGCAGCAACTCTTGGAAAACAGCGACTGACGATGATGCTGATCAAGCACAGGTATTATATTTGAGCCAGCGGATGAAAAAACCAACAATAAGACTTGTACAACTAGGGATGACTCAGATCACCCTGTGCAGCCGCACAGTCTAATCGGAGTCTCCACTAATCGAATGTGCCTTCTACAGCCTCTGGGCTATCCAAGGAGGCATAAACGAGAACACTTGACCCACTGAGTGGATGTACAGGTTGATCCTAGTCTTTACTGGTCACCAGGTCTTATTGTAGGTTTTGACATGCGCTGGCTTATTTATCGTATGTGCTCAGACACCTCAACTTCTCACCATATTTGTCCTAAACTTTGAACAATCCCATTGTACTTACAACTGATGTGAACTATCATTAAAAGTAATATACAGGGTAAGGCTGGCACAATTAATCGGATAATTGATTAATTGATCAATAAAGTCCACGAAAATGATTATCATAACTGATTTGCTAATAACTGATCATTTGATTTCTGTGTATTTACCCTTTTGTATTCAGACACCTCAACTCTGTACCATATTTAATCTAAAATTTGAACAAGTACCCACTATTGTGTCTAAAAATAGCTGGAAGAGCGGCAAACAGTGTAGACCCTGATGAGACGCCGCAAATGCGGCATCTCATCAGGGTCTACACTGTTTGCTTAGGCCTGTCTGACCAAATACATACAATAAAGTATAACAAATGGTAAGAGTCATGCTCAGACAGGCAAAATTATGACCAAATATTCAGCGATTACTAATCGATTATCGATCACAATGGCAGGACTGATAATCGATTATCTTTTCAGTTCCGATTAGCCAGCGTTAATACAGGAACACTTCTGAGCTTGATTTGTTCTGGAGTTTTACAGACAAGTCAACGCTGGTAAGATCATGTCTAGCCGGTCAGTTAACCCACTCACATTTTTCCTGGGCAGGTTTAATCCTCTATGTGTTTAACCAAGACTTTATGCACATTTTTGTCAGTAAATGATAACTGACCTTCTTGAAACAGCAGAAGGGAGAGAATTACTTTAGATAATATTTCATGATCATGATCTCCAAGAAGGTTATGTGGCCAAGCAGGGATTACTTGTGACACCTGGAATGGCAGTCACATGTGCTAGCATCCAAGCTGATGTTCATTAAAGAATAAGCCTAGAGTAAATGCACTAAATACCTCCTCAGAATCCCCAGACAATGTAACTATTCAATCACTAATTTTAATAAAGAATGTGTAGTTAAGCAACATAAACCATAGCTATACCTGTGGTGGTTCAAAGTTAGGCCGCCACCAGTTACCTATTGTGTCTTCTACTACCCACTCCATGGGTGCACCATCTTGTCGACCCAGGGTCTGAAAGACATTCCAAGCATATACACAAGGATCATGGTACTGAATAAAACTATGAGACCAATATTTAACACAGCCTAAGTACCAAGTGAATACATGTTGGCATTGAGGATATAGGGTTAGGGAAAACAGGCAGACCTTTAGAAGACTTCCCACCTTTTAACGTAAAATTTCTGTCCAAAACTGTGAACTCAAAAAGTCAACGAAGGTGGATGGAGCCTGTATTGTATAAAAGTATCCAACACCAATCCAAGCATCCATTAAATCTAAGTATTCAAGAAGTATGGGCTTTTAGTTTTCTATATGTTTGAACTGATGTGCTAGATAAAATGAATGTATTCAAATGCATTACATAACTTTATAGTAATCTGGGCTCAGTTGTTCAAAGCATTGTTAGCTTAACAAGCCCGTTAGTGGTCAAAATGTTAACTGTTCTAGCAAGTACAATATCTAATTCACAGGTTTTTTAGCTGAAAAATGTGAGTAGCTTTGCAAAAGCTACTCGCATTTTTTGAGCAGAAGTATTAGCATATATGCCATATTTAATGATCAAAGTTTTAACCATATGTTAACTAACGACATCATTAGTTTGAACAACTGGGCCCTGACTTCTCCTTTATAATAGCATGACTGACATGCTACAGGTACTCATTATATTTGTCATGGTACTTCTCCAATGCTTACACATAACTTGCACATTAAAAAATACAATTTATCCAAAATTACTTATCTCATAAACTGGAGCTATGATTATTGTTTGTTTCTACAAAAATACATTTTAACCCTTGTCCTGCTGAATAAATTAAGAAGCCCAACCCATTTCTAATTTTTAGACAGTCAGATTACTTGATAAAGGTTGTTGATATAGAATCACATACTTAATGGCAAAACAGTGCAGATCCAGATTCAGAAGCCAACTGATCTGGATCTACACTGTTTGCAAAGGCAGGGTATATCCTGGTTCAGCAGGACAAGGGTTAATACAGACCTTCTCAAACTAGTTATATTTTCCTGAACGCTAAAACAAATTAGTTAATAGTTGTTTTTGTTTTAATTCAGTGATTTCAGTTATACATGATTCCTGGTACCTAACAAATTTCTTTCTAAACAACTATTTACATGAACAAATGTTGTAGATATTTGTCTGACTAAAAACTACAAACCTCTGTCAGTAATCTCTTTAATCCCTCCACCTGATCTTCGCCTGTTCTTAATTCACCACCTGGCCTGAATATAAAGCAAAATAGTTCAGGCCAAAAAAAAAACAAACAAAAAAACAGTGTGTGTTTAGGGTAACCCTACCTATTTTTTCTGATGAAAACTAGCAATTTTTTTCAAGTTTTCTCAAAAAAAAAAAAATAAATAAATAAAAAATAAAAAGAAATAGGTGTTACTAGGATTAAATATTTTTGCTAAATATTTAGACAAGTAGATCTGAGCAAATAGTGTAGACCCAGATCAAACTGCTAATCTACACTGTTTACCATTTTATCAGCACTTTCAGACATATCGAAGGATAGTCAAGCAGACTTGATAAAATAATATGTGAATTATGAATTATGGTATAATTCTGCATAAAAAAAAAATGTAAAAAAAAGTAATAAGAAATCCTACCTATCTACCTACCTTAGTAACATACCTATTTTTTTTTCTAACATGTTACCCTAAACACACATATTTTTTATTTGGCACTATTATGTGAAAACTCTATTTTAGAGCCACAGAAATGATTTGCATTAATTTTGATATACACTTGACTCCGATTATCTCAAATGCCAAGAGTTCAAGTTATCAGCAGTCTGACATAAGCAAATGTGATGTCATAGTAACATCAAAGTAATCTGTATGCCCTTAGTGTTTGGAAGGCACATGTATATGGTTATTCTTTAGAAAAATCATTTACATGTACTGTAAATGGTGTTGTTATTATTTATTTTAGGATGAGCAAGGATTCTCATGGAATTAATAAGTCAATAAATTATATGTAAAGATTACTAAAGACAGCAGATTTCTAACTTGTTCTTTGTTTCTTAATTCCTGCCACTTTGGATTTCCATATAACCTATAAATTTACTGGTTCCCACATAGGCAAGCCACACTTACAAGGTCAGGAAGCAGAAGACGGTATTTTTCTTATTTCTCCAGGAAAATGTATGTTGTGGATACTCATTAGAAGTGTCCCACTGAGGTACTTGTAATGAGTACCCACAACATATATTTTCCTGGAGAAATAAGAAAAATGTTAGAACCTTTCAGCTGGAAAAAGCATGTCCTCTGGAGCTATGACTCTGGGTTCTAGCAGTCCAAACCATAACATGAAAAATAAAAATTTCTACTTACAACTTAAAGAATGTTGTTCCCAGCTGTAACAGTAACACGTGTGGTAGACCGTGTTCATGAACTATAAGAACTCCTTCTACAGATCGTCTCATTCCAAACTTCTCAAACTCTTCTCTCATACGATTAAATCTTGCAGGAACTGAAGCATCTTTCTCGTACAGAGGGTCCTTTGTTCCAAATGTGTAGTTGGTGAGAGGATACCTGAAAGCAGGGAACCATACTATCAACAGTAAGCAAGACAAATGTGTAGCACTCATTACGTACATGCAAAACAAATGTAACCGGAGTAAGAAATAAAATTTGCAATAACGAGACATCAACTAACAAAATATTTGGCTTCTTTAACCATAAAGGCTGCTCTTAAAGGAAAAGAAATATGGCTTCCAAACTGGAGCTACTCAGGGAACAACTTCTTTCGTTTAAAGAGTAGTCTCTATTTTGGAAGCAATGCCAGAGAGAATTTTCAAGATTTGTCCTGGGTGTGCATAAAAATGAAGTTTTTATAAGGAAAATATATTTTAACCCTTGTCCTGCTGAATAAATAAAGATGTCATGCCCACTTCTAATTTTCAGCCAATTAGATAATGTTTGTGTTGAGGTTTTACGGCCCAGTCAACCCAATGGGGTCATGTTGAGCACGGTCGGTTTACCTAACCACACGTTTACTAGGCAGGCTTAGTCCTCTAAGCAGTTAACCAGTATTGTGCACATTCTTTCGCCAGAAACTG
Source organism: Anodontia alba (assembly GCA_964016985.1). Classification (NCBI taxonomy): domain Eukaryota; kingdom Metazoa; phylum Mollusca; class Bivalvia; order Lucinida; family Lucinidae; genus Anodontia; species Anodontia alba. Next base: position 105,160,516 of record OZ024827.1, on the reverse strand, counting down.
ACAATTGCCCTTCTTGAATCAGCAGAAGGGAGAGAATGACCGTAGAAAATATTTCATGATCAACCTCCACGAAAGAATGTTGCCGACCTCGGCGGGGGTTGAACCCCTGACCTCCTGGTCTCCAGTCGGACGGCGCATCCAACTGAGCCACCAAGACCGGCTCAGCCAATTAGATTACTTGATTTAGGTTGTTGATTCAAATTCACATACTTAATGACAAACAATGCAGATCCAGATCAGAAGAAGCCAACTAATCTTGATCTACACTGTTTGTAAAAGCAGGGTATATCTGGGTTCAGCAGGAAAAGGGCTAACCAGCAATACTTAACCTTTAGATAATGTGCCATTCTGTATTCAAACTTTCCACAGAAAAATGACGTCTTAATCCAGAAGGTCCTTTAGGCAGTTACCTTTGTGATGTCATTCTTCCCGCTACTTTGATCACATGTCAATTTCTTTGTAGAATAAAATCAATATAACTGAGCAAAGCAGGGATCTCTTATCTATAGGTTAAGTATTACTAGTTAAGATATGTTTTACTTATAAAAATTTCATTTTAACTGCAAAATACATGAACCTATAGATAATGTGCAAGAATTCAAAGATTAGGCGGGTGGTGCTCCCCTAATTCTAATACCTATATGTAATTATATTATTCCCTTAACTTCTGGATTAAGACCCAGGAAACTCTAAGGAATCAAATACATTCATGATATATAATCTTAAGAATGATCTAGAGTCCCCATAACATATATATAAGATATTGATTATCTTAACATATGTACAGTAGACTTTGGAGGCTGCTAGTCTTCTTAAGCATCCAAGGCTAGGTGTTCCTGCACCGCCCCCCCCCCCCACCCCCCCCCACACACACACACCCCCTCACCACCCACCACCACTTTTTGGGCAACAGCTACTGGGCCCAAAGTATGTAAATTTGCCATTTGCTGAGACATATCTCTCAAGAAGAATTTTGCAAAAGTAGAAGATTGATTCCAGACTGCTGCTTTGAGGATTTCGTCGAGTGTAACCTTATCAAAGAAATGCTCTAATAGAGCATAAAAGTCTATCCAAATGTTCCCTCTTACATTTTTGAGTTAAATCAGGGATAACTATAGGATCTGGACAAATGGAAGGAAGTTGATTCTTTGCCAAAACCCAGTTTCTACTATCAATGATACTGAACCATCTGATTGACTGAACCTTAGATGGTTTGCGTCCATTGCCAATACATGAATTTCGCTGCATCTCTTAGTTGTGGCAAGAGCTAGCAGAAAGGTGGTTTTAATCGTACATGAAGTTTAGATGCCTTATGTAAAGAGATCTTTGTACACTGGACGTTGCAATTCAAAAGATCTAATCAATTCTGACAAGACTGGATCCTATTATCAGTCTTAAATTTAAGTGTATTTGATATCATGGATCTATAGCACTTGATGGTACTTAAATGACATTTTTTTTTCTGAAAAAAGGAGCTGAGACTGTATTAACCTTCCTTCTATGACACCATTGGAGAATACACCCATTTTGCATCATAGACTTTCCCCGAGTAGATGCTCTTCTTAATTTTGCGACAAAACCTGCAACGTTTTGTTAGCCTTTATCTCTAATTGACTGCTTGATAACTCCCAAGCGTGAAGTGACAGAATTGAGAGATTTTGATGTTGGAATTTTCCTTTTGCTTGTGTTAGTAATTTTGGAAAGCACGGACATCACATCGGGGCTGATACTGGTAGTTGTAACACCTCTGAGAACCAAGGACATTCAGGCCAAAGAGGAGCATTAGAACTATTCTGCACCAAGACTGACATATTTTGGCTAGACTAGAAGGTATCAGAATTGTTGGTGGAAAATGCATAAGCATGTAGATAGTTCCAGTTCATTGATAATGCTTCTATCACCAAGGCTTGATTGTCCGGAACTGGTAATACATGTACAAACAATGGGAGTTTGTGACTGAATCGAGTCGTAAACAAATCCACATTGGGAAATTGAGTTTTTGAAAGATGGATAACTATATCTTCGACACCAATTGATCCAACAACCATTCTGTATTCAAAGGTCTGTCCAACCTCGAGACAGTCTGCTAAGATGTTGAATTTGCCTGGGATAGGACTAATTCTGAGTACAATATGTGTTCCAGGCACAAATGGAGAATTTCCCGTTTCCAGGGGTCATCCTAGAGGGCGATTTGAGAGAAAAAGTCTCCCTAACCTGGCAGACTACTCCCTATCTTGAGCTGAGAGAGAAGTGAAAATGTATAGAATGTATAGGGAAATCCAAAATTTGGACCAAAATTTCTCCCTGAAATCCTGAATATGTTACTAACTTCTCCCTCTCCAAAAGCTTTAGGATGACCCCCGCTACATGTACCTCCATGCATAGGTTGGGGAAATGTGTCCCTCCTTGTTTGTTGGTATTCGAGACCACTGTTGTATTGTGGGTGGACAAAACGAATGGCTATTATTTCCAGAATATTGATATGGAGCTGGGATTGGTTTTCCATCCAGCGACTATGAAAGGATAGTCTCATCGGTTCGATATGAGCTCCCCATCCATAATGGCTGGCATCCGTTAAAAGGAATGCATTGGGATCTGGAGAATGGATGAATGTTCCCTGAACAAAGCAGTTGGTGTCTATCCACCATTTCAAATCGAATCATACTGTTAATAGGAACTTGATGATCAAGAGGTAGAGTATGAGGTCTCCAGACAGATAAGAGACACATTTGAAGCGGATGTAAATGAAGTCTGCCTAGCACAAATGTCTGCTGCTGCAATGAGTTTGCCCAAAAGAGACAGGAAAGTTCGTGCTGAAACCTGAGTCTGAGTTAGAAATTGTTTGATAGTCAGAAGCCGGGATTCGATGTGATCTGTTGGTACCCTGACTATATTCTGTTGTGTCAGAAATTCCATTCCTATGAAAGTGAATTGCTGAGCTGGTTTCAAATCTGACTTCTTTAGATTTGGAATGAACCCTAGACTTTGAACTGTTTGAAGGCAATATATTGTGCGAGATATAAGTCTGTTGCATATTAGATCTCTTATGAGCCAATCATCTATGTAAAGAAATAGTGAGATGGTACACGGACGCATATGAGCTGTGATTACGTCGATCAGTTTAGTGAAAATCCACAGACTTAGGGACATTCCGAAAGGTAGGGCCGTGAATTGGAAGACCTGATTAACAAACATGAAATAAAGGTACATGTACTTTCTGGATCGAGGATGAATCGGAATGTGTAGATAAGCATCTGTCAGATCTATGGAGACAGCCCACAGCTGTTGACTAATATCGATTGTCTTGCTTACTTGACTGTCTCCATTTTGAATAGTTGTTTCTTTATGTATTGATTAAAAGATTTATTACAGGACATAACTTTCTGCTCTTTTTCGGGACAAGAAATAGCCGGGAATAAAAACCATTGAGTTCCCGGATCTTGTACCCTTTCCACTGCCCGTTTCTGGAGAAGTTCCGTTATCTCTTCTCGTAATATCGACTCAAGACTTATTGGAACTATAGTATGGAGTTGAACTGAATGGTATCCTGAAGCCTTTTTGTATGATAGAAAGGACCAATTTTTTTTTTGTGTTAATTCTCCCCATTGTCTCACAAAGTGGGCCAATCTTCCTCCCACTGGAATATCTGGGCATGGCAAGATAGGTAGTGGAAAGGGTTGGCTTTCAGAACTTTGCGGACGAGGCATGTTTAGAGAATTGCTTTGAGTTGCTACTCAACTTAGGAAAGTCCTTCTTTGTATTGGACATACAGGACTGTGAATGCAGTGCTCCAGCTTGCCCTCTCCTGCCACCCCTCTGCCCTTCTTAAGCTGCCCTCTGTCTTATTTCAACTCCAGGACCAAAGTTAAAAAAGTTATAAATGTTTAAAGGTCAGTTTTATGTGTATTCTATTTTTTAGGTATTTATTCTGCAATGGGATTATACATGCATTTTGAATTATGTCTTGATACTAAGCACATCACATGACACATGGTGCCCTCATTCTTGTATGGCCTTGCTAAAAAATGCCCTACTCAGCAATCCTCTGCCCTTACATCCTAGCTGGAGCACTGGAATGAGTTTTAGACCTGTATGGTTGGCTGTGTTAAGGGCTGTAAGATTTTGTCAGCAGTCTAGGCTTCTTAAACGGATCTGTAGCTGAGTATGATGATTTTTGTTGCTGTTGAATATTTGCATTACTAGTGGAAGAAGCTGAAAATCTATGCTGTTGAGCTTCGTAGTTAGACTTTGCAACTTCCTTGACTTTATTATCAAATTATTGTTGAGAATTGATTGGAGCATTTCTCTGTTCATGATTAGAATTGTCCAATAGTCATTTAGATGAGGCTAGCCTATAGCTGCGTCACATCTAGCCTGAAACAATTCTATGGCCAATATAGTTGACATGGCTGTAGCATGTTTAATTGATTTGGCCACTAATTCTCAGAGTCTGGATAAGGCATTGACTGACACTGACTCTTGTTAAAGGCAGAGATAAGCTGCCATAGAAAATAAGTCAGCATGGGAATTAATCGCCACTAAGTTGTGTGCTCTTTTATCCCAGATTTCTAAGTTTTTAATTGGAATGGAATATTTGATCCTAGCAGGTTGTTCTGTTGACCGAATGGCTACAACCGGAGGAGAGGGATGTCTTTGTCTTTTGTATCTAAACTGTACCATTGTCTTTCACAGATTGTGAAGCAGAAGCAGAAGATGCAAAACGCCTTTTTCTTTTCTTTTGTTTGTTTGTGTTGAGGTTTTACTGCCCAGTCAACCCAATGGGGTCATGTCGAGTGCGGTCAGTTTACCTAACCAAACGTTTACTGGGCAGGCTTAGTACTCTAAGCGGTTAACCAGTATTGTGCACATTCTTTCGCCAGAAACTGACAACTGCCCTTCTTGAATCAGCGGAAGGGAGAGAATGACCGTAGAAAATATTTCATGATCAATCTCCACAAAAGAATGTTGCCCATCTCTGCGGGGGTTGAACCCGTGACCTCCTGATCTCCAGTAGGTCGCGGGTTCAACCCCCGCTGTGAGTGCCTGGACCTCTTTGATTTATTACTTCTCTTGAGAGATGACAAAGAGGAAGAAGTTGACAAAGAGGAAGAAGTTAAAGAGGAAGAAAATAAAGATGGGCTATATCTTCTTCTCTGTTTTCTCTTATGTCTTGACTTAGGCTGATCTCTTCTACTCTGTCTGTTGAGAGATGTCTGCCTATTAGATTCACAGTTCATTGGCAGGTCGATAACTATACTGGGATCTGACATGGCACTAAAGTCTGGTTCTAATGATAGTAATATTCTTTGTGTACTTCTTGAGTTCTGAGGCTCATTCGCTACTGACTGCTCAGAACTCATTTGTTTATAATTGGCCACCTGGTGTTCAGTGCCCAATGTTTGCTGCCTGATGACTAGTGCCTGGTGAGTAGTGACTGGTTCCTGGTGAAACTGACTGGTGCCTGGTGCCCGGTGACTGGTTGACCAGTGCCGGGTTGCCCAGTGACTGGTTGACCGGTGCCCAGTACTCAACACTCACTGACTGGTGCCTGCTGACTGGTGCCTGGTGATCACTACTAAGTCTTGATGATCGATGCCTGGATGACCGGTGACCAGTGCCTGGTTGACCGGTGCCTGGTGAAGCTGACTGGTGCATGGTGCCCGGTGACTGGTGGACTTACACTATGAATGCATCTCACATCGGTGGAGTTGCCACCAAGATTGAAGATGAGGCCTACCCCCAGCAGTACAGCCTTACGGGGTGGTGATCCTATCATTAAAAGAGTTGTCATCAGACAACTCTTACTGCACAACTTTCTTCTTCACCAGCTTTCTCTTCATGGTAGATCTTCTAACAGAATAAAGTCTTCATTTCTCTGCAAAATCCCAAGCAGTCCAGGTTTTACAAATCAAACAAGTAGATAACCTCGAACAAAAGAACAAGATAAGCAATTTGAATGATTATTGCACATTGTTTTAATATGACCACAAATGCCACGAACGATCGACATATAGATCATGTGTCAGTTTCTTTTCTGTGGAACAAAGAATGTAAATAGGATTTTTTTACCTGGTGAAAAAATCTAATTTCCCTTCTTTTCTCCGGTTTATTTTCTTATTTCCTATTATTCTTATGTTCCTTTATCAATCCTTTTTCAGATGATTCTATCTCTTTCTTTAAACCATCAAAATAGCGAGAAGAATGACGTCACACAGGTAACTGCCTAAGGGACCTTCTGGATTAAGACTCTTTAAGATTTGTCATATTTCTGTCAAAGGTTTGAAAACAGAATGGAATAGCACATTATCTATAGGTTAATGTATTAGGCAAAAAAAAAAAAAAAGATTCTCAGACACTTTCTTCAAAAAATAGATGTGTGTGAGCGGCTTTTTATTTTTACTTTATTTTCCAGTTGGGTACATTCTTGGACACTTAGGTGCTATTCCATTCTGTTTCCATTCCATTTGCCAAACTTATTGAGACTTTTTGGTAGCTTTTCGACAAGTTTTGATGCCATGAAGTATGTGAGGGTATATAGTTTTTGCTGTTCCGTTCGTCCATTTGTCTTTCCGTCACAGGGTCAAAGTTTTTGCGTTAAAGTTTATAAGACCTCATATTTTGAAGACCCTTTGATGGAATTCATTCATATTTGGCATGATGGTAGATATAGGTCTAACATTTTTATCAGCACCATCCCCACCCCAGGGGTGACCTTGGGGTCAATGTATTTTCATAAAAAAGTCAATTTTTTGTGTTTAAGTTTATATAGCTATATCATCAAGACCCTTGAGGAATTTCATTTATATTTGACATGATGGTAGATATCGGCCTAGAGTCTTACTCAGCATGATCCCCACCCCGGGTGTGACCGAGGTCAAGGTCACAAACTTAGAATTTTCATATAAAAGTAAAAGTTTTTGCATTTAAGTTTATATAGCCATATCATCAAGACCTTTTGTTAAATTTCATTATCCCCCAAATGAAAGGTTGAGCGGATATAGCTATCAGCAAGGAATCTTTTCCTCTGTCCGTTGAAGCATTATTCATCCATACTTTATTTTTGTCTTAGGGTCAAAGTTTTTACATTAAAGTTTATAAGACCTTATATTATATTATGAAGACACTTTGATAGATTTCATTCATATTTGGCCTGATGGTAGATATAGGGCTTAAGTTTTTATCAGCATCAATCCTACCCTAGGATAACCTTGGGGTCAAGATCACAGAATTTTTATAAAAAAGTCAAAATTTGAGTGTTTATGTTTATATAGCTATACCATCAAGACCCTCTGAGAAATTTCATTTATATTTTACATGTTGGTAGATATAGTTTTACTCAGCATGATCCCCATCCCGGAGTATGACCTTGAGGTCAAGGTCACAGACTGGGTATGGCTTTTATGTCAAGGTCACAGACTTTTCATACAAACGTCATTTTTGCTTATATTAAAATGACTGATTAATTTCACTGGTCTATGGTGATAGTTATAGGGCTAAAGTTTTAATTAGCTCAGTCCCTGCACCTGTTCCTGACCTTTGAGGTCAAGGGCTTCACATTATGTGTGATTGAATTCTTTCAATGTTATAACATATAGCCTACAACTGCCATCTCTAGAGTCAGCTACATACTTTGTGCTCTTTAAAAAGTGGCGGTAGCTCTGGTCGGGGGCATACGTGCCCCACTGGGCACTTTGTCTAGTTTTGATAAGTTTCCACCATGGGAAGATATGCTTTTGCCGACATGCCGTAGCATTCAGTCATTTGCATTTTCGACAAAATCCTGGAAAGGTAGCATTTTTTTTTTTTTTTTTTTTTTTTGATTTGGGTTTTACGGCCCTTTCAAGAATATTTCACTTATATCGAGCCGATCGTTCATCGAAGGTGGGCGAAAACCGGAGAACCCGGAGAAAAACCACCTGACCATCCATAAGCAGAACTTGGCTTTCCCACATATGACCCGAGCCAGGCTCGAACCACAGCGGTGAGAAACCTAATGGATTAAGAGTCAACTCTCTTATCCACTAGGTTACGGGGGCCCAGGAAAGGTAGCATTAGAATGTTACACAGCCAGCTGTGTAATTGCCATTTACTTTGAGGACGTTGCTGTATTGTGTATTGGATTTACCGATTTCTGACTGGAGCACATATTGAGGGGACATCTCAGAAACATTTTGTGATCGCATAATCTGCAGAATCGTAGTGCGGGTAGTTTGACAGAAGGAATAGAATGAAACAAAACACTGAATTTTGCATCCAAATAATGCCTTTAAATACTTCATTTAAATTCAGTAAAATAAACATTCATTCAACTTTGATTCATTTTTGTTTTGACAAAAATATAGTTCCGGTGCTGTCTCTGGAATACAAAACTTCCTTCTTTCCTTGATTGTCAACAACAGTAAAATCCTGCCAAACCGGGATCGAAAATATTTAGGATAGTGAAAGAGCGCAAGAGTGCCAAGAACAGAGTGAAGATTATTATGATGTAAAATATTAATGATGCCATTTATTTGATCATGCACAGGTTGTGTGTTTGTGTAAACTGCAAGTAGGTTTTGTAAACATTTACTAGATAGACACGAAATGCTCCCGGTTACATGTTTAAATATGATAGCCCTAACTCGTTCTGACATTGGTGCACCCTAATTCAGCAATAAAAGGGTCTGCAAGTTTCAAATTAGTGTCCAAACACGATTGGCATTTCATGCTGGAGGAGCCATTCATATTTACTTCCAAAAGCCATGGAAAATCTTTCACCCAACTTTTTTGATACAGTCTATTTTTTGTTTCTTTGATTTTTTTCAATGGTGGCCATATCGATATCGCATTATCAGTTCAATGACAGATTATGCATCTATTGATGGCAAAGATGCAACCGCAGAAATACTCTCATTGCCTGAGAAGCTGTAATATTTTTTGGTAAGACCCACAAACTGCGCGATTCGCAGCTGCCTGTTCATCACTTTGATGCTTCTGACAGACTGGTTTACAATATAATTTATGACTAGCTACCCTAAATTATCGAAAAGAATCAAAAGAGTTTTGATGGCAAAGATGCAGCCGCGGAAACACCCTCTTTTGCCTAAGAAGCGTTATTATTTTTTGATAAGACACGCAAACTGCCTGATTTGCAGCTGCCTCAGAATCAGAATATTTTACTTGTGATACATCATTAGACATTCATTCACCAGGGCCAACGATTGCGAAGACCAGTCTCTAGATCTCACAAGTGATGTGAATCTAGTGACGGGGTCCTCAGAACTTTCAGCAGAGGAGATTATAGATTCAGGGAGTGCATTCCAATCCCTGATGGTGTCTGGGAAGAAACTGTACTTATAAATGTCAGTTCTAGCATATGGCACTTGAAAAGCCATTGGATGCTGATTCCTACTGAGCCTATTTGGGGGTTGAAATAGTTTGATGCTTCAGACAGACTGGTTTACATCACAATTTATGACTAGTAGTCCTAAATTATAGAAAAGAATTAACAGACTTTACCAAGAACCTTCACTCATTTTTAGTTCTGTTTAAGTTACCTCCTTTTATTATGTCAAATCATCGATAAAGAAACCAATTGGACAGAAATGGGTTCTTTAAAAATTTACTGACATATTTTGGGACGCGTCCCATTGCCCGTGGCAGTTTATTTCTAGCGGGGCGAAAATCGCGGGAATGGCGCGGCAGTGGCACAACACTGTATTATTAAGTATTTTATCTCGTGTAATGGTACGAAATGTCCTGGTACGAAATGGTTCATACGAAGAGAAAGAAACAGTAGCAACTCCACACATTAAATATTCTATCTCGGGTAAAAATGACGCAGAGAAAACAGTTAATTTACTAACAAATGGATCGGCCTTTCAAGCGTTACTTTTATGGCCCCGTAGTCCGATGAAGAAGACCGCTTTACTGGCCACCCAACGCGTGCATGACCTGCCATTCTTGTTTTGTTTCCTTTTTTTAAACGGTGCTAAGGTAAAATATGTTGGCACAAATTCATCCGCTGAAAAAGTCAAACAAGCTGACTTCTTTAAACGTAGTGTTTCATACTACTTACAACCAGAGCACAATGGGACCGAGACAATTCACCGATAAACAAATTATTTCATATGTTTTGATGTAGACAATAAATGGTTTATTAGAGATAAATCAGCAAGAAGTTTATGAAAACAAAATGAAAATATATATATATATATATATATATATATATATATATATATATATATATATATATATATATATATATATATATATATATATATATATATATATATATATATATATATTTTTTTTTTTTTTTTTTTTTTTTTTTTTTCACTTTTCGAAATTTTGGCGATAACGAAACCAGACATGACCATTAATTACTGGGACAACTAATTATGCAGACAGTACCATAAGACCAGATTTCGGAAAAAAGTCAGCATTATGAAATGACCTAGCAGTTTATTATTTTAACCCTGACATGCCAACAATAATTGTTTTCTTGCATTTTAACTGCTAATGTGGTAGATAAATTATTTTATAATACACTCTCTCCCAAGCAAGGTTGGTTTATATTAACTTAATTGTCTACTTGCTGGCAGATTGAAGGAATATTAGCATGGAAGAAAAAGAACCCAGGGTTCATAGAACCTATTTTATTTTAAGCATTCTATAATAATAATAATAAAACAAAATAAATAAGCGGCACTTTTGTACATGATTGCAAATTCAATATTGACATATGTGAGAGCCCATCGTAGATGGACACCTTTACCTGTTTACCATACATATCCTAAAAATTTAACAAGTCCATTTCACTACCTGTTGATGGGTTTAAAAAACTGCTGGAGTGGCAAACTGTAAACCTTGATCAGATGCCGTATTATGCTGCGTGTGATCTGGGTCAACACTGTTTGCTTAAGCCTGTCTGTCTAAAATCTTAGTGTAGGCGTGGTATATTATGACATGTCTCTAAGCAAAGATTCAGATCAGTCTATGCATCTATGTTGCTATACATGCTGATCATAGGATCTGACCAAGGGTAACCAGCACTATTTTTTATTTAAACAGTATTTTATTTGTATAAACCCTTACAGAAAATACATATCAGAATGATTGGCTTCCGATTGGAACCATTTTAGCTATTTTTGATCTACAAGTTGCCCCCACACTTCCTACCAAGTTTCAAGTCAGTTGGCTTTTCGGTTCAGGAGAGATTTTCAAGATGGCGGTCATGGAGGATGATTACCAATATCGAAACTGACCTGTATTTTGCAGTGATATAAAGTTCTGCAAATTTTGAATGAAATCAATGCACCCCTTCCAACGTTATTGAGCGGAAACAAACAACAAAAAGGGCCATAACTCAGCCAAAATTTGTTGGATGATTATCAATATCGAACTTGACCTGTATCTTATAGTGATATAAAGTTCTGCAAAATTCGAATGAAATCAATACAGCCCTTCAAAAGTTATTGAACGGAAATGAAAAAATGTGACGACGACACCGATGCCGCCGACGCCGACGACGGACAACATGATCCCTATGTGTCTGTCATGCTACGCAGGTGACACAAACACTGTAAAAATCTTCTTGTCTGATAGCATAAGGCTCAGGCCTTTGATATTTGATACATAGCTTCACCTAGTGGACCTCTACCAAGATCGTTCAAGTTATTACCCTGGGGCCAAAAATGGCCCCTCCCTGGGGCCGCCATGTTTTACATAGACTTATATACAGAAACCTTCAAAAATCTTCTTATCTAAAACCAGAAGGCCTGGTCCTTTGATATTTGGTGCATAGTTTCACCTAGTAGACCTCAGCCAAGATTTTTCAAATTATAGCCCTGGGGCCAAAAATGGCTTATACAGGGAAAAAATCTTTTAAAAAATCTTCTTTCTGAAAGTGCAAGGCCTAGGCTTTGATATTTGGTATGTAGCATTGCCTAAAGGTCCTCTGACATGAGTGTAAAACTATGACCCTGGGGTGAAAAGAGGCCCCACCCAGTGTGTGTGGGGGGTGGGGAGGGCGGCTAGGGTCACTTGTTTTACATAAAGCAAAAGGCCATTGGCAATGATTTGGCCTAGGACTATCAAACAGATAGGGAGGATGCAACTGAAGCGTATATGACCTTTCAGTCAAAAGTCAAGGTCACCATGACCTTTAGTACCAAAATGGCTTATAATTCTGCAATGCTTATGGCTAGGACCTTCAAATTTAGTAGAAATGTTGGTCCTCACCAGTAGATGATCCTGAGGGCAAAGATCAAGGTCACCAGGACCTTTAGTACTTAAAAGTTTGATAACTTGGCAATGCTTGGGGCTAGGACCCTCAAACTTAGAAGGAATGTTGGTCCTCACTAGTAGATGACACGGGCAGTCATGGTCAAGGTCACCATAACCTTTAGTACTAAAAAGTTAATAATTCGGCAGTGCTTGAAGCTAGAATCCTTAAACTTAGATTGGATGTTGGTCTTGACCAATAGATGACCCTAATGGCAAAGGTCAAGGTCACAGAGACCTCTAGTACAAAACAAGCTTATAACTCGGCAATGCTTGGGGCTAGGACCCTCAAACATAGTAGGGATGTTTATTCTGACCAGAAGATGACCCGGAGGGCAAATGTCATGGTCAGGGTCACCATGACCTTTAGAACCGCATCTCTGTTAGCAATGCTATGTATACCATGATTCAGATGAGCGATATAGGGTCATCATGGCCCTCTTGTTGATCTACAAGTCACCCAAACACTATCTACAAGTCACCCAGACACTTCCTACCAAGTTTCGAGTCAACTGGCCTTTCTGTTCAGGAGAAGAAGAACAAAGTAGATTTTCACGATGGCCGCCATGGCGGCTATCCTGGATTTCCGATCGGAACGATTTTAGGCTACTTTTGACCGGAAAGTTGCCCCGACACTTCCTACCAAGTTTCGAGTCAGTTAGCCTTTCGGTTCAGGAGACGAAGCCTAAAATAGGTTTTCAAGATGGCCGCCAGCTTGGATTTCCAATGGAATTGAGCTGTTTTTGATCTGCAAGTTGCCCCGACACTTCCTATCAAGTTTCGAATCAGTTAGCCTTTTGGTTCAGGAGAAGAAGCGCAAAATATATTTTCAAATGGTGTTCATGGAGGCCATCTTCGATTTCCGATCATAACAATTTTAGATATTTTTGTTCTACATGTCACCCAGATGCTTCCTACCAAGTTTCCAGTCAATTGGCTGAGGGGAGTAGGAGGAGTAGTTTTTCAAAACAAATTGTTGATGACGCACGAGGGACGACGTACGACGGACATTGACTGATCACAACAGCTTACACTGAGCACTTTATGCTCAGGTGAGCTAAAACGCGAATGTATGAGGAGTATTCCAAAAGAATTGCTTATTGTGTCATTGCTGGATATCAACGTGCAACTTGAAATAAATCAGTGCATACCTGTATAGCGTTATTCAATACCGTACACAATAAATCTGATTGAAAGACAGTTTGCCATTTGAATACACGCAATCTTTGACTACTATAGTAAAACATGGTTGGTAAAAGTGCTGCCAAGAAGGAGGAAATACAGGCCTTTATAAAAGCTCGCTCTGAGATAGGTTGTTCTTTGGCACAAATATTTGCTGAAATTTCTGCTGTTTCTGTTGTTTATGGATCTACTAATGTGTCTCATGATGTAGTGTGTAGATGGAAAAAGAAATTAGATTCTGGATTAGAGTCGATCGAAAATGCACCCAAATCAGAAATGCCAAAGTCTGCCTCTTGTTACGAAATTGTATCTAAAGTTAAAGAAATTGTTAAAAGAAATGCTAGGTATACATTACGTGATAAACCAATGTTTCTGGTATCTCGCTATCAAGAGTTCTCTACAGTCTAAAGAATATCTTGAATGTTAGAAAGATTTCTGCTAGGTGGGTGCCTCATTTGTTGACTGAAGGTCAAACGAAGCAGAGAGTTAAAATAGCCAAACAAATGCTCAAAATATTACCAAACTTTGATGAAAAGAAATTTGCAAACGTAGTCACTGGCGATGAAACTTGGCTTCGTTATTTTGAACCCGTTAGGAAGGTTAGCAATAAAATATAGGCCACCAACAGCAAAAGACCGTTAATTGCTAAACGCACATTAAGTGCAAAGAATGTTTTGTATGCAATCTTCTTCTCTGGTGAAGGCGTTGTAGTTCAGGTGCCAGTGAAAAAGGGTAATATTTAGTGTTACTGGAAAATACTAAAAAGCTGTGGTATTGAAGAAATTGAAAGAATACTATCGGATATGGTGCCCAGTCATGAGTTTCAAACATATCCGACTTCAACATGATAATGCACCAGCCCATACGTCTGCCACTGTTACCTTTTTTTTTTTTCTTTTTTTTTTTTTTTTTTTTTTTTTTGTAAAAAGAAAAGGTAACAGTTTTACCACACCCTCCTTATTCAAGGAAGGTGAAGTTTTTTCTTATTCACCTGATCTTGCTCCTTGTGACTTCTTCTTTATTTTTTTCCGAAACTGAAATCAGGCTATGCGTCAACTTTAAGCCGGTGCTAGGGGGGGCAAACAACAGTGCTGTATATGAAGAGTCTTGATAAAGCCGAGTCTCTGATTTTCATTCTTTTCATTCAAAGGCAATATTTCATTTTATTTCAAGGCAGGAAACTGGATATCTAATGTGAATTATGATCTTGTAGGGTAATAATCCCTTCCTGCAGTCACAAGCTGAAGAAGAACAACCCTGACTTGAAATGACAGTTATTATTATTATTATTATTATTATTATTATTCCTCTTTCTTCTATTGCTTCTTCTTATTGCTTATACTATTATTATCCATGTTTGTTTAAGCCATGGCTTAAAAAAAGGGTTTTGACGTATAATTATGTGAAATCAAGGCCCAGACCACCTACCACCTTGCGCTTCTACACAGTCTGATCAGGGCCATACACTGATCCACTTACAGAATTGTTGAGACTGTAGAACATATTAACAAAAAGAGATTGTCCTGATGAGTATGTACTGATCCTTTGCTGTTCGCATATATGAAAATAATTGTATTCATTGCCTAGCTATTTTCTTATTGTGATGATAATTATCAGCAGTAACAAACGTAATATATATAGTTAGGCCAATGATAAACAAGAGGCCCTTGGGCCACAATTCGCTCACCTGAGCAAATCGGTCATTGCATATCTGCAGATGCCATGCAAAATTCTTCCAGTATTGCCACAGCAACTAGGACAGAAATTTGACTGTGCCGTTAAAAGGTCAAAGTCATCCTAAGATCATATTTGAATAAATTTAGTAGATCTTGCATCCCCGATGCTATATACCAAGATGCAGCCTCGTCGCTATTCTTGATTCTCTTGGTGTCTGGGAAGGGCTGCGGTTTGTGATTGTGGCACTCCCTGGACTTTTCTCTTACCTTTTTTACCTTGTTTTATTTTGTTCTTGTGTTTTCAGTCCTTTTAGCATTGCGATTACCTCGCTTGGGGAAGAGAGAGCTAATCTTAGTGCTTTTCATACGTTTGTTCGATTTGCGGGTGTTTGGTTTGGTCTGATTCCTCTTTCTCTTGGTGTCTGGGAAGGGCTGCGGTTTGTGATTGTGGTACTCCCTGGACTTTTCTCTTACCTTTTTTTTATTCTACTGACCGTTCTAAGGCTATGGTACCGGTGTTGGTCTTACTATTTGTTGCTTTGTGGTTTGTTCTACGAGGCGGTTTGTTTTATGTCTTACCTTGTGTTATTTTGTTCTTGTGTTTTTCAGTCCTTTTAGCATTTCGATTACCTCGCTTGGGGAAGAGGGAGCTAATCTTAGTGCTTTTCGTACTGGTCGAAATATTAACAGATCCCCTGTGCCAGTACAAACAGATAAACTATTTCAGTGTCTGGTTCAATGTCTGGTCGTCCCCTTTTTTTATTATTATTATTTTTCGGGTTTTTTTTAAAAAAAAGCTTATACTTGTTTATTTCTCTGCGGATAAATTTTCAGCGGATAATATCTCATCTTGCACCGGTTATGGCTGCGCCCATTGTAAAACGTGAACTGAAAAAAGATATATTATTCTTTTGAAAGGCGACATAGGAAAGATAAGATTTTGGCGAACTGTTTGTTAAATACATTAATACATAAGTATTTAACTGTCGATATCCAAGAAAAGTAAAAGTAAGATCATCACATAGTGATAGTCATACAACAGGGACCAGTATCATACTATTTTTGAAGGTTTTAGATGCCTAATTGTATCTATATAGATATACTAGGCCCTAAACAAAAAGACGATACAGGTCCCTGTGAGTCATACTGGCAGTTTCTAAAAAGCCACCCGATTTTGATACTGTGTAGTAATGTCTTCTATCTTCCTGTACATGAGTCCTCTCTTGTTCTATTACTCCATTACATGAGAGTTCTGCGTTCCAGATGTTCATATTTTACATATATATGCTTTTATTTATGTTTTTATTATTCTTCGGAATGCGAATGACATCTATAAACAGCAATTATCAATAAATGGGTGCGTGCGTACATCTAACTTGTTGGACTATTGTTCTATTTGCAACAGGCAGTTAGAGCTTAGGTTGGTCTCATCAGCCATCTAAGAACACAAAAATAATAACACATCACAGTTGATTAAGATTGGTCGTTGTCAGTATTGAGTTGTCAGTATTGACGGATGAACAATATACATGTCCTATGAAATTTCTTACCACTGACAAGATCACAAATGACAAGATCCTTTTTTTTTCAGCTGCTCATGTCTTTATCATATGAAAATAGGCTTAGCCTAAATGCAAGCACATCACAGACCTATCTGTAGTCTCTTCAAAAGTCCTTCATAGCATCATTAAAGAATGGCGCGCTGAAGAGTCGCTATAAGAGACTCATATCTTTTGTTCAAAAGGAAATATGTGACGCATATTGGAGGTATGTTTCCAATATCTTCAACCCCATGGATACAGACACTAATATAGAAGACTGTAACCAAAATGATCGGCTCAAAAAATTTTGGTCCCTTATAAAAAACTTGAGAAAGGATTCCACAGGTGTAGCTTGTTAAGAGAAAATGGTATTTTGAAAAATGGCATTGTCAGTATTGATGCAAAAAGACAAAGCTCACATATTCAATAGACAATTTGAGTCTGTTTACACACTGGAACAAGCAGGTGACCCTCCATCAAAAGGGCCAAGCCCCTACCCAGACATAGATGACCCATTCATTGACCCAAATGCAGGGCAAGAGATAAGGGGAGTATCTGTGTAAAATACCCTAATTTTTGAGCAAATACTCAAATATTTTCAAAAACTTGGGTATTGATACCCAATAGATTTGACAAAGTACCCAATAACAGTGTAGCTCCAATACATCGCGATCCGTTATTTCGCGAAATACAGTATATCGCGAATAGGCCATGGCTCCCAAATTTTCATTAAGCAAAAAAAAAAATTAAAAAACATAAAATGTTTGTTGTTTTATTTAACTTCAGAACCTCCGCTAATTGATTTTTCGCGCCTATCCCGACGCTAAGTCGCGTCAGGCATTATATGACAAACAATCCACTTGGTGTCAATCAGTGGACACGTTGGATATAATTGGCAAACAATTAATTATACCGCCGTAATTGTCATAATCATTATCATCATTTAATACATAGATCTACTCAATGCTCAATCAGTCAATAATGCCCACAAACTAATTTTGCTCAACAGGTGAAAACGGTCCACCTCCTTTTCAACACCAGCAAATGTCTTACGATGTTTCTGTCCTACATACACAGATCTTAGTCCACTTATTTTACACTTCTGTAGATATAAATATTTCAGAAGAAAACAACTGCGTCAAAAAAAAAAACAATAAAACAAATAAAAAGAAATTTACTTTGATAAACGACATTTTTTTTTTTTTTTTTTTTTTTTTTGCACCCGCAATATAAGCAAAGGGAAGCAACTCAAGTTATCTTAGCACAATTGAGTAACTTCCCTTCGCCGTTCCAGGGAACCAGAGTATCCAAAATTGATATATAAAAATGAAAACAACAATGGAATTAAATCAAGTTTTCATCTGTTATAAATAAGTTTAATTTGCATAAGCAGCATTATTAAGCTTCATTCATGGAACAAAGGAAAGAACAATCACTTCTCTATCTAAAAATGTAGTGTGGTTGTTGATCGGGGTGGAGGGGAATAAAATCAATCTTGGCCCAGGGCTGTACAGTTTAAAATTTGCAGTGAATAAGTTCTGTTAGGACATTGCTTTACCTGTCAGTAGACCAGATAAGAGGAGTAAATTGCTGATAATTGAAGGATAATTTTTCTTATCTCTCAATTAAAACATATGTTGTGGGTACTCATTTGAACTGTCTCATTGAGATGGTTCAAATGAGTACCCAAAACATATGTTTTTATTGAGGATAAGAAAAATTATCCCAGAATTATCACTAATTTACTCCTCTTATTTGGTTTTCTGCCTGTATGAAAGAACCAGCTCAAAACCTGTCAATGTCCTCAGGCAATATGTCAAAACTTAACACAGGTACTTTACAGAAGGATACAATTGGGCCAGTTTTAGTAAATGCCATAAATAATTAAGTATTTGGATACTTGATAAATAGGCCTATGCAAACAATGAAGAAAAAGTACATCAGGGTCTACATCCTTTCAAATTCAAATGTCATTGTTTAGATGCAGAAATATATGACAAGATCACACTCCAACTATAAATTATGACAGGTCAACTTTAGCCACTTAACAATTGTCCAAATGTATATAACTTTTACAGTAGGTCATCTGACATGAGAGACATTGTTGACAGCATGCACACAATAAACATGAAGTCACTAAGTTACTGTAAAAACACTAAAATTCTCATTTTCCATATTACATGTGTGGAGACAGTGAAGGCTCTGGTGGGACTACACAAATTCAAACCTGCACCTGAAATGCCTCTTTTGGCGCATGCCTTTACCATTATCACATGGATTAGTCAATTCTGATCTGGATCTGCAATGTTTGCCTTGATCTGTCTGTCCGAAAGTATAATACACCATTAAACAACCATGTTATATCCAAACAAAAACGTAGAGATATATAGATAAAAGACTATAAATGTTTGCCAATTTAATTACTTTGATTATTTGCTAATCCATATCAGCTAATCCATATGTGAAACTTCAATTTCCTTTTTATCTCGAAGATGTATTTTTTAAATTTTCTTTTATCTCAAAGATGTATTGATTGTTTTAAACAAACCAATACAGATTCATTAAGTCATTAAATGTATACAAATCAAAATAATTATCTCCAATATTCTTGTTTCTTGTCAAGTTGTCATACCAGAAATGATTTTTTTTTTTTCAATTCTATTCCTTCTGACTTATTTTATTTAAATATCCATATTGTAATCGTATTGTAATTGTCAAAGTAATCACGATTACAGGCTGTTTTGCAATGTATTCGATTACAATTACAATTACTTGTAATCATAAAAATCAACGATTACAGATTACATTTCAATTACTCAAAACTTGTAATCGATTACATGTAATCACGATTACTGATTACAATTACAACAGGTCTGACATAAACACAAACAAACACTGTATTTACCCGAAGTATTAATACCACAGCTCCAGATAAGGAGTAGTTTTTTTGTTATTGTTTTCTTTTTTTTCAACCAAAACATATTGATGTTTTCCTAATTTATGCACATAAATGTACATTGTTGGCACTTATTAGACACACCTCACTGAGGCATTTATGATGAGTAACCATAACACTGGTTTTCATGGAGAAAAAATCTTTTATCTGGATAACTTTATTATCTGGATCTGTGGTCACAATGCCTTACTATACCTACGGTAAATGTCCTAAAATTTCGAACACCAAATGGACTGATAAAATGGCATATGCAAACACTGTAGACCCAGATCAAACTGTTCTTGAAAGAGCAGTCTGGTCAAGGTATAGACTGTTTGCCATTCCACTAAGTATTTTAAGAAACAAATTCTGCATAAAAAGAATTATTTCGACAAAAAAAGTATGGAATGAAGTGTTCGAAATTTTAGGACATTTATCATAACCGATTGAAGACTGGAGAACTAAACTGGTAACTGGTAACTGGCAAACAGTGCAGACCCAGATCAGATGCCACATTCACACAACAGAATGCGGCATCTGCTCAGGGTTTCCACTGTTTGCAAATTGTTCAACCATTTTTCTTTAGGAATAGCTATATAATAGAGCCTGACATGCCGGCCTCAGTTGGATGCGCCGTCTGACTGGAGACCAGGAGGTCGCGGGTTCAACCCCCGCGGAGGTCAGCAACATTCTTTCGTAGAGATTGATCATGAAATATTTTCTACGGTCATTCTCTCCCTTCCGCTGATTCAAGAAGGGCAGTTGTCAGTTTCTGGTGAAAGAATGTGAACAATACTGGTTAACCGCTTAGAGGACTAAGCCTGTCCAGTAAACGTGTGGTTAGGTAAACTGACCACGCTCGACATGACCCCATTGGGTTGACTGGGCCGTAAAACCTCAACACAAACAAAATAGCCTGACATACCTAAAATCGAAAATGGACTCTTCCGATATACAGTGTGGAGAGTTTTTTCAGTCTTTAATAGGTTAAATGTTTAAGAGGTCTGTTTAAAGGCTCCATATTCCAAACAATAGACATTTTTTTTATCCAAGAAAGGTTTAATAAATTGATATAATATTTATATGATCATAAAATGTAGCAGCCTGACAGCCTGTAAAATTTCAATTAGTCTCTTGTTTTTGAACTGGATCAAAAATGAAATGATTTTTTATTGTATCTCTGAATTAATGTTGACAAAATTAATTCAGAGATTCGATAAAAAATCATTTCATTTCAAGAACAAGAGACCAACTGAAATTTTACAGGCTGTCAGGTGCCACATTTTATGATTGTATTACTACAATCTATCAATTTATTAAATCCTTCTTGGATAATAAAATGTCTATTTTTGAGGAATATGGAGCTTTTAACTACCTTTTCTTGTGTCTAAATATTAATGGATGTGTGTAAAGTATTATCAGATGCTGCATTCTCTAACCTCTGTTCTTGGTCTTCACTCATTGTTCAGGCCAGGCTGTTCAGCTACTTAGGCTAAAGAATCTATTTTCAGTTAATAAAGGAAGATGGGAGAGTTCAGAGTTCACAGAGTTCGCTTCTTTGAGTTTGTCCCACATGCTATACAGTGTATGGCTTATAATGAAGGCTCACAAAAGTTGGCTTTATCAAGGTAATATCTGTGAACATTTATTTTCATATAGTAATATCGCTCCATAAAGGCTTCTTTTTTGTTTTTTTTGTTTTAACCCTTAAAGCGCCAGTCACAACAATTGTCGTCTGCTTTGTCTTCTGCCCCTTACTTTAAAAGTCATTGTTGCAAACAGATTGGACCCAGATCAGACTGCTCCTTTAGGAGCAGTCTGATCTGGGTCCACACTGTTTGCCTTTATGCAAAATGTGTTTGAAAAGTTTGCAAGAAGATGCAGCAGATGACATAAGCAGACGACATTTTCAGATGCAGATTTTCTTGGCACCTTTAGGGTTAAGGTGCTGCTAATGAGAATGCACAATATATGTTTTTGTGGAGAAATAAGAAAAAAGACAAGGCACTTTTTAATTCATAAGTATTCACTTCTGATTTGAACCCACAACATATGTTTTTATGGAGAAATAAGGAACTGACTAACCAATGAATAAATACTATTAAAATTTTTGATACATCCCTGATCTAAGTCTCTTCCCGAAAATGTTTAATCTGTTGGCAATAGCTACAGATAAGAGAGGGCAGCCAAATAATATTTCTCATCTCTTAAAAACATATGTTGTGGGTACTCATTAGAAAGGCCTTGCCCAGGTGCTTCTAATGAGTACCCATGACCTGTTTTCATGGAGAAGTAAGAAAAATAACAATATATTTTGGCTGAAAAAAGTGCCTTATCTGGAGCTATGGTTGGCCCATAGCTCAAAGCCCAAAGAGCATAGATAAATATTAGTTACGATTAGAGCTTTAGGAGCCAACACGTGAGCTCAAAGCCCAAAAGGCATAGATAAATATTAGTTACGATTAGAGCTTTAGGAGCCAACAAGCTGAGCTCAAAGCCCAAAGGGCACAGAAAAAATATTAGTTACGATCAGAGTTTTAGGAGCCAACAAGCTGAGCTCAAAGCACAAAGGGCACAGAAAAAATATTAGTTACGATCAGAGCTTTAGGATCCAACTAGCTGAGCTGAAAGTCCAAAGGGCACAGAAAAAATATTAGTTACGATCAGAGCTTTAGGAGCCAACAAGCTGAGCTCAAAGCCCAAAGGGCACAGAAAAAATATTAGTTACGATCAGAGTTTTAGGAGCCAACAAGCTGAGCTCAAAGCACAAAGGGCACAGAAAAAATATTAGTTACGATCAGAGCTTTAGGATCCAACAAGCTGACATCTTGGACATTTAGAATGCATTGTGAATGGCTGGATTGATGTGTTCCTAGGTGATACTAAACTCAATAGCAGTGTAAAATTCAGTTACTTGTCTATTTGCCATGATGGTTTCATGTATTTACTTGACAATGGTCACCTGTATGATGACGGACTGGCCTTCATGATGAGAGTCGTCTTCCAGCATATCCCTGTGGTGTTTAAACCCAGTTGCAGTTATCATTAGCTTTTTATACACCATCACAGGATAGTGACAAGGTATTATGGTATCAAGTTGGTTGTCCATGTGTCCATCAGTCTGTCGTATATAACTGCCCTTCTTGAATCAGCAGAAGGGAGAGAATGACTGCAGAAAAACTTGGTATGTGCATTGATATTGTGGAGATCTGGTTCTGGATTGTAATGGGCAAATTTCATCAATTTTTGACAAAGTTATCTGCCTGCGACATGTCAGAAGTTTCATTTCCGGACGATAATGAGCAAATCTCAATGGATTTTCATCAAATTTGATATGTGCATTATATTGTGGAGATCTAGTTTGGAATTGCTCATTGGCAAATTTTGTCAATTTTTGACAGAGTTATCTGCCCCTGACATAATAATGGCAGGGTATTATCGTTTCACGTTTTTGTTTAAGGTTCATTTTATTTATTATTTTTTTTAACAGATCTGATGGTTCAGTAGAAATCTGGAGTGAGAAAGAGGATTGGTACCAAGAGGAGGTAATTATTAAGATTTTGCTTCATAAAAATTGTATGTGAGTGGGTTGCACAGTGATAAAAGTCACTCCACATTTTAATGCTCTGTATGTTGGGTAAATATTTCAGCAGATGACATTCTGATTTTTATGCCCCCAACTTCGAAGAAGTTAGAACTTGGGAGGGTTCGAAGTTGGGAGGGCATATTGCTTTGGGCTTTTCGTTGATCCATTCATCCATCATACTTTTGAGACCTCTCATATGTTTGGAACCATGTATGCTATGTAAAAAATTTCATATATGCATTGCTTATGACAAATTAGCTGACCCATATTTTGTTGTTGTTTTTTCTTAACTGGCAGATTCTTCACGGTGGAGATAGGCCCCTTTTTTAACTCATGCATTGTAAGCCTATGGGATATAATGAAATCTTGTGAGCAAGATATATTGAAAACTATTTGAGCTATACTATTCGAAGAAATACATGTACCTTGAAACTTGATAAGCTTATTGAGGATGTTGAGTAGATCATCTAATTAACTTTTGAAAAGAATCAGATCAATTTTATCAGAGTTATGCCCCTTTCCAACTGTGGCATTTCGTATGGACAAGCATATATCCCCAATAAGCTCACCAAGTTTCAAGGCCCTAGCTCAAATAGTTTTCATGATACATGTATCTTGCTTACATTAGTAAAACACTATACACTATGCCCCCAGCTGTTTGGGGCATAGTATTTTACAAACACATTTCTAGTTGTTTTTTTTTGTTTGTTTTTTTTTTGTTCTTTTTTTTCTTCTTAGAAAAATAGCATAAATTAGTTGTCTGCTGAATTAACCCAAACAGTGGTAAAAGTTAAAATCTCATAGAATTACACGTATTTCCACGAATGCATATTTCATTGTCATGGAAAAATACAGAAGGTATTAAAAATTTTATCATAAGATTTAAAGTTGGAAAGTTGAGTAATGATACAGCAAAAGCTCATTTGAAAAACAGAAAATTCTCCTGCTATTTATTGAACTGATATGAGTGGCTGAGTTGGTAGAGCATTCATCTTTGAATTGGGAAGTTGTGGACTCATTCCCCAGTCAGGTCATATTTGAAACTTGTAAAACTGGTGCTAGTTGCTCATAAGCTTGGTGCTCAGCACTACATGTAGGAAGAAGAGCTGGGACTGGATATACCACTAACTTTATAATGTGACTGGTGGTAGTTTCATGTCAGCCTGGGGTATGATATGCAATGAGGCAGTGATACTAAACATCATCTTCCTACCATTACATCCAGACATCATCTGCAACATGTCTGAAAGCTTGCTGACAGTGATGCAGGCCTCAGTGGCCCAGTCGGATGCACATCCGACTGATGATCAGGAGGTCGCTGGTTCTATCTCCACCAAGTCCGGCAACATTCTTTGGAAGCCAGATAAGGTTTTTCTTATTTCTCTATGAAAAGATATATTATGTCGAGGGTTGAGCGCAAAACTATAGTAACTCAAACATATTTTTGAAACCCTTGTTTAAGGGCAACTTGGACCCCTTTGTAAACAATGCAAATTTAGGTGCCATTGCTCATACGAGCAATGGCACGTAAATTTCCTTTGTTTACAGAAAGAAATGTTGTAATCTTCATAACGCCTTCATGGTGAGGAGATTAGGTTTGGGGAAAAACAACTATCTGACTTACGCCAGTCTTGCGCTCAACCCACGATGTGTACTCATTAGAAGTGTTTCGGTGAGGCACTTCTAATGAGTACAACAATATATGTTTTAATGGAGAAATAAGAAAAATATTAATGCTTTTTGGTTGAAAAAAAAAGCACCCTATCAAGAGTTATGAAAAATTATAGTTGTGTAGATGTGTGTATCCAGGTAAATATTTTTGCTATTTCTCCACAAAAACATATGTTACAGGTACTCATTGGAAATGCCTAGATTCCAAAGAGTAGCCACAACATACTTAATATGGAATTAAATAAAATGGATTAGGTTTTGGTTGAAAAGAGTTAGAAATAAGATAAATCATGGCTATTTTCATTAAGATCAGTAATGTCATTGTCAAAGATTAACATGAAAATGTAGGTTTCAAATTTTAGTCTGAGAAATAACAGGAAAAATTAGGTTTCAAATTTTAATGTGGGAGATTAAAAATGATTTCAAATGAATAATGACAGAGACACAAATGAATGCAAATGGTGTTAATGACATTTGAAAACATGATAAAAGTTGGCTGATTATTATTTGGCAGTTTGCAACCAGTTGTAGAAGTTGGAGAAACATTTTTGGTAAAATTTTGAAAAATAAAACACTATTACGTATTTTCTCTGGTATAAGAAAAATATTATCAATTTGTTATCAGCTGGGTTGGATAGGGAATTCTTAAGGTTAAAGAAAATTTGTAACATCTAATTTTGAAAGAATGCAAATTACCTGTTTCTATGGTAATACTATGCCCATGTAAGCTACAAAATGTTACATAGCTCCAGATAAACCAAAAAGTATTAATATTTTTCTTATTTCTGCACCAAACATATGTTGTGGATACTCATTAGAAGCGCCTCATTGCCTCATGTTGTTATTTATTTAGTATCTTCAAATTTGCAGGTGATAGCTGGTAGGGAAGGCCAGTCAATTGAAACTTTAGTCTGGCAAGGTCAAAGGTTATTTTCTGCAGGCCTGGATGGAAATGTTAATGAAATTGATCTTGTAAAGTTACAGATAAAGGTAAGCACCAGTGACTCTGCATAGGTCTAGATAAGAGTGGACATCAGGTAAATATTTTTCATATTTCTCCACAAAACCATATGTTATGGGTACCCATTAGAAGTGCCCCTGCAAGGCACTTCTAATGAGTACCCACAACATATGTTTTCATGGAGAAATTAGAAAAGAATATAAATCAATACTTTTGGATTGAAAAAAGCATCTTATCAAGAGCTATGACTCTACCACTATCATCTGTGGCAGTTGCTGAAATGTCTGGGTGGCCAAATGGTTAGTCCTCCAACAAAGAGGGATCATAAGGTGTGGTGCTGAAGGCATGTCTGTACAATGTTTCAATATACATGCCCCCTAACACACACACACTTATACAGTAAATGTCCTAAATGTTTGAACACTTTATTTGATACTTTTTGGGCCTAAATTTTGCTTTTTATGCAGTTGTTTTCTTAAAATAATTGGTGGAATGGCAAACAATGTAGACTCTGATCAGACTGCTCCTTCAGGAGCAGTCTGATCAGGGTCTGCACTGTTTGCTGACACTTTGATGTACAAAATTTTAGGACATTTACCATACTCAAGACTGTGTTCGTTGGGGTTTACTGTTTTCACGTCTGTCTGTATGTCCGTCTGCCTGTTACATTTTGGTCCTTGCGGGGTCATCTAATAAGCACAGCTTATTGACCCTACTTGTTGCACAACAGAGCCTTTAATTATCATCCTTCCATCACCTCTGTATGACTAAAATAATGTTGAAAGGAAATAAACACCAGGGCCCAGTTGTTCAAAGCGTCGTTAGCTTAATGAGCTCATTAAGGGTCAGTTCGTTAACTGTTTTAGTGGATTCAATATATAATATTCTGATATTTTTTGCTGAAAAAATGTGAGTAGCTTTTGCACTGCAAAAGCTACTCACATTTTTTCAGCAAAACATTTCAGCATATTTGCGTATCACTCGATTTAAATTTTAACAAATCGTTAACTAACGATGTCGTTAGCTTTGAACAACTGAGCCCTGATCATCCTGTGGCAGTTCCTCCTTCATTATAATTGTCATTCCAGCAGAGAGTTGGGAAACTTAAAATACCTATGTTGAACGCTCCACAAGTCTTTTAACAATATGTTTGAACGAGACCAATGGATATGTTGTAGCCAAAATAGGAATTTAGCCAGATCCGGAATATGAATTCTTATTTGGCTGAGGCAGATTCCGGAGCTGGCTAAATTAATATTGAGTTTCCCAGATTCCGGATCTGGCTAAACTCTGTTTAGTCCAAATAAGAATTCCTATTTGGCTAGGCAGATTCTGGATCTGGCTAAGCTAGCTAGGCCAAATAGGAATCTTGGCTTAGTGTGTAACAGACCGTCATTGAATATTGATTAATTGGCTTCAGTAACATTTTTTTATTTCTCAGAGATTTTGATTTATCTAGATAATAATAATAAGTATTTAGATTTGCCATTATGTTACCAATTCTATGCACTGAACATGCTGAAGTCCAAGTTAACCTCTTCCCCCCACCCCCTCCTTTATATAGGGAAAAAAATAAGGTGTGTGTGGGAGGGGGGTTGGGGGGGGGGATCTGGGAATGTTTTCAGTTTTCTTATTTCTGCTCTAACACATAGACAATCTAAGGCAAAAATCTGTTTTAGAGCAGAAATAAGAAAAAAAAGAGATGTCAGCATCAATATTCTATCATTTTCTATATCTTAATTGAGTTGATAATAACAATAGTTGATGATAGAAGCCAACTGATCTGGATCTGCACTGTTTGTATGTGAATTGATAGCAGCAATCTGTATCAAGTAATCTGATTGGCTGAAAATTAGAAGTGGGCGTGGCATCTTAATTTATTCAGCAGGACAAGGGTTAAGTACATGCTCTCATTTCAAGTATCCAATGCCTTAATGATGGTCCTTTGTAGGGTCTTACTTTTTACTAACCCTTTTCATGCTGAATAAATTAAGATGCCTCCCCCACTTCTAATTTCCAGCCAATCAGATTACTTGATCCGGATTTTTGATAGAAATTCACATATTTAATGACAAACAGTGCAGATCCAGATCAGTTGGCTTCTGAAGAAGCCAACTGATCTGGATCTGCACTGTTTGCTAAGACAGGGCATGTCATGTTTAGCAAGAGAAGGGGGCTTATCTTGGTGTTTTCACACTGTGATAAAGGGTCTATTTGGCTGAGCTGTTAGTTCTTCTGACTTCAGATGGTGAGGACCTGGGTTCGAATCCCGCTTGAGGCAGAATTCAGCCCATGACTGTATGGGGCCTCATTGCATAGCCTTTCTTTGTTACCCCATCATCATCTAAGTATGACTTTAAACGATAAATTATCATGATGTTGTTATGCTGGTTTGTTTATAGGTCTTGTCATTAACTCTTGTCATGCTGAATAAATTAAGATACACATCTACTTCTAATTTTCAGCCAGTCAGATTACTTGATCCAAACTGTTGATACAAATTCATACATGTACTTAATGACAAACAGTGCAGATCCAGATCAGTTGGCTTCTTCAGAAGCCAACTGATCTGGATCTACACTGTTTGCAAAGTCTTGGCATGTCCGGGTTCAGCAGGACCAAGGTTAACTTAAAAAGGTTACTTTTTCAGGTCTCCAGCCCCTCTAATGCTGGTCCCATATGGTGCCTTACAAGTAACTCATCTTTAACACAATTAGCTGTAAGTATATTGGAACCAGGTTTTTGATATCTGCAACGTCAAAATGTTGACAAAACTTGCAAATAACGTATTTATTATACTAAGTGTTGGGACAGACAGGCCTAAGCAAACAGTGTAAAATCAGACCAGATGTTACTGATTAGGGTCTACACTGTTTCCCACTTATCCAGCAATTTTTACACATCAACAGGTTGTGAAATAGAGATGTTCAAATTTTAGGGTTATTATAGTGAGGAGATATGGAGTCCAGTAACTTATTAGGGTAAATACAGAATTTTGCAGACATATGACATACTTGTACATTAAATGTGAACTTAAAGAGGAGTAGTTGGTGATAATGTTGTTATCCCAGCACTTCTTGAAGAAAAAGTGGGGATATTGTTATACCGCCCGTCTATCCGGCCGTCCGTCCGTCTGTAATGTCCTAGACTATTTAAGTTAGATTCTCAAAACTTTCACAGGTGATAGCCCTATGGATGAGGACTGGAGGAATACATTCGGAATTTTGATGTGTCCCCTGGGGGCAGGACCAGAGGGGTGTGGCCCCGAAGGGTCCAAAATTCATTTTGCTCCAACATAGTCATGTTGCATATCAAATTGAAGGTTATGAAGAGTAGAATATAGTGGTGCAAAAATTTTGCCCTGGGGGCATGACTGGGGGTCACTAGAGGTCAAAAAGTAGGATTTGGGTCCTTTTTTTTTTCATTGTCACCCAACTACTCTTAGGTTTTTTTAGATAGAACCTTGAAACTGTCACAGGTAATAGCCCTATGGATGAGGACTGGAGGAACACATTCAGAATTTTGATGTGACCCCTGGGGGCAGGGCCAGGGGTGTGTGGCCCCAACGGGTCAAATTTATTTTGTACAAACATAGTCATGTTGCATATCAAATCGAAGGTAATGAAGAGTAGAATACAGTGGTGCAAAATATCTTGCCCTGGGGGCGTGTCTGGGGGGCCACTAGAGCTCAAAAAGTAGGATTTGGGGTCCTATTTTTTTATTGTCACCCAACTCCTCTTAGGCTTTTTTAGCTAGATCCTTGAAACTGTCACAGGTAATAGCCCTATGGATTAGGACTGGAGGAATGCATTTGGAATTTTGATGTGCAGGGAGATATGCGATTGCGATGGCGCTGGCATGGGGATATGCGATGGCGCACCATCGACTTGCTCAAGTTTTTTTTTTGTTTTTTTTTTTCTTATTTCTCCTTAAAAATGTTTTATGTATTCATTTGAATCACCTGTTCATTTGAATCACCTCTGTGAGGTAGTTCTAACAAGAACCAAAACAGTTTTACAGGTAACTGGAGAAAGTTGTTTGAGAATTATCTTCAGGTATGCCTTCCTAACAGGTCCTGATATTCTTCAGAAGCTAACTGATCTGGATCTACACTGTTTTCTAGTGGAGCGCTGTGGTGCAGTGGTAAAGCGTCGGACTCGAGATCGAGAGGTACCGGGTTCGATCCCCACTAACTGCAAGTGTTGTTTCCTTGAGCAAGAGACTTTATCCACATTGCTTAGTACTGGTTTCTACCCAGGAAAAAAGAGGGCCACATGGAAGATTAGTACTAGATTACTAAATGTATTACCCTCTATAAATAAAGTCGATTATTATTATTATTATTATTCTAAGACAAAGCATGTCATCTTCAGCAAGAGAAGTGTTATGTACTGATCACAATAATAGGTGACATATTGAAGTATATTTTTTTTTATTTTCCAAAGAAAATAAGTTGACATTTCATGTGAATCATCGGCTTAGCAGGCTTAAATATATTTAAGATTAGAATAAGTATTTTCCATAAGCATACCTTAGCAAATGGTAGATTAACCCTTAAAGTACTAAGCAAAATGTGTAGCAGACGACATTCAAAAAACATTTTTTTTTATTTTTGCCAATCAGATGATTCATATGAAATATCAATACAGCCAACTCTTGTTGTCTCGACTTCATATATCTCGAATACAGCTTATCTCAAAGTGAAAATCTGGTCCCTGTTCAAACAGCGGGTAACAAAATATGGTGAAAAAGAGGAGAAATTGCTCAATTTCTGCTCTTTTCCACAATATTTTCAATATATCTAATTTCAGGAGTCAGTTTAAATATTCATTTGTTAAATGTGGTTGTTTGATTTATTTTTTTCCTCAGTTCTGCAAATCTGATATGCCGCAGTATGGATATCTTGAAGTATTTCAAAGAGCCCCTTAGACTTCCCCATAACGAGAGTCGACTCTTACTCTCTAAAAAATATAAAAAAAAATAAAAGTTATGTCTGCTTCAGTTGTGATCGGCACATTAAGGGTTATGAAGGGCAAGATACAATTTAATTGAGAATGTAATAACACACACACACACTCACACACACACACACACACACACACACACACACACATTTGATAGCTTATTTACAGCTAAAAATTTTGTAGGTAGGTTTTGTCTTTAACACTCTTCATCCTGTGTAAAAATTTCAGCACACAAAATTTTGAAATATTTGGTTATTATCGCACCTGCTTGTAGCAGGGTGCGATATAGGCGTCCGATTTTCTGTCCGTCCGTCCGTCCGTCCGTCTGTCAACATTTATGTCGACATTCGACATTTATGTCAAAGTTAGTATTCTAATCAACTACAAGACTAAACAACCATCAAACTTTGCATGAAACATCTCCCTGACCTCCTGACTTTGCGACATAGGCGTCCGCTTTTCCGTATGTCTGTCCATTCGTCCGTCCGTCTGTCAACATTTATGTTGACGTTCGACATTTATGTCAAAGTTAGTATTCTAATCAACTACAAGACTAAACAACCATCAAACCTTGCATGAAACATCTCCCTGACCTCCCGACTTTGTGACGTAGGTGCCCACTTTTCCATTCGTCTGTCTGTTCGTCCGTCCGTCTGTCTGTTAACAGTTCTGTTATGTCGAAGTTCGACATTTATGTCAAAGTTAGTATTCTAATCAACTACAAGACTAAACAACCATCAAACCTTGTATGAAACATCTCCCTGACCTCCCGACTTTGCGACATAGGTGTCCGCTTTTCCATTCGTCTGTCCGTCTGTCTGTTAACAGTTCTATTATGTCGAAGTTTGACATTTACGTCAAAGTTAGTAGTCTTATCAACTACAATTCTACAACAACCATGATACCTTGCATGACACATCTCCCTGACCTCCTGACTTGGCAGGTATGTTGACCCAGTGACCTTGACCTATATTTTGTGCTCCATTGGCTTTGACACAATTTATGTTGACGTTCCAGATCTTCTCAACTATAAGGTGTACAACTACCAAACCTTGCATAGTGCTTCTCCTAGATGTACTGACTTGGCAGGTACCTTGACCCGGTGACCTTGACCTATATTTTGCGCTCCAGTGACTTTGACATATTTTGTGTCGACGTTCGATATCTCCTCAACTATACGGCCTACAACCATCAAACCTTGCAAAGTGCTTCTTCTCAATGAACTGACTTGGCAGATACCTTGACCTGGTGACCTTGACCTATATTTGGCTGCAGTGACTTTGACATAATTTACGTCAATGTTCTAGATCTCCTCAAGTGTAAGACCTCTAGCCACCAAACCTTGCATAGTGCTTCTCCTAGATGTACTGACTCCGCAGGTATCTTGACCCGGTGACCTTGACCTATATTTTGCGCTCCAGTGCCTTTTACACATTTTATGTCAACGTTCAATATCTCCTCAACTATAAGGCCTACAACCATCAAACCTTGCATAGTGCTTCTCCTCAATGTATGAACTCTGCAGGTACCTTGACTGGGTGACCTTGACCCATATTTCGCACTCCATTGACTTTTACACCTTTTACGTCACCCTTCCTTATGTCCTCAACTGTAAGGCCTTCAACCACCAAACCTTATATAGCACTTCTTCTCGATGTACTGACTCGGCAGGTACCTTGACCTGGTGACCTTGACGTATATTGTGCACTCCAGTGACTTTGACTCATTTTATGTTGATGTTCGGTATCTCCTCAAATATAAGACCTACAACCACCAAACCTTGCATAGTGCTTCACCTCATTGCACTGGCTTGGCAGGTACATTGACCCAGTGACCTTGACTTATATTCGACACATTTTACGTTGATGTTTGATAACTCCTCAACTATAAGGCCTACAACCACTATACCTTGCATTGTGCTTCTCCTTGATGTACTGAATTAGCAGGTATCTTGACCCGTGACCTTGACCTATATTTCATGCTCCAGTGACTTTTACACATTTTACGTCAACGCTCCATTATCATTGGGCTGTATGATACGAAAAGTCAGTGCTGAAGATATAGCCATTAGAGGGGATGGGACTGGCCTGGAATATATGTGCCCCACTAGGCACTTTGTCTACATTTTTTTCAACCCAGTTTTCCAAGTAAGCACTGCTAAGAATGAAATAAACTTATTTAATAACCACGTTCTGATTGTGGCTCCTGTGACTTTTGCCCCAGCAGGTGCGATGACGCCTTCCGCGGAATTCTTGTTTTACCTGAAAATAGGCATTGACATTTCTTGCTTTGTGCATCAAATCAAACACACATTCCTTGCAGTCTGATCAGGTCCTCCACTCTACCCTTTCAGTTACTTAATACATGTACATAGAATGCGCTGTTGAATGGCAAAGACTGGATAGACTTGTGGGCCTATTATGTTATTACATGATTTACTACTTTTCATTTGTTTCATATGATGATCTATATTTACCCAGGCTGGTACAGAGGTTGGATGTGTTATTGTGTATGATACTACAGATGAACAGTTGATGTACTCAACTAGATTTGATAGCCAAGAAAGTAAGTTCAAGATGTGTTATGCACCCTTACTATAAAGGTTTTTGTTGCACCTGCTTGTAGCAGGGTGTGACATAGGAGTTCGAATTCCTGTCCATATTTGTCCCATAGTCTGTCCATCTGTCTGTCAACAATTTATGTCAAGTCTAGCATTTAAGTAGATTTCTCTGTAGCAATAATAGCTGCAAGTGTCCTTGTGCCCTTGACCTAGATTTTGCACTTGAGTAACTTTGTCCTGATTTTACGTCGTCTAGCATTAAAGTGTGTTTCTTCGAAGCGGTGATAGATGCGAGTGTCAAACCTTGCGTAGTCGTCCTTGACATGCTCTTCAAGCACTCACTATGACCCAGTGCCTGTGACCTAGATATTCTGCTCGAGTGACCTTGTCATGGTTTAACATCGAGTCTAGCATAAAAATGTGTTTCTCTGTAGCGGTGATAGCTGCGATGGTCAAACCTTGCATAGTAATTGCCCTTTACTTCATCTTCAAGCACACATTTGACCCAGTGTCTTTGACCTTGATTTTAGATGCCTGAAGTGGAAAATTTTCAAGAAAATAAGAGAACATATTAAGCCCACCCATGGGATTTTCAACACAAAATTAGAGGTGAGGAATTAGATACAAAAAAAATTCAAAATTGTCTGATTCCTTGGGGTGGGGGTGGCAAGGGTATTCCTGATGCCATATCTGGAGCAATGTGTATGTTGTTTATTTCAGGTAGAATAATATCTATATCATGGCACCCCTCAGAAGATGTGATAGTGACAGGAGGTATTGATAATATCAGGCTCTGGAGTGTGAAGTCGGGAAGGGCCATTCAACGATTAACATTAGGTCGGCAGAAGAACAAAGAAACAGTAGTATGGTGTGTGGCTATACTCAGGTATGTGAACTATTCATGGCTTCCAACGAAATGCTTGTCTGGTCCAGAAAACGTTGCTACTTCAGCTGTTTTCAGTTCTGTATGTGTATTTATTGCTCAAAAGAATCATTCCTTCAAGAATTTATTTGCCTCTGTGTGATAGAATGAAACAGATATGTTATTTTATTTTTTAATTTAAAAAACATATGTTGTAGGTTCTGACCATCCTACTGCAGTCTTGTTTTTTTTTTTGTTGTTGTTGTTTTTGGTGTGTGTGTGTGTGAGGGTGGGAGGTGTGTGGGGGTGGAGGGTGGGGAGGGGATTTTTGTTGTTTTGTGTATTTTGTTTGTGTGGGGAAAATTATCCGCTTGTCCTCTTTTGAGTAAAAGATAAAACCAGTTTTTACATGTCTTTTTGGAACAAAAATATTTACAGTTTATTGGCTAAAGCTTTTTGTCACTTGCATTTTATTATTCGTTGCACCCCACACCCCCCCCCCCCCCACACCCCCCCACCCCCACCCCCCCACTCCCCTACCCCTAGACAGGGTTCGCGTTACCGATTGCCATTGTCGCCATTTGCACAGAAAAATAAAATTTGGCACAAAAAATCAGAAATTGGCGAAAACAAGTGGCGAAAAAAATAACACCTGAATTACCCGCTGCTGAGTCATATAATTGTCGCGCATGTCTATCGCACCTTCCTTGATTGTATAATTCGCCAATTAACAACTCAGTTATCGATCAGAAAACGGTAGCTGATCAAATTAACCTGAATTTGATGAAAGCGATATAAGGTCAGGTGCCGTGATGCGCAGTTTGACAGTAGCACCACCCACTTTACGCCTTTCGTCCTAAATATTCATGACGCTCTGCCGAAACTACCAATCAGGAATGAATGTCAGTCGCATCGCCTACGTCACGGAAATTTACCCAGAATGTAATTACGTGGAACCCTATGTCAAACACAAAGATGGAAAACAAAATGATTACACGAGAAATAATTATTGTCATTAATCTTTTCGGCTTATTAAAGCGGTAAGTACACTTTGACAGTGCCGACTTTAATTAAGCATGTTTCGGTTCCTTCTTATGAGCCTTAATTTTATTTGGTGATCAACGAACGTCGTCCCGAAAAAAAAAAAACACAAAAAAACACGAATAATGCCTCGGAGGCGGACACATTAGTATCCGATGGTCCGGATCGCGCATTCGATCCCCACAGATTGTAGCAATTTATTATGAAACACATAAATTTGCTACGGTCATTCACTCCTTCCACTGCTTCAAGACTGGCAGTTACAAGTTTCTTGCGGAAGGGTGTTCATTGTACTGGTTAACCGCTTATTGTATAAGCATGCCCCCTCTTTTTTATTGGCGCGATTCATAAAAAAAATGCTGTTCCCCATTCCATTTCGCATAGACCAGACTCGTAAAGCAATTGCAGTAAACTCCCTTTTAAGTCAGTTGCAGTTAGCTCCGTTAAAACAGTAAAACCAGCTGTGTTAGAAACTTACCCCGCATTTATCAGGGTACAAATGAATATTGTTACGTTATTCTCTTACAGTATAATACATTAATAACATTATATTTATTGGCTTATACAGCACTTTTCAGAACTTTCGTTTCCATGTAAAGTGTTCCATTTTTGTGTCCAACATTCGATATGCAGAACAAAGACTTATTATTAATTCATGACATTGTAATTAATTAATTACAGCAGAAGTTTTAAAAATCAGTGCGAGAATTAATTTCAAGTCCCCCACACATTTCACATTATACTGACTCCTGAATCTATTGCTGCAATTAAAGGAATCAGTAAACGAACAACATTTTTTCTGACAAGATAATTCTTTGGCGAAAAATGGCCAAAATTTAGCTCAAAATCTGGCTCAAAGTTAAAGAAAATGGCACAAAAAAAAATCAAATTGGCAAAAATGGTGGAGAAAGAAAAAGAAATCCTAGTGCGAACCCTGCCAAGACCCACAGTATTTTAAAACTTTCCAGTAACCCTTTGATAATAATATAAAATAAAACTTGACCTGATGGACTGACTTTTTTGCAGAAATTAATATGGTAATATGGCAAACAAACATTTTGAAGCAAGTACATATTATTTTTCTGGATTAAAGCTATATAATGTTTTTCAAACATACGTTTTCACAGAGAAATAATAAAAAAAAAAAGCACAAAAGGCTATTAAATGGTTTTTAGTCAAAAAGGCATCTTTTATAGAGTGTTCATTCTTAGAGGTGGAAATCTCTCAGAGCTTTTACATTATTTTCAGCACATTTTTTTGACAAAATGTAAAGACCCATTGGTTGTTGATTTAACATGAATAGACATCAGCGATATTTAATACAGTTCAATCACAATAGCTAGAACACCTATGGCTCATTTACCATGGCAAATTCAAACTCATTTTGATTCCCCACGAAATTCTTCCAATTGCTCAAGAAAACAAATATTGAGGGGAATTTTCTTATTTTATCACAAAATTGTATGTTGTTTATACTCATTAGAATTGCATCATCAAGGCAGTTCCAATGAGTACATTCAACATACTATTATTGTGTAGAAGAGCAAAAAGCTTTCCCTAAATTATCGCCACTTGCTTCCTGACCTGGCTCCATGATTAACCCTTAGTGTCTCAAACTACCCATATTGAACAATTTCCATCATCCCGGAGATGTTCGAGCCATTGTGGTTGGACTGTATTAAGCTATATATGACTATGCCGGGACCCATAGCGCAGTCGGTAGCACACCTAACGGCAGATTCAGGGGGCGCAACTTTGAATCCTAGCTCGGCCACATAACTTTCAAGGAGATAGAGTATGAAATCATTTCTATAGTGATTCTTCCTCTTTAGCTGATTCAAAAACCATTTGTCAATTACTGGCAAAAGTATGTGCACAAGTACTACTCTAAACCTGTTCAGGAAAAGTGTGAGTAGGCTAACTGAATGGCTCAACATGACCTTAACAGTGTTGACTGAGCTGTAAAACTCCAACACAACAAAAGATGTGTGGATATACCTCTCAGAGAGCATTCTGAGTTGAAAGTGTATACCTACCTTTTCAAAGGATGGCAACTGAAGCAGAATAGAATTAGATTCCCTGATAGAATCATCCCTTTTCAAAGAAGGCTACTCTTAATACGCTTAAAGGAGGTCGCGGGTTCAACCCCCGCCGAGGTCGGCAACATTCTTTCGTGGAAATTGATCATGAAATATTTTCTATTGTCATTCTCTCCCTTCCGCTGATTCAAGAAGGGCAGTTGTCAGTTTCTGGCGAAAGAATGTGCACAATACTGGTTAACCGCTTAGAGGACTAAGCCTGCCCAGTAAATGTGTGGTTAGGTAAACTGACCGCGCTCGACATGACCCTGTCGGGTTGATTGGGCCGTAAAACCTCAACACAACCAACCATACTCTTAAAGGAAATAATTTGCTCCCAGAGGGAGCAAATTTTTTCCGTTAAGAGTAGCCCTTTTTGAGAAAGGGAGACAAGTACTGCCAGAGTGGCCTATTAGAGTTGCACTCATTCATCTTAAATTATTTTTGTAGTGATATGACAATTGTGAGTGGTGATTCCACCGGTAAAACTACCTTCTGGAATGGGAAGCAGGGAACTGTGATAAAGGTGAGTTTGCTTTCAGTGAAGATAAGATCTACTCCATTTTCTCATGATCGTTATCACCATGACATATATGTCTTCTTCTTATCACTCCTTCTAGTTCCAGCAAATACATTTATCAGCCAAAACTCTTATAAAAATGGTAACAACTGGAAAGGATTACAAAGCAAATAATAACTTAATATGGGCAGGGCTGTGTTAACCCTTGTCATGATGAATAAATTAAGATGCCATGCCCATTTCTAATTTTCAGCCAATCAAATTACTTGATCCTGATTGTTGATATAAATTCACATACTTAATGGCAAACAGTGCAGATCCAGATCAGTTGGCTTCTTCAGACTGTTTACACTGTTTCCAAATGCAGAATATATCCGGGTTCAGCAGGACTGGGGTAAAAATGTGTCTTCATGCATCTGCGTAGTTCTGATCAAGGCATTCACTGTCAGCAAACAGAAATATTTGGATACTACAGAATGTATGAATGGAGAGCAAACAAAGATGATATTTAGGGCATCTGCACATTTTGCACGTGCCCAAAGTCTTTTTATTGCACCTGCTTGTAGCAGGGTGCGATAAAAACGTCCGATTTTCTGTCCGTCCGTCTGTCCGTCCGTCAGTCCGTCCGTCTGTCAACATTTATGTCGACGTTCGACATTTATGTCAAAGTTAGTATTCTAATCAACTACAAGACTAAACAACCATCAAACCTTGCATGAAACATCTCCCTGACCTCCTGACTTTGCAACATAGGCGTCCGCTTTTCCGTATGTCTGTCCATTTGTCCGTCTGTCCGTCTGTCAACATTTATGTTGAAGTTCGACATTTATGTCAAAGTTAGTATTTTAATCAACTACAAGATTAAACAACCATCAAACCTTGCATGAAACATCTCCCTGACCTCCCGACTTTGCAACACAGGTGCCCACTTTTCCATTCGTCTGTCTGTTCATCTGTCCGTCTGTCCATCTCTTAACAGTTGTGTTATGTCGAAGTTCGACATTTATGTCAAAGTTAGTATTCTAATCAACTACAAGACTAAACAACCATCAAACCTTGTATGAAGTATCTCCCTGACCTCCCGACTTTGCAACACAGGTGCCCACTTTTCCATTCGTCTGTCTGTTCATCTGTCCGTCTGTCCATCTCTTAACAGTTGTGTTATGTCGAAGTTCGACATTTATGTCAAAGTTAGTATTCTAATCAACTACAAGACTAAACAACCATCAAACCTTGTATGAAGTATCTCCCTGACCTCCTGACTTTGCGACATAGGTGCCTGCTTTTCCATTCGTCTGTCCGTTCGTCCGTCTGTCTGTCTCTTAACAGTTCTGTTATGTTGAAGTTCGACATTTACGTCAAAGTTAGTATTCTAATCAACTACAATTCTACAACAACCATCATTCCTTGCATGACACATCTCCCTGACCTCCTGACTTGGCAGATATTTTGACCCAGTGACCTTGACCTATATTTTGCGCTCCATTGACTTTGACACAATTTACGTTGACATTCCAGATCTTCTCAAATATAAGGCATACAACTACCAAACCTTGCATAGTGCTTCTTCTAGATGTACAGACTTGGCAGGTACCTTGACCCGGTGACCTTGACCTATATTTTGCGCTCCAGTGACTTTGACATATTTTGCGTCGACGTTCGATATCTCCTCAACTATAAGGCCTACAGCCATCAAACCTTGCAAATTGCTTCTCCTCAATGTACTGACTTAGCAGATACCTTGACCTGGTGACCTTGACCTATATTTTGGCTGCAGTGACTTTGACATAATTTACATCAACGTTCCAGATCTCCTCAAGTGTAAGACCTCTAGCCACCAAACCTTGCATAGTGCTTCTCCTATATGTACTGACTTGGCAGGTATCTTGACCCGGTGACCTTGACCTATATTTTGAGCTCCAGTGCCTTTTACACATTTTACGTCAACATTCAATATCTCCTCAACTATAAGGCCTACAACCATCAAACCTTGCATAGTGCTTCTCCTCAATGTACGGACTCTGCAGGTACCTTGACTGGGTGACCTTGACCTATATTTCACGCTCCATTGACTTTTACACCTTTTAGGTCACCCTTCCATATGTCCTCAACTGTAAGGCCTTCAACCACCAAGCACTTCTCGATGTACTGACTCGCCAGGTACCTTGACCTGGTGACCTTGACCTATATTGTGCACTCCAGTGCCTTTGACACATTTTATATTGATGTTCAGTATCTCCTCAAATATAAGACCTACAACCACTAAACCTTGCATAGTGCTTCACCTCATTGCCCTGGCTTGGCAGGTACCTTAACCCAGTGACCTTGACCTATATTTGACAAATTTTACGTTGATGTTTGATAACTCCTCAACTATAAGGCCTACAACCACCATACCTTGCATTGTGCTTCTCCTTGATGTACTGAATTAGCAGGTACCTTGACCCGTGACCTTGACCTATATTTCATGCTCCAGTGACTTTTACACATTTTACGTCAACGTTCCATTATCATTGGGCTGTATGATATGAAAAGTCAGTGCTGAAGATATAGCCATTAGAGGGAATGGGACTGGCCTGGAATATATGTGCCCCACTAGGCACTTTGTCTACATTTTTTTCAACCCAGTTTTCCAAGTAAGCACTGCTAAGAATGAAATAAACTTATTTAATAACCACATTCTGATTGAGGCTCCTGTGACTTTTGCGCCAGCAGGTGTGATGATGCCTTCCGCGGAATTCTTGTTTCACTTGACATGGCCAATGTATTATGTAAAGTTGTGATTCTTATTCATTTGTACTTGTACTAAGCTGAGCTTCACAGGGAAGTCTTAGTTTATATGTGCCATGTTATATGAAGAGGTGTCCTCAGGAAATAGCCTGGATTAAAAATGGCCAGTATGAAGTAACGGTTATACAAATTGATACTAACCTGTACATAAACATTATTACTGTAGTAACTTGATCTGGCAAGTGAATCAGCTGATATCATCAGATCACACAAGACGCGAAGGGTCAAGTGTGATCGGATGATATCAGCTCATGCATGAGACGTGATACAGTATACCAGATCAAGTTACTACAGTAATGATGTTTTTATGCCCCCAACTTCGAAGAAGTTGGAGAGGCATATTGCTTCTGGGACATTTGTGCGTGCATGCGTCCGTCCGTCCATCCGTGTGTCCGTCTGTTACACTTTTTGGTGCATAGCATAACTTCTGAACCATGCATGCTAGGGTTTTGAAATTTCATATATGGATTCTTCATGAAAAAATAGCTGACCCGTATTTTTTTTCCCATCAGGATTATGCCCCTTTCCTGAGTTATGGCCCTTTGAAAAAATATAGATGAAATCTTGTCAGCAAAATATCTCTAAAGCTATTGAAGCTAGAGTCTTGAAACCTGGTGAATAGATTGGTATTGACAAGTAGATGAGCTGATTAACTTTTGAATAAATTCTGAAAATTACTTCATGAGTTATGGCCCTTTATAACTTTGGGCATTTTTACAATTGCACACATTTTGATGCATAGCATAAGTTTTGGACTGTGCATGGTAGGGTTTTGAAATTTCATATATGGATTCCTCATGAAAAAATAGCTGATACATATTTTTTTCTTATCAGGATTATGCCCCTTTCCTGAGTTATGGCCCTTTGAAAAAATATGGATGAATTCTTGTTAGCAAAATATCTCAAAAGCTATTGAAGCTGGAGCCTTGAAACCTGGTGAATAGATTGGTATTGATGAGTAGATGACCTGATTAACTTTTGAATAAATTCTGAAAATTACTTCATGAGTTATGGCCCTTTATAACTTTGAGCATTTTTACGTTGCAC
The DNA here is from genome assembly GCA_964016985.1 of Anodontia alba. Lineage (NCBI taxonomy): Eukaryota > Metazoa > Mollusca > Bivalvia > Lucinida > Lucinidae > Anodontia > Anodontia alba. Next base: position 105,118,838 of record OZ024827.1, on the reverse strand, counting down.
ACTTTTTGATGCATAGCATAAGTTTTTGAACTGTGCATGCTAGGGTTTTGAAATTTCATAAATGGAAATCTCATGAAAAAATAGCTGACACATATTTTTTTTTTCTTATCAGGATTATGCCCCTTTCCTGAGTTATGGCCCTTTGAAAAAATATGGATAAATTCTTGTCAGCAAAATATCTCAAAAGCTATTGAAGCTGGAGCCTTGAAACCTGGTGAATAGATTGGTATTGATGAGTAGATGACCTGATTAACTTTTGAATAAATTCTGAAAAGTACTTCATGAGTTATGGCCCTTTATAATTTTGGACATTTTTACGTTGCACACTTTTTGATGCATTGCATAAGTTTTGAACTCTGCGTGCTAGGGTTTTGAAATTTCATTTATGGATTCCTCATGAAAAAATAGCTGACACATATTTTTTTTCTTATCAGGATTATGCCCGTTTCCTGAGTTATGGCCCTTTGAAAAAATATAGATGAAATCTTGTCAGCAAGCTATCTCAAAAATTATTGAAGCTAGAGTCTTGAAATTTGAGGAATAGGTTGGTAGTGATGAGCAGATGACCTGATTAACTTTTGAATAAATTCTGAAAAGTACTTCTTGAGTTATGGCCCCTTGTCATTTTGGGCATTTTTACATTGCTCACGTTTTGATGCATTGCATAAGTTTTGAACTGTGCATGCTAGGGTTTTGAAATTTCATATTTAGTTTTCTCATGAAAAAATAGCTGACACATATTTTTTTTTTTTTTTTTTTTTTCTTATTAGGATTATGCCCCTTACCTGAGTTACATTCCTTTGAAAAAAATATGGATGAAGTCTTGTCAGCAAAATATCTCAAAAACTATTGAGGCTAGAGCCTTGAAATTTAAGGAATAAATTAGTAGTGATGAGTAGATGACCTGATTAACTTCTGAAAAGTACTTCTTGGTTTATGGCCCTTTGTCATTTTGGGCATTTTTACATTGCACACTTTTTGATGCTTAGCACAGGTTTTGAACTGTGCATGCTATGGTTTTGAAATTTCATGTATGGAATCCTCATAAAAAAATAGCTGACACATATTTTTCACCAGTCAGGATTATACCCTTTTCCTGAGTTGTGGCCCTTTGAAGAAATATGGATGGAATCTTGCTCAAAAACTTTTGAAGCTAGAGCCTTGAAATTTAAGGACTAGATTGGTAGTGATGAGTAGATGACCTGATTCTGAAAAGTACTTCTTGAGTTATGGCCCGTCGTCATTTTGGGCATTTTTACATTGCACACTTTTTGTTGCATAGCTTAAGTTTTGTACTGTGCATGCTAGTTTGAAATTTCATATATGGATTCCTCATGAAAAAGTAGGTGACCCATATTTTTATTATCTCCCATTTTAGAGTTATTTCCCTTTTAATAAAATAACATTGAAATCTCGTATATTTGTACTGTTGTTACCGTCATGGGCAAGCAGTGTTGGAGTCAATCAGTGTTAGAGTCAGGCAGTTGGGGGCATAGTATTTTACAAACACCAGCTCTAGTTATTATATACATTATCTCATTTTTGCACATATTTTTACTCATATTACGCTGTAATGTGTGAACTACTGCCGTAATGATTTGAATATTGACGTCATTAGTGGGCCATGTCATAGTTTTGATTCCATTGCATAAAATGACATTTGGTAACTTCACTGCAAAACTCTGTGAACTGGCATAAGCTAGGATAGTGATACGGAATCAGAAAATACTACAAGTGTGATATAGGAAATTGTATTTTTGTGTCAGAAAGTTGCTAGTAGGCAGTGGTATTTTTCATAGATATATAATTAGTAGCAGTAATTCCTGTTATTATATTTTCAGAGCATACATAGTCATAAGGCTGATGTGTACTGTCTTACTGTTAACAAGGTAAATAATTTAAATCCCTAACCTGCAGGCTCAAATCCCCACTCCTGCCAGGAAATTTTCAGGCCATTTGAATGAGCATACCTACTTATCCCTGAATTAAGTGTAAATTGGAAAGGATGACAGCCAGCCTCAGGGGCTCATTCAGATGGGTGTCTGGTGATCGATCCCTGCTGGGTTCAGCAACATTCTTTCATGGAGATTGATCATGAAATATTTTCTACGGTCATTCTCTCCCTTCCACTGATTCAAGAAGGGCAGTTGTCAGTTTCTGGAGAAAGAAAGTGCACGAGTACTAGTTAACCACTTTGAGGACTAAGCCTGCCCAGAAAAAAGTATGATAATGTAAACTGACCGTGCTGGACAGGTCCATAAAACTTCAACACAAACAAACAAAGGATGACATTTACAAATGAACAGCAACCTGTACATGTATGGAAGCAAAGCTGTTCAAATGTATGCAACCATACTCAAAGCCCATTGTGTATGGTTGCATATATACTATAACTGAATATTGTTGAAAGGGTTACATAAACACCACTATTATCTTTAGCCTACTGGATTTAGGGTAAACTATAACTGAAAGATTTTGTGGCTAGTTTGCAACTGCAGGCAACTTCTGCAGAGGGGAAGTTGCTGTCCTGGGCCCAGTTGTTCAAAGCTAACGACGTCGTTAGTTAACGATTTGTTAAAATTTACATCGAGTGATATGCAAATATGCTGAAATTTTTTGCTGAAAAAATGTGAGTAGCTTTTGCAGTGCAAAAGCTACTCACATTTTTTCAGCAAAAAATATTAGAATATTGTATATTGAATCTGCTAAAACAGTTAACGAAATGACCCTTAACCAGCTCGTTAATCTAACAACGCTTTGAACAACTGGGCCCAGCTGGTATTTGACACCTTTTTAAAAAATGGAGGCTACTCTTAAAAAAAAAAAAAGAATTTGCTGTCTCTGAGAACAAAGTCTTTCCTTTAGGAGGAGCTCCATTTTAAAAAGGTGTCAAATACCAGGGAGACAACTTCAAGATTTGTCCCCAATGAGAAGAGAGACATATCCATTTTGGAGTTATTTCCCTTGTAGGCATATTATTTCCCCTTAAATATAAGTAAACAACATAAAAACTCATGCTTCTTAATTTTTCATGAAGAAACCAAGCAGGAGCTCTCTGCTTTGATCCCCACCACTATTCTTTCATGGAGATAGATTATGGAATATTTTCTACGGTCACTCTCTCCCTTCTGCTGATTCAAGAAGGGCAAAAGATTGTGCACAAGTATTGGTTAACCGCTTAGAGGATTAAGCTTGCACAGGAAAGTAAACTGACTAGCTTGACATGACTTTAATATTGTTGACTGGGCCATTAAACTCCAACTAAACAAACCAAGCAGTTTAACCTTTATCTTATTGCAAACTCCAACTAAACAAACCAAGCAGTTTAACCTTTATCTTATTGCAAGCAAAATGGGTGACATTTTTCTTACCTGCCACAAAAATAAGACAACATTTCTTTCTTACAGACAGAGACAACAGTTGTCTCAGCTGGGGTTGATCCAAATGTGGTCCAGTTCAACTTTATTCCTCCCCGACAGAACAGCGACTGGAAAGACTGGATTGGTTCACCACTACATCGGCAACATACACATGATGTCAGAGCAATACAGATGGTCAACAGTGGAGTGGTGTCAGGAGGTAATTAAAGGGAACAGATACAGGGCCAAAGGAAATAACTGCCAATGCCAAGGGAAATAACATTGCCATAAATATAATTGCCTTCCTTCTCATTTAGGGCTACTCTTTAAGGAAACAATTTGCTCCCAGAGGGAGCAATTTCTTTCCTTTAAGAGTAGCCCCCCCCCCCACCCCCCCCCCTCCCCAACCCCTTTTGAAAGGTTTCAAATACTAGAAAGGCAACTTACCGCAGACAAAACTTGTCTCCCTTTGCAAAATGGTAGCAGAATCTTTCAGATGCACCCATTCTTCTTTATTTTATGTGGTTAGAGAACTGTCCTGTATCCGATGCTGGATGGAATTAAATCCAGTACACTAGAGGTTATGGAAAATACTTCTCTTCTTGCCACGTGCTGCTATCCAAGCAGGGGACATTGGAAAAAGTTACCATTCTGTCCATGGTTCAGTGCTTCTGTAAATTCCAAGCGTCTGTTGTTCCATGTTTCCCAGATACTGTGATTCCATCACACTTTGTACCCTGACTATAACTCTTTTAACCTATGGAATATTTTCATGAAACCTCACACATACAAACTAAACTAGACAACCATGAGTCATGATCAAGAAAGATAATTCTTGTGTTCTTGTTTTTTTAGTTATCTGCCCTTGCAATATTTTTTATTCAGTATACCCAGTAATTTAATCATAATTGATTGAAGTTTCTATGATAAGTATACTATGTATTGAGTTCACATTTTCAATAAAATACAGTACTAAAAGAATGCACTACATTTTGTTGAAACCCATTTCCTCAAAAGACTATTTCATCTAACAGACATTTCGTCTAAAAGACACTTCCTCGAGTACGTTAATTGGTCTAAAAATTTACCCTGACATTATACCTATTAGATTCTTAGACAAATCGTTGCACTTTGTTGTTGTTATTTTTTTTTTCAGTTATTGACTCGCCTGTATGAAAGTACAGGAAGAGCTATTGCACTACCGTCGGCATCGGTGTCAGCGTTGGCATTGGCGGCAGCATTAACAAAAATATTAAAGTTTTACATCAAAGTTTATAAGATCTCATATTTTCTAAATCCTTTGATGGATTTAGTTTATATTTGGTATAATTATAGATGTTGGTCCAAAATTTTATTGAGCCCTATCAACACCCCTGTTCGTGACCTCTATGTTAAGGTCACAGAAATTTTATGTTAAAGTTTTGCGTCAAAGTTTTTAAGTGCTCTTAATTTCTAAATCCTAGCAGGGATTTATTGTATATTTGGTATGATAATAGATATTGGTCCAAAATTTTATTTGGCACTAGCCCCATCTCTTCTTATGACCTAAAGGTCAAGGTCACGGACTTAAGAAATTTATTTTAAAGTTTTGTGTTAAAGATTTTAAGGTCTCTTAATTTCTATATCCTTGTATGGATTTACTTTATATTTGGCATGATTATAGATATTGATCCAAAATTTATTTGGCACTATCCCTACTCCTGCTTATGACCTGGAGGTCAAGGTCACGGACTTAGAAATTTATGTTAAAGTTTTGCGTCAAAGTTTTGAAGATCTCTTAATTTCTAAATCCTTGCATGGAGTTACTTTATATTTGGCATGATTATAGATATTGATCCAAAATTTTATTCAGCACCATTCCCCACCCCTGCTTATGACCTAGAGTTCAAGGTCACAGACATAGAAATTTATGTTAAAGTATTGCGTCAAAGTTTTAAGATCTCTTAATTTCTAAATCCTTGCATGAAGTTACTTTATATTTGACATAATTATAGATATTGATCCAAAATTTTATTCGACACCATTCCCACCCCTGCTTATGACCTAGAGGTCACGGTCACAGACTTAGAAAACACACACACATCACTAACTATGATCAGGATTTTAAGGTCATAATTTTTTATTTGATTGATAAGCACAAGTTCAGGCAAGCTATCCTGTCTAGCGACAGGTCTTTTTTTTGCTTCCTAATCGCCTCAATTTTCATAATATTTAGACGTATTGTCTACTGACTGAAGGTTTTCATACAAACCTTCGGGTTGTCCAGAGCTGTGGCGAATGCGACAACATAGAGTACCTGCATGGGATAGTATATAATTTGTGCTATTGAGAATCAAATTAGTGAATTTGGTGTAAAAGTGTGAATAAAAATTAAGAGTTTATACATCAGTTGTCTGTTCCTGCCAAAAAAAAAAAAAGACAAAAAAAAAAAAAAAAATGATAAAAATTTTAGATGAAAAATTTTTAGACCAATTTTTTTGGATGATTTTAGACACTTTTAGATGAAATTTAGACTAAATGTCATATTAGGCAAAATGTCCTTTAGACGAATTGGCCATTAGATGAAATGTCTTTTAGACGAAATTGTTTTAGACGAAATGTCATGGATCCATACTAAAATGGACATGTTTGGTGCAGCTAGTAATTTTTCACCGCATTATGCTCTCTTATTGATTTTATCATAAAAAAATCAGAACAACTGTTATGCTCATAGCTGTGTGCATATCACCATGTTGATACTTAAGTTGTTGTCCTATAGAAAAATTTGGCAGTTAATCATAGTGAAAGAAGTTAATGCTTAAAGTGATTGCCTTAACACCAGCAGATGACACTTTGAATTTTTTTTTCTAAGAATATAAGAATAGGACTAGACATTTCATGTGAATCATTTCCTGTGGAATGTCAAATCTTTTTTTTTTTTTACAGAAAGAGGTTTAAAAAAACAACAACACAATTTTGTTATCTAGTCATGTCATGATGAGTGTTCTAAGGGTTGAAATGTCTGCTGATATTTACATTCTCACAGCTTCTGTTTCTATTTTTATCTGAAAATGACCAGTAAAATCAATACACCTTTAAAGAAGTAGTTGCCTTTCTTCTCATAGATGGCTACTCTGAAAGTAATGAATTTGCTCCCTGTAGGAGCATCTTCTTCCCTTTTAGAATAGCCCCCATTTTATGAAATACCAGGTAGGTAATTTCTTGTTAGCAAAAGTTGTCCCCCTTTGCAAAATAGTGACAAATTCTTTCAGATTTATCCATTTACCTTAAGTAACATTTAAGGGAACCTTTTGTTGGGTTTGATGTGTTTTTGTCTTGTTTTGAAAATTAGCATGTTATGTATTTTACAGGAGTAGACACAAACCTGGTGTTTGCCAACTTCAAGACACACAGAAGTGTGAGGATTGTCAAGAAAATTGCACCAATACCTCAGGTGAGCACTTGTAAGCTTGCAGAATAAACTGATTCCTCCACAGAGCATACTGAACTGCACTCCCATGAATAATGGTTGATTTTTACTTTAAAAGAAAAACATTATAAATTTACATTTAAAATATACAGGTAAAAGTCAGTGCAATGTATGCAGGCTTTCAAGCGAGCCCTACTTTTCCCTACTTTTTTTGTGCCCCTATTTTTTTCTGAAAATGCTCTACTATCCCTACTTTTTTGTCCAAAAATGTTTGAAGTGACCAAAAATTATTTATATTGTTCTTAGTGCAGATCCTGTCGGCGCCGGCGGCGTAGCCGCTTGTCTGCACTCTATCCCCTTATTGAATGGACAGATTTTGGCCAAACTTACACAAATATATCATTGAGAGGGGAAAAATGCTGATTAGATTTTGGTGACCTTGACCCCATTTTCAAGGTCACAGGAGGGCTTAGATTATTGGAAAATGGTGCGTAGCCTCTTGTCTGCACTCTATCTCCTTATTGATTGGACAGATTTTAGCCAAACATACACAAATATATCATTGGGGGGGGGGGAAAAATTCTGATTAGATTTTGGTGACCTTGACCCCATTTTCAAGGTCACAGGAGGGTTTAGATTGTTGGAAAATGGCTTGTCCACATCCTATCTCTTGAAGAAATGGATAGATTTTAACCAACTTGCACATCTATATTGCTGGGACATGTAAAAGAGCTGATTAGATTTTGGTGACCTTGACCCCATTTTCAAGGTCACAGGTGGGCTAAGATTGTTGGAAAATGGGGCGTAGCCTCTTGTCCGCACTCTATCATCTTATTGAATGGACATATTTTATCCAAACTTACACAAATATATCATTGGGAGGGGAAAAATGCTGATTAGATTTTGGTTACCTTGACCCCACTTTCAAGGTCACAGGAGGGCTTAGATTGGTGGAAAATGGCTTGTCCGCATCCTATCATTGAAGGAATGAATAGATTTTAACCAAACTTGCACATTTATATGGCTGGGACATGTAAAAGAACTGATTAGATTTTGGTGACCTTGACCCTATTTTCAAGGTCACAGGAGGGCTTAGATTGTTGGAAAATGCTTGTCCGCACCCTATCTCTTGTAGGAATGAATAGATTTTGATCAAACTTGCACATCTACAATGCAGGGACATGTAAAAGAACTGATTAGATTTTGGTGACCTTGACCCCATTTTCAAGGTCACAGAAGGGCTTAGATTTGTTTGAAAATGGTTTGTATGCACCCTATCTCCTGAATGAATAAATGGATTTGACCAAACTTGTACAGCTATATTGTTGAGACATGGAAAAGAACTGCTTAGATTTTGGTGACCTTGACTCCATTTTCAAGGTCACAGTAAGGCTTAAATTTTTGGAAAATTGCTTGTCTGCAACCTATCTCCTAAATGAATGAATGGATTTTGACCAAACTTCTACATCTTAATTGTTGAGACATGGAAAAGAACTGATTATATTTTGATGACCTTGACCCCATTTTTAAGGTCACACTGAGGCTTAGATTGGTGAAAAATGGCTTGTCTGCACCTTGTCTCCTGGAGGAATGAGTAGGTTTCGACCAGACTTGCACAGCTATATTTGTGGGACATGCATCGGAACTGATTATATTTTGGTGACCTTCACCCCATTTTCAAGGTCAGACTAGGGCTTAGATTGTTGGTAAATAGCTTGTCTGCACCCTATCTCCTAAAGGAATGGATTGATTTTGACCTAACTTGTACATCTATATTGTTGTGACATGGAAAAGAACTGATTAGATTTGGGTGACCTTGACCCCATTTTCAAGGTCATACTAGGGCTTAGATTGTTTGAAAATGGTTTGTCTGCACTGTATCTCTTGAAGGAATTGATGGATTTTAATTAAACTTGCACAGCCAAATTCTTGTGGCATGGAAAATAACTCATTTTATTTTGGTGATCTTGACCCCATTTTCAAGGTCGCAGGAGGGCTCAGATTGTTGGATAATGGCTTGTCTGCACTCTATCTGCTGAATGAATGGATGGATTTTGACCAAACTTGCACAGCTATATTGTTGAGACAGAGACAAGAACTGATTAGATTTTTTGTGACCATGATCCCATTTTCAAGGTTACACAAGGGCTATGATTTTAGAAAATGGCTTGTCAGCACCCTGTCTCATTGAGGAATGGATGAATTTTGACCAAACTTACATATAGGTATATTGTGACCTTGAGTTTATTATAGATACAATCTATTTTAACAATATGTCTGTTCAAACTGGTGAGGGGACATAAGTTTTCCTCCAAAAACACTGTTCTAGTTGTATTTATTTTTCCTTGCTCGCTTTGCTCGCTTGGAGTTTCTAAAAATCAGATAAACTGAATCTGAGCAGCCACAGTGCAAAAGTTTAAAAATTATTTTTACATCTGTTGTAACTCCTTTTTTTTGGAACATTTATTTTCGTATTTCCTTTCCATGGTAATGTAGTATTATTGTTCAGAGAAAACTGTGCTAGCTTATATCTTTTACTAAGTCTTAAAACACTCAGAACATCCCTACTTTTCATGATTGAAATTCCTACTTTTGCCCTACTTTTTCAAAATTTTGAGAGCTCTTCTTTATCCCTACTTTTTCGATGGAGGGCACTTGAAAGCCTGTGTGTATGTAACCTTACCATTTGGTTTTCACATGTACCTTTGCTTCCATTGCCAAGTTGTCTGCAAGTTCAACAGAGGCATCAGTTGAGTGACACCCAGGGCCCAGTTGTTCAAAGCATTGTTAGCTTAACAAACTTGTTAAGGGTCATTTCCTTAACTGTTTTAGCAGATTCAATATACAGTATTCTGATATTTTTTGCTGAAAAAATTTGAGTAGCTTTTGTACTGCAAAAGCTACTCACATTTTTTTAGCAAAAAATTTCAGCATATTTGCGTATCACTCGATGTAAATTTTAAAGAATCATTAACTAACGACACCGTTAGCTTTGAACAACTGGGCCCAGATGAATGTAGGAGTGTCTGTCTAGGATGTAGGCAGACATTGAAGTACCAGCTCAGCCTGTGCAATCTGATCAGGGCCTTCACTGCCTGCTTAGGAAATCATTGGGTACTGTAGAATATATCAGCATACAGCAATGATTTTGATCAGACTGTGCAGCATAGCTGAATCTTTACTGTTTGCCTATGCTTTGATATGAAATATTTCCATTCAGGTGAATGGACACACCTGGAGATTCTGCCTCCATTTGATCTAGGTCTACACTGTTAAAACTCAAGTCTGTCTCTCCGAATATTCATGGTTAATACCATACAGGATCAGTTTGATCAATGTCTGCACAAAATTTACGACATCTCATTACAAAGTAAATGGACGTTCAAATTTTAGGGTAAATATGGTTGGAAATTATGGGGAATTGATAACTCTTTCAGGGGAGGTAACTCCCTTCTGAAAAGGGCATTATATTAGCTAATTAGGAGTATATTCTTTCTTTTTCGAATAAACAGCTTTCAGAAGAATTTGGTGTGCAGGAAAGCAAACAGGAAGTCACAAAAGTTGTCTCCCTTGTCAAAATTGGCAGAAAAACTACCAAGTGGATCCAGTCTCCTTAATGCTTAGCACTCTTGGTAAAATTTTCAGCAGACGACATATTGAAATATTTTTTCTTATTTTTCCCAGAAAACAAGTTTTGACATTTCATGCAAATTGTCTCCTCTGGAGACAATTTGCATGAAAAGTCAAATCCTGTTTTCTGGGAAAAATAAGAAAAATATCACCAATTTGTCATCTGCTGAATTAGCCAAGAGTGTGGTAAAGGTTAAGTCATCTGAATATTTAGGTTATGACCAGTATCCTTCATGTGGTCTGCTAATTTTGTAGTAGCATACTAGGCCCAGTTGTTTAAAACTTAACAGATTTTAGCTAACGTGGCGTTAAAATTTCTATCTTGAAATATGGCAAATACATTGATATTCTTTGCTGCAAAAATACCAATGTATTTGCAAATACCTCAGCTACAACTGTTAACAAGTTTGTCATTTATGAGTTCATTAAGCTAACAATGGTTTGAACTATTGGGCCCTAATGGTAAATTTCACAAATGTTACACCAGGCAGGTTGGGGCTCAGTTGGATGGTGTAGTTTTCATGCAACTTTCAGCTTTGTGGCATCCTACTGATTTGGCTTGTAGGGCAAGAACCTGTTGTGCTTGCAAAAGGTGCAGGGTGTGTTGTATTCCTATTTTCTCTCTCCCATTCACTGCTTAATCCCATTTAGACTGAATAAATGAATTTAGGAAAGAAAGTCACAGGAAAAAAAGTCACAGAAAAAAAGTCACAACTTTAGGTAGGAAAAAAGGTCATGGAAGAAAAGTCACAGAATTGGTTTTCCTTATTGAGTTACTGATTTAAAAGTATGAATCAGAAGTATTGACAATGATGAACAAAGACAGCCAATGAAGATTCCCATTCTTTTAGATCCCTTAAAGCCTTCAGTACTATAATTTTGCAAACAAGACGAAGATGAGTTTTTACATTTTTATTTTGAAAGTAAAGTTTACAAGCAATTAATAGACCCTCATCAATGACAGTTTGTTTAAAATATTAGCACTGACATAATCTTTTAACTATCTGTCTATCTAGATTTTTAACGCTACCAGGCAACTGAGTCACGTAGAGGCAGCGTCGGAAAATCTGTTTTACTGGACTACTGGTTTGGCTTAAAACGGGCCTAGTTATAATTTCTAACTAGGTTACCTCACCCAGACACCGTGCATGTAAATGGTTGTCCAGTCTGTAAGTTACAGAATTTTGAATGTTGGCCTAAAGGGTTCGAGTTTAAAACATTTTATTTGACAAATGTCTTCTTTAATAGGCAGGCAGCACTTATCTTCACACCTTTGAGCCAGTTAACTAAAATACAGTCGACTCTCATTATCTCGAATTCCAAGGGTCTCTTTGAAACACTTCGAGATATCCGTACCTCGAAATATCAGAGTTGCGGAATTGAGAAAAACAATAATTCGAACAACCACATTTAACAAATGAATAAGTAATTTGCCTCCTGAAGTTACAGATATATTGAAAATATTGTGGAGCAATTTCTCCTCTTTTCAACAATATTTTGTTATCCGTTGTTAGATTTCAATGTTAAAACAGGGACCAGATTTTCACTTCGAGATAAGCAGTTATTCGAGATAAGAGAGGTCGAGATAATGAGAGTCAACTGTATATGTAATAGACATTACTCCACCATCTTTAAGTGACAGAGTGTGCTATTTTTTACACATGTAGATCAGGTACATACATCAGGAAAATTAATAATACCCCAAATTAATTGACAACAGCCTTTTTTAAGTGGAAGGTTTCTCTTTTTCTTATTTGTGACTTTTTTGTCCTGTGACTCCCCACGCTATGTATCAGGGCCCAGTTGTTCAAAGCGTCGTTAGCTTAACAAGCTCGTTAAGGGTCATTTCGTTAACTGTTTTAGCAGATCCAATATACAATATTCTCATATTTTTCAGCAAAAAAATTTCAGCATATCTGCGTATCTCTTGATGTAAATTTTAACGAATCGTTAACTAACGACATCGTTAGTTTTGAACAACTGGGCCCAGAAGTCCAGTTTCAACTTTAGGTATATCAGGCTATGTGATTTAGATATTCCTAGAGAAAAATGGCTAAACTTTTTGCAAACAGTGGAGACCCAGATCAGACACCACATTTAGTGGCATCTGATCTGGGTCTGCACTTTTTGCCAATTACCCTTTTAGGGGTCTACAGACTAAAATGGGTTAACCTAAGGATTAAGAATTTTGTATTAATTTCAGAAATCTTTGGTGAGAGTTGCAAGAACTTGTGGTGTTGTGTTACTACAATACCCAACCTACCTAGAAGTCTGGAGATTGGGACATACAGACAGAACAGGTAGGTGTATTTTCATCAAACTTGCAGGGAAAAATCATTGGGATATGCTTTTCGCTTTTTGATAGCACTCTGGTAAAAATTTCAGCAGACAACATTTTGAAATATTTTTCTTATTTTTTTCCAGAAAATACACTTTGACATTACATGCCATTTGTCTCCTTTGTAATGTCAAAGTTTATTTTCTGGGGAAAAATAAGAAAAATATCATGAATTTGTCATCTGCTGAATCTGCCCAGAGAGTGGTAAAGGTTAAGAAATGATTAGATGTTTGTGACTGACCTAATTTTCAAGGTCACATTACTCTAAAGATTGTCAAATTTTAACCAAAAAAACAGCTTGTGTACACTCTGTCTCTTGAACCGATGGATGGATTTAAGTCAAATTTGCAGAGATAATTCATTCTGATAGTGTGAAGAGCTGGAAACAGTCTGGTATTTTGATGATTCACATGAAATATCGCCTTATTTTCATCATATCATATCATAATCAGATTTTTGATTAACATGCAGGTATAGGGGCAACATCCACACCAGTGGGCCCTCTTCTAGATAGCTGGCTTGCTGCACCATGGCAGATCTCACACCTGATCTCCAGGTATGAAAAAAATATATATATGAGAATGTCTATTGCAAAAATTTTAAATTGCACTCTATGGTTTAATGGAAATAAAAGGCCATGAGCAGACTGCAAAGACGCACATGCAAATCATTGTCTTCACTGTTTCAAATATATGCTAAGGTGATTTTTATGTGACTGATTAACTTTTCAGGTGACAATGGAGACATTTTGCCACTACGCAGTAATCCAGTCAAGTTGATACAGTTGAAGACAAAAGCCTCTGAACCAATCTGTTGTTGTGATATTTCCCAAGATGCAACACTTCTGTCCTACTCAGACTGTGATACTGTCAGAATTTATAGAGTTACACTTGTAAGTACCTGAGAATTTGCTTACAAACCAACTGCACCAATCTGTTGTTGTGCTGTTTCCCAAGATGCAACACCTCTGTCATACTCAGACTGTGACACTGTCAGAATTTACTAAGTTAAACTTATAAATATTTGAGAGTAGCTGCACCATTCTGTTGAGGAGATTATCTTGAGTTATCTCATCCAAAGATGTAAGAGTTTACAGGCTCCTTGATCTTTAACCCTTTCACCGCAAGTTTCTGGTGGTCTCTTCTGTCATTGAATTTGAACAGTTTCATTGTTGAAAATAGGCATTTTAGTCTTGAAAAAAGCAGAATGGCAAACAGTGTAGAGCCTGATGAGATGGCTTGTTACAAGCTGCCTCATCTAGATCTACATTGTTTGCATAAGCATCTACATTAGTCTACGGGTTGAAAGGGTTACATGCTTTTCTCAGAAAATAGGGACTGACATTTCATTCAAATTGTGACAAATTGAATGGAGTATCAAGTCCTGTTTTCAGATAAAACTATTTAAAGAGCTGTCTGCTGATATGAACCATCTGCATTGCCGAGCAGTTAGCTCTCCTGACTTCAAATCATGAGGTCTTGGTTTGAATCAGAATTCATTTTATGAATAGATGGTGCTTCAGTGCCCAGAGCCTTTCATTATTGCCCCTTCATCATCTCAGTATGACTTAAATAATGTGAAGGAGAAGTAAAACACCCAAAATCATCAAGTATACTGATGTTTAGAGTCTGTACGGTTAAAGGTTAGGGCTAGCTGCTAGTTAGTTGAGGAATTTTCAATGAAAAAAAAAAAAATGATGCAGATGGTTCCTGATTGTTGTAAATTTTTTTACAGCTTTGAAATGTGCTTGAGTGGTCTCATGGAAAAGTGCTTAAATTTGTGTAGAGAGCCCTGGACTGCTTTAAATGTGCTTGTTAATTCCCTTATAGTTCTTGGAAAATTGATGTCTGTTTGTTTTTCCTTCTAAAATGGATGATTAACAATGAAGAACAATTTTTGATGCTTAAAGTTGTCCTTAATTTTTTTCAAAGTGCTGGTAATCCTTTGCAAAAATCATATTGGATGAGACTTGGGTACAAATTGGGTCATACTTTTTGACTGGTTTCACAAATGTAGGACTGGTCACATTGGAAATAGCCTTTTTATAGGGTAAAAATATAGAATATGTCTACCAGTCAACAAAATGTTCAGTAGCCATCACATTTCAAGAAATTTATGATAGTCCTCAGGAAATTAAATGAGTTTTCAACAGGCCTGTCTGAAAATTGGAATGAAAACTATATATTGTTTGCTTTGCCATAAATTCATGTTAAGACCATGGAAGAAGTATCCTGAAATGAAAATACAAAAAAGAACTCAAGAGAATAATAAAGAGTCTGTGTTAGGTACAAGTTTGTCCTTGCTTGGTTTATGGTCGACACTGCTTTAGCAAGCAAGGACCACATAGGGATCATTGTCTGGCATTGGCATTGGTGTTGGCATTAGCATCGGCATCAGTAATGTTAAGTCAGTGCGTTTAGCTCTGTTTCTCAAACACCAAGGCTTCTAGGCTCATGAAACTTCATACACACATCCACCATGATGCACCCTGATGCACTCTGCCCACTGCCATCAGCTGTTACTGACCTTGACCTACTTTTTACGCTTGGCTGAACAGTTTTGTCTGCTTTTAGTGCCAATGTTAAGTCTGTGCATTAAGCTCCATTTCTCGAACACCAAGGCTTCTAGGTTAATGAAACAGCATACACACATCTACCATGATGCAGCCTGCCTACTGCCATCAACCATTACTGACCTTGGTCTGCTTTCCACTCTTGGCTGAACAATGTTTAGTCTGTGCGTTTAGCTCCATTTCTCAAACACAGAGGCCTGTAGGCTAATGAAACTTCATACACACATCTGCCATGATGCACCTTGCCCACTGCCATCACTTGTTACTGACCTTGACGTACTTTTCATGCTTGACTGAACAATGTTTAGTCTGTGAGTTTAGCTCCATTTCTGGAACACTGAGGCATCTACGCTAAAGAAACTTCATACAAATATCTACCATAACACACACTGCCCACTGCCTTCAACTGTTACTGACTAGACCTACTTTCCATGCTTGGCTGAACATTTTTTAGTTCCGAGCATTGAACTAGGTTTCTTGAACACCGAGGCCTCTACACTAATGAAACTTCATACACACATCCACCATGATGCACCCTGCCCACGGCCATTGACCGTTTCTGACCTTGACTTCTTTTTCACATTTGGCTGAACAATGTTTAGTATGTGCCTTTAGCTCCATTTCTCAAACACCGAGGCCTCTATGCTAAGGAAACTTCATGCACAAGTCTACCATGACACACTGCCTACTGCCATTGACTGTTATTGACCTTGACTGGCTTTTCATGCTTCGCTAAACAATGTATAGTTAGTGGGTCTAGCTGCATTTCAGGAACACCGATGGCCTCTATGCTGATGAAACTTCATACACACATCTGCCATGACAGACTTTGCCCACTACCCTTGACTGTTACTGACCTTCGCCTTCTTTTCATGCTTGGCTGAACAATGTTTAGTTTGTGTCTTTAGCTCCGTTTCTGGAACACTGAGGCCTCTACGCTAATGAAATTTCATACACACATACTCCTTAACACCCTGCTAACAGCCATCAAGCATTACTGACTTTGACCTACTTTTCATGCTTGGCTGAACAATGTTTAGTCTGTGTGTTTAGGCGTGAAATTTGAACACTGGGGCCTCTACACTAATTTAACTTCATACAAAAATTTGACATGACGCACCCTGCCCATGGCCAGTGACCATTTCTGACCTTGACCTAATTTTCAGCATTGGCTGAAGAATGTTTAGTCTGTGCATTTAGCTCCGTTTCATGAAACATTCAGGCTTATCGACTAATGAAACTTCATTCACACCTGAACCATAGTGCACCCTGCCCAGTACTGTACACTGTTATTGTCCTTAGCATCTTTTTCACACTTGGCTGAACAATGTTGTTTAGTCTGTGCATTTAGCTCTGTCTCTTGAACAACTCCAGCAGTCACAACATGGCCATTTGGTGCATTTCTTGTCAGTTAAGACAGGGGCATTCAAGAAGGTAGGAAATGCTGTCCCTGAGTCTAAAGTTCTCCACTCCACTACTCTGCGGCCTCGGTGGCTCAGTTGGATGCGTCGTCTGACGGGAGACAAGGAGGTCACGGGTTCAACCCCCGCCGAGGTCGGCAACATTCTTTCGTGGAGATTGATCGTGAAATATTTTCTACGGTCATTCTCTCCCTTCCACTGATTCAAGAAGGGCAGTTGTCAATTTCTGGCGAAAGAATGTGCACAATACTGGTTAACCACTTAGAGGACTAAGCCTGCCGAGTAAACGTGTGGTTAGGTAAACTGACCGCGCTCGACATGACCCCATTGGGTTGACTGGGCCGTAAAACCTCAACACAAATCCACCACTCTGCACCACCAAATTTGTCTCCTAGTAGGTAAGAGTTTGTTCATGAAAAATAATGCATGTCTCTGAGTTTCGGAAGACAAGTTCTTGAAAAGTGTTTGCTTTTTGTATCAACTTGTCTTTTAACACAGCCTGCTGAGAAAAATTTCAAACTTTCGTTCCCTCATCAAACAGAGGCTCCACATGTAATTTGGTTTCAATCAGCCAAGCAGTTTTAGAGGAGAAGATAAAATACTGAACTGAGGCAACCAGGACAAAAGGCTAATAAAATGACCTTTACCTTTGTTATTTATAAACAAGATAGCTTGTGGAAGTGATGATGTCATGGCTTGAGAGATGTTGATTTATTGTGGCCATTTTGTTTGGTTCCCATGGCAAAACTTTAAAGTAGGAAATTTGTAAAGTATCAGCAGGGAAAGAAGACCATGTGAAGTACCAACAAGGAAAGAAGACCCCCCCTATGAAGCGCAAGCAGGGAATGAAGACTGTGCAGAGTTTCTCTTGTCTATTTTTAGCTCTGGCTGCCATTTTGTTCAGCTGAGTAGAACCATTTTAGCAAGTTTGGTAAAAAGGTGTAAGAGGAACATTTCTGTAAAATTATTTGGAATTAAGGCCGCTGGCCTAGAATTTTTAGCTCTGATGGCCATTTTGTTCAGCCAGGCAGAATCATTTTAGCAATTTTGTTAAAGGGTTTAAAGGAGAACATGTCAGTGAACTTATCTGGAAATCGGGCCACTGGAGGAGATGTCATTTGAAGGTTTCTTTTATTTTTAGCTGTGGCTGCCATCTTGTTCAAAGGAGTAGAACCATTTTAGCTCTCTTGGTAAAGGGGCATAAGGGTGATCACAATAGCTTACCTTGAGCACCTTGAGCTCAGGTGAGCAAAAAAAAAAAAAAAGTGGACACCCAGATGAGATAGTGCATATGCACAGGATGATCTGAATATGCACATTACACATACCATATTTTGTCTAAGTATCGGAACAGACAGGTCTGAGGAAATAGTGTAGACACTGATCAGATGCCTCATTCTGCAGCCTCTGATCAGGATCTACATTGTTTCCCACCTCCTGTCCAGCAGTTTTAACTTTTTGTATGCTTTTTTGTCATCTGTGGATTATTTTTTAATGATTTTTTTCAAAAAAGTCTTTCAGGAATACCATCAGAGTATCAAACAGTTTGGATCCAGATCAGGCACGACGTTTTGTTGGGTCCAAACTGTTTGCAAAGGTTATCAGCAGATGACAAAGTCGCCACTAGTGGGGAAAGAGTTGAGACACATCAGGAGGTAGTAAAATGGTTTTTTTTTTATATGTTAGGATAAGCGAATGTTAGCATGGAAGAAGTTAACGCTTAGCACTCTGGGTAAAATTTTCAGCAGATGACATTTTGAAGTATTTCATACAGGAGACAGTTTGCATGAAATATC
This sequence comes from Anodontia alba, assembly GCA_964016985.1. Taxonomy (NCBI): domain Eukaryota; kingdom Metazoa; phylum Mollusca; class Bivalvia; order Lucinida; family Lucinidae; genus Anodontia; species Anodontia alba. The sequence goes on along the minus strand of OZ024827.1, from coordinate 105,100,313 downwards.
TTATCCTGTTTCCTGGAATAATTGGGGAAATAAAAAAATCGTCAATTTGTCATTCCCTGAATTAGCCCAGAGAGTGGTAAAGGTTAAGGTGTACAATATTGAAGGTAAAAACAGTATCCTATAAGAAACCCTTTTTTTGCTTGACATGGCAAATAGATTGCTTGGTGCAGAAAGTGCTACCTACATAGGTCTAGATAAGGGAAGATATCCGGTAAATATTATTCTTATTTCTCTACAAAAACATATGTTGTGGGTAGCGGGCCCCCGTAGCCTAGTGGATAAGAGAGTTGACTCTTAATCCATTAGGTTTCTCACCGCTGTGGTTCGAGCCTCGCTCGGGTCATATGTGGGAAAGCCAAGTTCTGCTTACGGATGGTCAGGTGGTTTTTCTCCGGGTTCTCCGGTTTTCGCCCACCTTCGATGAACGATCGGCTCGATATAAGTGAAATATTCTTGAAAGGGCCGTAAAACCCAAATCAAAAAAAAAAAAAAAAAAATATGTTGTGGGTACTCATTAGAAGCGCCTTGGCGAGGCACTTCTAATGAGTACCACAAATATGTTTTTGTGGAGAAATAAGAAAAATATCAATACTTTTGGATTGAAAAAAGCGCCTTGACTAGTGTTATGTACCTAGTTACATAAAAAGTGTGCCCTGAGGAAAGGAGTCTTTATAGATCAACCAATATGACAGTTACAATGTAGTTTTCCCTCTGATCACCACACTTCTTAGCTCCAGATAAGGTGCTTTTGACAACTGAAAAGTGCTGATATTTTTCTTATTTCTCCATGAAAACATATTTTGTGGGTACTCATTAGAAGCACCTTGCAGAGGCTATTTTAATGAGTACCACAACATATGTTTCCATGGAGAAATAAGAAAAATATCATGTGGATAACTTCCTCTTATCTGGAGCTATGACACTTCACAACACATTACATGCTGTAAGTATATTTAGCTGATGACAGACAATCTTCTAGAGAAAACCAGAAAAAAAGGCTTGACATTTCATTTGACTCATCTCCTAAGGAGACAATTCACATGAAATGTCAAGCCCTCTTTTCTGGAAAAAAAAAATAAGAAAAATGTTCTAAAATGTCGTCTGCTGATATTTTTATTCAGTGACAAAGAATTGGAAGTATAGGCAGCAGCTTGTTGGTAGACTTGACACCTTTACAGGCAACAATTAACAAGTGCAAATAAGTGATTACTATCCCTGAAAACAGAGCTAGGCATTCCATTTGTGCATCTGCTCCAGATGACATTTAGCAGAGAATAAATCAGTATTTTTTTATTTCCAATTTTGCAACAGTTTTCAAGTAGCGACTTAATTACTTTTTCTCCCAAAATAGGCTTGGAATTTTATTCAGTCCATCTGCTGCAGATGACAGTAAGCATATGACAGGGGCAGATCTGGGATGACTTCTGAAGTAGTACAACTTGATCAAATAATCATACACTCTATGCATTTGAATAGACAGGCATGTGCAAATAGTGTAGACCCAGATCAGATACTGCAGAACATTGGGGTCTGATCATGGTCTACACTGTTTGCCACTCATCCTGCAATGTTACACACATTCATAGGTAGTTAAATGGACTCTTTGAAGAGAAGTATAAGGTAAAGTGTAAGGAAACATAGGTTGTGAGTACTCATTTGAAGTGCCTCTGTGAGGCACTTCTAATGAGTTCTCACAACATATGCTTTTTTGGAAACATAAGAAAAATAATTTTTGGTTTAACCCTTGTCATGCTGAATAAATCAAGATGCCACACCCACTTCTAATGTTCAGCTAATCAGATTGCTTGATCCAGGTTGTTGATGCAAATTCACATACTTAATGACAAACAGTGTAGATCCAGATCAGTTTGCAGGAGCCATCTGATCTGGATCTACACTGTTTGTAAAGGCAGGGCATATCTGGGTTCAGCAGGACAAGGGTTAAAAAGGCCCTTTTCTGGAGCTATGCACTGACCCAAGTTTACAAATGACAGTCCTCAGTTGAAAAGGGCTATTTTCCTACATTGCTTGTTAGCTTGTTTCTTCTTTTTATTTTGTTAGAACAGGGTTTCAGCCTTGTCATTAGGCAGGAGGCTGAATTGCCTCCTCCTCTTTAACTCTTGTCCTGCAGAACCCGGATATACCTTTGCAAAAAGTGCAGATCCAGATCAGTTGGCTTCTTCAGAAGTCGACTGATCTGAATCTGCACTGTTTGTCATTATGTATGTAAATTTGTATCAACAACCTGGATCAAGCAATTTCATTGGCTGAAAATGAAAAGTGGGCATGGTATCTTAATTTATTCAGCATGACAAGGGTTAAGCAGCCTTCTATTTTGGGGTCTTTTGGACTAATCCTATGCAATCTGAAGTGGATTATCAAAAATATTTTTGTCTCTCTTAACAATAGGGATCTACTCTTAAAGAATTCGCTCCTGAGGATATGCAAGCTGATTTGAGTCTTAGCTGGGCAAACAGGCAATCTTGTAGCAAATGCTATCTACGCCCCTGCTCTTATAGAGAAAACAATATTTTTTGAAATGTAGATAAATCATCTTGTGTAAATTAAGACACTAAACCAGACTATAGTTGTTTATTACCATAAGGTCCTTTTATAGTTGTAGCTTCATAACAGCTGCTCAGCAGGAATCTTGGTTGTTTTTCTCAGTGTCAGTCCTTATTAAAATGGGTCAGTCCTTATTATAATAAGTGCAAAAAGTTCAAAGATCTGTAGTTGTTTATAGCTACAGATAAGGTAATTTTTCAACCGAAAAATACCAATATTTTTCTTATTTCTCCACAAAAACAGTTGATCAGATTAACTTAGTCCTGTTTAACCCTAATATGTGCTGCTTTTACAAACAGTGTAGATCCAGATCAGTTGGCTTCTGAGAAGCCAACTGATCTGGATCTACACTGTTTGCCATTAATTATATAAATTTATATTAACAATCTGGATCGAGTAATCTGATTGGCTGAAAATTAGAAATGGGCATGGGATCTAAATTTATTCAGCAGGACAAGGGTTAAGGCACTTTTTTTCTGGGGCACTTTTAATGAGTACCCACAACTTATGTTTTCGTGGAGAAATAAGGAAGCTATTTATGTGGATATTCCTTTTTATCTGGAGATATGATTAGTGCACAATTGCTCATATGCAGTGCATAAGTACTACAGAGAACATAATTCAGTGCATAAATGCTACTGAGAGCATATTTAGTGCATGCATACTAACCATTATTATGCTTATGAGGAAATTAGCAGAATACAAAAATGTGTGATTTGGTGGGAAAAATATTGAATTTCATTTTCATATTAATCATCTCATTCTCAGAAGACATTTCACCTGAAGTGTTTAGTCCTAGAAAACACATAAAAAATATTTTAAAACAATACATATCTGCTAGAATTTGAATTTAGCATTTTTTACCTCTAGCACTGGGCAAATTCAGCAGACCACAAATTGAATGCAATTTTATTTTATTTTTTTTTTTTTCAGAAAATACTGTTTAATGTTTTAATGCAAATTGACTCTTGGAAAGGTCAAAACTGCATCTGTTGGAAAAATATTTAACTAGAATGCACAGTCAATGGCTCGCCATCGCATATCCCTATGCTCTTTGCTAATGTTGCTAATAGCATGATGGACAGATGGACGGACTTGCTGTCTCACACCCTTACCATGTTGGTGGGTCATGTAGCAAGTTTGATTAAATTCCGCCCAGTGATTTAGAAGATAGCCTGACGTAGAGATGCCAGATGGACAGACTGAAAAATAATGTTGCTCTCGCACACTCTAACTATGAGGGGAAGTAATTTAGCGAGTTTGTTTGAATTCTGCCCAGTGGTTTAGGAGGAGATAGCATGACGGACAGATAGACAGACAATGGACGATGGACGCACAGAAAAGTAATGTTGCTCTCACACACCCTTACCATGAAGGGAAGCGATGTAGCAAGTTTGGTTGAATTCTGCCCAGTGGTTTAGGAAGAGATAGCGTGACGGACAGATGGATGGACAATGGATGCACGGAAAAATAATGTTGCTCTCACACACCCTTACCATGAGGGAAAGTGATGTAGCAAGTTTGATTGAATTCTGCCCAGTGGTTTAGGAGGAGATAGCTAGATGGACAGATGGACGGACGCACAGATGGATTGACACATGGAAAAATAACATTGCTGTCACACAACCTTAGCGTTTGGGGAAGTGAAGTAGCAATTTTGGCTTAACTCAATCCATTGGTTTAGGAGGAGAGTGTGAAAGACAAATGGATGGACCACAGATGCACGGATGGACACACAGAAAAATAATGTTGCTCTCGCACTTACCATGAGGGGAAGTGATGTAACAAGTTTGGTAGACTTCTGCCCTGTGGTTTAGGAGGGGATAGCGTTACGGATGGACGGAGGTCTTAACAATATCCCATTGCTTTTTTAAAAAAGCATGGGGATAAAATATGTCATCTGATGAATTTTTTTTACGTAGCATACTAAGTATGAAGGGCTAGTCTTTTGAAATGTTAACCAGTTAACCGACTCCCATCTTGGAGAACAGTGAAGGCTTTAATCTAAAAGCATGTATGTGGACTTCATTGTGACATACAAAATCCATTTACATAAGTTCATATTGGGTTTTTAGCTCACCTGAGCATGAATCGCTCAAAGTAAGTTGTTGTGTCAGATCCCTCAATGTCCATCATCTATTGTGCATTGTCCGCCGTGTGGCGTCAACAATTTTTTTTAAAAGACTACTCCTCCTACACCCCTGGGCCAGTTGACTGGAAACTTCGTAGGAAGAGATCAAAAATAGCTAAAAACATTCCAATCGGAAATCCAAGGTGACTACCATGGCAGCCATGTTGAAAATCTATTTTGATTTTCTTCTCCTTAACTGAATGGCCAATTGACTTGAAACTTCATTGGAAGTATCTAGGTCAGGGGTGGTTGGGTGGTGGGAAGGTTGCGTATATCTTACGACACCGGAAGTATCTAGGTCCGGGGTGGTCGTGTGGTGTGAAGGTTGCGTGTATTTTTAGACACCGGGGCGTCCAACTGATACTGGCCTACAGTTGGGCAAGACCTGCTATCCTTGTAGCAGGTAAGGGTAAAGAGGGAATGTTTTTATTTCTTCTGTTTCTTCACTTTCATTCCTGTTCCTCTTTCTTCCCTGCCCCTCTTTCATCTCTTCTACTATCTCTTCCATCTCTTTTCTCCCTTTCTCTGAGAGACAACACAAAATGACCCACAAGGGTTGACATGTCATTAAACCCCAACACAATCAATTAGAAGTGTCTAGGTGACTTGTAGATAAAAAAGAGCTAAAAATGTTCAGATCCAAGATGGCTCCCATGACCGCCGTCTTAAAAAGCTATATTGAATTTCTCCTCTAACTGAAAGGACAACTGACTCAAAACTTGGTAGGAAGTATCTGGGCAACTTGTAAATCAAAAATAGCTAGAATTGTTCCAGTCAGAAATTCGAGATGGCTGCCATCTTGAAAATCTTTTTAAAGCTTCTATTCCATGACCGCCATCTTGAAAATCTATATTTAACTTCTTCTCTTGAACCAAAAGGCCAATTAACTTGAAACTTGATAGGAAGTATTTGGGCATCTTGTAGATAAAAAATGGCTAAACTCATGCCTATCGGAAATCCAACATTGCCACCACAGCTGCTATCTTGCAAATCTATTTCGAAATACTTCTTAACAGAAAGACCAATGGACTGGAAACTTGATAGGATGTATCGAGGTGACTTGTAGGTAAAAAATAGCTAAAATCGTTCTGATCCGATATCCAACATGGCGACCACAGCTACCATCTTGAAAATCTATTTCCACTTTTTTCTTCTTCATTGTAAGGCCAATAGACGCAGAATTTCATCGGAGATATTGCATGACTTGTAGATCAAAGATAAACTGAAATTGTTTTGATCGGAAATCCAAGATGGCTGCCATGGCCACCATCTTGAAAATCTATTTTGAACAATAAAACTTGGAAATTTGATACAAACTGTCCGGTGACTTGTAGATCAAAAATAGCTAAAATTGTTACAATTGGAAATTCAAGATAGTTGCAATGGCCGCCATCTTGAAAATCAGTTTTGATTTTCTACTCCTGAACCGCAAGGTCAATTAAGTCTAAACTTGATAGGAAGTATTTGGGTGACTTCTATTGAAAATACAGTAGCCAAATTAGTTCTGACTGGAAATCCAACATGGTTACCATCTTGTAAATCTATTTCGAACCTCTTTCCTGAATCTAAGGATAGTTGACTCAAAACTTCATTGGAAGTATCAAGTTGACTTGTTCAAATTACAGCCCTAGGGCAATAAATGGCCCCACCCCAGGGATCACCTGTCTGGTGCTCAGATGAGTAATACAGGGCCATCCTGGTCCTCTTGTTCAATCCAAAAAGTATTGATATTTTACTTATTTCTCTACAAAAGCATTTGTTTTGGGTACTCATTAGAAGCTCTTTGGCAAGGTGCTTCTAATGAGTACCACAGCATATGTTTTTGTGGAGAAATAGGAAAACTATTTACTGTATTCTACTTAATTACCGCACATACCCCTATAAGTGCACAGTGTAGCAATTCCATAGTCTTCAGATTACAGCCAGTGTACTTATACGAGGGGAGTTCAATAAGTTCGTAGAACTCGGGGTTTAACTCACAGATCGGAAGATGGTTTCAACATTATTTTTCAATATAATCCTCCTTTACTTCAATGCATTTGGCCCACTTTTCTTTTAAGCAGTCTATGCCTTTGAAATAAAAGTCATCTATTTGGTCCTCAAACCAAGCCTCTGTAGCAGCCTTGAGCTCATCATCGTCCCGAAATCTCGTTCCACGCAAGTGGGACTTCAAATTTCAAAACAGATAATAATCACTTGGGACCAGGTCTTGACTGTATGGCGTGTGATTTAACTTGCACTCACAAATAGCCGCTTGTGCAACTCTGGACTTGTGCACAGGGGCATTATCATGCAAAAGAAGGACACCAGCAGCTAGCTTTCCCCTTCGTTTTTCTTTAATAGCAACCCTTAATTGTTTAATGACATTGGCATAGTATTCACCTGTAAATGAAGTACCAGCAGGCTTGTAATCTATCAATATAATCCCTTTGGAGTCCCAAAACACCGTGACCATTACCTTGCTGGCTGATGGTTGGGTACAAAATTTCTTAGGTGGGGGTGAGCCAGGGCACTTCCACTTATCGATGCAATTCAAATGATTACCCACAACATATGCTTTTATAAAGCTACTCAGAGAGCAAAAACACAAAAACATCGCATAAGCATCATTTGATGGGTCCGTTGCTGATCTTTTTTAAAGTGTACCTTTAGTTTGTAGATACAAATGTTTACCACAAGTTTTCCGACTTTTTTTAAAAAAAAACAAAAAACTAAGTGCTTAGTGAGGTAATTAGGGTGAATATGGTATTTGGATATCCCGTTTATATCTAGAACTGTGCAGGCTCATTCATAGCCCCAGATAAGAGGAACTATTCTCCTAATATTTTTTCTTATTGTTCCGCTAAAACATATGTTGTGGATACTCATTAGAAGCACCTCACTGCACTTCTAATGAGTACCCACTACATAATGTTTTCATGGAGAAATAAGAAAAAACCAGTACTTTTATGGCTGAAAACAAAAAAACTTTCTGGAGCTATTTCATTATGTTGTTTGATATCTTAGAAAAGTCTAGACACACACTCTCTACAGGCCTCCTAGCGAACCCTTTAAAACTTTTAATAACCTTTAATTTTGTGTTAATTTTAGCAAAACCTATATAATGATTATTTTGCTCATAAAACCTCTAAAAAACCTTTATATTCATACAAAACCTATATAATTTTTGCAGAAAGGGTTCCTGAACTTTTTCATGGCAAATGTTGTTTTCTAGCACTTGTAAATGTTTTGAAAATACATTCTGGCTGGCTCATGGAACTGCAAATAGGTGCTGTATACAACTACATCAGGAAAAAGTGTGATTGACCCAGGTATTGTAATTAAATTACTTCGATTAGAACAATAATGCATGGTAAAGAATCTCCGGTATAAAGATTAAAATGGTCAGATCATTACGAAAACACACCTATTCGAATATATAGAAAATTTCGCCTCCAAACATTGAAAAATTTCAGATAAAAAACTCTGATGTTTTTCATTCTTCTGCTCAAAACATAGATTTTGGGTACTCATTAGAACTGCCTCGGTGAGGCAGTTCTAATGAGTACCCACAATCTATGTTTTTGAACAAAAATAAGAAAAATAATGTATACCCCTGTAAACCCCAGTTTTACTATATAAAAGTGGGGTTTAAGGGGGTCAAAATTATATAGGCATGTTTTTGTGATGTATGTGATGAAAGTGAGTAAAGAAGACCTTTATTTATATTTTTGTTGAAAAACCTTTAAAAATCTATGTTTGGTAAAAGGAACCTTTATAAAAACCTTAATTTTCCAAATGGGCCACTAGGAGGCCTGTCTCTAGCCAACAGTTGGTTTGAAGAAACTGGCGGTTAGTCTAAATCAGTTACCAGAGCCTGCTCATTGTTTATGTTTTATCTCAGATGATGAGGGTCCAAATAAGGCACTTTTTTTCAGCTGAAAAGTACTCTTATTTTTCTTGTTTCTTCATGAAAAAATATATTGGAGGTACTTATTAGAAGTGCCTTGCCAAGGAGCTTCTAATGAGTACCACAATGTATATTTTCATAGAGAAATAAGAAAAATACCAGTACTTCTTGGCTAAAAATTAAAACCCTCACTGGAGCTAAATCATTATGTTTTGTGATATTACAGGAAAGTCTAGACTCTATCCAGCCAACAGTGGGTTTAAAGAAACTGGCCATTAGTCCAGATCAACCGCCAGATCCTGCTCATTGTTTGTGCTTTACCTCGGATGGTGAGCGGCTACTCACATTAACATCATCTTCACAGCTACAGATTGTCACCATAGAAACAGACAGATTTGAGACAGAGTTTACATTCCCTTCTTTATCAGGTATTGTGGAACTCAATTTCAGGGATGGAAAACTTCAGGATTAATCCTGATTTCAGGACTGAGAACTTTCATTTTAAGCATGAAATTTCACTTTTACACTTGCTGACGAGACAAAAGTAGCTATTTGGGTTAATATATGCTTGAAATAACTTTAAAAACTAATTATTAAACTAATTATTAATCGTATAGCTCCAGATAAGAAGGAGTGTCCGCGTAGTAATTTTCTTATTTCTCAACAAATATTTTGTAGGTACTATTAGAAGTGCACTGAGGCACTTTTAATGAGTTCCCACAATATATTTTTTTTTGAAAAATAAAATAGTAACTATTCTCACCCCCGCAATTTCTCTTGGTATACGAGGGCAATTCAATAAGTAACCAGCCTATCCCATTTCCAATTGACCAAGACACCCATGATTTTCATGCCTTGTTTCAATACATGTTTAGGCCTGAGAGCAAAATTGCACCCTTATCATGTCATTCACTCATAAGATATTGAATGTCAAACATGGCTAGTGATGCAAAAGCAAGCTTTTCATCAAAAGTTGAGTACTGTGCTGTAATTCTGTACTTGTATTTGAAAGGGAAAACAGGTCAGGAAATACATTGTGAGTTGACCAATGTTTATGGGTCTTCTGCACCATCGTATGCACCATCATATGCACAAGTTAAATTCTGGGTTGGGGAATTCAAACACAGTAGAACATCTTTAGAAGACAAAACCAGGTCTGGACGCCTATGAGATGCCACCAATGAAGAAATGTGTAACAAAGTACGAGATCTGGTGTACTCTTATAGACGAGTTAAGGTGGAAGAAATAGTGAATGCATTACACATTTCACATGGTAACGTTTCAACAATTTTACATGATCGCTTGGGTATGCGCAAGTTAACAGCCCTTGGGTTCCAAAATCCCTTAGCGACGAGCAAATGGCAACCAGAGCGTCAGTATGCAGCGCGTTGCTGAAGTGGTTTAGGTCATAGGAAGATAATTTCCTTTCACGTCTGGTGACTGTAGATGAGACTTGGGTCCATTATTATGAGCCAGAGAATAAAGCTCAAAGTCGCCAGAGTGTAGGGCCGGGGTCTCCGAGGCCAAAGAAGTTCAAAACGCAACCCTCTGCTGGCAAGGTGGTGGCAACTGTATTTTGGGACGCACAAGGCGTTATTATGTTGGACTTTCTAGCAAAGAAATGTACAATAACAGGTGCGTATTATGCAAATTTGCTTGACCATTGAGAACTGCGATCCGTGAAAAACGCCTAGGTAAACTCTCCAGAGGGATTTTGCTTCCACAGGACAATGCGAGAGTCCACACTTGCAAAATTGCAATGGATACTGTTGAGCCGAATGAGTACGAGCTAATACCGCAACCCCCTATTCTCCCGACTTAGCTCCTAGTGACTATTTCCTATTCCCAAACTTGAAAAAGGATATCTGTGGACGTCATTTCTGGTCCAACGAAGAAGTTGTGTCAGCAGTTGAGGAGTGGGTTAGAGACAAGGACCCTAGCTTCTTCAGTTCTGGGCTGATGGCACTGGAACACCCTTGGTCCAAGTGCATCATTCTAGAGGGCGATTACATCGAAAAAGAAGAGATCGATCTCACCCAGAAATAAGTTAGGCTGTTTTTTTATTGACTCACCCTCGTAGTAATGAAAAGATACCTGCATATACCTTGTGCCATGTGCAGACAAGGAAAACTGAAATCATTCTGATTATCATGAGGTCCTGGGTTTTGAATCTCGATGGAGACAGAATTCAGCTCATGACTCGGTGACGCTTCATTTCACAGAGCCTTTCTTTATCACCTTTCCCTTACCTTGATATGACTTAAATATTTTTGTTGAAAGGCATGTTAAACCCCAAATCATCTTAACCCTGGTCCTGCTGAACCCGGATATGCTCTTCCTTTGCAAACAGTGTAAATCCAGATCAGTTGGCTTCTTCAGAAGCCAACTGATCTAGATCTGCACTGTTTGTCATTAAGTATGTGAATTTATATCAACAATCTGGATCAAGTAATCTGATTGGCTGAAAGTTAGAAGTGGGTGTGGCATCTTAATTTATTCAACATGACAAGGATAAATTAGACATTGTAATTCTTTTTTTAATACTTACTCAAAAATATTTGAAGTAACATGTTTACTACATATGGTGTGTCTGCAAAGTCTCTTTAGAAGCAGTTTGATCTTGGTCTACACTGATTATACTGGCCTTTCCGTCCAAATATAGTAAATGCAGCATGGCATCAGTGTCTGTGTTGGAGTCGGTGTCGGTGTTGGCGTGACACTTTCTTGTCCATGTGATATGTCATAAACCAGTTAGCCGATTCTTACCAGATATGCATAGATACATCATTAGGACTGATGAACTGATTAAGATTTGGTGACCTTGACCTATTTTTTAAGGTCGCTGCTGGACTAAAACTCTCAGATTTAAGCAGTAGTACGTTTGAACTGAAATATGAGTGTGGGTACATCTGTATTCCCTTAGAACACTATTCTTGCTATGTATGATGCAATGCTTTGCAACATCAAATCATGTTTTGTTTACCCTAACCCTTCTCATGCTGAATAAATTAAGATGCTACACCCACTTCTAATTTCCAGCCAATCCGATTACTTGATCTGGGTTTTTGATAGAAATTCACATATTTAATGACAAACAGTGCAGATCCAGATCAGTTGGCTTCTTCAGAAGCCAACTGATCTGGATCTACACTGTTTGCTAAGACAGGGTATGTCATGTTTAGCAAAGAGAAGGCTTAAGAATGCTATACTGGCAACTTCAGTAGTTACAAATAAGTGATTTGTTTCCCTCTTTTTTCCTTGAAAGTATGACTTTACATTTCATTAACATTATCTCTGTTGTATTTGTTTTCAAGGAGACAATTTGAATGAAATGTTAAACCCTGTTTTCAAGAAAAAATAAGAAGTGTAATTTCAAGCCCTCCTTAGAAGGAAAATGAAATTAATTTAACTTAGCACACTCTGGACATTTTCAGCAGACAAAAAAATTTATGGTATTTTTTCTTATTTTTTGCTGGAAAATAGGATTTGACATTTTGTGCAGATTGTCTCCTTTGGAATGTCAAACCCTGTTTTCTGACAAAAAAAATAAAAAAAAAATTTCAAAGTGTCATCTGCTATTTTTACCTAGCAAGCTAAGCTTAAAAGTCATGTTTTCTGAAATTAAATTCAGTCAGTCAGAAGTACTCTAACACATAATTAACGCTTACCAGGCTATGGGCTGATTCAGCAGATGACAAACTGATGATATTTTTCTTATTTTTCCTTGAAAATAGGATCTGACACTTCATGCAAATTGTCTTCCTAGGAGACAGTTTGCATGAAGTGTCAAATCCTATTTTCTAGGAAAAATAAGAAAAATATTTCAAAATATCGTCTGCAGAAATATTTACCCAGCATGCAAAGTGTTAAGTGTACTTTAAAGACCATATGATACAAAACCCAAAGGGCTTTAATGCAAAATGAGATCAGCCAAAGTGCATGTCAGCCATAGCAGTCATGCAGCCTTATCAGTATCTATTGAGGTAATTTAGAAATATCTTTTTCATCTTATATACATGTATATTAAGTGTACTGGTTAGAATTGTCCTACTGAGGCAATTCTGATGAGTTCATACAACACACATTTTCATGGTATAGTAAGAAAGTTTCCCTAAAATACCTTGAAATATTGTTTACTTGAGCTATCAGAAGAATTTCCTAGGGACTATAAAAACCCAGTTTGAATCAGCCATGGCAAACAAGCCATAAGTGTTTGAGTCGTTGAAGTTTTAACTGCATAATACATTAACCTATAGATAATGTGCTATTCTATTCTGTATTCAAACCTTCCATAGAAAAACCGCGTCTTAATCCAGAAGGTCCCTTAGACATTTACCGGTGTGATGTCACTCTTCCTGTTATTTTGATCACATGTCAGTTTCTTTTCTGTGGAACAAAGAAAGTAAACAGGATTTTTTACCTGGTGAAAAATATCTAATTTATCTTTCTTTTCTCTGGTTTATTTTCTTAATTCTCAGTAATCTTTTGTTCCTTTATTAGCTTACCTGAGCACAAAGTGCTCATGGTGAGCTGTTGTGGTCAGTCAGTGTCCGTCGTTCATCGTGCGGCGTCAACAATTGCTTTAAAAGCCTACTCCTCCTACACCCTGGGCCAATTGACTGGATACTTGGTAGGAAGCATCGGGGTGACTTGTAGATCAAAAATAGCTAAAATCATTCTGAATGGAAATCCAAGATGGCCGCCATGGCCGCCATCTTGAAAATCTATTTTTCTCTTCTTCTCCTAAACTGAAAGGCCAATTGACTCCAAACTTGCTAGGAAGCATCGGGGTGACTTGTAGATCAAAAATAGCTAAAATCGTGCCGATCAGAAATCCAAGATGGCCACCATGGCAGCCATCTTGAAAATCTATTTTCCGCTTCTTCTGAACTAAAAGGCCAATTGACTCCAAACTTGCTAGGAAGCATTTGGGTGACTTGTAGATCAAAAGTAGCTAAAATAGTGCCGATTGGAAATCCAAGATGGCCACCATGGCAGCCATCTTGAAAATCTATTTTTCGCTTCTTCTCCTGAACCGAAAGGCCAATTGATTCCAAACTTGCTAGGAAGCATCAGGGTGACTTGTTTAAGCAATCATCATGAATCTTGCTCAGAATGTTTGTCTTGATGATTTCAAGGTCAAGTTCGTAACTGGGTCACCTGGAGTCAAAAACCAGGTCACCTGGCCAAATCAGCAAAAAACCTTGTCATTGGTCCATGATTTAATGAAAAAAAAATGTATTTTTTTTTAAAGTTTTCAGCTTGTCTGCTGATATTTAAATTCAGCTTTAAGTACTTATCACAGCTACAGCAGACAACACTTTGAAATATTTTTATGCCCCCACCTGCTGAAGACTGGGGACATATAGCATTTTGCCGTGATGTTATGTCTGCATGTGTGTACCTCGGTACATGTGTATGTCACATCCATAACCTGAGTCTAACAGATGTTTAAGTTTACAGTCAAATTTACATTGACATTTATGTCAGGATTTCTCTTTGTTATCATAACTTGGGTACCTCTTATGTAAGGAAGTTGAAATTTGGTATGCTACTTACCCAGACCTAAACATTCAACTCCTTACTAGAATTGCCCCTGGGTCATGCCCAGGGGTGAGGCTAGGGGTCATAAGGTTGGGAGCATTTGTGTACTTTGGATACATGTCCTTTTTTTCAGAGAAAATAAGGCTTGACATTTATATGAATCTTCTACCTAGCAGACAAATCAAATGTAATTTAAGTCTTAATTTCTCTGAAAAGTAACAAAATCAATTTTAGACTGTCGTCTGTTACAACTTTGCTCAGCGCTTTTAGGGTTAAGTACTCTAAGGTGACTTTGCATACTACTGATCATGTGATCAGAGAATGATGTAACATATGTTATACTGCTGCATTCTTTCTGCACTATTTATCATAAATAATCAGACAGACAGACCTGAGAAAACAAAAAACAATGTAGACCCATACATTGCTTGCTATTCAATCAAAATGTTTTAGATTGATATTTAAATTAAGCTGGTTAATGGTTTATCAAGGCTGTAAGTACTTTAATCACTAACCCTTAAAGCGCTATGCATGACTATTGTCTTCTCAAAGAGGATGCCAACACTAAAGCCTGTCATACTTACTATACACCAGATGCATCCATTCAGAGTATGGGCACGGTGGCTATGTCACATTTTTTTTTTTCTGAAGGGTGCACAATTTTTTGAATGTTCGATTCAAGATAAGGAAATTGACTTTTCTCAGGTTATGTCCAACCAATTTTCATAAAATAAAGTTCATTGCATATGTGAATATGAGCACTTTTCATAAACATTCAGTTTTTATAAATCCTATGTGCAGTATGTGAACACTTCCAACATTTCCATCACAAAAATTGCATTTGCTTCAAATGTTTGCAAATACTGCATGCAGAATATGAATACACTGTATGTTTATGAATAGTGCTCATATTCGAATATGTGATTTACTTTGTTTTATGAAAATCAGTTTGATATAACCTGAGGAAGTGCAGTTTCCTTAGCTTGAATCAAGCAATTTTTACTTTAAAAAAAAGTAAAAAAAATCACGTGGCATAGCCACCTTGAAGTGCTCGCATACAGGATGGAACCTACTTTCATACAAACATGCTGCTCTGCATTTGAAAGTCAGGTGCTGGATTTTACCCATGCTAATAAAGACCAAGTTTTTCAGAATTTCAGGCTGTCAGCAATTTCAGCACTCATTTTGTCAATTTTATCACAGTTTTCTAGAAAAAAAAAACCACCCATAACACCTAATTCATTTCCAGTGAGGAAGAAATAGGAACAACAATAAAAGCTGTATGTCACCCGTTTCTTTCTGAATAGCACACAGTAAGTGCTGGTCTCTTGTTATACGCCGGTTTGAAAAACGGGACGTATTATGTTACGGGGTATGGCGGCCATTGTGCTGGCCATCAGTCCGTAAACTTTTTTGTTTCCGGCTAACTCCTCCTACAGTTTATATCCGATGAAGCTGAAACTTGGTATAAGTTAGACCATGATGTGATGCAGTGCATATTGTTTCGGGGTTACAGTCCACCAAATGTTTGCAGAGTTATGCCCCTTTGAAAATTTCTGTAAACTAATCATTTCCGGTTAACTCCTCCTACATTTTACATCGATCAAGCTGAAACTTCATTTTTTGTTAGACCATGATGTGGAGCAGTACATATTGTTTGGAGGTTACAGTCCACCAAATATTAGCAGAGTTATGCCCCTTTGAAAATTTCTGTAAACTTTTCGTTACCAGCTAACTCCTCCTACAGTTTACATCCAATCAAGCTGAAACTTCATTTATAGTTAGACCATGATGTGGAGCAGTGCACGTTATTTCGAGGTTACAGTCCACCAAATGTTTGCAGAGTTATGTCTCTTTGAAAATATCTGTAATCTTTTCATTTCTGATTAACTCCTCCTACATTTTACATCCGATCAGGCTGAAACTTCATTTATAGTTAGACCATGATGTGGAGCAGTGCATACTGTTTGGAGGTTACAGTCCACCAGATATTAGCAGAGTTACGTCCCTTTCAAAATTTCTGTAAACTTTTCGTTTCCGATTAACTCCTCCTACAGTTTACATCCGATCAAGCTGAATCTTGATTTGTAGTTAGACCATGATGTGGAGCAGCGCATATTGTTTCAAGGTTACAGTCCCCCAAATATTAGCAGAGTTATACCCCTTTGAAAATTTCTATTAATTTTTCGTTTCATGGCTATATCCTCCTACAGTTTACATCCGATCAAGCTGAAGCTTCATAAATAGTTACACGATGATGTGGAGCAGGGCATATTATTTCGAGGTTACAGTGCACCAAATACTGGCAGAATTATGATCCTTTAAAAGTTTTTGTAAACTTTTCGCAGCATATTGTTTAGAGGTAATAGTGTGCAAATTTTATTTTATACTAGGTATATTTTTTTTGCAAATAACTAAAGTTATGGCCATATGGGCAAGTTATTTATTTATTTTTTTATTTTTTTTACATCTTATTTTATTAGATTTGCAAGTATTAAATCTTTAAAAATACATTTATTAAATGATACAGAATTAAGAAGCGTGACTAATATCAAAACTTATAAACATAATTCTGGATTTTTTTTTTAAATACTCGTTGGCTCCTTTGAAAAACAAAACTAAATCTGTATAAAACAATTTAAAGGTTTACAAAAAAATTTCTTGCAGCATTTTTTTTTTTTTTTTTTTTTTTTTTTTTTGTTTTTTTTTGTTGTTTATTTTTGTTTTCTAATTGTTTGGTCTGATATTGAAGTATAGGAAAAACAAATCAGCCAAAGGCTCATATGAGCTTATAATATAGCCATGCTTCTGTTGTGTGTCCTCCGTCCGAAAGCACTTCTCCCTAGATGCAGCAAACTTCTCCCTATTTTCCCAGGAGGGAGAAGTCACTTCTTCCTTAATTTCTGGGCCAGCTTGGACCCTTAGGTTACAGTTCACTAAATATTAGCAGAGCTATGCCCCAATGAAATTTTTTTAAATTTTTTTTTTGTAATTCCACTTACAGTTTATATCTGGAGCACTGAATAATACAGGAGCCAGTTTATGTGCTACATCTTTTTACTCGCCACGGGCGTATAATTTCCCGCTTGGCGGAGCTCTTGTAATACTTTTTTTTTTTTTTTTTAAGTGTTTGAAATGGTTCCTGGTTGCTGCATGACTCACGTGACTGGAAGTTTTGTGATATTTACTTCTCTGGTAGAATGGCCCTATACCATTGGCAAAATATGTGTGAAAATGCCATTGAAATCAAGGCCAAGGGAGTATCGGCTTCTCAAGTAGGAGTACCCCCTCTAACAGGCCTGATTTATGATTTATGCTACACTCTAAGTGTTAAAGTGCCAAGCAAAATTTGCGGCAGATGACATTCTATTGTTTTGGGGGTTTTTTTTAGAGAAAATAAGTCTTGACATTGCTTGTGACTGACTTTGCTTGTGAATCATTTGCTATTTTCTCTGAAAAAATGAAAAAAAGTTTGAAAACATCTCATCTGCTGCAATTGTGATTGGTGCTTTGAGGGTTAAGGTGAAACTTTGCATACTTGGTGACCATGTGAACCATGTTAACCTACTCACACTGTTCCTGGGCAGGCTTACCATAGTCCTCTAAATGGTTAACCAGTACTTGTGTACAAATTTCCTTTGGTAACTGAGAACTTCCCTTCTTTAATCTGCGGAAGGGGCCGTAAAAATTACAGTTGACTCTCTTTATCTCAAACTCACTTATCTCGAATAACCGCTTATCTCGAAGTGAAAATCTTGTCCCTGCCTAAACATGAAAATCTAACAACAAGTAAAAAATATTGTGAAAAAGAGGAGAAATTGCTCCAAATTTCTCCTCTTTTCCACAATATTTTTTATATATCTCTAACGTCAAGAGTCCAATTACAGATATAAATTTGCTAAATGTGGTTGTTTGAATTATTTTTTCCTCAATTCTGAAAATCTGATATGTTGAGGTATGGATATCTTGAAGTGTTTCAGAGAGTCCCTTGGATTTCCAGATAACAAGAGTCAACTGTACTTTTTATCAGTCTGCAAGAAAGTTATGGGGTGGAGCTAGGGTTCAAACACCCCGCCCCTTGGATCTGCAGTCAGATACACTTGCGACTGCATTATGGAGCCTGGCTGTAGAAGATGTAACACATTCATACCTCCAGATAAAGTACTCTTTTTTTTCTTTTTTCTCAATGAAAACATATGATGGTAGTCATTGGAAGCACCTCAGTGAGGGGCTTCACTTGAGTACCCTACCGTGTTTTCATAGAGAATCAAAATATTTACCTGACTGCCTCTCTTATCTGGAGCCTTGTAACAGCATTCATTCTACTCTATTTATGCTAATTATTTAGACAGGCACTGGGCCGTAAAACCTCAACGTAAACAGACAATAATTATTTAGCCAGGCAGGCCTAAGCAAACTACGTATACCCAGATCAAACTGCTCTCAAAGGAACAGTTTGATCAGGGTCTGCACTGTTTGCTAGTGAAAATGCTTTAGACACATCAAGTAGTCAGATGGACACATCATCAGATTGTCAAATGGACTCAAATTTTAGGAGAAATACGGTACGGTGTCCTGGGCCAGTTGTTCAAACCATCGTTAGCTTAACAAGCTCGTTAATTACAAACTCATTTACTTTGTAGCTAAGGTATTTTCAAGTATATTGATATTTTTGCAACAAAAGTTTTTTCAGCAAAAAATGTCAATGTATTTGCCATATTTCAAGACAGAAATTTTAATGTCACGTAAGCTGACAACTTCATTAAGTGTTGAACAGCTGGGCCCAGCTATTTAGGACACTTAAGTACTGGTAGTCTGTCTGCTTCTCCAAATTAAAATAAGCTAATATTGCATATGTTGCTGTTACAAAGCTCCAGATAAGAGGGATATAGATAAATATCATTTCTGATTTCTTTACTACCGTATTTACCCTAAGTATTCGGAAACCTCAACTCCTTACCATATATGTTCTAAAATTTGAACCAGTACAATTCACTACCCAATGTTGTGTCTAAAAAGTGCTGGATGAGTGGCAAACAGTGTAGACCCAGATGAGACGCCGCATTCTGCGGCGTCTCATCTGGGTCTATACTGTTTGCTCAGGCCTGTCTGTCCGAATACATATGGTAAATACGGTAAAACATGTCATGGGTAATCATTAGAAGCTCCTTATCATGTTTTTTAGACATACCTGATATGAGTTCTGACTGTTTTCAGACTGTTGTCATCTTCTGGCGTGACCACCTAGCAGCTGTAGCTGATCATAAGTGTAATGTACAAATGTACATGAATTGTGTGTGATATATTTCTTGGACATGCCTGATATGAGCTCTGTTTTCAGACTGCTGTCATCTTCTGGCAGTGAGTGACAAGGACCGCCTGGCAGCTGTAGCTGACCATAAGTGTAATGTACATGAATCATGAGTGCTATTTCTTGGACATGCCTGATAAGAGCTCTGTTTTCAGACTGCTGTCATCTTCTGGCTGTGAGTGACAACAACTGCCTGGCAGCTGTAGCTGATCATAAGTGTAATGTACATGTGTATGATATTGAACACAAACAAGTAAGTACGGTAAATGTTCTAAAATTTTGTACACAAAAGTGACTATCAAAATGGCATATGCAAACAGTGCAAACCCAGATCAGACTGCTCTTGCAGTCTGATCAGGGTCTTCACTGTTTTTCACTGTTTCCCATTCCACTAAGTATTTTAAGAAACAACTGTGTTAAAAGCAAAATTTAGGCAAAAAAGTGTGGAACAAAGTGTTCGAAATTTTAGGACATTTACCATATAGGATAATAATCTCATACTGTGCAAGAAAAAGGCCCTAATGCTACAGCCAAGGCCCAGATCAGCATGCACATTTGCACTATCTGATTAGGAACATCTCTGTTCTTGGATCTGTTCTATAGTAACGGTTGATTCTGTAAATGGGTCATGTATGTCCTGTTACCTGATTACAGTCGAACTTCAGTATCTTGATGCCGATGTCTTGTTTACCATTGCAGATTGGAACTTGTTTTTGAGTTCCTACGAAATTCTTCCGAAAGCTCCAGAAAAGAAATACCTCATTTTATCATGAAATTGTAATTTGTGTGTACTCATTAGAATTGCATCATTGAGGCAATTCTAATGAGTACACACAAGATACCATTAATGTATAGAAGATCGAAAAGACTTCCCTAAATTATCACCATTTGCTTCCAGCCCTGGTACCATGATAAATCCTCAGTGGCTCGAGCTACCCATGTCTCGAAAATTTTTCATGGTCCCAAAGCTGTTCGAGCCATTGAAGTTCGACTGTGTATTGTCCAAATGCACAGGCTGACCTGGGCCTGGGCATAATGGGTTGGTTTTTTTTGCTTGCATCGAAGATCACTTCATCGTCCCTATATTTAAAATGGAGTCTTTGAATTTGGTTGTCCATTGTCATTTATAAAATTGTTTGTTTTGTTGGGTTTTTTTTACAAGAATACCATATGTTTAACATTCACCACTCACTGGGAAAATTCAGCAGATGACAAATTGATATTTTTTTCCTTATTTTTCCCAAAAAAACAAGATTCAACATTTTGTGCAAATTGTTTCTGTTGTAGACAGTTTGCATGAAATGTCAAATCATGTTTCCTGGGAAAAATAAGAAAAATATAATCTGTTTGTCATCTGCTGAATTAGCCCAGAGAGTGGTAAAGGTTAAAGCTTCTTTTTTTGGATTTATTATTTTTGTGACATTTTCATCAAACTTGACCGACATAATCAGTATGATGACTAGCAGTGTCTGAATTTAAGTTTTTTATTGCAAGGTTATCTGCTCTTTGCTCTTTAGTCTCTGTGTCCGAGTTTCTAGTTTTTGCCAATTTTTGCTTGGTTTTCATAAAACTTGACAAAAATCAACAGAATTACAGCTTGTATCTGAGCAGTATCCCTGTTGGATTACTTTGTTATTAACATTTACCATGCTATGGGCAAATTCAGCAGATGTCAAACTGATGATATTTATCCCCATGCTTTAGCAGTGGGGATATTGTGAACACCTCTGTCCATCCATCTGTCCATCCATCTGCCCATCAGACTATCACCTCTTAAACCACTGGGCGGAATTTGACCAAACTTGCTACATGGCTTCCTCATGTGGTAAGGGTGTGCAAGAGCAACATTATTTTTCCATCTGTCTATCAGTCCTTCTGTCCCTCATGCTATTTCCTAAACCACAAGGTGGAATTTAACCAAACGTGTTACAGGATTTCTCCATGTAGTAAGGGTGTGCGAGAGCAACATTATTTTTCCGTCTGTCCGCCACACTATTAGCAACATTAGCATCGAACATGGAGATTTTGTGATGGAGTGCCATTGACTGTACAATCTAGTTTTTCTTATTTCTCCTACAAAATAGGATTTGACACTCAGGAGTGTCACTTAGGAGACAATTTGCATGAAGTGTTTTCCTAGAAAATAGGATTTGACACTTCATGCAAATCATCTCCTTAGGAGACAATTTGCTTGACGTGTCATATCTTATTTTCAAGGAAAAATAAGTAAAATACTTCAAAATGTTGTCTGCTGAAAATTTTACCCAGCATGCTAAGAGTTAAAGTTGTTTTATGGTGTTTTTTTTTTTTTTTACTTTCAGCATTTGTGCAGTATTCCAAGATACAGTTGCCAAGCAACAGCATTTGCATTCAGTCCTTGTAGTACAAACCTGGCAGTTGTTTACACAGACCAAAAGGTAAGAATTCTCCAGATGGACAGGTATCCAGTATAGTGGGGTAATCCTCAATATTTTCAAATGGCATTTTTGTTAACCTTAACCCATTTATGTCGAGTAGACTCTTCGACCACAGCTCTTTGGACTGGTCTAGTAGCTGAGTGTCTGGTTGGTTTTAGTTTTTAGTATTACTACTGTGTTTTATAGAAATTGCTATATTCAATGCAAACAGTGTAGATCCTGATCAGACACTACATTCTAATGCATCTAATGTGAGTCCGCAGTGTTTGCCAGCTTACCATTTGGGGGACTCCAGACTAAAATGGGTTGAAGTGCTATTCACAATTGCAGCAGACAACATTTTGATTTTTTTAAAATTAATTTTCAGAGAAAATAAGGCTTGACATTTCATATGAATCATCTGCTTAGCCAAGTGCATTTTGGGATGAGTGCATTTTATAGTTTGTAGTCTAACACAGAAGGGTGATTTACATAAGTTAGGTGCTATAGCTATACTAAAAAAGAAAAACTGCTTGGTGGTTTTGTTTTGATGTTGATATACCAGACAAATGATCTTATTTCCCATCATTTACAGACAAGAAAACAACTTTTATTATCCATATTCACAGGACTTGTTAAGAAGGAGTTTTTTAGTGATACTTCTAGGATAATTTTCCATTTCTCCATAAAAACGTATGTTGTGGGTACTCATTAGAAGTGCCTCAGCAAAGGTGCTTCTAATGACTTCCAACAACATATGTTCTATGGAGAAGTTGAGAAAATTATCCCAGAATTATCAGCAAGTCTCGTAGTCCTCCTTTATGAGACCTATGCATATTTCATGTTTGTTTCTGCCTGTTGGATTTTAGGTATAAATCAGGGCCCAGTTGTTCAAAGCGTCGTTAGCTTAACGAGCTCGTTAAGGGTCATTTCGTTAACTGTTTTAGCGAATTCAATATACAATATTCTGATATTTTTTGCTGAAAAAATGTGAGTAGCTTTTGCACTGCAAAAGCTACTCACATTTTTTCAGCAAAAAATTTCAGAATATTTGCGTATCACTTGAAGTAAATTTTAACGAATCGTTAACTAACGACATCGTTAGCTTTGAACAACTGGGCCCAGAGCTCCTCCCTCATACATTTGTTTACTTAGTTTACTTACAGTGCATCAGGTGTTGTACTGTTTTTGTAGCTCACCTGAGCAAAAGGTTCAGAATGAGCTAAATTAATCACTTGCCGTCTGCCTGTCTGTCCACACCTTTGAGTGACCTCCTCTGCAACCCCTGGGCCAATTTTCTTCAAATTTCATGTAAAACCTTCTGTTAAAGAGGGTTGTTGAAAATTTTCTTCAACTGTACTCAATCCATTAATTAAGCTGGCCACCATGCCCATATATGGTAAAAAACTTTTAAACAGCTTCTTCTTGAGAACCAAGAAAGCTTTATGGTTTAATCTTGGTATATAGCATCAGGGACTCAAGGTCTACCAAGTTTATTCAAATGATGATCTAGGTTGACCTTTGACCTTTTTACTTTGGGGTCAAATTTGCATCACTATACGATTATATGGGGAAAATGTTGAAAAATCATTTTTTCAAAATGTTTTAAAGACAAATGGCTGAAAATTACAATGTATGATTAAAGTAGTAAAACTTTGTAGTTACATTCCCATGGCAATATACAGTCAGAGGCTAAAAGTAATTCCACAAAAATATTTTCTCATAGACTTTAATGCATTTTAATGTTTACAAGACACTTAATATTGTGTAACATAGTAAAGAAAATACTGATGTTCTGTAATGATTGGAAAGGTAAATGATGCATGTCCAAAATATATGACTTTGATAAATATCGGATATCTGTCTTCTCAGATACAGCAATTTAAATTAAGAGGAAATTTTAAAAATGGCAGATTTCCATTGACGTCAGTGTTGACGTTGCTCAAAAACTGCCCAAAATGTCTTACACAAAATTTAATTCTTAGTCGCTCAAGTTTGCATAGAGAAAATCCAATGAGAATCAAAATGTATATTATATAAATCATCCAGCTTTCAAATGATGTGAACTTTATAAAGATATAAACAATCATTTTTATTATCATTTATTTTTTGTAAACATGAAAATGCATTGAACTCTATGGGGTTTTTGACGCTGTGGAATTACTTTTGATCCCTGACTGTACATGTATAAAATCATATAATATTTAAAAGCCTTCTTTGAAAATGCTTGCCCAAATTATCACCAGATTTCGCATTCGGCCATTCATCGAAGAAGTATTGACAATTTGTTCAGATGGTTCCACATTATTGAATAAAATGGCTGCCATGCCCAAATATGGTAAAAACACATAAAATTCTTCTTCTTCAGAACCAAGAAAGCTTTGAGGCTGAGCAAAATTACTCACATTTTTTTATGAAAAAAAAAATCAAAAAAAAAAAATCAGAAAATATTTCATGATCAAATCTCAAGGAAAGAATGTTGCTGACCCCTGCAGGGTAGGCAACATTCTTTCATGGAAATTGATCATGAAATATTTTCTACAATCATTCTCTCCCTTCCACCAATTTAAGAAGGGCAGTTGTCAGTTTCTGGTGAAAGAAAGTGCACAATACAGGTTAACCACTTAGAGGACTAAGTCTGCCCAGTAAAAGTGTGCTTAGGTAAACTGTCGGCGCTAGACATGACCCCATTTGCTTGACTGGGCCGTAAAACCTCAACACAAACAAACAATCAGCATATTTCAGCTTCAGAGTGAGAAAATGTAAATTTGGACATCTGTGCGTGCAAATACACTGATCATATTACTGATTAGAAATGCCCCTTCACAAAATCATATGTTATAGGTACATTGTACTCATAGGAAGCTTCTAATCAGTACCCACAATGTATGTTATGAAGAAATAAGAAATATGTCAATATAGGGATCAAACATGGTTTTTCATGCATTGACATTTGCCAGGTCCCGTGGGAGGTGCTGAAAACTGAGGCCAAAGGCCTCGGTTTTCAACAGCTCCCAAGGGACCTGGCGAATATTAATGCATTGAAAAACCATGTTTGATCGCTATTATTGCATAAAAACTGAAAACATTTGCTACATTTCGCGTTATTTCTTGCACTATTTTGTTTTGTCTTTTCACAGATGTCTCTCGAACATAATTTCCATGGGCTATGCTCCTTCTAGGGCTGGGCAGTACACATCTCGTAATGGCAGTAAATCTATGGCCCCGATACAGTCATATCGAAAGTTGCGTAGCCATGCATTAACAGTGTGTGAATTGCCTTATTAATGCACGGCTTTTCGCCGATTAATGCACGGCTGTTAATAACGTGCGACACTGTTTTTTTATGCAATAATATGTTTTGATTGAGAAAAAGATACACTTCAACCTCTTTATAACACGGTTCATTATAACACGGTTTTGGATATAACACGGTTCAAAGATGAATCCAAAAAATGTATAGATTATATTGAAAAATGACCATAAATGGTCATTTTTCAATATAATCTATACATTTTTGGTTTGGATATAACATGGTTGATTAACTAACACAGTTTATGCTATGGACCCCAACAATAGTGTTATAAAGAGATTGTGGTGTACAACTTTACTAGAGCTGTGGAAAAGGGCCCTTATGCTGTATGCAGACAGTGAAGATCCAGATGTGACTGTACATCATTTAAATCTGATTGGATCATTCTGTGTTAGTTGATTTATTCCACAGGGTCCACTGAATCTCTAAGGGGAAAGTGAAGGCTGTTATCAGACTGTACATGCTGATCTGGGTCTTCACTGTCTGTGTATGCCTTATGATCCTCTTTCCTATGATATGACTAACGTTGTTTTTTAATGTGTTTTTATACCCCCGCCACCCCCGCCCCCCCACCACACACACACACAATAGTGGTAGGGTATTTCATGTTGGTCGTCCATGTATCTATCCATCCATCATCCTCCTCCATCCATCCGTATTTTTGTTTCTGGGCCATAACTTGAGTAAATGTAAATGAATTTTCACCTAACTTGGTATGTGCATTGATATTGTGGAGATCTGTTTTTGGATTGCTAATGGGCAAATTTCGTCAATTTTAAGAGTTACCTGCCTGCCACACGATAGATATTTAGAGTTACCTTCCTGTCATAAGATATTATGGTTTCACATTTTCTGTCTGTTTTTAGCTCACCTGAGCTATGCTCAGGATGAGCTATAGTGATCACTTTTTGTCTGTCATCAGTCTGTCTGTCTGTCTGTCTGGTTGTCTGTCCATTAATACTTTCAAACGACAACTCCTCCAAAGCCATTGAAGCGATCAGTCCCTAACTTGGCAAAAATGTTGCTTAGCTAGGGGCCTTTAAAAATAGCTAAAATTATGGTGATCTGCCTCTTGGTTTGGTTGCCATGGCAACAGAAAGCTCCAATAGACTTATAATGGGAAAATGATTGAATTGCATTTTCTCCATAACCAGTGAAGTAATGTGAACCATATTTGGCAGTTATGATCATTGAATGATTGTCTACCCAGTATATGTGTTTTATGACCAATGGCCATTTTGTTTGGTTGCCATGGCAACATTAAATTTTAAAAAAGGAATTTTTTAATTGACCACTGAAGCAGTAGGACTCTAATTTTGTACAAATGTTGCTTGGATAAGGACAATTCAAAATAGCTAAAATTATGGTGATCTGTCTCTTGGTTTGGTTGTCATGGCAACAGAAATCTCCCATAGACTTATAATGGGAAAATGGTTAAATTGCATTTTTTCCATAACCAGTGAAGTAATGTAAACCATATTTGGCAGTTATGATCATTTGATGATTGTCTACTCAGTTTATATGTTTTATGACCAATGGCCATTTTGTTTGGTTGCCATAGCAACATTAAATTTTAAAAAAAGGAAATTTTTAAATGACATCTCCTCCAAAACCACTGAAGCAGCAGGACTCTCATTTTGTACAAATGTTGCTTGGGTAAGGACAAGTCAAAATAGCTAAAATTATGGTGATCTGGTTTGGTTGCCATGGCAACAGAAAGCTCCCATCGACTTATAATGGAAAAAAGGTAAATAAATTGCATTTACTCCATAACCAGTGAAGTGATGTGAACCATATTTGGCAGTTATGATCATTTGATGATTGTTTACCCAGTTTATGCGTTTCATGACCAGTGGCCATTTTGTTTGGTTTCCATGGCAACATTTAATTTGAAAAAAAAAAATTTTTAATGACTACTCCTCCAAAACCACTAAAGCAGTAGGACTCTAATTTGGATACAAATGTTAAATGGGTAAGGGCAGTTGAAAATAGCTAGAAGTCTGTCAATCTACCTCTTGGTTTGGTTGCCATCCCAACAGAAAACTCCCATAGACTTATAATGAGAAAATGGTTTAACTGCATTTTCTCCATAACCAGTGAAGTGATGTGAACTATATTTGGCAGTTACGATCATTGGATGATTGTCTACCCAGTTTATGTGGATTATGACAAGTGACGATTTTGTTTGGTTGCCATGGCAACATTAAATTTAAAAAAAAAAAATGATTTTTTTAAATGACAGCTCCTCCAAAACCACAGTCGGCAGTGTTGCAAACTTAATTACTGCTTATGAAGAGTCAGTAAAAATGAGACTTCCATTTTCTAATCCATAAATAGTTCTTTGTTTCCAAAGGCAATCTTTTTGACATTTATTTTATTTTCTTACCCCTGTGTTGTTTACATGTATAAAATCATGATATTAGTAAACAACTCTTCAGAAACCACTTAGCCAATTTCCACCAAATTTCGCATGGATCTTACTGTTGAAATGTGATTTAGAGTTTATTCAAATGATCAAGCTCCATTGACTGTCATGCCCATATGTTCTTCTTCAAAGCTAAGAACTGCTTAAATGATGATCCATTCATTAGTTGCAATGATAGGATTGGAAAAATGTTGCAAACATCTGCATATCTGCAGTGGCTTTGTCACTCAGGTGAGCAAGCCGTGGCCCCTGGGCCTCTTGTTTTTATTAGTATTTATGGTTATTTATTTTTTATTTATTCTTTTATATAAATTTCATAATTTATCAATTTTCAGTTTCCTATATTTTTCAGATTTATGAATATGATGTAGGAGCCAGGGAGTATTCTCATTGGTGTAAAACCTCCAGTTCAAAGTTTCCGAAGAGTTGGTTAAAAAGGCCTGGTAAAATACGTCATCTTACATACAATCCATCCAACAAAGATCAGCTTATACTTCAAGATGACCAGATGTTTTGTATACTTGATAAATCACAGGTATAACTTATGGATAACGAATACACTTCCAAGAGAAATAACAGACAAGCAGATATTTACCTCCCTTTATATTAGTAGCTTCTCTGGGAGTAAATTAATTACATTAAGAGTAGCCCTCATGAGAGGGTGCATATTCTTTCTTTATAGAGAAGCTGCCGTGTTTGAAAGGCTTCAAAAATTTTCAGGCCTTATTTTCTCTGTAAAAAAAAAATGTAAAATGCAATTTCCTACAATTTTGAAAAAGTTTTTCAGGTTAATGAAAAAGAAACTCTTATTGACTTTTCTCCGGGTATGATTGCTTTTAAAGTAATTAGTTGTGTCAGATTACTTTTAATCAGAACACTTATGAGCGGGGCACAGAATTTCCTACAAGATTGCATGTTTGCCCAGCAAAGACACAGATCACACATTTGCACAGCTTGATTAACCCGAGTCCTGCCACCCTGACACAGATCAGCCTGTGCATTTGTCTGATCAAAATCTTCACTGGGCACTCTGTTTTTCATTTGGACAGTAAAACTGATATGAGCAGTCTGATTCAAGTCTTTACTGGGCATATATGTCCTAAGGTTCATTTTACTCATGTTAAGACTTACTTGATGTCATATAATATCACAGACTTGCTTATTGAGGAACTACTTTAGCAGGTGAAATGCTGAAATATCTTAGTTCATAGAGTATTAATTGTCTGTCTGTCTGTTTATTGTGCTATGTTTTCCTGTACTGTTAGACTGATTATGTCCCCCTGCTGAAAGGGAGGGGGATCATAGCTCCAGGTAAGGAGGTGTCTCAGGTAAATATCTTTCTTATTTCTGAATAAGAACGTATGCTGTGGGTACTCATTAGGAGCACCTCAACGAGGCACTTCTAATTAGTACCCAAACATGTTTTTTTTCAGTAATAAGAAAAGTATCCATAGATTTGGGTTGAAAAAACACATCTTATCAGGAGTTGTTGGGGCATATTGTTTTTGGTGCAGATCCCATTTGTATCGGCACTGGCATCAGTGTTGGCATTGACATCGTACTTTCTTGTCTGCACGATATCTCATTAACCCATATAAGCCTGGCGTCCCTTTTGTGGGACATAGGCAAACAGTGCAGACCTTGATCAGATGCCGCATTATGCAGCGTCTGATCTAGGTCTTCACTATTTGCTTACAGAAATTACAATTACAAATAGAACAAAAATGAAAAAATACACCACCAGACACCCCTTAAATGACAAATGGACTCACTCACTGTATACGGAGGATGGGTCTATTAGGCTTATTTGGGTTCACAAGTAAGCAGTTTATTACAAAGTTTCCATAGATATATCATTGTGACTAGAAAATGAACTGATTAGATTCTGGTGACCTTGACCTAATTTTCAAGATCACTGCTGGACTAAAAGTGCCAGATTTAAGCAATACTGACATACAGGAATGGGAAAAGTGCACTTGAACAGCAAACTGGTGTGAGGAAATCTGTTTTCTCTGAAACACTAGTTTAAACATAGCTATAGATAAGAGGGAGTATTAAAATAATATTTTTCTTATTTCTTGACAAAAACATATGTTGTAGACACTCATTAGAAGTGCCTCATCAAGGTGCTTCTAATGAGTTCTACAACATATGTTTTCATGGAGAAATAAGAAAACTGTCAATACTTTTCAGTTGAAAAAAGCGTCTTTTCTGAAGCTATGCAGCACCAAGTTGATAACTTACCCTAAGGAGACAATTTACATGAAATTTGAAACCCTATTTTCAATAAAAAATAAATTAGAAGAAGAAAATTATCATCAGTTTGTTATCTGGTGTTTTTACCCAGAAGTGCTAAT
The DNA here is from genome assembly GCA_964016985.1 of Anodontia alba. Classification (NCBI taxonomy): domain Eukaryota; kingdom Metazoa; phylum Mollusca; class Bivalvia; order Lucinida; family Lucinidae; genus Anodontia; species Anodontia alba. The sequence goes on along the minus strand of OZ024827.1, from coordinate 105,070,382 downwards.
GTCAACCTTTGCCACTCTCTGGGCTAATTCAGCAGATGACAAATTGGTGACATTTTTCCCAGAAAACAGTATGGAGACAGTTTGCATGAAATAAATCCTGTTTTCTGGAAAAAAAAAAATAAGAAAAATATATGTCGTCTGCTGACAGTTTTACCCAGAGTGCTAAGTGTTAACCCTTGTCCTACTGAACCAGGATATACTCTACCTTTGCAGACAGTGTAGATCCAGATCAGTTGGCTTCTGAAGAAGCCAACTGATCTGGATCTGCACTGTTTACCATTCAGTATGTGAATTTGTATCAACAAACTGAATCAAGTAATCTAATTGGTTAAAAATTAGAAGTGGGTGGGGCATCTTAATTTATTCAGTATGACAAGGGTTAAAGATTCTGTATTTACCAGGTTTTCACTGACGGTTCATCTCATCTAGACAAGAGTCATGACAACAGACACAAAGCTGAGAACCTATCACCTTTACACATCTCAACAAAATATAAGGTATAGTTCTGCTTTTATATGACTGTATTTACCTTCAGTGTTTGGTCAGACAGACCTGATCAAACAGTGTAGACCCAGATCAGATGATAAGGGTCCTCACAGTTTGCCAAAATTGCCATGCCTCCAGCAGTTTTAGGAGAATTGACTCATTCAAATGTTCTGTAAGTGCACGGAGAAATCCTGAGCAGACTGCATGAATGCTAGAAAAGGCTGATCTGGGCCTTCACTGTCCACCTGATATGCTTGAAAACACATAATGCCGGCCTCTGTAGCTCAGTTGGATGCACATCCATCGTGATCAGGAGGTTGTGGATTCGATCCCCATCAGGTTGGCATTATTCTTTCATGGAGATTGATCAAGAAATGTTTTCTGTGACCATTCTCTCCTTTCCCCTGATTCAAGAAGGGTAGTTGTCAGTTTCTGGTGAAAGAATGTGCACAATACTGTTTAACCTCTAAGAGGACTTAGCCTGCCCAGTAAACGTGTGGTCAGGTAAACTAACTGCACTTGACATGACCACATCGTTGACTGGGCCGTAAAACCTCAACACAAACCACATTATTGCTTGTTATGGCACAAACGATAAGTTAACCTTAATTTTGATAATTCTAAGAATTTCCATTATAGTAGTAAATGAATATATCTTAAAAAACTAGTTTTTCACACACTAGAATCAAAGAGACTCAACATTAAATATTAAGGAGAAAGGTTCAGCTGATAAAATATTTAGCAGACAACATTAATAAATATTTTTCTCAGAAAACAGGTTTTGTCATTTCATGCAAATTATCTCCAGTGGAGACAATTTGCATAAAATGTCAGAACCTGTTTTCTGGGAAAAATAAGAAAAATATTTCAATATGCGGTCTGCAAAAAATTTTACCTATAGTGCTGAGCAATTAGCTATTTAAAAAACACCATATTTATCCTAATGTTGACTCCTAATCAGACTTGTCCAGAAATTAGAGCAAATCTATTTGACTACCCGGTAATGTATCATAATCTTTGGTGGTCGAATGGCAAACAGTATGTACCCAGATCATATACTGCATTATGCAGCATCTGATCTAGGTCTACATTGTATGCTCAGTCCTGTCTGTTCAAATACTTTAGGTATACATGGTACAAATGTGTTCTGATCATTAGGTATCAGAATGCAGGGCTTTGCAGACTGATCTGGGCCTTTGCTGTTCACCCATGCATGATGCACTTTTAGTATTTCACATCTGAAGTAAGGATAATAACGATGTTTTGTCTTTACCCTTACCACTTTATGGGCAATTTGGCAAATGACAAATTGATGGCATTTTTTTTCCCCAGAAAATAGACTTTGACATTTCATGCAAATTGTCTCCTCGGGAGACAATTTGCATGAAGTGTCAAAGTATGTTTTCTGGGAAAATAACTGAAAAAAAAAAAAAAAGATATTTCAAAATGTAGTCTGCTGAATTTTTTTACCCAGCATGCTGCCGGCCTCGGTGGCTCAGTTGGATGTGCCGTCCGACTGGAGACCAGGAGGTTGCGGGTTCAACCCCCGCCGAGGTCGGCAACATTCTTTCGTGGAGATTGATCATGAAATATTTTCTACGGTCATTCTCTCCCTTCCGCTGATTCAAGAAGGGCAGTTGTCAGTTTCTAGCGAAAGAATGTGCACAATACTGGTTAACCGCTTAGAGGACTAAGCCTGCCCAGTAAACGTGTGGTTAGGTAAACTGACCACGCTCGACATGACCCCATTGGGTTGACTGGGCCGTAAAATCTCAACACAAACAAACAATTTACCCAGCATGCTAAGCTTTACATTGTTGAAAAAAAGTACTTTCCTGGCCTTGGAACCATCTGTTAACTTTAACGTCTCAGAAAGTGGGGCTAGACACTTCATGTGCATTGTCTCCTAAGGAGACAATGCATATGAAATAAAAAGCTCTATTTTATGGATTTGTTTTTTAAAGAAAATCAAAATGTTGTCTGCTGATATTTTTTTCGTTTGCAATGGATTAAAATGTATCCTCCTGGTTTTGCCCGCACTAAGAGAAGATTATTATTTGTCTAATATTTCAATTTTCATAGTTTGTGAAGTTAATTATTATCTAGACTTTTTTTTTTATGTTTATGTTTGGAGGTGACAGATGCTGTCTGTTTTACCTGTCTTAATCTTGTACTGGAAAGACACACATTTATAGTGCTGGTGTTGTACCTTTTTGTACTGACTGCCTTTACTCTGCTAATTCTTTGCATGCTGGGCACAGTTGTTCAAAGCATCGTTAGCTTAACGAGCTCTTTAGTGATCAAAATGTTAACTGTTCTAGTAAGTACAATATCTAATTCACAGGTTGCTGAAAAAAATACTCACATTTTTTCAGCAAAAATATTAGCGTATATGCCATATTTAATGATCAAAGTTTTAACGATACGTTTACTAACGACGTAGTTAGTTTTGAAGTACAGGGCCCTGGTGATTAATTTAGCAGATGACAGATGACTGATAGTTTTTCTTAATTTTCCCAGAAAATGGGGTCTGGCATGACAAAAGTCATGCTCAAGATTAGAGGGAGTAAAGGGATTTCAGCATGGATTGTTTTGAAAATCAGCATTGAATTTGAAGCTGAGGGGGTAAAAATACTCAGTGAAGTTTTGGATTGCAGCATTGAAGTCAAATTCAGGGGATGAAAATTTTATAGGAAAATGTACAACTCAGGGTACAGCTGAACCCATTTATGCCTAGTGTCCCTTAAAAGGGACATTGGCAAACAGTGTAGACCCAGATCAGATACACCATTTGTATTAAATACAGGATTTCTGTCAAAAACATAGTATGTGTATTAATATAAACTCATTAGACACTCGTCTTTTTTAAATAGACCAGTTCAAAGAGTTATGGTAGAAGATTTCATTCAGCTTAAATGGGTTAAGTTATGTTTGAAGGTAACAGGAGCTATCTGTTTACTCTTTACCGGCTAGTGGCGACTTTTGTTGTCTGCTGATAACCTTTGCAAACGGTTTTGACCCAGACCCAGAAAATGTCGGGCCTGATCTGGATCCAAACTGTGACATTCTGATGGTATTCCTGAAAGATTTTTTTTGAAAATTAAAAAAAAAAAAAATCTGCAGACGACCAAAAAGCCTGCAAAATGAGAAAATTATTATGTGGATACTCCCTGTGATGTGGAGTTGTGATATTTGTTCTAAAATAATAACAAGTCTCTTTGATGTATCCAGAACCTGCTGGATGAGTGACAAATAGTGTATGCCCTGATCAGGCACTATGTTATATGATATCTACACTATTTGCTAAGGCCTAGATACTTAGCATAATTATGGTACTGTAAAATTGTGGAAAATATCAGCCAGAAAAGCACATACTTAAAAAAAATGATCAGGGCCCAGTTGTTCAAAGCTAACGACATCGTTAGTTAACGATTCGTTAAAATTTATATCGAGTGATACGCAGATATGCTGAAATTTTTTGCTGAAAAAATGTGAGCAGCTTTTGCAGTGCAAAAGCTACTCACATTTTTTCAGCAAAAAATATTAGAATATTGTATATTGAATCCGCTAAAACCGTTAACGAAATGACCCTTAACAAGCTAGTTAAGCTAGCGGCGCTTTGAACAACTGGGCCCAGTAGTGGAAAATTACAAGCTACATTGAATCATTAACCCTAGTCTTGCTGAACCCAGATATACCCTGTCTTTGCAAACAGTGTACATCCAGATCAGTTGGCTTCTAAAGAAGCCAGTTGATCTGGATCTGCATTGTTTTTCATTCAGTATGGGAATTTATATCAACAACCTGGATCAAGTAATCTGATTGGCTGAAAATTTTAAGTGGATGTGGCATTTTAATTTATTCAGCATGACTAGGTTTAACATACATACCAATTACGAGTAACATACTGGCACTAATATAAGCCACAATACAAGAAATACCCAGCGTGCTCTCAATGTTGAGAGGTTGATACAACATTATATAAACATCGTGTGTCTGCTGGGAAGGCTTTTTTGGACTTTTCCGTTTATTAAATAATTCAGTGCACAAGCCCAGCCAATTAGCAAGGCCATGTGTCTAGTTCTTTGGCTGAAGTTTCCCCATGGCCAAACTTATGTGAACGAACATAGGTTCAAGTGAGACTGCATGGATGGGCAGTCTAGCCTGAACCTTGGATGTTCACATATGCTGTCAGCTCTTTTCCCATGATGCCACTCATCAGAAGAAATGTCATGTAACTGTAACATTCAAAGGCATCTGAGTAAGCATGCAGGATCATGTGGGCTGCCAATACCAAGTGATATCTGCACACTTACTCCTTGAAGGTTATGGCACATTGTTATTTTTATGCCCCCACCATTCAAAGAATGGTGAAAAGGGCATATAGTGTTACCCCTGTCCTTCCGTATATCCAACTGTCCGTCTCTGTTGGCGTCCAAGATGGCATTAGCAATTTGTGTTCAAGTTTTTCAGGCATAAGCAGTTTGCATTTAAGTTTTCCAGGTGGGGCATTCATGTCCTTTGGACACATTTCTAGTTTTAATATCTATAGCTATATAATAAAAAAGGATATGTTTAGTTTTGTGAGTGAAAAATGAGTATTTATTTTATCACTTTCAGCATTTCTAACCAACGAAAACTTGTCAGAGGAGTTGTTAAGGAGGAGTATTTGGTGATAATATTGGGATATTTATTCTTATTTCCTCATAAAAACATACATTGTGGGTACTCATAAGAACAGCCTCATTGAGGCACTTCTAATGAGTTCCCACCAGGGCTCGAGAAAATGCATAATTGCCATTTCCACTGAAAAAAAAAGCCACTAATACCTCTGTAACGATCAGTTATTGTCCCCTGCTTTTCGAAGAAAAGCGAGGGGACATAGTATTCGGCTTTCTGTGGTGCGTGGTGCATGATATGTGGTGCATGGTTCCGAGTTTATAGTAGGTACCTTGTGAGCGCAACTCCTCCTACAATTTTTAATCAATCCTTAAATTTTACAGGTATCTTTATCATGGTCTGAAGATGTGCATATGCTTTTTACAGAATTCTTAAATTATTTTTTTTTATGCTTTTTTTTTCATATTTTTAACTTAGACATTTTTGCATGGTTCCAAGTCAATAGTAGGTACCATGTGAGCCCAATTCCTCATACAGTTTTATACCGATCCTTTTGAAACTTTACAGGTGTTTTAATCATGGTTTGAAGATGTGCATGTGCTTTTTACAGAATCCTTAAATCATTTTTTTCACTTTTTACACATTTTTAACTTAGACATTTTTTGCATGATTCCGAGTCAGAAGCAAGTACCTTGTGAGCACAACTCCTCGTACAGTTTTATACTGATCCTTCTGAAACTTCACAGGTGTCTTAATCATGGTCTGAAGATATGCATGTGCTTTTTACAGAATCTTGAAATAACTTTTATACTTTTTTTTTCACATTTTTAACTTAAACCTTTTCATTCTTCAATACTATGAAAGTGTATATAAATTAGGTACCTTGTGAGCGCAACTCCTCCAACAGTTTTAAATCAATCTTTCTGAAATTGTACATGTGATTTTATTATGATCCGGAGATATGCATGTGCTTTTAACAGAACCCTTCAATTATTTTTTTTCACTTTTTCACATTTTTAACTTAGACTTGTTTTTGTGCAATTTACAGGCTTTCAAATGGATCTTTAGTCATTTGTCATTGGGACTTCTGATGCCCAAGCCACCAGCGTCCGCAGCGCTTTGATTGCAATAATAAGCTTGTCCATAGCATATCTCTTAAAGTAGTTTACTCTTTCACGAACATAACCCTCCCACTACTGCACATCTTCGGGGAGCATTCTTCGGTTTCACCAATGCTCTTGTTTAGAAGAATTTTAATAGGCGGGGGACATAAATTCTCTGAATTTGCTTGTTTTCAGTGAAATACCATACCTTTTTCGGCTTTCTGACCACCTTTCATGATGATTCGTCCAGTAAATTCGACACACTGTGTGTATTATGTAAAGTAATCTGATTACCTAGAAAATATCATGTACGCACTGACCCTTCAAATAAACATGTCAGTTATCAAATTAATTTCACTGAGAATGGACAATGGAATAAACAAGCAGCTGTCTCAGTGTTTTAGGTGACAAGTTGCAGTCTGTTCAGAATGCATGAGCAACACTGTACAATTCAACAGGATCCCAATATGATAATAAGATTCTATTTCTCATAAAGCCACTTCCTGCCACCATATCTCGTGACACCATTATGTTCATGTGATTTCTTTCTGTGGGAACAAGTGAAAATATAATTTGTTGCATATGCAAACAGCCCAGAATTGTATCGGCACATCTGAGCATTTCGATGAGAAGCTACACACAATTTGCTTGGTAGATTCTTAGAAATTGTATCTGACCAACAGGAACAATAATTTTGATGAGCTTGTGGATGTCTCACAAAAGTAATAAGGTAGCATGTTGTTTGTCACCACTAGTTGTAAAAAGAAAAACAAAAAAATGATGCACAAGTTCATGATGCCTGATGATGAAATAACTTATTTGGGGATCACAGAATACCAGGGTCCAGTTGTTCAATGCTAACGATGTCGTTAGTTAACAATTTGTTAAAATTTACATCAAGTGATACGCAAATATGCTGAAATTTTTTGCTGAAAAAATATGAGTAGCTTTTGCAGTGCAAAAGCTACTCACATTTTTTCAGCAAAAAATATCAGAATATTGTGTATTGAATCTGCTAGAACAGTTAACGAAATGACCCTTAACGAGCTCGTTAAGCTAACGACGCTTTGAACAACCGGGCCCAGCTGATTACCTTATTGCACATTCAAAGTATGCATGCCCAGATCAGCTGGGAATGTACACAGACTGTTCAGGATATTGGACTTGCGGGTGTACAGACCGATCAGGATCTGTGATATTGGAATTTTAACAAGGTGAACTTGTTTGCTTGTTGAAGTGTGTTAGCATGGAGTGTGCGACATGTAGCATACATTTGCTATAGGCATCATGTTAGTCATTGCTGAGAAATGTCTCCTGCATTCAGAAACGAGAGAGAAGTAATAATAATAACAAAATGCTCTTCAGAAGCTACGGTCAGTAACAGAAATTATCGAAACACTTTCTTTGGAAATTACCATCAGTCATGGAAATTACCAAACCCCAAGCTCTGTAAACACATCTGGAAATAGAAAAATGTCAGACCAATTAGTGATTGTCAGTTTCCTGAGCCCTGGCACCCACAACATATCATTTTGTGGAGAACTAGAGAAAATAATCCCAGAATTATCATCAAATGCTATTCCTTTAACCCTTAAAACGCCAAGAAAACTTGCGTCTGAAAATGTCGTCTGTTTATGTCGTCTGCTGAATATTCTTGCAAACTTTTCAAACCTGTTTTTGCATACAGGCAAACAGTGTGGATCCAGATCAGACTGCTCCTAAAGGAGCAGTCTGATCTGGGTCCACACTGTTTGCAGAAATTACTTTTAAAGTAACAGGCAGAAGACAAAGCAGACGACAATAGTTGTGACTAGCACTTTAAGGGTTAAAACTCACAATAAGTGCATGCTCCATATTTAGGTCAAATATAGTTGTACCATATGATGCGCATATGTGGTAAAAAGGCCCTTATGCCATATGTGAACAGTGAATGTCCAGGTGAGTGTGCGCACCCGTGCAGTCTGATCTGGACATTCTCTGTTCATTGACATATACTACAGTGTCTATTCACTCTGTAAGTGGATAATGAAGGCCCAGATCAGCCTGCACGAATGCACAGGCTGATCAGGGCCTTCATTGTCTGCAAATTGCATAAGGGCCCTTTTCACATATTGCACTTCATATGCAAACAACAAAAGCTAGGCCAGCCTGCACATTTTTATACAGGTCTAGTCAGGGCCAGCAAAGTATTCAAACTCTGCTGAAAGTAAAAAACAGTGACTATTTTGACCAGGCTGTGCAGGACTTTACGATTTACATATGGTGCATTAATATCGGTTTTGCCAGTCCTGGCTTTATTTACTTTTAGAGGCATATAGGTGGCCGAGTGCTTCATGCTTTTGATCTTGGATCACCAGGTCCCAGGTTCAGATCCAAAGAGAGCCAGAGTTGAGCTGATGACTGAACAGTTCTGCATTGCACAGAGCCTTCCATTATCACCTAAGATATGATATGAAATAATGTTGGAAGAGACATAAAACACTAAATTATCATCATTTCTTTTCTTTTCTTGTATTTTAGCATCTCCTCTATCTTGATGTGTTGCCAGGCAACTGGTTAGTTGCTGTGGAGAGACCACCTCTAGCATTACAAAACCTACTGCCAAGTGCCCTTAAAGTGAAGAAATTTGGAACGTAAACTGATATATTGTACAAATAAAGCTAAATAAAACTTCAAATAGTCTGTTTGTATCCCATTTTAACAGAAGCATCTCACCAAGTTAGTACACCATTTTGATGCAAATGACCCTCATGGGTTGATGCATCATTAAACCTGAACTCATCATCATCAGCAGCAGTAGCATTTGCTTGGCCAAATGATCAGCACTCCGGACTTTGGATCAGGAGGTCCTGGGTTTTAATCCTGCTGAAGACTGAATTCAGCTCATGACACATTACAAAAAAATAATGAACCGATAATACCTCGCCACTATCATGTGGCAGGGTATGAAAAAAGCAAAAGCATTTCTCTGGTACTGTATGATGTAAAATATTCTATCACAAAATTTGGTGTATGGGTACTAGATATCTAGCAGAGACCATTGTATCTGGCAAATTGACTTCTGATCTATAGTAAATGTCCTAATATTTCATATACCAAAGTGTCTGACAAAATTTCATATGCAAACAGTGTAGACCTAGATCAGACTGCTCCTGAAGGAGCAGTCTGATCTGGGTCTACCCTGTTTGCCATTCCACTATGTATTTTAAGAAACAATTGCATAGAAAGCCAAAAAAGGATGTTTCGAAATTTTAGGATATTAACTGTACTTCAAAAAAAAAAAAAAAAAAAATGTTCAAGTCATAATTATGTCCTGTACTCTTTGGCCTGGACTAAACTAATTTGGTAAAAGCTCACCAAGTTTGGTTTTAATATGGGGACATTTGCTGTAGAATGTGTCACATGCCAGAAGTAAGTCACAGCAACCTCTGTATTGATCTGTGTCACATGTTTAGAGAAAACAAACAACTGTGGGATATCTCCTATACCCTAAAGAAGAGCTGACCAAATTTAGTGTCTTGGTACATCCAGGAAGTGTGTCACAAACCAGATGTAGTTCATGTAACTTACACATTGACCTTTGACCTACAGAAATAGCAGGACTTTTACCTTTCTGTGATTCCATGGCTTTACATGCATCATCCAATAAAAAATATGTGACAATAAATTGCTGTACCACATTTGTTTCCCACAGACTAAAACATGTACATTTGCAAACTTTGTATTAAGTTGAGACAGCTTGTAGAGAGCAGTCTCATTATTAACATCTACACTGTTCACAGATGCAGATATGGAAGAAGATTAACCCTGGTCTGGCTGAACCCAGATATGCCCTGCCTTTGCAAACAGTGTAGATACAGATCTCTTGGCTTCTGAAGAAGCCAATTTATCTGGACCTGCCCTGTTTGTTATTAAGTATGTGAATTTGTATCTACAACCTGGATCTAGTAATCTGATTGGCTGAAGATAAGAAGTGAGCGTGGCAGCCTAATTTATTTAGCATGGCAAAGTTAACATTGTATATACATTTTTGTATATATAGCATGACAACTTAAGTTCTGCAAGGCTTTTTCCATGATAAACAATGGTAAAATAACAAAAAGAACACAGACATGCAGCATATATACAATCAAACCAATGTTAAACTAGCACCTAGTGGAAAAAACAAAAAATGTGATTGCTTAAGTCAGGTGCATGTTTAATACAGGTAGATGTACACTTATTTTCCTTTTTTATGGAACCTGAAATACACCTTAACACTTGTCCTGCTGAATAAATTAAGATGCCATGCCTATTTCTAATTTTCAGCCAATCGGATTACTTTCTCTAGATTGTTGATATAAATTACATACAATGACAAACAGTGCAGATCCAGATCAGTTGGCTTCTTCAGAAGCCAACTGATCTGGATCTACACTGTTTACAAAAGCAGTATATATCCGGGCTCAGCAGGATAAGGGTTAAAATACAGGAGATTGTTTATTACAGGTGGCCTCTAAGGCAGGATGGACTGTAATTAGTGTTTAAAATAACATGGAAAGACTAGTTTATTGCAGTAAGCTATTTATACAACAAGGTATGCTACTTATACACACACACACACACACACATATATAAACATATGTTTATATGCATACTGTTTACCTCTCTGATAGTATTTTTGTCAAAAATTCAACTTTCAAGAAACTGGACCTGTCTGAATTTGAAGATGAAAAATTATAGATGAAAGAGTTAATGACCATATTAACCTCAAGTATTCGGCTAAACAGGCCTGAGCAAACAGTGTAAACCCAGATCAGACTTTGCAGAGCCGTCCTTGGTGGCTCAGTTAGATGCATGTCAGACTGGTGATCAGAAGGTCGAGGGTTCTATCCTTGCCAGGTCAAGCAGCATTCTTTCATGGAGATTGATTTCTATGGTCATTCTCTCCCTTCTGCTGGTTCAAGACGGACAGTTGTCAGTTTCTGGCGAAAGAATGTTCGCAAGTACTGGCTGACTGCTTAGAGGACTAAATCTGCCCAGGAAAAGTTTGTAGGTAAAAAGACCAGCTCAACATAATGTTAATAGTGTTGACTGGACTGTTCAACACCAAACCAACCAACCCACCAGATGTTGCAGAATGTGATATCTGATCAGGGTCTGCACTGTTGGAAGTTTTTAGACACATCAGCAAATAGTAAAACTGAAGTGTTGAAGTTTTAGACAAGTATGGTAAGGAGTTAAGGTGTCTGAATACTTAGGGTAAATAGGGTAGATGATAATGAACACTGCATGCTGGGTAAAAATTTCAGCGGACAACATTTTGAAATATTTTTCTTATTTTTCCTAGAAAATAGGATTTGACATTTCATGCAAATTGTCTCCTTTTGGAGACAATTTGCATGAAGTGTCAGATCCTATTTTCTAGGAAAAATATGAAAAAATATTTGGCTAAACGAGCTTGAGCAAACAGTGTAGACCCAGATCAGATGTTGCAGAATTGGCATCTGGTAAAGTGTGAAGGTATCTGAATACTTAAAGGAGAACGCAACATAAGTTGTTAGTGTTTCATGGAGTAAAGTGCTAAGTAAACCATTAACTTTGGTGCAAGTTTTATCAAAATCGGTCGAAAAATAAGAAAGTTACAGTGGTTTGAATATTTCCAAAAGGCCCATCATTGATGCCGCCATATTTTAGGCTTTGTGACGTCATACAGCCCAAATAAAATATACAAAAACCTAGTTATAATGGGGTTTCAAGAATATTTTGCTACATTGTTTAGCATGTGCTTAATTATAGAGACAGGCAATAATTTCCCCCAAAGTAATCCAAATTTGTAAGAACAACTTTTGAAATAGATTTTTAAATTTTTGTGAGACCTCATTAAATATTCAAAATGGCGGCGCCCATATTACCAATGTTAAAATATTCAATTGATCAAATTTGTATCAAAATTCATGATTTGTGAAGCTCTTTACTTTGCAGCACATTATGCTTGAAGGCTGCGTTCCCCTTTAAAGTAAATACAGTAGACGATAACTAACACTTAGCAATCTGGGTAAGATTTTCAACAGACAGAAATATATTTAGGGGACATCCAGTTGTGCTGAAAGGGACTAGAGTTTGAGTGGACATGAAAGTGAGTTTTTTTTTTTGTTGCGCCAGGATTCATTCTGTCCTAGCGTCCAATATGAAAATTAAGGAGTATAATGCTACCTTCTATTCATTCTCCTCTAATTGCAAATCACTATTGAAACCAGACTCGTGGTTATTCAGAAGATACCCATTTTCTTCTGGAGCAAGGAAGGTCGATATTTTACCGTTTTTATCGCCTGTGACCAACTTTGATACACATTATTAAGTTGCTGAGTATAAGTGATTTCATCCATCACCAGAACTTTGAGGGCTGTCAGAGTAATGCACTTTAAGAATCAAATATATTGCCTTACTGTTCTCTTGCCAAGAAAATGAGTTTTTTGTTGAACTTTGTGATTGAGGAAATATTTGCATGAAAAATGTTATTGCCTATTTTCTGAGAAAAAAAAAAAAAAAAGAGAATATCAATTTGTTGTCTGCTAGATTTATGCAGAGAGTGGTAATGGTTAAAGTACCTACTTAACCCTTGTCATGCTGAATAAGATGCCATGCCCACTTTTAATTTCCAGCCAATTAGATTACTTGATCCGAGTTTTTGATAGAAATTCATATATTTAATGACAAACAATGCAGAAGCCAACTGATCTTGATCTACACTATTTGCTAAGACAGGGCATGTCATGTTCAGCAAGAGAAGGGTTAATATATGTCCTGCTTTCACATCTGCAAATAATGTTGTTGTTTTTTTGTTTGTTTTTTGTGTGTGTGTGTGTGTGGGGGGGGGGGGCGGAGGGGGTTTGTTTTATTTATTTATTTATTTATTTTATCATTTTTTTAAGCCAAAGAGTATTGATATATTTATTTCTCCATGAAAGCAAAACACATTGTGCTACTTAGAACTGCCTTGCTGAGATAAGTCTAATGAGTTCCCACAACATGTTTTCGGAAAAAAAAAAATTAAAAAAAATATTTATCATAATACAATTTTATCTGGAGTGACCGATACACTGAGCAACCTTAATAACAATTCACTGAGCAGCTGTCAAGCAAAATTATAGCAGACGACATTCAAAGATTTTAAAATAATATTTTTTTATTTTAGTTTTCAGAGAAAAAATGACTTGACATTTCAAGTGAATGGTCTGTTAGGCAGAGAATTCCCTTTAAATGTCGAGCCTTTTTTTTTCTGATTTTTTTTTTTTTTTTTTTTTTCCAAGGTGTCTGCTGCAGTTGTGATTGGCACTTTCAGGGTTAATATAAGAAGATGTTTGTTTTCAGTAGTCATCTAGTGCATACATTTAACTCTTAACACTTAGCACTCTGGATAAAAATGTTAGCAGAAGATATTTAAAAATATGTTTTTTCTTATTTTTCCAAGAAAATGGGTTTTGACATACAGTTTGCGTGAAATGTCAAACTTGTTTTCTAGGAAACATAATAAAAATATCATCAATTTCTGGTCTGCTGAATTAGCCCAGAGAGTGGTAATGGTTAAAGTGCTTAGCAGAATTGTAGCAGAAGACATTGTATTTTTATTATTATTACTATTATTTTTCAGAGAAATTAAGACTTGTCATTTCATGTGTATTATCTGCTAGGCAGATAATACACATGAAATGTCAAGCCTTCTTTTCTCCAAAATATGCACACAAAAAATGTGACTGGCTGCAGTTGTGATTAGCACTTTAACCTTTACCACTCTCTGGGCATTTTCAGCAGACGACAGATTGATGATATTTTTCTTATTTTTCCCAGAAAACAGGATTTGACATTTCATGCAAATTGTCTCCTTAGGAGACAATTTGCATGAAATGTCAAATCCTGTTTTCTGGGAAAAATAAGAAAAATATTTCAAAATGTCGTCTGCTGAAAATTTTACCCAGAGTGCTAAGCGTTAAGGGTTAACTCTACATACTGAAGATGAATTCAGCAGACAACAATTGAATTCAGCAGATGACAGGTGAGTGATATTTTTATTCCCAGAAAACGGGGCTTGGTGTCTCATAAATGGTTCACATGAAAAGCCCCATTTTCTAGGGAAAAAATGAGAAAAATAAAATGTTATCTACTAATATCTATTTTTCGCTCATGAGGACTGCACAGGCAATATAACTTATTCCATGGACAAACTGTGGCATTGACCTGACCAGACAATATAGGGATTAACTCTTTCACTGCCACAGGCGATAATAATAGGCTTTGGCAAACAGCATAGATCCAGATGAGATGGCTCATTGAGCTGTTTGACATTCAGTCGTTCAGCTTTACATATAAACGTCTTTCCAAGCGATAGTTTGTTAAAATAAAAAAAGCAGACGACAGAAGTCATCTGAAATTTGGCACCAAAAGAGTTAAAGCTGTTCCATGCTTTTCTTGGCAATGTTTGTGGAAAGATGCCATGATATATTAAACATACCACAAAATGTCCTATTTGTCCATATAGTGTGAATTTTTGAGATAATAATGTAGGATAAGGTTAACAATTTTTGCAAAGGGGAGGCAATTTAAAGGGAGGCAGTTACTTGACTCACTTTAAGAGGAATTTATAGTCTTTCTTTGGAGGTAACTCTTTCAAAATTGCTTTGCCTCCCTTCTGAAAAGGGGTCTACTCTAAGAATAAAGAAGTTGGCCCCTTTGGGAGCAACTTCTTTCCTTTGGGTAGATCACTTTACAAAATGACTAGGTGTACAGGGAAGCAAACAGGAATCACAAAAGTTATCTCCCTTTTAAGAAATGGTAGAAAGTACTAAATATGTCTAGTCTCCTTGAATGGCCTCTTATTGTGAAATTGACTACTTCCTTATAAACAGGATGTAAACTTTTAACTTGGGTTTAAAGAGCAGCAGGCGGCAGTTTCAAGTATTTACGCAGAAAATAATGCTAAAATATTTTCACAGAAAATTATGCTTGACATTACATTTAGATTTGAATGCAATATGTCAAGCCTTATTTTTTTGTGAAAAAGGTAAGAAAAAATCAACGATTTATCTGCCTATCAAGACTAGGGAGCTCTACATATCAAAAATTGTTTTCCTCTTTATGTCCAGGCATTGAAAAAGTTGGAGGAGCATATTCCTAATATAGCAGACCTCTGGCCAGATTTGACCCTGCTCTCCAACACCAGGGAATTTTGCAGACAGTCTATCTCAAAGATCAATGTTTTTTTTTCATCGAATTAGAGTTGTTTTTACTTTGTATCTGGTGGCATTGCATAGTAACGGCTTCTTAACCCTTAAACTGCCAATCACAACAATTGTCGTCTGCTTTGTCATCTGCTTGTGATTTTAAAAGTCATTTTTGCAAACAATGTGGACCCAGATCAGACACTGTTTGCCTGTATGCAAAAATAGATTTGAAAAGTTTGCAAGAATGTTCAGCAGAGGACATAAACAGACGACATTTTCAGATGCAGCTTTTCTTGGTGTTTTAAGGGTTAAATACGTTACCTGTCACGGTGTTATGTAATTCTGTAAATTTGCTAAAATAACATGCTAAATACCATGCTAATTTGTTCAACAAAGTTTTCAACTATTATATATCATATCTGAACAAAACAATGCACCAAAAGTAAAATAGGGTTACTTTTGGTTTAGCTGAGCAGTTTTAGGTAACATGTAGCAAAAAGTGGTTAAAATGCACAATAAAGAAGCAGTTTTGCTGCAAAGAGACTGCATTGGTTCACTTGTATATATGTCTGTCTAAAATGTAATCATGCATATAATTGTTCAGTTATATAGAACTAAGAGCAAAGAATCGTTGAAATGTTTGTTGGGTTGTTTGAATAATTCTGGGTAACATACATAACAAAAAATTGGTTTTAAAGATATTTTGTAGGACTGTTAAGCTGCCAATAATAAAAAAGTCTCAAGAAGTTTTCAAGAATTTTAACCTGGAAATATCACCAACATTCCTGATATATAATGCTTAGCATTAACACATCAAATAAAGTAAACTAACACTGTGTATTTGTTGATGTAATACTGTCACCTCGACTATCGCAGGAGGTTAAATTACTCTCCTGTATTCAATGTGACAGACATTTTTACTTTATTTTTCAAGGACTTCATCATCATTTATGGATTTCAACAAAACTAATCAAATCTGCTTCAAATAATTGACATGTATTTTTAAGTTTCCCACTTCCCATTTCTTGTCCTTTTATCAGAGAGGCATTTCAAAATAACTGTAGTACTGCTGACCAGGCCATTTCCCTGTATGTAATAATCAGCATTTCACAACTTAAAGATTGTTTAAGGGCATATACTCATTAATGCGTGTCACGCACATAACACCGTTTCACACATGAAGTTTTGTCCTTGAAGTGATGACTGAACTAAACATTTGTTGAATTTAGCAATATCCCAATGAAAGATCACTGAAACATGTGCTATATTTGTTGCATTTATTACAAATTGCAAAGATAATGCAGGATGGTTTAAATATAATTCTGTTTTATAACTCATTCTGAAAAGGTTATCGACAATGTTTTTTTTTTTTGTTTTTCAATTATGTTTTGTTTTAATGGTTGTATATGTGTACATAGGGAAATGATCCATTTCCAGGCTGTTTGGCATATTTTTATGGATGTTACAATGCATCATTGATAATTTGATATGCTACCGAAATAGATAAATAGTAAAAATGCTTGCAGCCTAAAACAATAGTTTTGATTTAGATTTGCAGGGTTTTGCAGATTTCTCTCAGACATATATGCCTAAAAGCAAGCCATTGATGCCAATAGTTTTGTTTTGTTAAATACATTATCTTGTATAAGACGTTTTGTAAAAAAGAATATTATGACCATACTAAAGCAATAGCGTTATAAAATTTATTTTATCTGAAAGAACATTAAAAAATCTATAAATTACAATCACATTAAATTTGAAATGCTGTCCAGGGAATGCTTATAATCTGATGATGTCGGGTAATTTTGCAGTTTTTGGAGAAAATCTTTATTCGGTAATGTCTGTTACCTTCTGGGAGGTTTGCCATCTTAAGATTGTCTTTTTTAGCAGACATACGAAGCTTTCAGAACACATGGGTATTTATTACATTTGAGTAAGATAAATGGTTCTGCTAAGGTTACAAACTTTGACTCTTCTTTCATTGAATTTAGTAGGGATAATGTAAACAACAGACTGTTACACATATAGGCCACCAGATACAGGATGCAAACAGCTTTTATATTACATAGTTTGAATTGTTCTTTAAGATAGGATATGTCTGTAAAATTCCTTAGTGTTGGGGAGGTGATCACTATCTGGCAAGGATTGACTTCTGACCAAATTTGATCCTGCTCCCCAACCCTAGGGAATTTTGCAGACAGATTCTGTATCAAAGATCAGTTTTTTGGGGGTTTTTTTGCATCAAAAAAGAGTTGTTTGCACTTTGTACCTGGTGGCATAACATAGTAACAGCTTGTTAAACACGTACCCATCTTCAGTTTTATGTAATTATATTCATTTGCTAAAATACCACTCTAAATTAAAAAATATCTGTTTTTCAACCATTCATCATCGTCATAATCAGATTTTTGATTAATGTGCAGGTACAGGGGCAACATCCACATCAGTGGGCCCCCTTCCAGATAGCTGGCTTGCTGCACGCATGGCAGATCTCACACCAGATCTCCAGGTACATCTATCATGACGGTTGATAGCCGAGAGCTTCCACTCTCTGCAATCCCTCTCTGTCAGCTGCTTCCATGTCATTTTGGGTCTCCCAGGCCCATGCTTTCCATCAACCTGTATGTCAAAGGCTGTCTTGATTGCATCACTGGAGCGTTCCACATGTCCATACCATCGGAGTCTTCTCTCCTTCAGAATGAGGTCCAGATCCTCAATGCCAAGTCGCACAAGTAGCTCACTGGACCTGGTGGTGACAATGTCTTGCGGCGTGACATTGCAGATCTGTCTGATCATTGCCCTGTCATTTCGCTGCAGACGCTGGAGGTTGGGCTTTGTCAATGGCTAAGTCTCGCTGGCATGGAGCATTGCGCTCCGCACGCAAAAGCTGTACACATGGCCACGTGTTTTGAAAGAGAGGTGGTGTGAAGAGAGGACTGGTAGCAGATCCTTGAACTTCTTCCAGGCGGTTTTCACATGTGTTGTGGTTGAAAGTTCACAGCCACCTGCTGCTGAGAGCATATCTCCTAGGTAGCAAAAGGAAGCTACCACCTCAAGCTTGTCAGGTCCGACCTGGACTTCCTTTTGTGGTCTGCCATCCAAGGGGCATGCAGTTCCCTGGCACCGTGTACATCTATAGTCAGGGTCCTTTTTCAAGTGCTTGAGCCCACTGCATTTCTTGTGCACCCAGTGCTTGCAGCCATTACAGAAGATGCTGTTGCTGCCCACTCCAGTGCGACAGACAGCGCATGGAAACTCGCCTGAACTCTGCAGGAAGTCCAGTCCCATACTGCAGATCATGATCTTTGTCTTTCCTGCATTTACTCTCAGTCCTTTCTTCTCCATTGCTTCTTTCCAAATCAAGAGCCTCCTGACACATTCCTCAAGCGATTCAGCGATGATAACAAGGTCATTGGCCATCCTCCCAGGGGACCCCAGAGCGGAACTCTCATGATAAGGCTTCAAGCACAATATGAAGAGCAGCGGGCTGAGTACTGATCCTTGGTGAACACCAACCTTCACTTCAAACTCTTCACTGTACCCCTCACCAACACGGACACGGCTCCATGCATTTGCATACATCCCCTGGACCAGTCGCACAATCCACTCCTCCACACCAAGTTTTCTCAGCGCCCACCAGATGTCCTTCTGAGGTACTCAATCAAACGCCTTCTCCAGGTCTACGAAAGCCATGTAGAGTCTCTTATTGGCAGCTAGATACTTCTCTTGCAGCTGCCTGACAACAAAGATTGCGTCTGTAGTGCCTCTGCCTGGGACGAAGCCAAACTGGGAATCGTCGATTGACACCAACTGTCTGATGAGGCCGTCCACAATCCTCTCCAGGATTTTCATAACCTGCTCTGTCAGCTTGAGACCGTGGTAGTTGCCCCTTTCCAATGCATCCCCTTTTCCCTTGTAGAGGCAGACAATGAAACTCTGCTCCCAGTCAGAGGGTACCTTGCCATCACGAATGATTGCAACTGCGAGGTCACGGATCATGGAGGCGCCCATGTCACCGGCGGCTCGTATCATCACCACCACTATGCCTGATGGGCCCGGTGCTTTGCCAGCCTTCATCTGTGAGATAGCCTTCTTAACCATATCAATGGTGATTGGGATGGGCGGGCCTTCCACTGGTGGTTGATATGACAGGTGGTCTGGGTCCCAGTCACTCAATGTTGAGAAGCCTTTGGTAGTGCTCTAGCCAGGCCTTCTGCTTTGAGTCTTTGCTCATTGACATCTCTCCTGCATCATTCTTCACAGGTTTGTCACCAACAACATCAGTGTTCTCTCTTCTAAACTGGGGTCAATATTCTCTTAGACCTTGTCGGCTTCTTGACGAGCATGGTGCACTGCATGTCTGGCATTTCGTTTGGCTGCATCGTATGATGCCCTAGTGCCTTTACCAGCCTTCCAGGCCTTGAAAGCTGTCCGCTTGGCAGCAATGGCCTTTTCCACGTGTTCGTTCCACCACCAGGTTTCCCGACACCAACAGTGTTGCCGAGTTGTGCCACATACCTCCTCAGTTGTCTTGAGCAGTCCAGTCTTGATGTTGTTCCAGATATCCTCAGTGGCCCCATCAGCTACACCTGCAGATGTGCTCACATGCAAGTTGAAGACCTCCTGGAAATTATTGCTTGTCTGAGGGTCTTTAAGCTTCCAAACTTTGAGGTGAGGGGTGAACTTATATATATATATAATATTATATATCATATCTGAACCAAATAATGCACCAAAAGTAAAATAGGGTTACTTTTGGTTTAGCTGAACAGTTTTAGGTAACATACAAAACCAAAATACAATGTAGTTAAAATAAACAATATTTAACAGTTTTGCTGCAAAGACAACACATTGGTTCACATGTATATCTGTCTGTCAAATGCAAATATGTATATAATTTGGTATTATTATTATATAGAACTATGAGGAAATAATTGTTGTAAGTAACGTATGTTGGCTTATTTGAACAAATCTGGGTAAAATATGTAACAAAAAAATGGGTTTAAAAGATACATGGTAGGACTGTAAAGCTTCCAATGAAAAAATGTATCCTGAAGTTTTCAATGTATATAAACTGGAAATATTACCAAGATGCCCTTTATTAAATGCTTACCTTTTACGCATCAAATAAAATGAACTAACACTGTGTATTTGTTGATGTAAAAATGTAACAGGAGATTAAATTACTCTCCTGTATCCAATCCGACATTTTACTTTATTTTTCTATGACTTCATCAAAAAGTATGGATTACGACAAAATTAATTATCAAATCTGATTCAAATAATTGACATGCATTTTTAAATTTCCCCCTTCCCGTTTCTTGTCCACTTATCTGGCAGGAATTTTATAATGACTAGTACTGCTGACCAAGCCGTTTCTCTGAATGTAATAATGGACATTTCAGTTCTTAACCCCTGTCATGCTGAATAAATTAAGATGCCACACCCATTTCTAAATTTTAGCCAATCAGATTACTTGATCCAGATTGTTGATATAAATTCACATACTTAATGGCAAACAGTGCAGATCCAGATCAGTTGGCTTCTTCAGAAGCCAACTGATCTGGATCTACACTGTTTGCAAAGGCAGGACCTATCTGGGTTTAGCAGGACCAGGATTAAAGATTGTTTAAGGAGTAAACATAGTAATGCCTGTCATGCATGTAATATTGTTTCACACATGAAATTTTGTCTTGGAAGTGTCTTGTCATAAGTGATGACTGAATTAAACATTTCTTGGCATTCAGCAATATGCCAATGAAAGAAGCTCACTGTAACACGTGTTATATTTTGCTACGTATGTGACATATTGAAAAGATAATGCTAGGTAATTTAAATTTAATTCTGTTCAATAAACAACTCAGTCAAAAAAAGGTCATAAACAATTTTATTTTCAATTTTGTTTTGTTTTAATAGTTTTATATATGTACTTTGCCAAATTATCCATTTTTAGATTGTATGGCATATTTTGTATGGATGTTACAATGCATCACTGATATGCTACTGAAATGAATAAAGAATTAAAATGCTTGAACTTGTAGCCAAGAACAACAGTTTTATTTAAAATGGTATGCCTTTGCAGATTTTCCTCAGACATATACGCTTAAAACCAAGATGTAGAAGCCAATTGTTTTGTTTTGTTATGTTGCCTTGTGGTGTCAGATGTTTTCTAAACTGTGCAAACAATATTTGAAGCATATTGTTTTGCATTCCAGTAATATTTACAGATTCAGCCTGAATTAAACATAAAACAAAATGGCTATGATGGATTTATAAGCAATTCTGTTATGAAAACGTTTTCCTTTCTTTGTTGTTTATAATTAGATGTTAATTTGATTAACAGAATATTATGGCCTTACTAAAGCAAATAGGGTTATAAAATTTATTTTATCTGAAAGAACACTAAAAAAATCTATAAACTGCAATCACATTAAACTTAACCCTAGTCCTGCTGAACCTGGATATGTCCTGCTTTTGCAAACAGTGTAGATCCAGATTCTGAAGAAGCCAACTGATCTGGATCTGCACTGTTTGCCATTTAGTTTGTGAATTTGTATCAACAATCTGTATCAAGTAATCTGATTGGCTGAAAATTAGAAATGGGCAGGGCATCTTAATTTATTCAGCAGGACAAGGGTTAAAATGCTGTTGTCCAGGGAAGACTTGAAATTTGATGATGTCAAGTAATTTTGCAATTTTTAGAGGAAATCTTTATTCAGTAACGTCCATTACATTCTGGGAAGCCAAGGTTTGCCATCCAAAGATTTTCTGTTTTAGTTGACATACTAAGCTTTCAGAACACATAGGGATTTATTACATTTGAGTAAGATAAATGTTTCTTCTTCGGTCACAAACTTTGACTCGTCTTTCATTGAATTTAGTCAGGGTAACGTAAATAACAGACTGTTACACACATAGGCCACCAGATACAGCATGCAAACAATTTTTATTTTACACAGTAAGCATTGCTCCTTAAGACAGGATATGTCTGCAAAATTCCCTAAGGTTTGGGAGTGATCACTATCTGGCCAAGAGTCTATTGTCCATTCATCTCTTTGTCATGCTTTTGGCATGCCATTTAACACTCAGCATGCTGGGTAAAAATTTCAGCAGACAAGATTTTAAAATATTTTCTTATTTTTCCTACAAAATATAATATGACACTTTGTATTTAACCCTTGTCCAGATTGTTGCTATAAATTCACATACTTAATGGCAAACGGTGCTGATCCAGATCGGTTGGCTTCTTCAGAAGCCAACTGATCTGGATCTACACTGTTTGCAAATGCAGGGTATATCCAGGTTCAACAGGACAAGGGTTAAGGCAGTACCAAAGGTGGGCTTTATTGTGACATGCACTGCCACTATGCATAACTGTGAGCAAGATGAGGTTTTCTTGAGCAAGATACCGGGAAAAGTTATTTCAGCTAGGGTGTTATACAGGCAAACTTCAATGGCTCAGACATCTTTAGGACCGTGAAAATTTGTTCTACATATTAACCCTAGTCCTGCTGAACCCGGATATGTCCTGCCTTTGCAAACAGTGTAGATCCAGATCAGTTGGCTTTTTTAGAAGCCAACTGATCTGGATCTGCACTGTTTGTCATTAAGTATCTGAATTTATATCAACAATCTAGATCAAGTAATCTGATTGGCTGAAAATTAAAAATGGACATGGCATCTTAATTTATTCAGCAGAACTAAGGTTAAGCTTACTCATTACAGGCTTCTAAGGAGACAATGTGCATGAAATGTCAAAGCCTATTTTCTGGAAAATATAAGAAAAAATATTTCAAACTGTCGTCTGCTGAATGTTTTACCCAGCATTGGAGAGTGTTAATCATACTTAAGTTATGCTGTATTTGTGATTGATCGAGTTACTGATGGAAGCACAGTTATTTACGAACGTGTTTATAGTTGCGGAGTTTTAGTGCATTTATGGTATAGCTGAATTGAAAACTGCTCTACCAGACACCATCCTAAGAACTTAGATTTGTTTATAATGTTGTTTTCTCAGCAGCTGGCTGTAGGTAACAGTCTAGACAGAATTGATCTGCTATTATTTACTGTTTAGCATGCTGGGTAAAATTTTCAGCAGAAAACATATTCAAAAAATTTTCTCATTTTTTCCCAGAAAACAGGTTTCAACATACCAGTATCATGCAAATTATTTCCAGATGGAGACAATCTTCATGAAATGTCAAACCCTGTTTTGTTGGAAAAATGAGAAAAATATCTTCAATCTGCCGTCTGCTCAATTAGCCGAGAGGGTGGTAAAGGTTACATTTGGATTGCTAACATACACTGAATAAACCATTATCCCATATTGTGCTTTACTATTTGCATGCCGATGATGAATTCAGCAGACATTTTTAAAATATTTTTCTTTTTTTTATCAGAAAATGGAGCTTGTCCTTTCCTGTGAATCGTCTCCTTAGGAGACGATTCACATGAAAGGTCAAGCTCTATTTTCTGTAAAAACTAAGAAAATGACGCTTATTCTGTCGTCTGCTGAATTTACCTTACAGACCTGCAGATAAATTGTTGAAAAAATACTGCAGATGTGGGCATGTCTGCATGCTTCTTTATGTAAGCATGATCACTCAGTATATAAATATTGATGAGTTTTTATTTTGGGTAAATTATCTTGCTGATGTTAAAATTGATATCCTTCTGCTGCCTTTACTGTTTAGAATTTCAATATTAGCATACACATTTTTTAAATATTTTCATATTGTTCCTAGAAAATTGGGTTTGAAAGTTCATGCAAATTTTCTGTTGGCCTTATTTTCTCAGGAAATATGAAAACTATTTATAATCCATTTGTTGTCTGCTGAATTAGGCCAGAGATTGTTACAAATTGTTTTCGTAAAGTTAAAGCAGACAACTGTTTGTAGTGTTTTGATACTTTCTGAGAAAATAGGATTTGACAGGCCATTCAAATCTTCACTTTAGGACCTGACTAGTGAAATGAGAAGCCCTATTTTCTGAGGAAAAGGGTCATTCATTGCAGTCTTCTAATTTTGCCTGCAGAGGACCAAATGCTGATAAACAAACATATGGTTGCAAACTTTATTTCATCAGTAGCCAAAAAAAAGTGTAAAATGCAGACTTATTATTGGTACAACCAATCTGAATGTGACGATCAAATTACATTTACAGTAAACAATCAGACAGAAAAAAATATGATAGACCTCATAAGTTAACCCTTAAAGGACTTGTCACAACTCAAACAGACAACATTTTCAGAGAATATAAGGATTTACTTTTCATGTGAATTGTCAACCTAGCAGACAGTTCACATGAAATGTAAAGTCAAATTTGCACTGAAAGCTACAAAAAAATAAACATCCCTTATTTTCTGTGATAAGTAAAAAAAAAAGAATAGAATGTTGTCTGCTATACTGTTGTTTGGCAATTCCGGGTCTGCACAGGAAAAGAAACTAACCAGTTTTGGAAAGGGAACCAGTTAAACTGTCTCCCTCTGCTAAATGAGAAAGGAAAGGCAGTTACCAATTTTGGAAAGAGAACCAATTAAACTGTCCCCCTCTGCTAAATGTGAAAGGAAAGGAAGATACCAGTTTTGTCAAAGGGAACCAAATAAAATGTCTCCCTCTGTTAAATGTGAAAGGAAAAGAAGCAATCACATTTGGAAAGAGAACCAAGAAAACTGTCTCTCTCTGCTAAATGAGAAGGGAGAGGAAGTAACCACTTTTGGAAAGGGAGCCAATTAAACTCTCTCTCTCTCTCTCTCTCTCTCTCTCTCTCTCTCTCTCTCTCTCTCTCTCTCTCTCTCTCTGTCTCTCTGTCTCTCTCTCTCTCTCTGAATGAGAAAGGAAAGGAAGTAACCAATTTTGCAAGAGGAACCAACCAAAAAAAAAAAAAACAAAAAAAATGTCTCCCTCTGCTAAATGATAAAGAAATAAAGTGTCTATCTCTGCTAAATAAGCAGTGGAAAGAAGTAACACTTTTGGAAAAGGAACCAATTAAACTGTCTCTCTTTGCTAGATGAGAAAGGATGGAAAGAGAACCAAACTGTTTCTCTCTTCTAAATGAGAAGAGAAAGGAAGTAACTACTTTTGTAAAGGTAATCAAATAAACTGCCCCTACTGGTAAATGAGAAGGAAGAGGGAGTAACCAGTTTTGAGAAAGTAACTAAATTGTCTCCCTCTGCTAAATGAGAAAGGAAAAGAAGTTCCAATTTTGGAAAGAGAGCCTAGTAAACTGTCTCCTTCTGCTAAATTAGAAGGGAGATGAAGTAACCACTTTTGGAAAGGGAACCAATTAAACTGTCTCTCCATGCAAAATGAAAACGGAAAGGAAGTAACCAGTTTTGCAGAATGAACAAAATAAAGAGTCTTCTTCTAAATGAGAACCCATTTTATACTGAACAAACTCCCCACATTATATATTGGAAGAGATGGATCCATTTTCAAGTATAGGTAGCTCAGGCTGTGTGATTTAGATATTCCTAAAGAAAAAATAGCTAAATTACTTGCAAACAGTGGTGACCCTGATCAGATGCCATATTCTGCAGCATCTGATCTGGGTCTACACTGTTTGCCAGTTACCAGACTAAAATAGGTTGAGTTAGGTTGCTAAGCTGAATGGAAACACCTGAAAGATTTTGCTGCCATTTTGCAAAGGGAGAAACTTTTGTAGACAGGAAGCTGCTTCCCTTGTATTACAAACTGAGGGCAGCTCTTTGAGGAAATAATTCCCTCCCTTTCTACCTACAAGGAGCAAATTCTTTCCTCTGAGAGTAGCTCCAACTGAGAAGGGAAACAAATATCTAAATGCATCTTGTTGGAATTATTTCCAATGAAGGTGTGTCTGCTCCCTTCATACATGTAAGCATGCTACTTAAATTGTCAACTGATTTGGATCTGCACTGTTAGCCATTATGTGAATTTATATCAACAGCCTGGATCAAGTAATCTGACTGGCTGAAAATTAGAAGTGGGCGTGGCATCTTTATTTATTCAGCATGGCAAGGCTTAAGATTGGCCTCAATTCTTTAAATATTGGTTTCAAATAGTAACCCTTAAAGTGCAAAGCAAAATTGTAGCAGACAACTGTAAATTTTTATGTCCCACCCACCAGGGAAGGGGGACATATTGTTTTTTTTTGTGCGGATTCCATTGGCATCGGCATGACACTTTCTGTTGGCATTGGTGTTGGCGTGACACTTTCTTGTCTGCACAATGTCTTGAGAACCAGTGGTTGGATTCTTACCAAATTTTCATGGATATATAATTGGGGTATAACAAAGAACTGATTAGATTTTGGTGACCTTGACCTTATTTTCAAGGTCACAGCAGTAGAAAAACTGAACATTCATGGTGGGGGGACATCTGTTTTTAGCTCACCTGAGCAAAAGCTCAGGGTGAGCTATTGTCATCACCCTATGTCCGTCGTCCGTTATCGTCCCTCGTCCATCGTTTGTCGTCAACAATTAGTTTGTTAACACTCTAGAGGTCACAGTTTTGACCCAGTCTTGATGAAACTTGGTCAGAATATTTGCCTCTATGAAATCTAGGCCAAGTTTTATACTGGGTCACGTGGGGTCAAAAACTAGGTCACCAGGTCAAATCAAAGGAAAAACTTGTTAACACTCTAGAGGTCATAGTTTTGACTCAATCTTGATGAAACTTGCTCAAAATGTTTGCCTCTATTAAATCTAGGTCAAGTTTGAAACTGGGTCACTTGGGGTCAAAAACTAGGTCACCAGGCCAGATCAGCAGAAAACCTTGTTAACACTCTAGCAGTCACATTTTTGAAGCAATCATCATGAATCTTGCTCAATGTGTTTGTCTTGATGATTTCTAGGTCAAGTTTGAAACTGGGTCACTTAGGGTCAAAAACTAGGTCACCAGGCCAGATCAGCAGAAAACCTTGTTAACACTCTAGCGGTCATATTTTTCAAGCAATCATCATGAATCTTGCTCAAAATGTTTGTCTTGATGATTTCTAAGTCAGGTTCAAAACTAGGTCACTTGGAGTCAAAAACTAGGTCACCAGGCCAGATCAGCAGAAAACCTTGTTAACACTCTAGCAGTCACATTTTTCAAGCAATCATCATGAATCTTGCTAAAAATGTTTGTCTTGATGATTTCTAGGTCAAGTTTGAAACTGGGTCACATGGTGTCAAAAACTAGGTCACCAGGCCAAACCAGCAGAAAACCTTGTTAACACTCTAGCGGTCACATTTTTGAAGCAATAATCATGAATCTTGCTCAGAATGTTTGTCTTGATGAGTTCTAGGATAGGTTTGAAACTGGGTCACGTGGGGTCAAAAACTAGGTCACCTGGCCAAATTAGCAGAAAACATTGTTAACACTCTAGCGGTCACATTTTTTAAAAAATCATCATGAATCTTGCTCAATGTGTTTGTCTTGATGATTTCTAGGTCAAGTTTGAAACTGGAACACCTGAGGTCAAAAACTTGGTCACCTGGCCAAATCAGCGTAAAATCTTTTTATCACTCTAGCGATCACATTTTTCAAGCAATCATCATGAATCTTGCTCAAAATGTTTGTCTCGATGAGTTCTAGGTCAAGTTCCAAACTGGGTCACTTGGAGTCAAAAACTAGGACACCGAGCCAAATCAGCAGAAAACTTTGTTAACACTCTAGCAGTCACATGTTTTAAGCAATCATCATGAATCTTGCTCAAAATGTTTGTCTTGATGATTTTTAGGTCAGATTCAAAACTGGGTCACCTGGGGTCAAAAACTAGGTCACCTGGCCAGATCAGCAGAAAACCTTGTTAACACTCTAGTGGTCACATTTTTGAAGCAATCATCATGAATCTTGCTCAACATGTTTTTCTTGATGATTTCTAGGTCAAGTTTGAAACTGGGTCACTCGGGGTCAAAAACTAGGTCACATGGCCAAATCAGCAGAAAAACCTTGTTAACACTCTAGCGGTCACATTTTTGAAGCAATCATCGTGAATCTTGCTCAAAATGTTTGTCTTGATGATTTCTAGGTCAAGTTTAAAACTGGCTCACATGGGGTCAAAAACTATGTGACCTGGCCAAGTCAGCAGAAAACTGTTAACACTCCAGAGGTCACATTTTTGAAATAATCATCATAAATATTGCTCAAAATGTTTGTCTTGATGATTTCTAGGTCTAGTTTAAAACTAGATCACTTGATATCAAAAAACTAGTTCACCTGGCCAAATCAAAGGAAAACCTTGTTGATGCTCTAGAGGTCACATTTTTGAAGTGATCATCATGAAGCTTGCTCAAAATGTTTGTCTTGATGATTTCAAAGTGATGTATAGTTTTCTGTCCAGTGACTCTCTTAAGTTTTTCCATTTAGGTCAGTTTCTCAGTAATTATTGGTCGTACAGAGTGATATTTGGTACTTGTGAAGTGTTTATGTTTAGGTCAGTTTCTCAGTAACTATTGCTCCTACAGCCAGTGTTACATAGTACATGCATACATCTTAGCATGGCCTCTTGAGTGCAGTCATCCATATTTGACCTAGACCTTTATTTCACAGTCCATTAGACATGCTACATTGTCTTGTTAATATAATCATTTTGAACTTTGATCCAAATGTTTGCCTTGATCAGTTCTAGATCAGGCTCTCAAAGTGCTATGTTGCTCAGGTGAGCGTTACAGGGCCATCATGGCCCTCTTTTCTCTGAAAAAACTATTACTAGTTTCTAGTTACTTTTCAGAGAAAACAGGCAGATGATTCACATGAAATTCAAGACTTATTTGAAAAAATACAAAACAAAAAAAAAATAATAATAATCAAAATTTGTTTGTCTACTGCAGTTGTGATTAGCTCTTTAAGGGTTAGGGAGCAAAACCATAATTGTGTTTTTTACTTAATGAACAATCCTCATAATTATCAATGGCAACAGGGTGCTACTGAAATATAAAAAATATACACAGTGCTCATAACAGATTAGATTACGGGCAGCAGTAACTGTATATAGACGTTAGCATCTAATTACTTACATAATATTACAATAAAATCAAGTTTCAATCCAAAGATGTTGAATTACAACATTATATTAACCTTTACCACTCTCTGGGCAAATTTTGCAGATGACAAATTGATGATATTTCTCTTAGTTCTCCCAGATAACAGACTTTAACATTCCATTAGAGACAATTTGCATAGACTGCCAAAGTATGTGATATAACCCTAGTCCTGCTGAACCCAGATATACCCTGTCATTGCAAACAGTGTATATCTAGATCAGTTGGCTTCTGTAGAAGCCAACTGATCTGGATCTGTACTGTTTGTGAATAAGTATGTGAATTTGTATCAACAACCTGGATCAAGTAATCTGATTGGCTGAGGATTAGAAGTAGGCGTGGTATCATAATTTATTCAGCAGGACAAGGGATAAATTATCTGGGAAAAATTAGAAAAATATTTCAAAATGCCTGCTAAATTTTTTACCCAGCATGCCAAACTAAGCAATAAAAGCATAGCTCCAGAAAAGGTGATAATTGCATGTGTGCACACGCACGCACGCATGCACGTACGCGCACACACACACACACACACACACACACACACACACACACACACACACACACACACACACACACACATACATACACACATACACACAAACATATATATATCTCTCTCATATTCTCATATATATATATATATATATATATATATATATATATATATATATATATATATATGAGAATATGAGAGAGACAGAGAGAAGGCTGAGTGAGTAGTTAGCACTCATGACTTCTTTGGATCATAAGGTTCCAAGTTTGAATCCCACTAGAGGTGGGATTCAGGTTATGACTGTATGGTGCTTTTTTTTTTTTTTTTTTTTTTTCACCCTTATTCCTTCATTGTCTCAATATGACAAACAGTGTAGAAAGAGATGTAAAACTCCATCATTAATTTATATACTCATTGGAATTGCATTGGAGAAATTCTGACATGCTGTTTTGTCTTCCCTCTACTGCTTAGAGGACTAAGCCTGCCCAGTAAACGTGTGGTTAGGTAAACTGACCGCGCTCGACATGACCCCATTGGGTTGACTGGGCCGTAAAACCTCAACACAAACAAACTCTATTTGAACAATGTTTTGTCTCACCTGAAAATCATCTGATCAGGTTCTTCACTCTTTGCCCACTCATCTGACAGTTTTAACCCTGGTCCTGCTGCATAAATCAAGATGCCACCCATTTCTAATTGTCAGCCAATCAGATTACTTGATTTAGGTTGTTATACAAATACACATACTAAATGACAAACAGTGTAGATCCAGATCAATTGGCTTCTGGATCTACACTGTTTGCAAAGACGGGGCATATCTGTGTTCAGCAGGACTAGGGTTAACCCTGGTCCTGCTGAACTCCGATTTACTATGCCTTTGCAAGCAGTATAGATCCAGATCAGTTGGCTTCTAAAGAAGCAAACTGATCTGGATCTGCACTGTTTGCCATTCGGTGTTGTATCAACAACCTGGATTAAGTAATCTGATTGGCTGAAAATCGGAATTGGGCATGGCATCTTGATTCATTCAGCATAGTAAGAGAAGACACATCACCAGACACTAAACTGAACTTGTTATGCTGAATAAATTAAGATGTTATGCCCATTTCTAATTTTCAGCCAATCAGATTGCTTGATCCAAATTGTTGATATAAAGTCACATACTTAATGGCAAACAGTGCAGATTCAGATCAGTTGGCTTCTGAAGAAGCCAACTGATCAGGATCTACACTGTTTGCAAAGGCAGGGTATATCTGGGTTCTGCAGGACTAGGGTTTAAAAACATCTGGATTAATATGGTAAAGAGAAGTTGTCCGAGTATTTGAGGTAAATACTGTCTGCCTGTAAAAGAAACAACAGTGTAGACCTATAGCAGATGCCACAGAAGACCACATCTGATCAGGGTTCACACTGTCGCTCATCCAGCAGTTTTTAGAACTTCATGAGCAAGTCAAACAAATTTGTTCAATTTTTAGGACAAGTATGGGAAGGAGTTTTGTTTGAGTACTTAGGGTTTGAGATTTCTTTCAAGTCTTGTGTGGGGTTGAGTTGAATGAATCGTCATACCCATTTTTCTTTGAAAAGTAAGCAAAAACATGCATTTGTTTGTTGACTGTTTACTTTATCTAGACATTACTAAAAATAAAGAAAAAATAGTTTTTTTGTTGTTGTTGATTTTGTTTTGTTTTTTTATTTCACTTTTACCATGTTTACCCTAAATATTCAAACATTTTAACTTTTACTAAAATTTGAACAAGTCCGTTAAACTCTCTATTTGCATTTATCTAAAATTGTGGGATGAGGAGTAAACAGTGTAGACCTTGATCAGATGCCATTTTCTGTGGCATCTGTTGTGGGTCTATATTGTTTGCTAAGCCCTGCCTGTCCAAATACTTAGGGTGAATATGGCAATGAACCTTTACCACTCTCTTGGCTAATTCAGCAGACAACAAATTAGCGATATTTTTCTCAGAACACAGCTTTTGACAATCGATTCAAATTTTCTCTTGGAGACGATTTGCATGAAATGTCAAAACCTGTTTTCTGGGAAAAATAAGAAAAATATCACCAATTTGTCGTATGCTGAAAATTTTACCCAGAGTGCTAAGTATTAATCAGTTTAAACTTGGATCATAACTTTCTAAAATTAGCTTTATTGCAAAGCTTTTGAGCATGTTCTGATAAAAAACATGATAACAGATGAAAATAAAGTGCATGATTTTTTTTCTTATTAATTGGATGGATTTTTAAAAAAAATCCATCCTTTAAAATAGCAATGTCAGGGCGGGCGGGTGGGTGCGCATTGGGCGGGCAGGCATCAGGCGCATCCCAGGTTAAGCTTTTGGTTAACCTTTTTTCACAGTTATATGTTACCTTTATTCTTCAGTGGATTGCTTTCATATTTGGTAGGGATGAAGAGGAGGACCAGTAGGTGTTTCCCATGCAAGAGAGACAACTCTCACTTTCTTCATTATTTAAAAAACCCGTCCATAATGCAGTTAGGCATTTTTCTTGTTTTTCTGGAAAATGGGGTTTGATATTCATTCTGATGTCTATAGAAGAAGTCTAAATGAAATGCCAAGCCATTTTAAATTGTCGTCTGCTGATATTTAAACTCCAAAGGTTAAAGCTCTACTGTATAAGCCTCTGAATAATTTAAATATGTTACCATATTTATACTAAGTATTCCAAAAGACAGACTTAAGCAAACAATGTAGACCTAGACCAGATGCCACAGAATGTTGCA
Source organism: Anodontia alba (assembly GCA_964016985.1). Classification (NCBI taxonomy): domain Eukaryota; kingdom Metazoa; phylum Mollusca; class Bivalvia; order Lucinida; family Lucinidae; genus Anodontia; species Anodontia alba. The sequence continues at coordinate 105,037,729 of OZ024827.1, read as the reverse complement.
TCTAATCAGGGTCTACACTGTTTGCCACTCATCCAGAAGTTTAAGTCACACCAACAGTTTGCAAAATGGGCAAGTATGGTAATTAGTTAAGATGTCCAGATATCTAGCATAAATACGGTATTTGATTTTTTTTCCATCATAAAAAGATACCTATATAATTTTGACCCCCTTAAACCCCAATTTTATGTAGTAAAACTGGGTTTTTACAGGGGTATACATTATTTTTCTTATCCTGCTCAAAAACATAGATTGTGGGTACTCATTAGAACTGCCTCAGTGAGGCAGTTCTAATAGGTACCCACAATCTATGTTTTGAGGAGAAATATAAAAAATATCAAAATTTTTATCGGAAAACTTTCAGGTTTTGGTGGTGAAATTTTCAATATATTTGAATAGGCATGTTTTCTTAATGATTTGTATTTTGAAGATGTTAATTATAAATTTGGGACCCAGGTATTGTAAACTTCACTGGCTGAACATTCACTAAGTCCTTGTAAATACTTTAACGTATATTATGTTAACCCTTGTCCTTCTTCAGAAGCCAACTGATCTGGATCTGCACAGTTGTCATTAAGTATGTGAAATTGTATCAACAAGCTGGATCAACTTATATGATTGGCTGAAAATTAGAAGTGGGCATGGCATCTTAATTTATTCAGCATGACAAGGGTTAAATATTCAGACTTTTTCCCATTATATGCTCAGCATACAAAGTGGGCTGTATATATTTTTGTCGTCTATCTGACCTTCCATACACCAGTCAGTTAAATTCTGTGAGAAATTATAACAGTATTCCCAACGTCTCGTTTGATGATGGACCTGACAAAAATCAAAGACACATTGCAGGTGATTTTGCACCCTTTTGAACTTCAACTTGACTGACTCTTGGCATGATGGACCAATAGGTGTGTACACTTAACCTTATCTTATCATTAATGATAAGCCAATATTTCAGACGCAGATCTTAGGTATGTTTCTGTTGACAGCCATGCCGTTAATTATTTGCGGACTATCGTGTTGGTAACATGCAATTTCTTCATGTTTCACATATAAAACATATCAATTGGTTTTGCATTAAATATATTGTTTCAGATTCAGTTACTTCGAAGCTATTGCTTAAATAGTGAAGGCAGAATCTGTGAATGACAAGTACATTCATTGTACCTAACAAACCCTGTGATTCCCACCCATATACCCGTTGAAGCTTGTTTGGCACATCTTTGCTTCATGACAGGTTTGTCATTCAGTGAAGTGATGAATTTAAACATCTTGCTAAACTGCTGTTTTTGAGGTTGTAATTTCTGAAACTCTCCACTTGAAGTTGTTGGTTCACTGCTGCTAACCAACAGTCACGGTATGGATATAGAGTTTAGAAAACTTTGTGTCAAAGTTTTTTATTTATTTTTTTTTTTTTTCTTATATTTCTAGGTCTTCATTTGAAGTTGTTGATAGGTTGTAACTATTACTACTGGGTGGAAATTTATCAGTTTATATTCTCTTGTTACTGCTGCTGACCTAAGGTCAAGATCACACTTTTAACCCTTGTCCTGCTGAACCCGGATATACCTTGCCATTGCAAACAGTGTAGATCCAGATCAGTTGGCTTCTTCAGAAGCCAACTGATCTGGATCTGCACTGTTTGCCATTAAGTATGTGAATTTATAGCAACCATCCAGATCAAGCAATTTGATTGGCTGAAAATTAGAAGTGGGTGTGGCATCTTAATTTATTCAGCATGACAAGGGTTAAAAATTAATGTTATGGGGAACTGATACATTTTCAGGGGAGCAATTCTTCCCTCTTCAAGTAGATACCTTTTAGCAGTAGCTTAATGAGTAGGAAAGGAATCAGGAAGTCTCAAAAATTATATCCCTTGTAAAACCTGCTGGAAAATCTTCTGGGTGTATCCATTACAGTTTTATATTAAGTATTTTTGTTGCTTTCAAGGGGCAGTTGCACATTACGAAAATATGCCTGTTCAAATGTAATGAAAATTTTACCACCAAAAAATGAAAATTTTCCAAAAAAAATTCTGATAGTTTTCATATTTCTGCTCAAAACACAGATTATGGGTACTTGTTAGAACTGCCTCACTGATACAGTTCTAATGAGTACCCACAATCTATGTTTTTGAGCAGAAATAAGACAAATAATGTATACCCCTGTAAACCCCAGTTTTTCTGTATAAAAGTGGGGTTTAAGGGTCAACATTATATAGGCATGTTTTCATGATAAAAATATCCGTATTTTTTGCTCTTTCTCAAAAATGGATAAATATTTTTCAAAAATTCTTTTTCAAAGTATATGTATTCCCCACCTATGTCCATTACGAAAACAAGCCTATTCAAATATATTGAAAATTTTACCACCAAAAAATGAAATTTTTAGATAAAAATACTAATATTTTTTTCAAATTTCTGCTCAAAACATAGATTGTGGGTACTCATTAGAACTGCCTCAGTGAGGTGGTTCTAACGAGTGCCCACAATCTATGTTTTTGAGCAGAAATAAGAAAATTAATGTATACCCCTGTAAACCCCAGTTTTGCTATATAAAAGTGGGGTTGAAGGGGGTCAACATTATATAGGCGTGTTTTCGTGATGCTATACACTTTTGCCATTTTTGTGGGAGCTGTTGTATTCCCACTTCAAACCATAAAGTAGACCTACTGCTGAGGTACCGATTTACAGCTAAAATCAAAGCAACCCTGGTCTCATATGTTTCCAGCAAGCCTTTTTTCAGTTCTGGAAACAAATAAAAGTTGCAGGGAGAAGGTCTGGGTTGTACAGATGGTGGGACAAGATTTGCCACTTAAAGCAGATGATGATAAGTTCTACTATAGATGACACAGTATTGAGAGGGAGCATTGTCGTGCAAAAGAATGTCATTTTTCTGGGCTAACCTGGGACGCAATTTTTTCAGTTTTTCTTTGAGTTTTTCAAAATTACTTCTGAATAGTATCTAGAAGTCACAGTTTGATCTTTTGGCTTGAAATGAGCCAGTATTATTCCACATAAATAAAAAGAAAAAAGCAACCAGAATAACCTTACAAGGAGGGCAAATACAAATGTAGGGGCTTAGGGCAAGTCTACTGATGTGTCTACAAACTGCTGGATGAGTGGCAAATGGTGCAGGCCCTGATCAGATTCTGCATTCTTAGCATTTGATCAGGGTCTACATTGTTTGCTTAGGTCTGTCTCTCCGTATACACTGGAACCTCTGTATAAGGTGATTCGTTATTACAGTAAAACCTGTGTAAGAGAGCCACCTTTGAGACTGACTTTAAATAGTGGTTGATGTGGAAAAAGCTGTCTGTCTTATAAAGGTACATGTCATGTAATTTTGCTAGCAAAATTACATGACATGTACCTTTATAAAACAAACATCTTTCCATATCAACCACTAAAGTCAATCTCAGAGGTGGCTTTCTTACACAGGTTTCACTGTAGATTGTTTTAGATATACCGTATTCAATCTAATTACCACACTCTGCGCTTAGGATTTTCAAAATTACAAAAAAAATCGTGTAGTAAAATAACCACCAAATAAGGCACCCATTAAAGAAAAAAAATCAGCTGAATATTTCATGAGAGGATTATTTTAAGATGCATATGCTTTTAGACAGAAGTAGATAAAAACATACGAGCTGTAATCTGAACACTAAGAAATTGCTTGACTGTGTGCTTATAGGGGTATGTGCGGTAATTAGATCAAATACGGTAAGACGATTTAAAGGTGACCCCAAAAGTGTTGTATCAAAACAAAATTGTATAGATTATATTTTTGTATATAATTTATATATTTTTGTGATGGGCATTTTTCTATATAAGCTGTACATTTTTGTTATGGTCATTTTGTACATAATCTACACATTTTTGTTATGGTCATTTATCTATACAATCTAAACATTTTTGTTTTGGTCATTTTTAGGAGCGGTTTACGTACCACCACCAGATTTACTATATCGCATTTCAACTATCCATTCAACTGAAAATACCTACCTAATAACTACCTAAAATCGCCCCAAAATAGTTCCCAGCTAACGTTAATAATGCTAAAATCTGCATTTAAACATATTAGCTTTAGACACTCCAATGCTTATAACTAGCGAATACCGGTAAGTAAACAAAAGCAAAGAAAATGTCAAACTTTTGAAGAAATATAGTTTTGATTTTTGAGTACAATATCGGCGGATGAATATGAACACTCCAGTAAAGCACACCAAATCTACAACGTTGTCTAACAAGCAGAGGTGATTTTAGAAATTAGCAATAGAGGAGGCTCCCCTAATGAGACACAGAGCGAGGTTGGGAAGGGTCAAAATCCACAAGGTGCGAGGTATTAACTCATCTATTAAATATTCTGCGTGTCTTCTTTTCTTTCTACTTATCTAATGCCCTAGTAAAAGCTGAGCGAGAGGTATTGCTCGAATTGACCAATTTGACCTTTATTTCTCAGTTATGTAGGCAGGATGTTGGTAACTGATCATTTCGTACCGTTCTAACATTTAGCCTAAGTTCTGCTTCAGAACATGCAAACAATAACAAAATAGTCCTTAAAGTACTTTCTTTCTACGCTTATTAGTAGAGTAAAAAATTTAAGAAATACGAGGGAAGTTCAATAAGTTCGTAGAACTCTGGGTTTAACTCACAGATTGGAAGATAGTTTCAACATTATTTTTCAGTATAATCCCCCTTTACTTCAATGCATTTGGCCCACTTTTCTTTTAAGCTGTCTATGCCTTTGAAATAAAAGTCGTCTATTTGGCCTTTGTAGCAGCCTTGAGCTCATCATCATCCTGAAATCTCGTTCCACGCAAGTGGGACTTCAAATTTCGAAACAGATAATAATCACTTGGGGCCAGGTCTGGACTGTATGGCTAGTGATTTAACTGCTCAAACTTGCACTCATGAATAGCCGCTTGTGCAACTCTGGACTTGTGCACAGGGGCATTATCATGCAAAAGAAGGACACCAGCAGCTAGCTTTTCCCCTTCGTTTGTCTTTAATATCAATCCTTAATTGTTTAATGACACTGGCATAGTATTCTCCTGTAATTGAAGTACCAGCAGGCTTGTAATCTATCAATATAATCCCTTTGGAGTCCCAAAACATCGTGGCCATTACCTTGCAGGCTGATGGTTGGGTACGAAATTTCTTAGGTGGGGGTGAGCCAGGGAGCTTCCATTGCATGGACTCTTTTTTAGTATCCGGGTCCCAGTGGTGAAGCCAAGTTTCATCTCCTGTTACAAGACAAGTGTGAAAGTCTTCTGGATTGGCATTGTACACTTCCAGAAGTTCTTGACTTGACTCCACCCTTTGCTAATGATCTTGCATGTTCAGGTTTCTGGGTACCCACCTGGCAGATACTTTTGACATGCCTAAATGTTCATGGATTATAGTGTAAACACTTCCATTAGAAATACCACATTCTGAAGCAAGTTTGGCAACTTTGATTCGGGGATTTTTTAGCACAAAAGTCTCTCAACACGGTCAATCATCTCCTGGCTGATGACATCAGCAGGGCAACCTGGCCTTGGGTCATCTTCTAAGGAGTCTCCCCCACGTTTAAATTCTGCTGACCACTTTGTCACTGTGGAATACTTTGGGCTGCTATCACCATACACATCAGCCATGCCTCGATGGATTTCTTTGGCCTTTGCACCCTCCTTAGTGAGGAACTTTATGACTACTCTGAACTCAATATTCTGACTTCCCATTTTTGCCTATGGGTATAGGTTTTCAAACAAAAAGTAAGAGCAAAAAATGTACGTGTTGACTGAACGGCTATTATCATTCAACTGACAAAGGTTTACACTGCACAAAAATGAAAAAAAGAAATCTTGAATTGTATAGAAACTTACAAACTTATTAAATTACCCTCGTATGACTGGCATTTCATGCCAGCATAATGCTATCTGGTGATTGAGTTGTTTCCCTTGTATAGCCTTGGTAACATTTAAACTGAGTTGTTTCCCTTTGTAACGTGTAAGCAATTGATCCATCCACTGATACGATGAGTGATATCATTGAATTTTTATTAGCTCACCAGAGCAAGGCTCAGGGTGAGCTATTGTGATCACCCTCTGTCCGTCGTCCATTGTCAACAATTAGTTTGTTAACACTCTAGAGACCACAGTTTTTACCCAATCTTCATGAAATTTGCTCAATATGTTTGCCTCTATGAAATCTACGTCAAATTCAAAACTGGGTCACTTGGAATTAAAAACTAGGTCATCAGATCAAATCAAAGGAAAATATTATTTACATTCTAGAGGTCACATTTTTCAAGTAACCATCATGAATTTTGCTCAGAATGTTTTATCTTGATGATTTCTAGGTCAAGTTTGAAACTGGGTCACTTGGGGTCAAAAACTAGGTCACCAGGCCAAATCAAACGAAAACTTTGTTAACACTCTAGGGGTCACATTTTTGAAGCAATCATCATGAATCTTGCATAAAATATTTGCAACTATGAAATATAGGTCAGGGTTCAAACTGGGTCACTTGGGTTTAAAAACTAGGTCACCTGGCCAAATCAAAGGAAAACCTTGTTAACACTCTAGGGGTCACATTTTTAAAGCAATCATCATTAACTTGCTCAAAATGTTTGTCTTGATGATTTCTAGGTCAGTTTCCAAACTGGGTCACTTGGGGTAAAAAACTAGGTCACCAGGCCAAATCAAAGGAAAACGTTAACACTCTAGCAGTCACATTTTTAAACCAATCATCATGAATCTTGCTCAAAATATTTGTCTTGATGTTTTCTAGGTCAAATTTGAAACTGGGTCACTTTGGGTCAAAAACTAGGTCACCAGGCCAAATCAAAGGAAAACCTTGTTAACACTCCAGGGATCACATTTTTGAAGCAATCATCATGAATCTTACTCAAAATGTTTGCCCCTATGAAATCTAGGTCAGATTTGAAACTGGGTTACTTGGGGTGAAAAACTAGGTCACCTGGCCAAATCAAAGAAAAACCTTGTTAACACTGTAGAGGTCAAATTTTTAAAACAATCATCATGAAGCTTGCTCAAAATGTTGGTCTTGATTATTTCTAGGTCAAGTTCGAAACTGAGTCACTTTGGGTCAAAAACTAGGTCACTGGGCCAAATCAATGGAAAACCTTGTTAACATTTTAGCAGTCACATTTTTAAAGCAATCATCATGAATCTTGCTCAAAATATTTGTCTTGATGATTTCTAGGTGTAATTCGAAACTTGGTCACTTTGGTTAAAAAACTAGGTCACAGGGCCAAATCAAAGGAAAACCTTGTTAACACTGTAGAGGTCACATTTTTGAAGCAATTATCATAAATCTTGCTCAAAATGTTGGTGATTTCTAGGTCAAGTTTGAATCTGGGTTACTTTGGATCAAAAACTAGGTCACCAGGCCAAATCAAAGAAAAACCTTGTTAACACTCCAGAGGTCACATTCTTTAAATAATCGCATGATAATTGCTCAAAATGTTCTTCTTGATGATTTCTAGGTCTTGTTCAAAACTGGGTCACTTAGAGTCAGAAACTAGGTCAAATCAAAGGAAAAATCTTCTTGACACTCTAGAGGTCACATTTTTGTTAGTAATCTTCACGAATCTTGCTCAAAATGTTTGTCTTGATGATTTCTAGGTGAAGTTTGGAACTGGGTCACTTATGATGTATATTTCATGGTCCAGTGACTTTCTGAAGTTTTCTGTTTAGGTCAGTTTCTCAGTAACTGTTGGTCCTACAGAATGATATTTGGCACTTGTGAAGTGTATGTGTTTAGGTTAGTTTCTCAGTAACTATTGCTCCTACAGCCAGTGATACACATGCATACATCTTAGCATGGCCTCTTAAGTGCAGTCATCCATATTTGACCTTGACCTATTTCACAGTCCATTAGACATGCTACATTGTCTTACTTCTTAATATAATCGTTATGAATTTTGGTCAGAATGCTTGCCTTGATCAGTTCTAGGTCAGGTTCTGGAAGTGCTATGATACTCAGGTGATCGTTACAGGGCCAATAAATCTTGTCAATAAATTTGATACCTTGCTTTCATGTCAAAGAAAAATGAACGAAAAGCATCTTCATATATATTTTTAGGTGCGGAAAAAATGAAAATCATGCAGAAAATTGGGTGAATCTTCATCTTTTTGTTTTAGCTCACCTGAGCATAGCTCAGGGTAAGCTATTGCAGCTATTCATAGCTCAGGGTAAGCTATTGCAGCTATGCTCAGGTGAGCTAAATAAAAAGATGAAGATTCACCCAATTTTCTGCATGATTTTCATTTTTCCGGACCTAAAAATATATATGAAGACCTAGAAATCATCAAGAAGAACATCCGGCATCTATCATCAGCAATTAGTTTGTTAACACTCTAGAGGTCACAGTTTTTATACAATCTTGATGAAACTTGCTCAGAATGTTTGCCCCTATGAAATCTAGGTCAACTTTGAAACCGGATCACTTTGGGTCAAAAACTAGGTCACCAGGTCAAATAAAGGGAAAATATTGTTAACATCCGGAGGTAACATTTTTTAAGTAATCATCATGAATCTTGCTCAAAATGTTTTTCTTGATGATTTCTAGGTCAGTTTTGAAACTGGGCTACTCGGGGTCAAAAATTAGGTCACCTGGCCAAATCAAAGGAAAACCTTGTTAACAATCTAGCGGTCACATTTTTGAAGCTATCATCCTGAATCTTGCTCAAAATGTTGGTTGAGTTCTAGGTCAAGTTCCAAACTGGCTCACTTGGGGTCAAAAACTAGGTCACTGGGCCAAATCAAAGGAAGACTTTGTTAACACTCTGGAGGTCACATTTTTTAATTAATCATTATGAATCTTGCTCAAAATGTTTGTCCTGGTGATTTCTAGGTCAAGTTTGAAACTGGGTCACTTGGGGCCAAAACCTAGGTCACTGGGCCAAATCAAAGGAAGACCTTGTTAACACTGTAGAGGTCACATTTTTGAAGTGATCATCATGAATCTTGCGCAAAATGTTTGTCTTGATGATTTCTAGGTGAAGTTTGGAACTGGGTCATTTATGACATATATTTCACAGTCCAGCGACTTTCTTAAGTTTTTCCGCTTAGGTCAGTTTCTCATTAACTTTTGGTCCTACAGAGTGATATTTGGCACTTGTGAAGTGCTCTTACAGCCAGTGATACTTAGCACATGCATACATCTTAGCATGATTGATTGATTGTGTTGGGGTTCAACGACACGTCAACCCTTATGGGTCATTTTGTGTCATCTCCCAGAGAAAGGGAGAAAAGAGATAGAAGAGATAGTAGAGGAGACGAAAGAGAGGGACAGGGAAGAGGGAGGAATAGGAATGAAAGTGAAGAAACAGAAGAAATAAAATCATTACCCCTCTACCCTCACCTGCTACAAGGATAGCAGGCCTTGCCGAACTGGAAGCCAATATGTTGGACACCCCGGTGACGTAAGATACCCGGTACCTTTGCCACACCAAACCACCCCCACATCTTAGCATGGCCTCTTTAGTGCAATCACCCATAATAGACCTTGACCTCTATTTCACAGTCCATTAGACATGCTACATTATCTTACTTGTTAATATAATCATTCAGAATTTTGGTCAGAATGTTTGCCCTGATCAGTTCTAGGTCAGGTTCTCTAAGTACTATAATACTCAGGTGAGCGTTACAGGACCATCATGGCCCTCTTGTTTTTTTGTTTCTTTTTTTGCTGAAGCATGCTCCATCCAATACATTAAACTTTGAGAGGCCACCAGAAATCAGTGCAAATCCTGTGCTGTGGAGTAATCTCTGAAAAAAAAAGTTACCATAGCTGCGGTTCTACAAACTACAGAAAAAGGTCAGAGAAGGGGCTATTCTCAAGCTGTCTTTAGCACAACAGTGATGAGAGATGGTGGTCTATGTGAATAAAGTTCATGTATGCTTGTTTGTAACAAAAAATATGGGACTGTTTATAGCGATGGGTTTGACTGTAAAGAGTTAATGATCTTGAGCATCTTTAATGAATTACTTTGTGTTGTCTGTAAGGACGCGAATTGTGCCATCCGTCACATTGGTATTTTGTAACCAGTGAATGGTGCACAAGTAAATATCGGCGAGGGAGCTATCAGTTTCCCATAAGTGGAGTGAATAGAGATATCTCTGTTTCAATCATACATACTGATATCTCTAATTGAAATGCAGATATCTCTAATTCAAATACAGATATGTGTATTTAACTTAGAAGTTCAGATATTTTATTTCAAATACAGCTATTCGCATTTCAATTAGAGATATCTGTAATTTGAATGCAGATATCGGTGAGGGAGCTATCAGTTTCCCATAAGTGAATAGAGATATCTCTATTACAATCATACATACTGATATCTCTAATTGAAATGCAGATATCTCTAATTTAAATACAGATATGTGTATTTAACTTAGAAGTTCAGATATCTTATTTCAAATACAGCTATTCTCATTTCAATTAGAGGTATCTGTAATTTGAATGCAGATATCCAAAATTCAGCTTAATTAGAGATATTATTAATTGAAATGCATATATCTGTATTTGAAATGTAGATAATTCTAATTGAAATGCAGATATCTATATTATGATCAAAAATAGAGATGTTAGTATTTCAGATACCAATATCTGCATTTCAGTTGGAGATATCTGTATTTCAATGACAGATATCTGCATTTCAGTTGAAGATATCTGTAATTCCAAAAAATGCAGATATCTGTATTTATTAAAAGAGATATCTGTATTTGAAATGCAGATATCTGCATTAAATGGGTAAAGTATTGTGTATGTATTTTTCTTATTTCAATGTAAATCCCTGTCAGTTCAAGAGTTCAGGCAATCACACCCATCAGCACTCTCAGTGCTTTGATTCTATATAAGCTATACATTTTTGCTATGGTCATTTTCAAAATAATCTATACATTTTTGCTATGGTCATTTTTGTTTGGATACTACACGGTTCTTTAGGTAACATGGATTTTGCTTTGGATCCCATTGATAGTGTCATAAAGAGGTTGTGGGGTAGGTAGGTAAAATACTGTAATGTAAAATGTGCATGCTATTATAAGAAACAAAACTTATAAATGTATGAACTGTAGCATTTATTGAAAAAATAGGATGTGACATTCAAGTGCATTGTCCCCTGTTGAAGATAATTCACATTAAATATCAAGACCCATTTTGTCAGCAAAATAAGATGACTATTTCAAAAATAATTTCCGCTAATATTTAAATTTTGTGCTTTAAGGGTTAAAATACAAAGGGACAGTTGTGCAACTGATTAAAATCAACAAGACAAAAATAGCATAGAACAGACGGAGAAATAGTAAAAATTCAGACAAAAACGCTAATAATGCTCAAAGGCACGTCTCTAGACTGCCTTTGTCAACAGCTATATTTCCAGTTAACGCTTTGCATGCTGGGTAAAAATTTCAGCAGACACCATTTTGATATATTTTTACTGTTTTCCCAGAAAATAGGATTTGACATTTCATGCAAATTGTCTCCATTGGAGACAATTTGCATGAATTGTCAAATTCTGTTTTCTGGGAAAAATAAAAAAAATAACATCAATTTGTCGTCTGCTGAATTTGCCCATAGTACTGTAAGTGTTAATGCTCTTGAAATCCTATAAGTGAAAGGCGACAGATAAAATGTTGTCTGGTCCTAATAAAATTTCCCAGAAATAAACATGTCTGAAGACTTAATTAAGGCTAAAGTATGACCTTGGAAATATTTGTTTCTTCATTTGATGTAATGTCTTTTATAGCTCAGGACTTTCATGGTTTAATCCTTAAAGCGACAATCACAACTGTAGCAGACAACATTTTTAAATATTATTTTTGTTTTTCATAGAAAATAAGTCTTCACATTTCTTGTGAATCATCTGCTTGGCAGATGATTCATATGCATTGTCCAGACTTATTTTCTAAGAAAGATTAAAAAAAAAATAGAATGTTGTCTTCTAAAAATTCTGCTTGCCGCTTTAAGAGTTAATTATAATGATGTCACTGTTACAGGTGCACTGTATAAGGTTAAGTAGGAAGAATGCAGTTCAGATAGTTACAGTAAATGTCCTAAAATTTCAATCACATTATTCTATACCTTTTTGCTTAAATTTTGCTTTTATGCAGTTTTTTCTTAAAAATACATAGTGGAATGGCAAACAGTGTAGATGCTTAAGGAGCAGTCTGATAATGGTCTGCACTGTTTGCATAGGCCATATTTTGTCAGAAACTTTGGTGTACAGAATTATATTGCATTTACCATATTGTGCGATGCATATTGTATTTAGGTTGCTCTTCTGTCCATCTGGCAGTCTAATTTGTTTCGGCTTCATAACTTTTAAACCATTGAAGATACTTTCAAGAAATGTGGTTCAACTTTAAACTACCATCAGATGACGTGCAGAGAACAAGAATTGTAATCCTTAATTGGGTTTTAATTAAGTTATGCCCCTTGTAAATTTATTGTTTGGTATTGTCTGCTCTGTAATTTCAAGGGTACTTGATACACTGTTTCTGCCAAGGGCGACAACTTTTGAGAGGTCCTGTTTGCTTTCATGCACAGGAAGCCATTCTGTAAAAAGGTTTACACGGAAAGGAAAGAATTTGCTCCCAAAGGGAGCAATTTTTTTCCTTTTAGAATAGACCCCTTTTCAGAAAGGAGGAACACAATTTTGACAATGGCCTTGAAAGTTTATCCATTTGCATAACCTCTCAAACAGTTCAAGGTATTTTCATGAAATTTGGTACAAACATAAAGCATCATTAAATGATGTTCAGAGAGAGAAAAAAAAACAAATAAAAAAAAAAAAAAACATTATGAGACAATGTGCAGAGAACAAGAGGCAATACTCTGTTTTATTTTTAATGGAGTTATGGCCCTTTCTAAATTTTCCTATGAAATTTTTGACTGCTCATTAGTTGTTAAACCATTGACGATAGTTACAGATAACCTATAATGCATTATCAGAATTTGGGAGCAAATTATTTCCTTTAACAGCAGACAACCTTTTCTCAAAATGGAGGGAAGGGTCTTCTCTAAAATGAAAGAATTTCTTTTATTTGTGCATACAGTGATGACCAGACACTGTTCTCCTTACTGTTTTTATCTTAACCCTTAAAGCGCCAAGAAAAACTGCATCTGAAAATGTCGTCTGTTTATGTCGTCTTCTGAATATTCTTGCAAACTTCTCAAAGCTATTTTTTGCATACTGGCAAACAGTGTGGACCCAGATCAGACTGCTCCTAAAGGAGCAGTCTGATCTAGGTTCACACTGTTTGCAGAAATGACTTTTAAAATCACAAGCAGAAGACAAAGCAGATGACAATTGTTGTGATAGGCGCTTTAAGGGTTAACTCTTGTCCTGCTGAACCCGGATATATCCTGCCTTTACAAACAGTGTAGATCCAGATGTCATTTGTGTGATAATCATTTTGGCATCTCTTTATTGTCAATTTCTGGGAAGGTCCTTGCAAGAGTTCTACTTAACCGACTGAATGAACACCTTGAACAATCAGGGCTTCTACCCTACAGAAAGCCAGTGTGGATTCAGAAAGGACAGAGGAACAATTGACAAGATCTTCACACAAGGCAGTTTCAAGAGAAATGCCAGGAACAGAACATGGACCTCTATATGACCTTTGTTGACCTTACCAAAGCATTCGATACAGTCAGTCATGAGGGTCTTTGGAAAACTATGGCAAAGTTTGGCTGTCCAACCAAGTTCATAGCAATGGTGAGGCAGTTCCACGATGGTATGCTTGCATGGGTTCAAAATGATGGTGAGTTTTCTGATCCATTCCCTGTGACAAATGGTGTCAAGCAAGGCTGTGTACTAGCTCCAACTCTGTGCAGCATGATGTTCTCTGCCATGCTCACAGCTGCTTTCCAGGATGGTGACAATGGTATACCTATTAGGTATCACTTTGATGGGAAGCTTTTCAACCTAAGACGGTTGCAAGCCAAATCCAAGGTGCAGACAGAGGTGCTAGACGAGTTCCTCTTTGCTGAGGACATGGCAAAGGGTGCTCCAGCAGAAGAGAAAATGCAAAAAGGTGTAGATCAAGTATCTGACTCCTGTGACCGCTATGACCTCACAGTCAGCATCAAAAAGACCGAGGTGGTTTATCAACCAGCACCTGGCAAGCCTTACAAAGAGCCCACCATTACAGTGAAAGGCCAAAGATTGCAAGTGGTAGACAAGTTCACCTACCTTGGAAGCACATTGTCAAGAGTCATGCACATTGATGATAAGTCAATGCCAGGATTGCCAAAGCTAGTGCAACATTTGGCCAACTATGTGGTAGTGTTTGGAATCAAAGTGGAATCAGGCTTGACACAAAGCTGAAAGTCTACAAAGCTATGATGCTGCCAACACTATTGTATGCATGCGAAATGTGGACAGTTTACCAACGGCACGCCAAAAGACTGAACCACTTTCATACAAGCTGCCTTAGAAAACTTTTAAAGATTAAGTGGCAAGACAGGATTCCAGACACAGAAATCCTGAAATGGGCAGGGATGCAGAGTGTACATACTCTTCTGAAACTGGCACAGTTAAGATGGTCAGGCCATGTTACCAGGATGCCTGAGGAACTTTTGCCACAGAAAATCCCCTTTGGAGAACTAGAAATGGGCAAATGCTCCCATGGTGGTCAGAAGAAGCAATACAAAGGCACCCTCAAAGCCTCCCTCAAGGATTTCAACATACTAACAGAGTCATGGGAACAAATTGCACAGGACCAAGCAAAGTGGCGAGGCCTCATCAGAAGAATTGCTAATGAATGTGAGGCAAAAAGAATCAGCGAAGCCGAGCAGAAACGTGCACAATGCAAAGCCAGAGCTAAGGCATCACCAACAGAGCTGTCTTGCTCTGACCTCTGTTGTTCCATCTGCAACAGACAGTTTAGAGCTAAAATTGGTCTAATCAGCCATCTTAGAACACATAAAACAATAGCATTTCTTTGTGTGATTAAGATTTGTCATTGTCAGTAATGACAGATGAACTATATATATATAAGATCCAGATCAGTTTGCCATATTTAATGATAAATGTTTTAACGATATGTTAAGTAATGACATTGTTAGTTTTGAACAAGTGGGCCCAGAACCTGAAATATGAATTATACATAGGCCAGTCACATGTTCATCCTTGCAGCATTGTGCATCAACTGGACCAGGGCCCAGTTGTTCAAAGCATCGTTAGCTGAACGAGCTCGTTAAGGGTCATTTCATTAACTATTTTAGCGGATTCAATATACAATACATGTACTCTGATATTTCTTGCTGAAAAAATGTGAGTAGCTGCAAAAGCTACTCACATTTTTTCAGCAAAAAATTCAGCATATTTGCGTATCACTCGATGTAAATTTTAACGAATCGTTAACTAATGACATCGTTAGCTTTGAACAACTGGACTGGTAGTATAAATTATTGAGAGTCACCGATGAGACCTAATTGGCCGAAACTAGTTGGTCTGGCCAACAATACTTAACACTTTAGTTGTTTTCAGCTTTGTGAGTTGATTCATTGCCCTGAAGGGTCATTCCTTTTTAGACTCTATTTACAGTCTTATTCTGTTCAGAAATATATCTAATTTCAATGTATGTATATCATGCAAAAACAGGTATTTTCTTGCCCAAGACATAGTTTTGTCTCTCCCTAACAGGGGTGGAGACATATTGTTTTTGCCTTGGCTGTCTGTCTGTCCATCTGTCCTTCCGTCACGCAAACGTGTCCGCTCAATAACTTGAAAACCATTCAAGATACTTTCATGAAAACTTAATAGAAACATAAAGCATCATCAGACGACATGCTGAACACAAGAACCGTAACTCTTGTCTGTACAGTTTTATTCCCCTTTGAAATTCTACAATGGTAAATTCATGTCCACTCAATAACTTGAAAACTTTTCAAGATATTTTCTTGACACTTTATAGAAATATAAAACATCATAAGACAATGTGCAGAAAACAAGAACCATAACTCTTGTCTATATACTTTTGGAGTTATTCTCCTTTGAAATTAGACAATGGTTATTTCTTGTCTGTTTTATAACTCGAAAACTGTTTAAGACATTTTAATGGAACTTCATAGAAATATAAAGCATCATCAGAGGATGTGCAGAGCACAAGAACTGTAACTCTTTTCAGTACATTTTTGGAGTTATTCTCCTTTGAAATTCGACAATGGTAATTTTGTGTCCCCTCTATAACTTGAAAACCATTCAAGATATCTTCATGAAACTTCATAGACATATAAACCCAGTCAGCATTCTACGTAAATCTATATCGGGCTGTAATCGGCCCGTCAGGGTAGCTGACGGGCCGATGACGGCCCGATGTAGATTTACGTAGAATGCTAGCTGGGAAGAATTGTTAGATGACGTGCAGACCACAAGAACTGTTACTCTTGTCTATACATTTCTGGAGTTAAACCGTTCAAGCTATTTTCATGCAGCTTCGTAGGAATATAAAGCATCATCAGACAATGTGCAGAAAACAATAACTATATCTCTTCTATACGTTTTTGGAGTTATTCCCCTTCGAAATTCGACAATGGTAATTTTGTTTCAGCTCTAACTTGAAAACGGTTTAAGATATTTTCATGAAACTCCATAGAAATATAAAGCATCATCAGATGAGGTGAAGAACACAAGAACTGTAAGTCTTGTCTATACATTTTTGGAGTTATTCATCTTTTGAAATTTGACAATTGTAATTTTGTGTCCACACTATAACTTAAAAACTGTTCAAGATATTTTCATGAAACTTCATAGAAATATAAAGCATCATCAGATGATGTGCAGAACACAAGAACAGCAACTCTTATCTATACATTTTTGGAGTTATCCCCCTTTGAAAATCAAAAAATGGTTAATTCATATCTGCTGTATAGCTTATAGAAAACCATTCAAGATATTTTCATGAAACTTTAGAAATAGAAAGCATTCATGATGAACAATAAGGATGGGTAAACTTTCTATATGTGAGCTGTAGCTGGGGCGGGGTGGTGGGGAGGGTGGAGGGGTGGGGGGAACATATGTTTTTGTTTTTGTTAAAAACAGCTCTAGTTTTATATATGTTTTTGCCTTTGACATAGTTTTATATGTTCCTGCCCTTGACATAGTGTTATATGTTTTTGCCCTTGACATAGTTTTATATGTTTTTGCCCTTGACATAGTTTATCTCTATTTCTGTATGTTTAATCCTTGTCATGCTGAAAAAATTAAGATGCCATGCCCATTTCTAATTTTTTCAGCAAGTCAGATTACTTGATCGAGGTTGTTGATACAAATTCACATACTTAATGCCAAACAATCTACATCCAGATCAGTTTCTTCACTGATCTGGATCTACCTGTTTGCAAAGGCAGAGTATAATCGGATTCAGCAGAACATGGGTTATTTGAATATTTCGCTTATGCATTTGTATAGTTATATGAAATATTTAGCTCCCATTTTGACATTTTGCCTTTTACATCCAGCTGGGCCTAGATTTTCAAAGCACCATTAGCTTAATGAAGTTATTAATAAATGTGAGCTTAAGGGAACTTGATACACCTGGTAGATTTTCAGCCCTCTTTTACAAGGGAGACACTTCTGTGACATCCTGTTTGCTTTTTTTGCAAACCAAGTCCCTTCTGTAAAGCGATCTACTCTAAAAGGAAAGAATTTGCTCCCATTGGGAGCAAATTCTTTCCTTTTAGTGTAGATCAACCACTTACCAGAATGGATGCAAAACAGTTTGATAACGTTTCCTCCCCTGAAAGTATATCCATTCCCCTTAAGGATGTAATCTAGGGAGCTAACACCTACCTCATTTATGTGTAATTTTATTAAATTACTAATTTAAAACTATATACATATTACAACTGGTGTAAGTGGCTCAGTAGAGTGTCTCCATTCGGATTGTGAGGTTGTGGGTTTGATCTCCAGCCAGGTCTTTCTGAGATTTTTTTAAAATTGGTACTAGCTGCTCTTTTGCCTGGTACTCAACAATAGGAAGAGCTAGGACTGGCTCCACTAGTAGCAGTATAATCTGACTGGTGCCCGTATCACTTCAGTATGTCTGGGACATGATACTAAAATGAAATGGCAGAATCACTTCAGTGTATATGTATTTGGGACATTATACTACAGTGAGGTACCAGTATCATTTCAATGTGTAAGGGACATGATACTACAGTAAGAATGGCTAGTATCACTTTAGTGTGTCAGGGACATGATACTGCAGTGAGGTGGCAGTGTGAGGTGGCAGTATGACTTAAGTTATTCGGGATATGATACTACAGTGAGATGGCAGTATTACTTCAATGTTTGATAGACATTGCTACTACTGTGAGATGGCAGTATCACTTCAATGTGTCAGGGACATATGATACTACAGTGAGGTGGCAGTATCACTTCAATGTTTCAGGGACATGATACTACAGTGAGATGGCAATATCACTTCTGTGTGTCTGGGACATACTACAGTGAGATGGCAGTATCACTTCAACATATCAATGACATGATACTACCCTGAGGTGATCATTTCAATATGTCTGGGACATGATACTACAATGAGATGCCAGTATCACTTAAATGTGTCATGAACATTGATTCTGCAGTGAGATGGCAGTATCATTGTAATACAGTGAGGCAGCAGTGTCACTTTAATGAGTCTGGGACGTGATACTACAGCGAGGTTGCAGTATCACTTAAGTGTGTCTGGGACATGATACTACAGCAAGATGACAGTATTACTTGAATGTGTCAGGGACATGATACTACAGTGGGATGGCAATATCACTTCAATGCATCTGGAGCATATTACTATAGTGAGGCAGCAGAATCACTTAAGTGAGTCTGGGACATGATACTTTAGTAAGTGGTAGTATCACTTCAATGTGTCAGCACTGAAGTATGACTTCAATGCTAACACATTGAAGTGATACTGCCACATTGATACTACAGTGAGATGGCAGTATCATTTCAATCTGTCAGGGACATAATACAATAGTGAGATGGAAGTATCACTTTAATGTCTGGGACATGATACAACAGTAAGATGGTAGTATCACTTGAATATGTCTGGGACATGATACAACAGTGATTTGGCAGTATCACTTCAATGTGTCAAAGACATGATATTGCAGGGAGGTGGCAGTATCATTCAAGCTTGTCTGAGACATGATACTACAATGAGGCAATAGTAGCACTTCAGTGTTTCTGGGACATGATACTACATTTGGCAAAACTATCACTTTAATGTGTCTGAAACATGATATATAGTGAGATAGCAGTATCATTTCATTGTGTCGGGTACATGATACAACAATGAGAGGGCAATATACGAGGGATGTTCAAAATGAATTGCTTATTGTCCTCTAGCTCGATATCCACGTGGGGCACGATAAAAACCAATACATACCTGTATAGGGCTATTCAATATCTACACAGTGGTGTATAAATGTACATGTTAGACTAAGTGTAAGACATAAAATTTGCCATTTGAATACACGCAGTCATTGACCACTGCAGTAAAAATGGTTGGTAGAAGCGTCGACAAAAAAGATGAAATACGGGCTTACATCAAAGCTCGCTCAAAACTTGGTAGTTCTTTGAAGAAGCTGATGACTGAATTTCTACTGCTTTTGGACCTTCTTGTGTGTCTTATGACACAGTTCGGCGGTGGAAAAAGAAATTTGAGTCTGGTGTAGAGTCCATCAAAAATGCACCAACATCAGGTAGGCCAAAATCTGCATCTCGTAAAGAAATCGTTTCCAAAATAAAGGAAATCATTGAAGGAGATGCCAGATTTACAGTTCGTGATATTGCACGAAAGGTAGGCATATCACTATCAACGGTTCACCTTATTTTGAAGAAGCATTTGAAAGTCAGAAAGATTTCTGCTAGATGGGTGCCACATCTGTTGACTGACGAGCAAAAGAGGCAACGGGTTAAAGTGGCCAAAAAGCTGCTTCAAATGTTTCCAAAATATGACAAAAAGCAGTTTGCCAATGTCGTCACAGGTAATGAAACCTGGGTCCATTATTTTGAGCCCATCAGAAAGGTTAGCAATAAGATCTGGGCCACTAAACACAGCAAACACCCAATAATTGCCAAACGTCCTTTGAGTACAAAGAAGGTTTTGTATGCAATCTTCTTCTCTGGTGAAGGAGTCGCAATAAAAGTGCCAGTGAAAAAGGGCAATCACCGGAATGTACTACAAAGACGTAGTAATGAAGAAACTGAAAAAGTATTATCAGAAACGACGCCCTGCCACTGGTTTTAAACATGTCCGTCTTCTACATGACAATGCCCCAGCTCATACCTCCGCAATAGTTACGGCGTTTTTGAAGAAAGAAAAAGTAACTGTTTTGCCTCACCCCCCGTATTCCCCAGACCTTGCCCCATGTGATTTCTTTTTGTTTCCAAAATAGAAAGCATTCCTTGCTGGGCGGAAATACCAGTCCCGACAGGCACTTGGATCTGCCATTCATCAGTACCTTATTACTGTGCCCAAATCAGCGTACCGTGACGCCTTCAAGAAGTGGATACATTGGCTGAAACTTTGCATTTCTAGCCACGGGGAGTACTTCGAGAGCATGAAATGAGTACTTTTGGGCTAACTTGAAATTTGAAGTCTCCAGATAGAAATAAGCAATTCATTTCGAACATCCCTCGTAACTTCAATGTGTCTGATACACTATGCTATGAGGCAGCAGTACCATCTCAGTGAATCTGGGGCATGATACTACAGTGAGATGGAAGTATCACTACAATGTGTCTGGGACATAATACTACAGTGTTTGTTTGTGTTGAGGTTTTACGGCCCAGTCAACCCAATGGGGTCATGTTGAGCGCAGTCAGTTTACCAAACTGGGCAGGCTTAGTCCTCTAAGCGGTTAACCAGTACTGCACACATTCTTTCGCCAGAAACTGACAACTGCCCTTCTTGAATCAGCGGAAGGGAAAGAATGACCATAGAAAATATTTCATGATCAGTCTCCAGGAAAGAATGTTGCCGACCTCGGCGGGGGCTGAACCCGCGACCTCCTGGTCTCCAGTCAGACGGTGCATCGAACTGAGCCACGGAGGCTTAATACTACAGTGAGGCAGCAGTATCACTTCAGTGTGTCTGGGACATTGATACTACAGTGAGATGTCAGTATCACTTTAATGTGTCAGGGACATGATACCACAGTGAGATGTCAGTATCACTTGAATGTGTCAGGGACATGATACTACAGTGAGATGGCAGTATCACTTCAATGTGTCAGGGATGTTGATACTACAGTGAGTTGGCAGTATCACTTCAATGTATCAGGGACATTGATACTATGGTGAGATGGCAGTATCACTTCAATGTGTCAGGACATGATACTACAGTGAGGTGACAGTATCACTTAACTGTATCTGGGATATGATACTACAGTGAGATGGCAGTATTACTTCAATGTGTGATGGATATTGCTACTACTGTGAGATGGCAGTATCACTTCAGTGTGTCAGGGACATTATACTACAGTGAGATGGCAGTATCACTTGGATGTATCAGGGACATGATACTACAGTAAGATGGCAGTATCACTTCAGTGTGTCAGGGACATGATACTACAGTGAGATGGCAGTATCACTTCAATATGTCAGGGACATGATACTACAGTGAGATTGCAGTATCATTCTGTGTGTCTGAGACATGATACTACAGTGAGATGGCGGTAACACTGCAGTGTGTCTGGGACATGATACTACAGTGAGATGGCAGTATCACTTCAGTGTGTCTGGGACATGATACTACAGTGAGATTGCAGTATCACTTCAGTGTGTCTGGGACATGATACTACAATGAGATGGCAGTATCACTTCAGTGTGTCTGGGACATGATACTACAGTGAGATGGCAGTATCACTTCAGTGTGTCTGGGACATGATACTACAGTGAGATGGCAGTATCTCTTAATTGTGTCTGGAACATGATACCTCAATGAGAAGGCAGTATCACTTCCATATGTCAGGGATATAATACTATAGTGAGGTGGCAGACTGCAAGAATCTCTGTCAGTGACATTAAATCTCATCCTAAATAAGTATGCATATTGCATATCGAATTTAAGTTAAGATAAAATACTTTTAATACCTTGAATTTGTATCAATAAGGATTTAGTGAAAATAATGTCAAATAAAATAACTGTAACTTTTTATTCAGTTTTTTGTCATTGTCCCACTTAATGGGCTTCATCCTTCAGGGTTAGATTAAGGCTGTTTGAGAAACAAAACCATATAATAAAATTTCAATTAAAAATTTTCAGTAAAAATTACTTACAAATCAATTATTTATAGCAATATTTCACCTATTAACCTAATAAAACGGCTTATAAAACTCATGTTTTTGTTTGTTGGTTTGTGTTGAGGTTTTACGGTCCAGTCAACCCATTAGGGTCATGTTTACCTAACCACAGTTTACCTAACCACACATTTTCCTGGACAGGCCTAGTCCTCTAAGTGGTTAACCAGTAAAACTGATAACTGCCCATCTTGAATCAGCATAAGGGAGAGAATGACCTTAGAAAATATTTCATGATAAATCTCCATGAAAACATAAAATGCTGAAATCACCTTAACCATTACCGCTCTATGGGAAAATTCAGCAGACGATAAATTGATGATATTTTTCTTATTTTTCCTAGCAACAGGATTTGACACTTCATGCAAATTGTCTCCATTTGGAGTTTGCATGAAATGTCAAAGCCTTTTTTCTGGGAAAAATAAGAAGAATATTTCAATGTCGCCTGCTGAAAATTTTACCCAGAGTGCTAAGAGTTAACAAATTTGTTAAGCTAACAATGCTTTGAAGAACTGGGCCTGGAATTTTTAACAACAGTACATTTCATGCCCTATCAATTTACAGGATATGTCATATAATGATGGGAGTTAAAAAGATTTGTAGGACAAAAAGAAAGTCCTACAACATCTTAGAGTTTTAGATAAAATCTGCAAGACTGATTTCTTGGTAGAAATCCAAAGTAAGTCAGCAATTCAGAGATATGATTAGATTGATGAAAGGTGAATAACCTCAGTACTTTGGGCTCAGTAACTAAAATTACAAGAGTGCAACAGTAACAGCAAATTGATCAATAATTAAACTACCATATTCAATCTAATAACCACACTGTGTGTTTAGGTTTTTCAAAATTACTGGAATAACTTTTAGTAAAATATCCACCTAATAAGAGCACACTCTAACCTTTACCACCCTCTGGGCAAATTCAGCAAATGACAAATAGATGATATTTTTCTTATTTTTTCCCAGAAAACAGGATTTGACATTTCATACAATTGTCTCCATTGGACATTTTGTATGAAATGTCGAAACCTGTTTTCTGGGAAAAATAAGAAAAATATTTAAATTTGTTGTCTGCTGAAAATTTTATCCAGTGCTAAGCGTTCATAAATTTGTTAAGCTAACAGTGCTTTGAAGAACTGAGCCAGGAATTTTTAACAACAGTACATTTCACATCTTATCAATTTACAGGATATGTCAAATTATGATGGGAGTTAAACAGTGTGGGGAATCCATGTGACCAAATGACTAGGTGCACAGAGTTTGTTTCTATTTTTAGTTCCGCATCAGGTAGGATTTTATAGAATATCTCGATTTATACCTGATGGAATTTGTTCAAATAAAGTGCAGAGTCACGGAAAATCAAGCTCTTTCTGGTGGTGTAAGCATTATTCTGCAATTTGGTCTGATTCTCGAGAACATTCAAAGAATGTTTTTCATCAGAATTCATGTACATTGTCCCGGTAGCCCAGATTAACAGCAAAAAACATTCTTTTGATTTTCCGTGTACTCTGTGCTTTATTTGAACTATTATATTTGGTATGAATAGAGATATTCTAAAAAATCCTACCTTATGCGCAGCTAAAAATAGTAACAAACTCCATGTACCTAGTCACCCAAATCTGGTCACATGAATTCCCCACACTGTTAAAGATATTTGTAGGACAGAAAGGAAGATCTACAATTTCTCCCGAGACCTAATAGGCAAAATCTGAATTCAGTACATGTAAGACAGATGGCTTCCGGAGATATGATCAGATTGATAACAATAGAAAAATGTACTTGGGCTCAGTAGCTAAAAGTGCAACAGTAACAGCAAATTGATCAGTATTTAAAATAAAATACCATATTCTATCTAATTACCGCACTGTGTGCTTAGGTTGAATAACTTATATCCACCTATTAAGAGGACACTTAAAAGACAGATCAGCAGAGGATTTCATGAGGGGTGTATTTAATGAAGTTATACAATATTTTTTCTGACTTCCTTTATAAAAGCATATATGCTGTGGTACTTATTTGAATTGCATTTACTTCTCTGAAAAAAAAAAAAAAAAAATAGATAAAGGTACAAGAAGTAATCAAAGTACTGAGATCACTGGTGGATCAATTGTCTCTGAGTGTAGGCTAGGAAAATGGTCCTGAATGGAGACTATTTTATTTCACCTTAACTTCCTGTAATTTAAGCCAACAGTGCAGACCCTGATCAGATGCCATGTTCTGTGGCATCTGGGTCTGCACAGTTTGCCAATGTCCCAGTCTAGGTTTTACAGATAATCCTCTTTACATGAGACTCTGACATCACAGCGATAAGAAAAGTGTGGCTATAAATAACCATTTACCTTGTTTTCATCCTAATGTGCCGTTTGATTTCTTTGGTCAATGATAATCATGTGGCCAACAACCTTAAGGAAATTTTGGTGTGTGTATACTTTGGCTCGATTGCAAACAATCAACCCAAAAAACAGTACATTGTGACAATCTCGATTGCAAACAATCAACCCAAAAAACAGTACATTGTGACAATTTGCCAGCAGAATAATAGTGTTTTAACCCTTGTCCTGCTGAACCCGGATATACCCTGCCTTTGCAAATAGTGTAGATCCAGATCAGTTGGCTTCTGAAGAAGCCAACTGATCTGGATCTGCACTGTTTGCCATTAAGTATGTGAACTTATAGAAAAAATCCGGATCAAGTAATCTGATTGGCTGAAAATGAGAAGTGGGCATGGCATCTTAATTTATTCAGCAGGACAAGGGTTAAGGATTAAGAAGAAGAAAAAAATGAGTACCCATAGCATATGCTTTTATAAAGAGGTGGATAAAAGTACATGGGCTGCAATCTGAAGACTGAAATAGGGAATGATTTTTTATACATATTGAACTATAGATTTGTTGGTCTGAAAGTTTAACTATTATTTTAAGCATTGCAGACAATGAATCTGACAATTTTCATTTTTTGTCCCCATGCCTTTGTACCTGATATAACAACATTCATAAACTGTTGCAAGTTTTGGACAAACAGATGACATATTGTTTACCCAAGGAAAACCATTCACTCTTGCTTGACTGTGCACTTATAGGGGTGTGTGTGTTGAATAGGAGGAATATGGTACCTTTGGCTTATTTATTGACATTTATACTAATGGACCATCTGTCAGCAATTTGTTTATTTATCAGTGTTAGATGTAAACAAGTTTTAATTGGTTACAAAATACAGTCAAGGTCCTATGAGGAAAATCTTACTAAGTTGACTGGGTATATGTTTTCAACCCTCAAAGTGTTAAGTAAAATTGTAGCAGACAACATTCTAATTTTTTTGTTTTTTTGTTGTTGTTGTTTTTTTCAGAGAAGACTTAGCATTTCATGTGAATCATCTGTCAGGCAGACTATTCACATGAAATGTCAAGCTTTAGTTTCTCTGAAAAACTAAATTTTTTTAAATCCATATGATGTGATTACCTCTTTAACCTTTACCACTCTCTGGGCAAATTCAGTAGATGACAAATTGATAATTTTTTTCTTATTTTTCTCAGAAAATGGACTTTGACATTGCATGAAAACTGTGTCCAAAGGACACAATTGGCATAAAATGTCAAAGCATATTTTCTGGGAAAAATAAGTAAAATGTTGCCTGCCAAAATGTAAGCGTTTAAAGGTTAATTTATTTCATATTTGAGCCAGCACATGACAAAACCTACAATAAGACGTGCAACCAGCAAAGACTCAGATCAGCCTGCACATCTGCCCAGTCTGATCAGAGTCTTAGCTGATCACATGTGCCTTAGCCTCCCAGCTATCCAAAGAGGGGTACAGGCTGAGCTGAGTCTATGCTGGTCGCACCGTCTTATTGCAGGTTTTGTAGGCTGACTCATTTAATTTCGTTTTCCTAAACAATAAAGATTAGGTTACATGTTTTTACCCTAAGTATTTGGACAGCAAAAAATTAACCCACCGTATTTACCTTAAGTATTGGGACACCTTATCTTCTTACCATATTTGTCCTAAAATTTGAAATAGTCCATACTTCTATGTCATATTGCTGTATGTATGGCAAACAGTCTAGACCCTGAACAGATGCCGCATTTTGCAGCATCTGATCTGGGTCTACACTGTTTTCAAAGTCCTATATAGTCCCTTCTACTGACTACTTGGTGAGACATCTAGAAGTATTGATTATCATATTAACTCTAAGTATTTGGACACCTTAACTCATTACCATACTTTTCCTAAAATTTGAAATAGTCCATTCTACTACCTCATGATGTGTCTAAAATATTGCTGTAGATACGGCAAACAGTGTAGATCATGATCAGACACTGCATTCTGTAGCATCTGATCTGGATCTACACTGGTTGCAAAGGCCTATCTGTCCCAATACTTAGGGTTATTACGGTAGATCAGACGCTAAAAATGTGGCATCTTTTTGGGATCTGCACTGTTTGCCACTCTTGAAACATCAACAGGCACTCAAATGGAGTTCTTAACCCTTGTCATCCTGAATAAATTAAAATGCCACACCCTTTTCAAATTTTCAGCCAATCAGATTACTTTATCCAGATTGTTGATATAAATTCACATACTGAATGGTAAACAGTGCAGATCCAGATCAGTTGGCTTCTGAAGAAGCCAACTGATCGTGATCTACACTGTTTGCAAAAGCAGGGTATATCCAGGTGCAGCAGAACAAGGGTTAAAACTTTTGTTCAAGTATGATAAGGAGTTAAGGTGACCCAATATTTAGGGTAAATACCGTTAATGTTACAGACCCATAAACATTTTAGAGCAAATATGGTACCCAAACTGAACTCTTGAGTCAAAGTGGTGGGGGTTTTGACTGAACCCCTCAAGCTCACTCTCGATCTGCACTTGCATTGGTTCCTGTGTTATGGTACATATATAAATGTAGTCCTGGACTTTCGAAAACTTCCAAGTGGCTGAGTGTTTTCTATTGGCTTAATAAGTTCATTTTGGATACATATTGTCATTTTTAGCTCACCTGAGCTCTGCTCAGGATGAGCTATTGTGATCACTTTTCGTCCATCTTCCGTCCCTCCATGCGTCCGTCCATTAACATTTTCAAACGACTTCTTCTCTGAAGCCGCTAAGCCAGTTTTGCTCAAATTTCATATGGAGCCTCCTTAGGGTGGGGGAACGAAAAATTGCTAAAATGGACATGGTCCATTGACCAAGATGGCCGCCACGCCCATATATGGTAAAAACCTTTAAAAATCTTCTTCTCCAGAACCGAGAATGCCTTGGGGCTGAACCTTTGCAGGAATCATCGGGGATGGGAGGTCTACCAAAATTGCTAAAAGAATTGTTGTACGTTGATGTTTGACCTTTTTACCACAAGGTCAAGTTTGCTTCCCTATGCATTTGTATCGGAAAAACCTTTAAAAATCTTCTTTTCCGAAACAGAGCATGCCTTATGGCTGAATCTTTGCATATATCATCGGGAACGGGAGGGCTACCAAAATTGCTAAAATAATGGTCGTACATTGACATTTGACCTTTTTACGTTAAGGTCAATTTTGCTTCCTTATGCATTTGTATGGGAAAAATGTTCAGAATTTCAAACTTCTCCTCTGGAGCCTCTGGGCCAGTTTTGCTCAAATTTCATATGGAGCCTCCTTATAGGTAGGGGGAACAAAAGATTGCTAAAATGGTCACGGTTCATTGACCAAGACGGCCGCCATGCCCATATATGGTAAAAACCTTTAAAAATCTTCTTCTCTAGAACAGAGGATGTTTTGGAGCTGAACCTTTGCATAAATCATCGGGGACAGGGGGTCTACCAAAGTTGCTAAAATAATGGTCATACATTGACATTTGACCTTTTTACGGCAAGGTCAAGTTTGCTTCCTTATGCATTTGTATGGGAAAAAACATTTAAAAATCTTATTCTCCAAAACCGAGGATGGCTTGTGGCTGAATCTTTGCATATATCATCTGGAACGGGCGGTCTACCAAAGTTGCTAAAATAATTGTCATACATTGACATTTAACCTTTTTACCGTGAGGTCAAGTTTGCTTCTGTATACATTTGTATGGGCCCCATACATTTGTATGGAAAAAATGTTGATAATTTCAAATGGCTTTTCCTCTGAAGCCTACGGGCCAGTGTTGCTCAAATTTCATGCGGAGCCTCCGTGGGCATGAGAATGAAAGATTACTAAAATGGGTATGGTCCATTGATCAAAATGGCTGCCATGCCCATATATGGTAAAAACTTTTAAAAATCTTCTTCTCCATAACCAAATAAGCCCTGGGTCCTTATCTTTGCACAAATTATAGGGGATAGGAGGTCTACCAAAATTGCTAAATGATGGTTCTATGTTGACATTTGACCTTTTTACCTCCAAGGTCAAATTTGCTTCCCCATTTGTATGGGCCATATACATTTATATTGAAAGTATCGAAGTGACTTGCAGATCAACATAGTCAAAATTGTTCTGATTGAAAATTTAAGATGGCCATCATCTGGTTTATATTTATAATATTTCCCTGCCACAATGCTGTTTACATGTATGAAATCATGATTCTTCAAAAACCACTTAGCCAGTTTCCACCAAATTTCACATTGATCCTTCTGTTGAAATGTGATTGATAGTTTATTCAAATGATCATGCTCCATTGACTGTCAGGCCCATATATTATTCTTCAAAACTAAGAACTGCTCAAATGATGATATTTTCATTAGTTGTGATGATAGGATTGGAAAAATGTTGCATAACATCTGCATGTCTGCAGTGGCTATGTCACTCAGGTGAGCGAACCGTGGCCCGTGGGCCTCTTATTTGTAATAATGTTATATTGACTAAAAGGTTTTTACATTTTTACTTTTTTATGAGCTAATCATGGAGAGTTTGTTCTGGTTTTGTAACAAAGGAAGTACAATCCATGACCAAACCAGAATCAGCAGTTAATTCTTGCCTAACCATGATTATGTCATATAATAGCCTTCTCTGCAAAACAATCTGAAAATTTGACAATAAAATTATTAATTTTAGGAGCAAAACCAATTCAACAGATAATTTACATAAAATGCCAAGTCTTTTTCTTGAGGTCTTTTTTTCTTGGAAAAAGAAAAAAAAATTAAGAATGTCATCTGCTACAATTTTGCCTAGTTCTTTTAGTGTTAAGAGTTGAATATATACTGGGCAAATCATCTAATTTCTTCGTATATCCTATTTAATGTGAATGGATTGAAATAAACTAAAATAATTTTCTAGACATTCTAATATGATTAGCTTGCAAAGATTAACCCTTGTCCTGCTGAACCCGGATATATCCTGCCTTTGCAAAGAGTGTAGATCCAGATCAGTTGGCTTCTGAAGAAGCCAACTGATCTGGATCTGCACTGTTTGCCATTGAGTATGCCAATATATAGCAATAATCTTGATCTAGTAATCTGATTGGCTTAAAATTGGAAGTAGGTGTGGCATCTTAATTTATTCAGCAGGACAAGGGTTAAGGCAATTTTGAGATTAAAATGAAGTTTTCTAGCAAAATTTAAAAAGCCTAAAATGCGCATGCGCAGTCCTTATTCTATGAATTTCAATTCCAGAAAATAAACAGCCACAGTGGAACCTTCATCACTAACAATAAACACATTAAAAATCGCAGCTCTGTCGAAGTGCAAAACTAGAAAATGACAAATGAAGTTTCAAAATTGTAAATTTGTAATTTTCCTTTCTTAGTCAGTCCGTAATGCAAGAACAATTCAGCCATTCCATTTCCGGCCTGCTCTTTCGAGTATTGCTATCCTGATGATTTATTCAGTGAAAAATCTTAAAAATTTGTCAGCTACTGTTTTAAATAGAAAATGTCAAATACCATTTATGGAGATATAAGCCAAATGGTGGCCAGGTTAGAGCTTTTGACTAGTATACATGTACATAGATGACATATTATTTCCTTTAAACTAGGGTTTGATATACAAGCTTTGTTTCATTACTTTTTTTTCTGGCCAGATAATTATTTTTTATCACTCTATAACCCTCACCCAGATACCCCTGCTTTTGCAAACAGTGTAGATCAAGATCAGCTGGCTTCTGAAGAAGCCAACTGATCTTGATCTACACTGTTTGACATAAGTATATGATTTATCAACAACCTGGATCAAGTAATCTGATTGGCTGAAATTAGAAGTGGGCATGGCATCTTAATTTATTCAGCATGGCAAGGGTTAAAATATTGGATCTTTTTTATTTCTAAGTTTATTTGATACTTCCTCAATCTTAGCAGAGAAATCAGACTAATGAGAGGCATGCAAAACTAGGCCTTCACATTACGAAAACACGCCTATTCAAATATGTAGAAAATTTCACCTCCAAAAACTGAAAACTTTTCAGATGAAAAACTCTATTTTTCATATTTCTGCTCAAAACATAGATTGTGGGTACTTGTTAGAACCGCCTCAGCAAGGCGGTTCTACCAAGTACCCACAATCTATGTTTTGAGCAGAAATAAGAAAAATAATGTATACCCCTGTAAACCCCAGTTTTACTATATAAAAGTGGGGTTGAAGGGGGTCAAAATTATATAGGCGTGTTTTCGTAATGATTTATAAATCTTTCATAAGACATATACACTTTTATAATAAATTTAAATGTCTGCATATGACATTTCAATTCTGTTTTAACCTTTTAACAGCATTCTGTGGGGGCAAAACCAGTAGACATCAAACCTGTGATATTTTTGTTACTTTTCCCAGAACATAGGGTTTGTTTTGATGGAGTTGCAGTTTCAGGTCAATGTCAATAATCTTTCACATTTCCTGCAAATTGTCAGCTTTATTTTAAATGCCATCTTTTGCTTTTTAAGAGTCACCAACATAATCACCCCCCCCCCCCCCCCACTCCCCCCCCCCCCCCACCCACACACCCACACACACACCCACACCCACACAAAATTCCTCCCATTTATTCAGAATTCCCCCATCCAGGAATTTTAAAAAGGGGTTTAAGCTTTGCTGAGGGTTTTTTTTTTCATTGTGTTGGGGTTTAACGACACTTCCACCCGTGTGGGTCATTTTGTGTCGTTTCCCAGATAAAGGGAGAAAAGAGATAGAAGAGATAGTAGTACAGATAAAAGAGGGGGACAGACAAGAAAGAAGAACAGGAATGAAAACGAAGAAACAGAAGAAATAAAAAACATTCTCCATCTACCCTTACCTGCTACAAGGATAGCAGGCCTTGCCCAACTGGAAGCCAATATCAGTTGGATGCCCCAGTGATGTAAGATACCTGACACCTTCACCACACCCAACCATCCCCATTACTGAGGGGGGTTTGACTGACCATTTTGCCAGCATTTTCTCAGAATTCCCCCTGAAAATAAAATAATAATTTGGACTCCAATGGGGGTTTAACTGAACCCCACTAGCTCTCTCTAAATCTGCCACTGCTAGTGATCTGCTATAGTCAAAATGTTGAAAACAAATGTTGAAAAACTCACAGGATAATAGTAACTGTCAAGAACCGTAGCACCTATTATTTGCATAATGGTCAAAGGTAAATTTGACAGTTCGGAGCAAACCAAAACTCGGAAAGTAACTGGAGTCATTTAGGTTAGTTCAATGAATCTTGATGCATATGCCATCATGTGCGGCATAAGTGCCGTAAGTGTACATGCAATTGTTGAAGCTAAATGACCCACTAGCTTTTTGAAAAAGCTAATACTTCTACCTTTCTGTAATGAAGTAGTTGTATAAAATTTTTTGCATAAACAAAAATTTGACTACTTGGTGAGACATCTAGAAGTATCCCAGCAGGCACACAACGTTGAAACAATGTCACTTCAACGTTGATTCAACGTCAAGACATTGAATCAATGTTGAATCAACATTGTTTCAACATTGTGTGCCTACTGTGATTGATTACTGTATTTACCCTATGTATTAAGACACCTTGACTCCTTACCATACTTGTCCTAACATTTGAAAAAGTCTATTTTACTACCTGTTTATGTGTCTAAAATATTGCTGGATGAGTGGAAAACAATGTAGACCCTGATCAGATTCTGTGGTATCTGGGTCTACACTGTTTGCTCAGGCCTGTCTGTCCCAATACATGTATTTAGGGTTATTACAGTAACTGACAAGCAGTGTTGACCTTGATCATCCATTGTGTTGGGTCTGTAGTGTTTGCCCAAAAATACTGAAAATGAAAGGTAACACACCTTTTAAACTATTGTTCTATTAATTTTTTTTTTAATTAAATGCAGCATATATGAGTCACAAACTACTTGTTCCACTGTACTCATAATATCAATCAGCCTTTGAGGAAACATACCATTATTTTCTCTGTAAAGTTAGGTGTCCATATAGGTAGTTAATTAGGCAAGGAAGATAAAAGCAGGCTAATTCACATGAAATGTCAAGACTTTAATAGTAAATCTAATGTCAGATGTCTGGAGAAGGAAAGGCTTGAATTTTTATTGCTCAGTGTCTGTGCTTTTCTTTTTCTTTTTAGTATATTTTGTGCTAAAAAATCTTTTGCCAAAACAATGACTGAATAAATAATATGGACAGCCATCAAAAAAAAGCTCACCAATGTTGCCTTCTTTCTTTGGTGAAAGACATGGAAAGTTTGCTGTATAAAGTTTAAACTTTACCACTCTCTCTGGGCAAAGTCAGCAGACAACAAATTGATGATATTTTTCTTAATTTTCCCAGAAAATAGGCTTTGACAATTATCTCCTAAGGAGATAATTTGCATGAAATGTCATTGCTTATTGTCTGAGAAAATTAAGATAAAATATTTCAAAATGCCGTCCGCTGAAATTTTTCCCCAGCATGCCGAGCATTAATGTATCCAGTATAAAAACATAATGATAAAATTTGCTTGCAAAGTTTTTGACATTATGAATATTGTACAATACAAAATAATTTGAGGCATGCTGATAAAAATAGTGATAAACTTGAAATCGATAATTGTATTCAGGTTGTGAAAGTCTTTACTTACTTATTTATTTACTTACTTACTACTTACCATAATAGTCAAGGGATCAGTTAAATTGTTGTGAAGACATTTTTTTTTTCACTTTTAGTTATAAATCAAAGGTGTAAGGTGTTTCTAAAGCTCTTGTCAAAGTTTCTTTTTTGTCAAAGTTTGAATTTTTCCCCCAACATTCAAAAACAAGCTTACAGTCATGATCTAACATGATATTTCTCAGTTTTGACTGACTGATACGGTAGATTTTTGCTAGTTTGAAAGATTCCATAAATGTGATTCTTTACCACTCTCAGGGCAGATTCAGTACGAGTAGATGGCAAACCAATATTTTTTTTTTCTTATTTTTCCCATATTTTGTTTTGAAAATTTTAGAGGGTACTGCTGTCAGGCAAATACCAAGTATGTACTGACCATCTGAACTTAAAACAAAAAAAGTTGTGGGCAGTAGAATGTTTGCAAAAATGTATAAAATATGAATTAGGACAATCAATGAATATACATGTATATATCTTTAAATTTTCAATGCAGAAAATGCAGCTTAGCTGAACTGATATATTTGCATATGTTTGAGTGCACAAAGTATAGACCTAGACCCAAACATGTTTAGTAAAACCTGGACCCTGACTGAAGTGAATAAAATCTGGGCTCAGACAACCTTGATAAAATCTGGACCTGCAGACCAGGATAGGTGATTTAGAACTTAATGTTTTTTAGTAATAATCAATAGTACTAGACCAGATCGTTTTTTGTTATTCTGTTTATCATTTTATTTCCAGAAATGTCTCATTAATAACAATTCTGCTGTAAGTATGCTGATGAAAATTAATAAATTATAATAAACATGATTAATTGAGAATAGGATATTCATTACTTATTTAAATAGTTATACATTTATAAATATTTAAAGATAATTATTTATGAATAGTTATCTATGAGCCAAAGTGATAATAAATTGCATAAGTTATTCTAAAAATAACAATTAAAAATAAGACAACAAGAGGCCCATAGGCCACTTCACTCATCAGAGCTCAAGTGTTGAAGATGATGACAACAACAAATGCAGGCAATAGGACCACTGAATATCCTTTAAGCTTTCCACTGATTTTCCTTTTTGCCATACAAAAGTCTAAATTGACCTTGCTGTAAAGGTTGAGCCAAAGTCCCCTATGCTGCATACCAAGTTTCAAGGTCATCAGCTTTTCAGTTCCTATGATGAAGAATTTCAAATCCTTTTCACCATAAATGGGCATGATTATCAGTTTGGTCAAGTGACCCAGATCCCATTAACAAACTCCGAATTCCCAACCCCATTGAGGCTCTATATACAAGTTGGTTTCAATCAGCGAACATTTAAAACTGTGAATCTGAGAGACCTAAGACCAGGTCAGTAAATGACCTTGACATTTGGTATTCATAAAAGTTTGTTTGACTGATTGCATATACAGTGAACCCTCGTTACAACGACAGCATTTGTTCCCAAAAATGTTGTCATTATAATGAATTTGCTTTTCTAAAGAATCCTTAAAGGACAGAATGATATGTAAGAAAGGTCTTGTTTTATTCTTATTTCTGCATAGAACATATGTTTTGGATATTTGTTAGAATTGCCTCTCTGAGGCAATTCTAACAAATACTCAAAACATATGTTGCTTGAGGATATTATGCAATGTTTTGCATAATTTCTTATTATCTGTCACCTCTTCAGCGAATGTTTCATGACATTCAAATTGTCATTATAACAAATTTTGTCATTGTATTGAGTGTTGCTATAAAGAGGGTTGATTGTATCATCTTTGATGTCATAAGCTACAAAGCTTCAGAAAGATCACTGTTCTGCCTTTTTCTCATACAAAAGCCTAAATGACCCAATACTGACATAGACTTTATAAACAGGTCAAGGTCAAGTTCAACCAAGGGTCATCATTTGGATAAATTTGGTGGGGCCTGAGTCCCAAATGCTGCATACCAAGTTTCAAGGTCATTGGCCTTCCAGTCCAGACAAAATGTGTTTTTACCATATATGGGCATGGCAGTCATCTTTGACATGTGACCCAGATCCCAAGCACAAACTTTCATTTCCCCATCCAATAGAGGCTCTAAATGTAATTTGGTTTCAATCAGCTCAGCAGTTTCAGAGGTGAAGTTAAAAATACTGAGTCCGAGGCATCCATGACTAAGGTTAGTAAATGATCTTGACTTTGGTATTTATAAAAAGTTCAGTTAGCTAGCTGATTGCATATATCAGCTTTGATGTCATAGGCTACAACAGAATCAGAAATTAATCAAGTGTCATAATGCCAATAAACTTGATAGGGCCCGAGCCACCAATGCTACATACCAAGCTCCAAGGTCATCAGCCATTCTGTTTCTGAGAAGAAGATTTTTAAAGGTTTTTACCATATATAGGCTTGGCAATCGTCTTGGTCATGTGACACAGACCTTACAAACTTTTGTTCCTCCACCCCATGGAAGTTTCACATATAATTTGGTTTCAAACAACCCAGCTGTCTCAGATGTGGTGTTTGGAAAAGTTGACAACACAGACACAGATGATGTAGACAGAACCCTGTCTATCCTTTAAGCTCCCCTGGAGCCTCTGGCTTTGCTGAGCTGAAAATATTGAGCTGTATACCCAGTCCAGGTCTGTATTTTATTAGGATAGTCTGGGTCCGAATTTTATCAAGTTCAGGTGTGGACTGGATTTTATGAACCAAGTCTGGGTCCACATTTTATCAACAGCCAATATCTGAAGTCAAGGAACTAAAGATATTTGCATTACAGGTATGTTAATCAACGGAAATCTCTGTTTTTTACCCTTAACCCTTAAAGTGCCAAGCAAAATTTATAGCAGATGACATTCTAAATTTTTTATTTTTCAGAGAAAAGTTTTGATATTTCATGTGAATTGTTTGCTTGGCAGACGATTCACACGAAATATAATGTCAAGACTTGATTTTCTTCTGAAAATAAAAAAAGAAGTAAAAATTGTCATCTGCTCAAGTTGTGATTAGCGCTTTAAGGGTAAAAGTGCCAAGTAAATTTTCAGCAAATATAAAAAAAATTCAGAGCAAATGTGACTTCACATTTCATGACAATCCTCTGCTGGGCAGATGACTAACATGAAATGTAGTCTTATTTTCTCAGAAAAAAACAAAGACAAAAACAAAAAAAAATCGAAATGTCATCTGCTGCAGTTGTGATTAGTGCTTTATGAACCCCTGTTTCAGTGCAGATTTATTTTATTTAATTAAAATGTTGTACAACAGAACTTGGTCAAATTGTATTGTAAAAGAACACCAGGGCCCAGTTGTTCAAAGCTAATGACATCGTTAGTTGACGATTCATTAAAATTTACATCCAGTGATATGCAAATATGCTGAAATTTTTGCTGAAAAAATGTGAGTAGCTTTTGCAGTGCAAAAGCTACTCACATTTTTTCCAGCAAAAAATATCAGAATATTGTATATTGAATCCACTAAAACACTTAACAAAATGACCCTTAATGAGCTTGTTAAGCTAACGATGCTTTGAACAACTGGGCCCAGGTGTGTACCAGGGAGTGAAGTAGAATATTGACAAAGTTTTATTTACCTCATTAAAATGCTAATCACAACCACAGCAGACATTTTGAGTTTTTTTTTGCTTTTTTTTGTATTTTACAGAAAAAACGATTATTCACATGAAGTGCCAAGTCTTAATTTCCCTAAAAAATAAAAATAATGAAAAACAAGAGGCCCATGGGCCAAGATTCCCTTTCCTGATAAAAACAGCTATTGCATATCTGCAAATGCCATGCAACATTCTTCCAGTATTGCAACAGCAACCAGGACACTAATTTGATCATACCGTAAAAGGTCAAAGGTCATCCTAGTATCATCATTTGAACAAACTTGGTAGACCTTGAATACCCAATTTTATATACAATGATTTGGCTTCAAAGCTTTCTTGGTTCTGGAGAAGATTTTTAAGTGTTTTTATCACATATGGGCATGGCGCCATCTTGTTCAGTGGTGTGAAAACATTTAAACAAACTGTCAACATCCCTTCGAAAGAAGGCCCCACGTGAAATCTGGTGAAAATTGGTCAAGCGGTTTCAGAGAA
This sequence comes from Anodontia alba, assembly GCA_964016985.1. NCBI lineage: Eukaryota > Metazoa > Mollusca > Bivalvia > Lucinida > Lucinidae > Anodontia > Anodontia alba. The sequence continues at coordinate 105,000,344 of OZ024827.1, read as the reverse complement.
GATGTATAAAGATTTCATGATTTTACACATGTTTATAGCCAATGGGCAAGGGCAAATAATCCTTAAAATTTTGATGGTAACTAAATAGTTTTACTACTCTCATTATATATTGTAATTTTCAGCCATTAGTCTTGAATATTTTTTGAGAAAATGATTTTTCAATTTTTTCCCCATACAACTGTATGGGGAGGCAAATATGACCTTGCTGTAAAAAGATCATAGGTTATCCTAGGATCATCATTTGAACAAACTTGGTAGTCCTTGGGTTTTCTATGCTATATACCAAGATTCAACCGTATTCTTGGTTCTGAAGAAGTAGATTTTTAAGTGTGTTTTTTTTTACCATATATGGGCATGGAGGCCATCTTCTTCCATGGTGCAGAACCATTAGAACAAATTTTCAATACTCCTTCAATGAAAGGCCCTATGTGAAATCTGGTGAAAACTGGTCAAGCAGTTTCAGAGAAGAAGACATTTAAAGATAACAATAATTTATACCTGTAAATAGCCCAGGAACAAGAACAGGTAACCCTGGGGGCAAAATTTTGATTGTAACTAAAAAATATTACTACATTGTACTTTAATCATACATTGTAAGTTTCAGCCATTAGTCTTTAATATATATTGAGGAAATGATTCTTCAACATTTTCCCCATACTAATGTATGGAGGTGCAAATTTGACCTTATTGTAAATAGGTCAAAGGTCAACCTATGATAAGCATTTGAACAAACTTGGTAGACCTAATGAGTTCTCAATGTTATATACCAAGATTCAGCCTCAAAGCTTTCTTGGTTCTGAAGAAGATTTTAAAGTGTATTTACCATATATGGGCATGACGGCCATCTTGTTTAATAGCGTGGAACCATTTGAACAAATTGTCAATACCCTTTTGACAGATGTGAAATCTGATGAAAACTCAATCAATTTCAGAGAAGAAGGGGTGTAAAAATTACACAATTTTATACATGTATATAGTCCAGGGGCAAGGGCATATAACATACATTTTAAATTTCAGCCATTAGTCTTTAATACATTTTGCGAAAATTTCTTTTCAACATTTTCCCCATACAAATGCATGGGAATGCAAATTTGACCTTGCCTTAAAAAAAACAATGGTCAACCTATGGTCATCATTTGAATAAACTTGGAGACCTCGAGTCTCCGATGCTATATGCCAAGATTCAGCCTTAAAGCTTTCTTTGTTCTGGAGAAGATTTTTAAGGGTTTTTACCATATATGGGCATGGCGGCCATCTTAATTAAAAGACCATGACCATTTGAACAATTTTTCAATTCTTCATTAACAGAAGGCTCCACATGAAATTTGAAGAAAATTGGCCCAGGGGTTTCAGAGGAGAAGTCATTCAAAGGTGTGGATGGACAGACAATGGACTAACAGATGACAGACTGAAGGCAAGTGATAACAATAGCTTATCCTGATCCTTTGGCTCAGGCGAGCTAAAAATTAGAATGTCATCAGTTAGAGTTTTATTTGGTGCAATAAGGCTTTATGTATATTTGTGAGATCTTATGCTAAATGTAAGCTCCAATTAATCATACCTTGTTTACTATATTCAAGCAAAGTGCTGTAATTAACATATTTACCACCTTGTTGATTCAGACAGTTAGATTACATCAAAATGATGTGCAATTTGAGGGATGGGACCTTATGCCATATTCAAACAACTAAAGCCCAGATCAGCCTGCCCTTCAGGCAAGTTTGATCAGTGCCTCCAGTGCTCTTCATTATCATATTTACCTTAGATTTTGGGACTCTTTAAGTCTTTCACTGCCTCAGGCGATAATAATAGACTTTTGCAAACAGCATAGATCCAAATGAGACGGCTCATAATGAGCCGTCTCATCTGAATCTACACTGTTTGACATTCAGTCTTTCAGACGACAAATGTTGTCTGAAATTTGGCACCGAAAGAGTTAACTTCTTATCATAAAATTTAAAAATCAATTTTTAATACATGTTGATGTGTTGAAAATTTGCTGAACAAGTTGCAAATAGACATTGGCATAGCCATAGACCCTGATCAAACAGAGTGTAGACATAGACCCTGAACAGACATAGACCCTGGACAGTACACTTTGCAGCATCTGATCCGGGTCTACACTGTTTGTTCAAGCCTGTCCATCTGAGAATACCGTATTTAGTATATTTGGACAGACAGGCCTGAGCGAACAGTGTAGACCCAGATGAGATGCCGCAGAATGTGAAGTCTCAACAGGATCTACATTGTTTGCCTTTCATCCAGCAATTTTTAGACACTACATCAACATGTACATGTTCAAATTATAGAACAAGTATGGTAAGAAGTTGAAGTGTCGGAATACTTAGGATAAATATGGTAATATAGTTGCCTTAAATATTGGAACACCTTAACTCCTTACCGTGCCTGTCCTAATTAATTGAAGAAAATTTTTCTACCTGTTGATGTGTCTAAAAACTGCTAGATCAGTGGCAAACAGTGTAGACCCTGATTATATGCATTTTGCAGCTTTTGATCAGAGTGTACAGTTGACTCAGGCCTGTTTGTTCCAATAGGGTAAATAGGATATACCGTATTCAACCTAATTACCACACTGCATACTTAGATTTTCAAAGTAACTGGGAAAACTTGTAGTAAAATATGTATCCACCTTCTAAAAGTACGCTTTAAAAACAAGATCAGCAAATGACTCATTTAATGGTGTTTGTGCGATGTTTTTGTGTTTTGTTTTTCTGATTTTCTTTATAAAAGCATATGTTGTGGGTACAAGTTGATGACAAAAAGTGCACTGGCTGTAATCTGAAGACTATGGAATTGCTTGACTGTGCACTTATAGGGGTATGTGTGGTAATTAGGTCGAATGCGATAGTCTAAAATATCCAGTGATTCTGTAAATGGACAAGGAAGGGCTTGATCAGTCTGATCTGGGCTTTCGGTGTCTACATGTGGAATATGGATCCTTCTTTCTATATAGAGCATCAGATAAAAGATGTAAGAGATTACCACTTAACATGATGGGTTTTATATTCAGCAGATAACAATTTGAGATATTTTTTCTTATTTTGCCAGAAAATAGAGCTTGACATTTCTTGCAAACTTCTCTTCAGAAGACAGTTTGCAAAAAATGTCAAATCCTATTTTCCAGGGGAAAAAAATCATGAATTTGTCTTCTGCTGAATCTGAGGGTTAAAAGTATGTGTCATCGTTACTGCAAGGCATATTTATACAAAATAAATCTTAATATGTCTGACTTATTCTTAAATCAAGATCTTTTTCAAATCATTTTCAGCTGCAAGAAAAAATTATTTGAGGCTTGTTTTAGAAAACGGCTTATCATGAAAAGTATCTCTGAACAAGATGCATTTATTTTGACAAAAAAAAAGTGTTAATATACTGTATTCGACCTAATTACCGCACAGTGCGCTTAGGTTTTTCAAAATATGACTCTACTTACTAAGGATACCCTAAAAAAATAAACATCAGCAAAGGCTTATTTGGTATTTATGCGAGTTTTTTTTTTTTTTTTTTTCTGATTTTCTTTATTAAAACATATGTTGTGGGTACTCATTTGAATTGCATCGACAAGTCGATGCAATTCAAATGGGTACCCACAACATATGCCTTTATATAGAAGTAGACAAAAAGTACACTGGCTACAATTTGAAGACTATGGAATTGCTGGACTGTGCGCTTATAGGAGCATGTGCAGTAATTAGGTTGATTACGGTAATTCTTATTTCACCATGAAAACATACTGATGTCTTGTCTAAGATGTGTGGAGTGTGTTTTCCTTTAGCATAAAAATTCTAAGTTTGTGACCTTGACCTTAAGGTCCTTGATGGGACTGGGGCTTGCACTGAGCAAAATATTTGGGCCAGTCTCTAACATCAGCACAAAAATAAAAAAAAAAATAAAAAAAACAACTCAATTTAGGTATTCAGAAGATACAGATTTTAAAACATTAATGAAAAAGTGTAACATGAAAGGACTAACTGTGACCTTGAACCACATATTGATGGGAGAGGGGTGTGCATTAAACAAAATTTTAGACCAGTCTTTAACAATGATCTAAGTATAATGTAAATCAGTTTAGGTATTCAGGATATACAGAGCTTTAAAAACTTTAGTGTAAAAGTGTTACAAAAATTTTAACTTTGACCTTGACCTTGAGGTCATGGGCAAGGGTAAGGCAGTCTTGTAAAAACTATGGACCAGTATCTATCAGCTTTGAACAAAATCTCACAAAGGGTTGCTATAATGACTTCAGAAAAACTTAACATATAAGATCTTACCATCAGTGGATACCAACACCTTCTCCTGTCCTGAGAGTAAAGCAACAGCTCTTCCAGTTGAGCTACCAAAAATGTGAAATGTTAATACCCCACTACTATCATGTGAGGGGCGGATAAAATTTGCCCATTAGCAATCCCATACCAGATCTCCACAATATCAATGCAAACACCAAGTTTGATGAAAATCCATTGATATTTACTGTGGCAGGCTATAAAAAATAAAGATCCTGATCAAACTGTTCAGACATATCTGGGCCCAGTTGTTCAAAGCTAACGATGCCGTTAGTTAACGATTCGTTAAAATTTACATCGAGTGATACGCAAATATGCTGAAATTTTTTGCTGGAAAAATGTGAGTAGCTGTTGCAGTGCAAAAGCTACTCACATTTTTTCAGCAAAAATTATCAGAATATTGTGTATTGAATCCGCTAAAACAGTTAACGAAGTGACCCTTAACGAGCTCTTTAAGCTAAAGAGGCTTTGAACAACTGGGCCCTGTTCAATTATTTGGAGTACCATATTAATCCTAAATATTGGGACAGACAAGCCTAAGCAAACAGTGAAGACCCAGACTAGATGCTGCAGAATGCAGTATTGTATTGGGTCTACACTGTTTGCAGCTGTTTTCAGACATATTAACAGGTAATAAAATGGACGTTCAAATTTTAGGACAAGTAGGATAAAGAGTTGTAAAGAGCTCAGGTGTACCAATCGCCGGCCTTGGTGACTCACTTGGATGCTCGTCCAGCTGATGATCAGGAGGTTGAGGGTTGGTCCCCACCGGGTCTGGCAACATTCTTTCATAGAGACTGATCATGAAATATTTTCTGCAGTCATTCTCTTGCTGATTCAAGAAGGGCTGTTGTGAATGTGGGCAAATACTGGTTTACTGCTTATAGGCTAAGCCTGCCCAGGAAAAGTGTGGTTAGGTAAACTGACGAGCTTGACATGACCCTAATGGGTTGACTTGGCAGTAAAAAAACCTCAGCTCAACCAGGTATACCAATATTTAGGGGAAACACAGTATGTCATAGGATGTACATAGGAAACTGTCCTTATGCCATATAGGCCCTAGGCACGTGAAAAAAAGCCTTCAAACAAACACAAAATGGGCAGATTCAGATCATCCTGTGTATATATACAGTCTTATCAAGGCCTTTGTTCTCCATTATTGCATAAAAATCAGTGTTGCACGTTATTAACAGCCGTGCATTAACCAGTGAAAAGCCGTGTATTAAAAAGGCAATTCACTCGCTGTTAATGCACGGCTACGCAACTTTCAATATATACCAGGGCCACAGATTTGCTGCCATTACGAGATGTGTACTGCCTGGCCCTAGAACGTGCATAGTCTGTTGAAATTACGTTCGCGAGACATCAGTGAAAAGGCGTAACAAAATAGTGCAAGAAATAACGCGAAACATTGCAAATGTTTTAAGTTTTTATGCAGTAATAGTGATCAAACATGGTTTTTCAGTGCATTAACATTCGCCAGGTCCCTTGAGAGGGGTTGAAAACCGCGGCCTTAGGCCTCGGTTTTCAACACCTCCCATGGGACCTGGTTGTATGAAAAACCATGTTTGATCCCTATATTGATACATTCCATAGTATCCAATATTTTGTTAGTGGACGGTGCAGTCTCATCAGGGCCTTCACTGTCCACATATGAGGGCTCATTTTCCCTTGATGGGGCTCATATGTAAATAGCAAACTATGCAGACTACCCAGGGTCTTCTATTCATACACTCTACAGTATCCACTGAGTCTGTGAGTGTGTAATAAAGGCCCTGATCAAACAGTGTAAATTACTGGGCTTTCTTGGCCACGTATGAGATGCAGACCCTTTTCTTATATTGCACATCCTTTTTACAGTGTGGGGGATCTATGTGACCAAATGACTAGGTGCACAGTTACTATTTTTAGCTCCAGATCAGGTAGGATTTTTTAGAATATCTCGATTTATACCTGATGGAATTTGTTCAAGTAAAGCACAGAGTACGCGGAAAATCAAGCTCTTTCTGGTAGTGTAAGCGCTATTCTGCAATCTGGTCTGATTCTTGAGAACACTCGGAGAATGTTTAACGTCAAAACTCATGTACATTGTCACGGTAGCTCAGATTGACAGCAAAAACATTTTTCGAATGTTCTCAAGAATTAGACCAGATCGCAGAATAGTGCTTACACCACCAGAAAGAACTTGATTTTCCGCATATTCTGCGCTTTATTTGAACAAATTCCATTTTGTATGAATAGAGATATTCTAAAACATCCTACCTTATGCAGAGCTAAAAATAGTAACAAACTCTGTGTACCTAGACATTTGGTCACGTGGAGTCCCCACACTGCTGTAAATGGGCAAGGCTTTGGTTTGTTTGCTCTTCCTTTTGATGTCATTGGTAGGTAAGCTACGTTCTGTTATTGTGGCTCTTCCTGGACCTCTTCTATACACTTTTATTTGACTTCCTACACATCCAATCAGAGCCATCACTTTTTCAAAGTTAACCCTTGTCATGCTGAATAAATTAAGATGCCATGCCCACTTCAAATTTTCAGCCAATCAGATTACTTGATCCAGGTTGTTGATATAAATTCAAATACTAAATATACTTTCTGTAGAAGCCAACTGATCTGGATCTACACTATTTGCAAAGGCAGGGTATATCCGGGTTCAGCAGGACTAGGATTAACCAACATATACATAGCTTTAGCTATTTTTTTACCAAAAAAGTATTGCTATTTTTCTTTCTTCCCCAAGGTGGGTGTTCTCACAGAACCACCTTGGCAAGACACTTCTAATGAGTACCCTTAGCTGGTTTTCATGGAGAAATAAAGTTTTTGTTGAGTTCTTGCCTAACCCTTGTCCTGCTGTATAAATTGAGAAGCCACACCCATTTCTAATTTTCAGCCAATCAGATTGCTTGATCAAGGTTGTTGCTATAGATTAACATACTTAATGGCAAACAGTGTAGATCCAGATCAGTTGGCTTCTGAAGAAGCCAACTGATCTGGATCTACACTGTTTACAAAGGCAGGGTATATTGGGTTCAGCAGGACAAGGGTTAACAACTAGTCAAGCCTTAACATGTTGTCATTTTCAAAGTCAGGGAGATAAAAGGCAGAAGAGATAGTAGTATTTGGACGCCTTAGCTCCTTACAATATCTATCTTAAGATTTGAGCAAGTCCATTTTACTGCTGTTGATGTGTCTAAAAATGCTAGATGATTGCAGCAAACAGTATAGCCCCTGATCAGATGCCATTCTGCAGTCTGATCTGGGTCTATACTGTTTGCTCAGGCATGTCTATTCAAATACTATGGGTAAATGCAATAGTTTCAGACCCCAGTTCCCCTAACCCATTGTAGTCTGTAGGGTAATTGGCAAACAGTGCAGACCCAGATCAGATGCCGCAGAAACACGGCATCTGATCAGGTTCTCCACTGTTTGCAAATAGTTTAGTCATTTTTCTCTGGGAATATCTAAATCACATAGCCTGACATACCTAAAATCGAAATCAGAATCTTCCAATATATAGTGTGGGAGAGTTCATTCAGTCTACAATGGGTTAGAGCAATTCCTCCATTACAGTTCTTCTTTGTTTATAAGTTGGTTGTCGCAGCTATGACATTGTATTCTGTCTGATTGTTCCTCATTCCTTTCCCATGCCTCAGTAAGGCTGTGCTTCATGCTTGTAACCCCTCCTGGGTAATTTCATTTAAATGTAGTATACATGAAGGGCAAAGCAAATGGGCAGTCATCATGGCCATGCCTGCTGATTTGACTTTTGCTATTTGCACAGAGGATAAGGGACCCAGCAGGCACACAATACCAAACTGACATAGTATCAACATCGATGCGACGTGATCACGTCGCATCGACGTTGATACGATGTCATTTTAACGTTGTGTGCCCACTGGGGAGTTATGGAATATTCACAATATGTCTGTATTAAAGGGACTGGATACACTTGGACTATATGCCACCATTTACTTACAAGGGAGATAACTTTTAGTTGCATCCCCTGAAAGTGTATCCATCACCCATTTACCTTTACCACTCTCTGGGCTAATTCAGCAGAGGACAAATTGATGGTAATTTACTTATTTTTCCCAAAAAATAGCTTTGACATTTCCTCAGGAGTCAATTTACATGAAATGCAAAAGCTTATTTTCTGAAGAAAAATTCAAAATGCCATTTGCTGAAAATTTTACCTAGCAGGCAAAGCACTGAATACTGCTTTTAGGTGAAGAAATGAAATTAAGACACCAGTAATACTGATCTTTTGAACATTTTATTAAGCAATACAGTGAAGTAATCATGATTGCCAGTGTCTAATTTCCTAAAGGAAATATTAAGTTTCCTACAAGAAATATCACCAACCAAAAAAAAAAAACAACAAAAAACAAAAATGATTAAAAAACAAACAAGCTTTCATACAAGTAACAAAACAATGAACAAGAGGAAATTAACATCTGTTATTGCAGTCAGATGAGATGACCATGATTACATGTACGGGCTCAAATTCCACAGAGTATGTCTTAACCTTTAAAGTGCTAATTACAACTACAGCAGTTGACACTGTTTTTTGTTTTGTTTTTTTTTTTATCACATTTCAGAGAAAATAAGGCTGGACATTTCATGTGAATTGTCTGTTAGCAGACAATTCACATGTAATGTCAAGTCTTATTTTCTCTGAAAATAACAAAATCAATTTTAGAATGTTTGCTACAAATTAAGCACTTTGAGGGTTAACAAATTAAGCATTTTGAGGGTTAACAAAGTACACTATTTTACTTGTGAAATTAAGTTTTCCACTGAACATTTCTTAACTAAGTATTATACTTAATTAAAAGTAAGCTTGAAGAATGAACGAACATAACAGCAAGTGTTCAGAAAACTTAAGTTAAAATTAAATTTTCCACTAAATATCTCTTAACTACCAGTAAAATTTCCACTGAACATTTCTTAACTAAGTATTTTACTGATTGAAATTAAGTTCGAATGAACACAACAATACTTAGTGTTCAGAATTAAGCTTTCACTGAACATTTCTTAACTAAGTATTTTCTTTAATCAAAATTAAGCTTAATGAACATAACAGTAAGTGTTCAGAATAATTTGTTCATCACACATCATACATTTGATAAATGGCCTTGAATTTCCACAATATGACATAGCAGTAAGTGTTTGGAATACTTTAACCCTTTGTAAACTGAATGAACTCCCCCACACTGATTTTAATTTGGATTTTAGGTATGTCAGGCTATATGATTTAGATACCGGTATTTCTAGAGAAAAATGGTTGAATTATTTGTAAAAAGTGGAGACCCTGATCAGACGCCACCCTTTAGGGTCTCCAGACAACAATGTGTTAATTAAAGTTAAGCTTTCCACAAAACATTTCTTATCTAAATGTTTTACTAAATCAAAATAAAGTTTCAATGAACATAACAGTATTAAGTGTTCAGAATTTAGTTTTCTTAACTAAATAATTTACCAATTAAAATTAAGTTTTAATAAACATAACAGTAAGTGTTCAGAATAATTTGTTCATCACATTTCACTCATTATACATTTGATGAATAGCCTTGAATTTCCACAATAAGATATAGTTAATTAACATAATGCAACCATAAATACTTCGCACTTGGTAAAATTTTCAGCAGATGACATTTTGAAAAGTTCTCCTTATTATTCCCAGGCAACAGGATTTGATATTTCATGCAATTTTTGTCTCCATGGAGACAGTTTGCCTGAAGTGTCAAAACCTGTTTTCTGGAAAAAAAAATAAGAAAAATGTTTCAATATGTCATCTGCTAAAAATTTTATCCAGAGTGCTAAGCGTTAAGGGTTAATCAGTGCAGAAAATGAAAGGAACAAATCTGAAAGGGAGGCAATCAAACTGCCTTCCTTTAAAAAAGTTGTTACTTTCCATGTACATGTACAAAAAATTTCACTATTCAACCCTTAAACTGCCAATCACAACAATTGTCGTCTGCTTTGTCATCTGCTTGTGATTTTAAAAGTCATTTTTGCAAATAGTGTGGACCCAGATCAGACTGTCCCACTAATAAGACCACTTTTAGGCAGTCCCAAAGGTGGTATTAACCATTAAAGCGCCAGTCACAACTACAGCAGATGACTTTTTTTTTTTTTTCAGAGAAACACGTCCTGACATTTCATGTGAATTGTCTGCTAGGCAGACAATTCACATGAAATGTCAAGACTTGTTTTCTCTGAAAAAAAAAAAGAATAAATAAATAAATAAAATGTTGTCTGCTACAAATTTTGCTTGGCGCTTTAAGGCTTAACATTGGAATTTTACTGTACTTGTAAAGTGAGTACTAACCTTTAAAGCATTAAGCAAAATTGTAGCGCATGACATTCTATTTTTTTATTATTATTTCTGAGAAACAGTTATTTGGCAATTCATGTGAATAGTCTGCTAGGCAGATGCTTCACATGAAATGTCAAACATTATTTTAATATTTTCTCTTGTAAAATACAAAAAAAAAAAAAAAACAAAAAAAAAACAACAACAGCAAAAAAAAAAAAAAAAAAAAAAAACCAACAAAAAAACAAAACAAAAACACTTCAAGATATCATCCACTGCAGTTGTGATTAGCACTTTAAGAGCTAAGAACATGTTAATGTCAGGATTCTGTTAAGCTAACAAAACTTTGAACAACTTGGCCATGGTTATTTCTAGTTTGACCCTTAATATGCTGATGACAAAACAGCAAATCACAGATGAGCAAAGGTTTTCTTTCTATACGCTTAGCTCTCTGGGTAAAATTTTCAGCAGACAATTAACATATAGAAATATTCTTCTTACTAGAAAAGGAATATGGAGTCATAAAAAACTTAACCATACTTGTGCTACAATTCGGGCAAACTGATTTTACTATTTGCAGATGTCTAGGTCCTGATCAGACACTGCAAATGTGGTATCTGATCTTGCTCTGCACTGTTTATTCTGGTCTGTCTGTCCCACTGCTTATGGTAAATACACCACAACCTCTTTATAACACTATTGTTGGGGTTCATAGCATAAACCGTGTTATTGAAACAACCATGTTATATCCAAACAAAAATGTATAGATTATATTGAAAAATGACCATTTATGGTCATTTTTCAATATAATCTATACATTTTTGGAATCCATCTTTGAACTGTGTTATATCCAAAACCGTGTTATAACAAACCGTGTTATAAAGAGGTTGACGTGTATATATATATTTTTTTTATTTCATTTATATATTGCAAAGCTCCATATAAAGTGAGTATTATCACCTATCATATGCTATGGGCAGATTCAGCAGACGACAACTGATTGTATTTTTTCTTATTTCTAAAAAATAATATCTGACTCTTCATGCAAACTGTCTCCTAAGGAGTGTCAAATCCTATTTTCTAGGATATATAAGAAAACTATTACAAAATGTCGTCTGCTGAAATTTTTACCCAGCATGCAAAGTGTTGAGAAGATAAGTTTTGTTATCATTATGAAAACACGCCTATTCAAATGTGTAGAAAATTTCACCTACAAAAACTGAAAATTTTCTAATCAAAACCTCTGATATTTTTCATATTTCTGCTCAAAACATAGATTGTGGGTACTTGTTAGAACAGCCTCAGTGAGGCAGTTCTAACAAGTATCCACAATCTATGTTTTGAGCAGAAAAAAGAAAAATAATGTATACCCCTGTAAACCCCATTTTTACTATATAAAAGTGGGGTTTAAGGTGGTCAAAATTATATAGGTATGTTTTTGTGACGTTTTGCACTAGAACAGATTGTGTGGGTACCTGGCGATATCCCCTTAGGGACACTTCCAGGAAGTACCCAAAAGATACTTGCTTTTGTCTTAACCCTTAAATTCCTATCAAAACTACAGCAGACAACACTTTGATTTTTTTAAACTGCAGCAGACGATATTTTGATTTTTTTTTTTTTAATTTAGCACCCATTATTACCTTAAAGAAATGAAGTCAGGTAATTCCAGTCTACCCTTATTTTACAAGAGACCAGCATGGGCCCAAATCGTTCACGCAGCCATTGTAACAGAGTCTAATTTATGACAGGTTGCAATGGGCCTGAATCACTGCAAATGTATTGACTGTGCATCTTGAATGAACTATCTTCTAAGACCCAAAGTTCAGATGTTTCCACAGAAAAAAAAGCAATAACATTTCAAAAAAGAAAAACAAACTGTTCATGTCTGAAATAAATGCTGGACAGCCTCAAAGCTGGTGCATTAAAGAAACAATGACATTTATCTAAGCTGGTCATAGCAACAGATAAGGTGCTTTTTTCATCCAAAAAATGCTGATATCTTTCTCGGTGAAATCATGTTGTGGTACTCATTTGAAGCGCCTCACCGAGGCACTTCTAATGAGTACCCACAACATATGTTTTCATCGAGAAGTAAAAAAAATAATATGCGGATACCCCCTCTTATCTGTAGCTATGGCTGGTGCATACATTTATGTCCCTTAACCTTACTCACATTCACAGATGACAAAATTAGCTGATGACAAAATAAAATGTTTTATCTTTTGCTTTTACTTTTCCCAGAAAAAAAACAGAGATTGACATTTCATGTTTTATTACTTGGCATGAAATGTCAAGCATTAATTTCAAGCAAAACGATAGAAAAGTATTTTTAAAATGTTGTCTGCTAACACCCAAATTCAGCAGACAATAAATTGACATTTTCTCTTATTTTTTCCAGTAACCGTGTTTAGACATTTCATGCAAATTGTACCCCTAGGAGACAATTGCATACTGTTGAGTCAATTTGCATGAAATGCCAAAGCCTGTTTCTCTAGGAAAAAATAAGAAAAATATTTCTATCATCTGCTGGAAATTTTACCCAGAGTCCTTAGAATTAATGTGGCAATCACAACTGCAGCAACCTTTTCTTATTTTTCATAGAAAATAAGTTTGACATTTCATGTGAATCATCTGCTTGGCAGACAATTCACATGAAATGTCCTTAAATGTATTTTCTATGAAAAAAAAATATAAAAATATATATATATATATATATATATATATATATATATATATATATATATATATATATATATATATATATATATAGATAGACAGATAGATAGATAGATAGAGAGAGAGAGAGAGAGAGAGAGAGAGAGAGAGAGAGAGTCGTCTGCTACAAATTTTGTTTGGCGCTTTAGGGATTTATCTCCCTTAACCTAAAGTCAGATTCAAAGAAGACAAATGAAATCAGATGATGACAAAATAAAATGTTATCTTTTGGTTTTACTCTTCACAGAAAAACAGAGATTGACATTTCATGTTTTATCACCTTGCATGATATGTGCCAAGCCCTTTTTTCAAGCAAAAAGAAGAGAAAGTACGTTTAAAATGTTGTGTGCTAACACTCACCATGCTATGGGCAAATTTAGCAGATGACAAATTGATGATATTTTTCTGATTTTTCCCAGAAAATAGGCTTTGACATTTTATGCAAATTGCCCTAGGCAAAATTTTGCATGATATGTCAAAGCCTATTTTCTAGAAAAAATAAGAAACAAGAGGCCCATGGGCCACAATGCTCACCTGAGTTAACTGCTGTAAGTTAATCAGGTCATTTACTCATCATTCCCTATTAGCCCGTCAAGTTTCAAGGCAATGGCTTAAACAGTTTTTGAGCTATCTTGCTTACAAGGTTAAAATGCTGAAATTTTCAAAGGGCCATAAGTTAAAAAAAAGTTCAGATTTTTTTCAGAAGTCAATTGGTTCATCTACTAACCTGTCGTTTAAAGGCTTTTTCTATTTTTAGCTCTGGCAGTTATTTTGTTCAGCAGAGCAGAACCATTTTAGCAAATTTGGCAAAGGCGCATAAGAGGAACATTGATGTGATATTATTTTGAAATCCTGCCACTGGCCACGGAGATGTCGTTTAAAGGTTTTTCTATTTTTAGCTCTGGTGGCCATTTTGTTCAGCAGAGCAGAACCATTTTAATTTTGGTAAAGTGGGATAAGAGGAACATTTCTGTAAAATCATTTTGAAATATCAGGCCACTGGCCAAGGAGGAGATGTCGTTTAAAGGTTTTTCTATTTTTAGCTCTGGTGGCCATTTTGTTCAGCAGAGCAGAACCATTTTGACAATTTTGGTAAAGTGGGATAAGAGGAACATTTCTGTAAAATCATTTTGAAATATCAGGCCACTGGCCAAGGAGGAGATGTCGTTTAAAGGTTTTTTCTATTTTTAGCTCTGGTGACCATTTTGTTCAGCAGAGCAGAACCATTTTGACAATTTTGGTAAAGTGGGATAAGAGGAACATTTCTGTAAAATCATTTTGAAATATCAGGCCACTGGCCAAGGAGGAGATGTCGCTTAAAGGTTTTTTTCTATTTTTAGCTCTGGTGACCATTTTGTTCAGCAGAGCAGAACCATTTTGACAATTTTGGTAAAGTGGGATAAGAGGAACATTTCTGTAAAATCATTTTGAAATATCAGGCCACTGGCCAAGGAGGAGATGTCGTTTAAAGGTTTTTTCTATTTTTAGCTCTGGCCACCATTTTGTTCATCCGAGTGGAATTTTTTTAGCAATTTTGGTAAAAGGATATAAGAGGAACACTTCTGTGAAATTACTTTGAAATCAGGACACTGGTTGCGGAGGAGATGTCTTTTAAAGGTTTTTCTGTTTTTAGCTCTGGCCACCATGTTGTTCAGCCAAGCAGAAACATTTTAGTACATGTAATTTTGGTAGAGGGCCACTGGAGGAACACTTCTATGCAAATGTTTTGAAATCATGCCACTGGCCAAGGACAAGATGTCATTTGAAGATTTTTTCTATTTTTTGCTCTGAAGGCCATCTTGTTCAATGGAGGGAACCATTATGGCCATCTTGGATTTCCCATCAACACAATTTTAGCTTGTTTCAATCCAGATGTCATCCTGTTGCTACAAAGCATGTTTCAGCTCAATAAGGCGACCAAAGGTTTGGGAAGAGATGTCGAAAAATGATTTTCAAGATGGCAGCTGTGGAGGCCATCTTGGATTTTCTATCAACTCATTTAGCTAATTTGTGTCTACTAAGCACCCTCATCAAGTTTCGATTTAATGTGAATCATCTGCTTAGCAGACAATTCACATGAAATGTCATCTTATTTCAAGCGCCAAGCAAAATTTGTAGTTGACAACATTCTTTTTTTGTAATTTTTTTGAGAAAACAAGTTGACATTTCATGTAAATCACCTGCTTGACTGACAAGTCACACAAAATGACAACTTATTTTCTTTGAAAATAAAAAAAAAATGTTTTAATATATTGTCTGCAGCAGTCATGATTGGAACTTTCAGGGTTAAAATATTTGCTATATTAACCTTTACCACTCTTTGGGCAAATTGATGATATTCTTCTTATTTTTGAAATGCCAAAACCTATTTTCTATGAAAAATAAGAAAAGTTTTCCTTATTATTCCCAGGCAACAGGATTTGACATTTCATGCAATTTTTTTTGTCTCCATTGGAGACAATTTGCCTGCAATGTCAAAACCTGTTTTTTGGGAAAAAAAAAAATAAGAAAAATATTTCAATATGTCATCTGCTAAAAATTTTACCCAGAGTGCTAAGGGTTAACTACCAGTAATATGCCAATCTGTTTCAGAGACAAACATGGAGGACATTAATATAAAAATTAGGTATGCACCAAAATCTGCGATGATCTGAGTGTCATTATCAACATTCATCTGGTCAGAAAAATTGCAAAGCCAGAGTATATCTGGTTTCAACAGGACAAGGGTTAAGAACTGACAACATACTTTTTCATGGAGGAACAAAAAAAGTATAGAGATTTTTGGACTGAAAAAAATCTTGTCTGGAACAATGATTAAATCATTCTTGATATTCACAGTAGTGTTCTTTGAGAAAATTTACCCTTTATAAATTATACCACATGCCCAGGTATCAAATGAATTAAGATAAATTATTGTTTCTTCATTTTCCGATAAATATATTTGGCATCAGGAGAAAATGGGTTTTCTGTTGTAGAGAAATATATTTTAACCCTTAGAGTGCCAATCACAACTGCAGCAGAAGACCTTTTAATTACTTTTTTTTTACTTTTCATAGAAAACAAGTGTGAATTGTCTCCATTTTTTTGATAGAAAATGTCTTCACATTTCATGTGAATTGTCTGCCAAGTTGATGATTCACATGAAATGCCAACTTATTTTCTGTTGAAAAAATAAAAAATAAAAAAAAAAAAAAAATAAAAATAAAAATGTCTGTTGAAAATAATAATAAAATAAAATCAAAATGTCATCTGCTGCAGTTGTGATAGGGGCTTAAAGGGTTAAGTGCAAATGTAATGTGCCACCTGAAAATAACTAAAAAGCTCGACCTAACTACCGCACTGTGCACTTAGGTTTTTCAAAATACTCAGAAAACTTGTGGTAAAATATGTAACTCCCTATACTAAGAGTACACTTTAAAAAACAAGAGGCCCATGCATGGGCCACGATTCGCTAACCTTAGTAAAGCAGCCATTGCATATCTATAGATGCAATGCAACATTCTTCCAGTATTGCCACAGCAACTAGGAAAGAAAGATAACAGTGCCCTCAAAAGGTCAAAGGTCACCCTAGAATAATTATTTGTACAAAATTGGTAGACCTTGCATCCCAGATGCTACATACCAAGGTTCAGCCTCAAAACTTTCTTGGTTCTGAAGAAGAAGAGTTTTTTTAGTTTTTTTTAGTTTTTTTTTTTTTTTTACCATATATGGGCATGTTGGTCATATTGTTCAATGGTGCAGTGCCATTGGAACAAACTGACAATACCCCTTTGTCAGAAAGCTCCATGTGAAATCTTGTGAAAATTAATCAAGCTGTTTCAGAGAAGAAGACATTTAAAGAGTGCACTTTAATACATGTACATAGCCCAGGGCCAAGGCAGCTAACCCCAAGGAGACAAAATTCTGATTGTGACTATAAAAGTTTTACTACTCCAATCAAACATTGCAAGTTTCAGCCACTAGTCTGTAATACATTTTGAGAAAATGATTTTTCAAAAGTTTATATGAGGACCTAATTTGTCCTTGCTGAAAAAAGGTCAAAGGTCATTCTAGGATCATCATCTGAATGATAGACCTTGAGCCTCCAATACTATATATGAAGATTCAGCCTCAAAGCTTTCTTGGCTCTGATTTTAAGTATTTTTTACAATATATAGGCATGGTGGCCATATTGTTCAATGATGTGGAACCGTTTGAACAAATTGTCAATTCCCCTTTGTCAGAAGGCCCCACGTGAAATCTGCTGAAAATTAGCCAAGCGGTTTCAGAGAAGATGACATTTAAAGATTACATGATTTTATACATGTATAAAAGGGACAGGGGCGGATAACTCCCAAAGATAAAATTTTGATTGTAACTGAAAAGTTTTACCACTTTTATTATACGTTGTAAATTTCAGCCATAAGTCTTTAATACATTTTGAGAAAATGATATTTCAACATTTTCCCCATACAAAAGCATGGGGCCACAAATTTGACCTTGCCACAAAAAAGGTCAAAGACCATCCTAGGCTCATAATTTGAACAAACTTGGTAGACCTTGAGTCCTTGATGCTATATACCAAGATTCAGCCTCAAAGCATCTTGGTTCTCTAGGTTTTTATGTGTTTTTTTTTTACCATATATGGACATGGAGGCCATCTCTTTCAATAATGCAGAACCATTTGAACAAATTGATATTACCCCTTTGACAGAAGGCACCATTGTGAAATCTGGTGAAAATTGGTCGAACGCTTTCAGAGAAGAAGACGTTAAACAAGAGTCGACTGTATGTCTAAAACTGCTCATTTTACAATTTTATACATGTATATAGCCCAAAAGCAAAGGCGGCTAAAGAAATTTTTATTGTAACTGAACATTGTAAGTTTCAGCCATCAGTTTTGTTTGTGTTGAGGTTTTACGGCCCAGTCAACCCAAGTGGGTCATGTCAAGCATGGTCAATTTACCTAACCACGTTTACTGGGCAAGCTTAGTCCTCTATGCAGTTAACCAGTATTGTGCACATTCTTTCACCAGAAACTGACAACTGCCCTTCTTGAATCAGCAGAAAGGAGAGAATGACCGTAGAAAATATTTTATGATCAATCTCCAAGAAAGAATGTTGCTGACTTTGGCGGGGGTCAATTAAGCCATCAGTCTTAAAAACATTCTGACAAAATTTTTCAATATTTTCCCCAAACAAATGAATATGGATACAAATTTGGCCTTGCCGCAAAAAGGTGAACTGTCAACCTAAGGTCATCATTTGAACAAACTTGGTAGAGCTTGAGTCCACAATGCTATATACCAAGATTTAGACTCAAAGCTTTTTTTGGTTCTGAAGAAGATTTTTGAGTGGTTTTACCATACGGGCATGGCAGCCATCTTTCTTCAAGGATTGTTATGATTTGTACAAATTTTCAATTCCCCTTTCACAGAAGGGGCCATATGAAGTTTGAAGAAAATTGGCCCAGGGGTTTCAGAGGTGAAGTCGTTCAAAGGTGTTGACGGAGGACAGACAACAGACCACTGAAGGCAAGTGATCACAATAGCGCAGGTGAGCTAAAAAAAGGATTAACAAAGAACTCATCAAATGATGCTTATGTGATGTATTTGTAGTTTGTTTTTTTTCTTCTGATTTTCTTTATAAAAGAATAATGTTGTGGATACTCATTTGAATTGCATGGACAAGCAGATGGGTACCCACAACATATGCCTATATAAAAAAGATATAAGTACACTGGCTGTAATCTGAAGATAAGGAAATTGCTTGATTGTGTACTTATGTTGGATAATTAGGCAGTAGATTTAAAGTATCAACTTCTAAGGGGACTGGCTACACCAGGTAGATTTTCTGCCATTTTTACAAGGGAGACAACTTTTATGATTTTCTGTTTACTTTCTGGCATGCAAATCCATTTTGAAAGGGGTCTATTCTAAAGAGTAGACCCCTTTTTCAGAAGGGAAGCAAAAGCAATGCTGACAGTTGTCTCCCCTGAAAGTGTCTCCATTTCCCATAATCTGCCAAAAGTAGCAATCTGCTGCATCTGATCTGGGTCTGCACTGTTTGCCAATTACCCTTTCAGGGATCTCCATACTAAAATGGGTTAACCTCTTACCATACTTGTCCTATACCATTTGACAATTGTAAAACATTCATATTTGGCGATCAGGGCCCAGTTGTTCAAAGCTTAATGAGCTTGTTAGTGGTCAAAATTTTAACTAATCTAGTAAGTACAATATCTGATTCACAGTTATTTTTGCTGAAAAAATGCAAGTAGCTTTTGCAAATGCAAAAGCTACTCACATTTTTTCAGCGAAAATATTAGCATATATGCCATATTTAATGACCAAAGTTTAATGATACATGAACAGATGACAACTGAGCCCAGTTTATTTCGGTGCTATTGGCCATCTTTGGAAAAAAATGCAAAACTAAAACTCTGCCAATATTCTATTTTCAATAAATTTTTATAATGTGGCATACATCTGAATGTGCCAAAATTAAATTGCGTTATGATGATGATGAGTTCTGGTTTAACGACGCGTCAACCCATGAGGGTCATTTGCATTAAAATGGTGTACTAAAAATGGTTTTGTAATGAAACGGCTATAATGATAAGTTAAATTGTGTAAACAAGCCCTTTGAGTCGACCGCAAAATTTTGATTTATGTATGTTTTCTGATCCAGGCCTATACTGTTTGCTTAGACCTGCCTGTCCAAATTCTTAACACCTACATTTACATTTACTATGGGCAAATTCAGCAGACAACAAACTGATGTTATTTTTTGTATTTTTCCCAAACTTAGGATCTGGCACTTCATGCAAATTTTCTACTTTCTAGGAAAAATAAGAAAAAATATTTCAAAATGTTGCCTGCTGAAATTTTTACCCAGCATGCAAAGTATTCAACCAATCTAGATAGTGCATTTGATGTTTATTTTTTAGGAGTTTACAAAATCCATCTGTGCTGAAGTGCCAGTATATAGGTCAAATATGAAAAATAATGTATACCCCTGTAAACCCCAGTTTTACTATATAAAAGTGGGGTTCAAGGGGGTCAAAATTATATAGGCATTTTTTCGTGATGATTAGCAAAGACGAAGATCAGGGCCCAGTTGTTCAAAGCTAACGACATCGTTAGTTAACGATTCGTTAAAATTTACATTGAGTGATACGCAAATATGCTGAAATTTTTTGCTGAAAAAATGTGAGTAGCTTTTGCAGTGCAGTGCAAAAGCTACTCACATTTTTTCAGCAAAAAATATCAGAATATTGTGTATTGAATCTGCTAAAACAGTTAACGAAATGACCCTTAACGAGCTCGTTAAGCTAACAATGCTTTGAACAACTGGGCCTAGACTGTGTATCAGAATAGACTGATCTTGGACTTTTTTTTTTATCTATTTTACAGTATCAAATGATTGATTCTGTCAGCCGACAATAAAAGCCTTTATCAGACAAATGATCTCGGCCTATGTTTTTAGCATACACGACAAGGACTCTTCTAAACAAGGACTCTTCTCTTACGACTTAGCTTGATTGCCATCTGCATAAGCAAGAGTCAGTGTAGATGCCTAGCTCTAGATAAGGGTTTTTTTCCCCCAACCAAAAAGTAGATTTTTCTTCAATTCTCCAAAAAAAAAAAAAAAAAAAATGGATGATTGATTGTGTTTGGGTTTAATGACACATCAACCCTTATGGGTCATTTTGTGTTGTCTCCCAGAGAAAGAAGAAAAGAGATAGAAGAGACAGTAAAGGAGATGAAAGAGAGGGCTAGGGAAGAAAGAGAAAAATGAAAGAAAGTGAAGAAATAACAACATTCCCCGTCTACCCTTATCTGCTGTTAGGACAGCAGGACTTTCCCAACTGTAAGCCAATATCAGTTGGATGCCCCGGTGTCAAATTCTCCATAAAGGCATACATTGTGGGTACCCATTAGAAGCGCCTCATCAAGGCGCTTCTAATGAGTACCCACAATGCATGTTTTTTTTTTGAGAAATAAGAAAAATATATCTGGATACTTTTCTTATCTAGAGCTACGAGATGTACAGGCTTATCCAGGCCCTTTCTGTTCACATACATCATACGTTTTCCCAGGCTCTGGCAAAAGTTTTGGGACCTCCAGAAGTTTCAAAAGTGTAACCACTCAAGAGCTGTTAATAGAAGAGTTCAAGTTTACAGACATGTCAGCCCATGAGGGTCATTTGCCTCAAAGCTTTCCATGGAGACAGAAAAAAATCAGCATGAATATTTTAGCTTCACAATGGGTCTCTCGAACATGAAGGCATACGAGTAGTCATCATGTTTCTTAGTTACTTTTTTGCCTATCCAAAGCCGTGAGTTAATGTTGAAAATATATTTATCAATTCTAGTTGAACAAACAAAGTGCAGTCTTCCTTGAAACTTAGGAGGCAGTTTGCAAATTTTACTCCATTGGCTGAGAAATATTTGATTTGATTACATAATCCATACATTCCTTTATAATGTAATTTTCTTGGAGCAACATGACCCAGACAAAATTATCTCTAAAGAACAGAGACCTGCTAAACAGAAATCCACATTATGGTGTGACCAGTGTAGGTCCAGATCAGCTTCCATATCTGCACCATCTGATCAGGCCAGGGTTTACTCACTTTGATAATACAATCCTGAAGGTTAATCTGTTATGTTAGCAACCAGAATAGACTCTGATCGGACAGTAAGGATGTGCAGGCTGATCTAAGTTTGTATTTGTAACGTAGTCAGTAATGTCAATTTTAACTTGTTGGGGCTCAATTACCACAGGACAGCATAGTGTTGACCAGAGGAGAGTAAAGATTCGTGATAATCAATATGTCTGTGAAACTAAATGCGTATCTCGGGAGAAAGTGTTGTTTTCATCCGCAAAGTATTAGTATTTTTCTAATTTTTCCACCGAAAATATGTTGTGGTACTCATTAGAAGTGCCTCAGTGAGGCACTTCTAATGAGTACCCTCAACATATGTTTTCGTGGAGAAATAAAAAATAATATTTATCTTGATACTCCATTAGTCCAGAGCTACGCTAAATGCCAGAAGAAAGACAGACCTTTTCCTCAAGGTTAACCAAAATACTTTAAAAGTAAGTGAAAAACACATGTCAAATCTCATTCCATAAAGTAGCAGACAGACAACTGCATACTTGAGAAATTAAGACATTTAAAAAAGGAATAAATCAATAAATAATGCAATACAAAAACAGATGTAACTTATTTCATTAACTTACAAAAAGACAGTCAAATGACACGCAATGAAAGAATTTTGCTTACAATCATAAACATCAGACCAAACTTATAGCTCAGCAGGTCTTGTAAATCGAATCTGCCCTTTTTGCCATTTTCTCAGATTTTGCTTAACCCTTGTCCTGCAAAACCCGGATATGTCCTGTCTTTGCAAACAGTGTAGATCCAGATCAGTTGGCTTCTGAAGAAGCCAACTGATCTGGATCTGCACTGTTTGCCATTAGGTATGTGAATTTATATCAACAATCAGGATCAAGTAATCTGATTAGCTGAAAATTAGAAGTGGGTGTGGCATCTTAATTAATTCAGCATGACAAGGGTTAACTTTACAGTATCATTTTTAGTTCAGAAAGTGCATGCAGTTTCATCTGTTTCCATCAGTACACACTAGGGAAAAACTTCATGTTTGTTTTACTTGCTTTAATGCTTAGCATGCAAGGTAATAATTTCAGCAAACAGCATCTTGAAATATTCTTATTTTTTTCAATTAAATACACTTTGACAGTTCATATAAATTGTCTCCAAAGGGATATTTTTATCAGAAAATAGGCTTTGCCACTTCATGCAAATTGTCTCCATAGTTTGTTGTTTCCTGAATTAGCCCAGAGAGTAGTAAAGGTTACACAAGAGGGCCATGATGGCCCTATATCGCTCACCTGAATCATGTCATGCATACATCAAAGCGCTTTAAGCTTTGAAGATTTTCAATGAAGGTAAACCATGTAAAAGTCTCTTTTAATGGTTCAATTTTCACTAAAGTGATTTAAAACATTCTGATATCTGGCAAAAACTGTACCAATCAGTTTGAGGGGGTCGTAACCCTACGCATTGCCAAGTTATCAAGCTTTTTAGTACTAAAGGTCCTGGTGACCTTGACCTTTGCCCTCAGGATCATCTACTGGTAAGGACCAACATCTCTACTAAGTTTGACAGTCTTAAACATAAGCATTGCAGAATTATAAGCTTTTTTGTTGCTAAAGGTCACGGTGACCTTTGACTGAAAGGTCATCTACTCTTCAGGTCCATCCTCCCAATTAGTTTGATAGTCCTAGGTCTAATCATTGTTGATGGCTTTTTGCTTTATGAATACCAGGTGCCCCCCCGCCCCCTCCCCCCCCCCCCCCCCCACCGGGCAGAGCCTCTTTTCACCCAAGGGGCATAATTTGAACACTCAGAGGACCTCTAGGCAATGCTACATACCAAATATCAAAGGCCTAGGCCTTCCACTTTCAGACAAGAAGATTTTTTAAGTTTTTTCTTATATAAGTCTATGTAATGCATGTCTGCCCCAGGGCAGGACCATTTTTGGCCCCAGGGCTATAATTTGAACAATCTTGGCAGAATATGTCCACTAGGTGAAGCTATATGTACCAAATATTAAAGGCCAGGGCCTTCTGGTTTCAGATAAGAAGATTTCTGAAGGTTTTCTTTATATAAATCTAAGTAAAGCATGTAAAATGGTCCCAGGGTAATAACTTGAACAATCTTGGTAGAGGTCAACTAGGTGAAGCTATATATCCAATATCAAAGGCCTGGGCCTTCTGCTTTCAGACAAGACCTTTAAAGAATTTCTCTATATGGGTCTATGTAAAACAAGTGACCCCCGGGGCGGGGCCATTTTTTATCCCAGGGCTATAGTTTGAACAACTTTGGTAGAGGTCCACTAGATAAAGCTACATACCAAATGTCAAAGACCTGGGCCGTCTGGTTTCAGACAAGAAGATTTTTTTAAGTTTTAAGTTGTCATCGTGCTGACGACAAGGTCTAAAATAGGCTTTTCAGCACTCAGGTGGATGGCACTCTAAAATGAATAATTTGATTTGGGCAGTTTTCAAATCTATCCAAGACTTCATCCATGTCCACCTTATCTGCAGGTTTCAGGATGATCCGATCAAAACTGAATGAGGTATGCTGATGATAAAATCAAATACATGTACAGGGTTTTTTTTAACAATCAAGTGGAGAGAAGTCGAAGACAAATGATCAAATCTGGCCAGGTTTCAAACTCGTCTGAGATTCCATCCATGTCCACCTTATCTGCAAACTTCAGGAAGATCTGATCAAAACTGAAGGAGTTATGCTGATGACAAAGTTAAGCAGATGCTTTTTTTCAGCAATCAGTGGACATATCTCTAAGATTAATTATCCAACTTGGTCAGGTTTTAAATTAATTTGAGATTTCATCAATTTCCCTAAAGTCTATCAGAGGCTTTTGCAGCAATCAAGGGAATGTAATTCTAAGATTTATAATGATCTGATCTGGCCAGATGTTTAACTTGTCCGAGATTACATCCATGTCCTCCTTATCTGCAAATTTCAGGAAGATCTGATCAAAACTGAATGAGTTATGCTGATGACAAAGTGAAACAGAGGCTTTTTCAGCAATCAAGGAGACATAAATCTAAGACTAGAATCCCCGAGAATGGGATGTGTCGCCTGCTTAAAGCGCCAACCATTTGATATGAAAAAAGAAAAAAATGCTATATTTGTCCTGATAATCACTCCTATCCCTAAAGGCAACCCCTCACTACTTTGTCTAAATTTTATTAATCAAGTAAATAAAGGGTTATAATTTATCCGAAATTTTTGGGATGCTTACCAAAATCAAACTTGATCTCTATGCTATAATGATATACTATTCTGCAAATTTTTAATAAAATCAATGCATCCCTTCAAACGCTATTGAGGGGAAACAATATCTTAACCTTGTGTTTTACCCCAACAACAAAAACTGTTGACAAAGGGTCATAACTTGGCCAAAATTTTGTGGATGATTACCAATATCGAACTTGACCTGTAATATACATGATATATCCTTCTGCAAACCTTCAATAAAATTAATGCATCCCTGCAAAAGTTATTGAGAGGAAACCAATATCAACACACCAACAAAAACAACACACCAACAAAAACTAAGCCCAAAAACGGCCATAACTCTGCCAAAATTTTGCAGATGATTACTAACATCAAATTTGACCTGTATTTTACAATGATATATCCTTCTGTAAACTTTAAAAAAAAATCAATGCATCCCTGCAAAAGTTACTGACTGGAAACCAGTATCAACAAACCAACAAAAACTAAAATGAAAAAGGGCCATAACTCAGCCAAAATTTGGAGGATGATTACCAATATTGAACTTGACCTGTATTTTGATATAAAGTTCTGCAAAGTTTAAATGAAATCAATGCATCCTTTCAAAAGTTATTGAGCAGAAACGAACAACAAAAACTAAGTCAAAGGGGCCATAACTCAGCCAAAATTTGGCGGTTGATTACCAATATCGAACTTGACCTGTATTTTATAATGATATAAGGTTCTGCAAAGTTTGAATGAAATCAATGAGTCTCTTCAAAAGTTATTGAGCAGAAACAAAAGTATGACGACTACACTGCTGCTGCCACCGATGCGTATGGACATGATCCGTTTGTGTCTGCCATGCTATGCAGGAGACACAATTAATGATCAGATCTGGCCAGGTTTTTAACTTGTTCAAGATTTTATCCATGTCCAGCTTATCTGCTAAATTCAGGAACCTCAGATTAAAACTGAACAAGTTACACTGACGCCAAAGTCAGAGGCTTTTTCAGTAATCAAGGTGTTTTAACTCTAAGATTAATGATCTGAATTGGCCAGTTTTCGAATTTGTCCGAGAAATCATTAATGTCCTTCTTATCTGCAAGTTTCAGGAAGAGCTGATCAAAACTGAATGACTTATGCTGATGACAAAGTCAAACATAGCCTTTTTCAGCAATCAAGGGAATGTAATTCTAAGTTAATGATCTGATCTGGCCAATTTTCTAACTTATCCAAGATTTCATCCATGTCCCCCTTCTCTGCAAGTTTCAGAAACATCTGATCAAAACTGAATGAGTAATGCTGATGACAAAGTCAAGCAGAAGCTATTTCGGCAATCAAGTGGACATAACTCTAAGATTATTGATCCGATCTGGGCAGTTTTCAAACTTGTCCAAGATTTTATCCATATCCATCTTATCTGTAAGTTTTAGGAACATCTGATCAAAACTGAAGTTTATATGGTGAAGACAAATTTTCCCATTGAAAGTCTATGGAAACTTGTAGTTGCAATCAATCCCCCACCAGAGGCATGCTACAGATGAGAAATGACTGAGATCAGCCAGCAAACTGTGGATATATAACTGGTCAAAAGTGCTGACTGGTGACAGACAGGCCACTATCCTGTAAGTTATGAGGAGATATCATTTGAAGAAATTGTTTACGGACACACAGACGGACGATGGACAAAATGTGATCACAAAAGCTCACCTTGTCACTACGTGACATGTGAGCTAAAAAAAGTATGTGATTCGGAGAAATAGTTTTTGAAAAGAGGGATCCTAAGAAGGCATGAAATATATCGAAACAAATAACAGTTTTACAGGGTCTGTTAATGAATAGTAATATAACGCCTAACACTTACCACGCCTCCTAGCCCCAGGTTCAGTGATATTCTATTTGCCTATCCTAGTGGTAAAAGGTCAATTCAATTCTTCTGATTTAACGGTTAGCATGCTGGGTAAAAATATCAGCAGATGAACTTCTGGAATATTTTTTCTCATTTTTCCCAGTAAACACACTTCGACATTTCGAAATATGAAAATCTATTTTCTGGGAAAAACTAGAGTTGTTTTTAACAAAAAAAATATATGTCTCCCCCCAGCTGCTACTCACATACAGAAAGTTTACCTTTACTAATTGTTCACCATCACTGATATATTTCTATAAAGTTTCATGAAAATATCTTGAATGGTTTTCAAGCTATAGAGCAGATTGTCAAATTTCAAAGGGAGATAACTCCAAAAATGTACAGACAAGAAGTACAGTTATTATGTTCTGCACGTCATCTGATGATGCTTTAAATTTCTATGAAGTTTCATGAAAATATCTTCAACGGTTTTCAAGTTATAGAGCATACACAAAATTACCATTGTCAAATTTAAGGATTTTAACTCCAAAAATGTATAGACAAAGAGATATGGTTCTAATTTTCTGCACCTCTGATGATGCTTTATATTTCTACGAAGTTAATGAAAACATCTTGAACACTTTTCAACTTATAGAGCGGAAACAAAATTACCATTGTCAATTTCAAAGAAAAATAACTCCAAAAATGTATAGATGAGAGTAACAGTTCTTGTGGTCTAATAATTCTTTATATGTCTATGAAGTTTCATGAAAATATCTAGAACTGTTTTCAAGTTATAGAGGGGACACAAAATTACCAGTGTTGAATTTCAAAGGGGAATAACTCTAAAAATGTACTGACAAGAGTTTCAGGTCTTATGCTCTGTATATTGTCTGATGGTGCTTTATATTTCTATGAAGTTTCATTAAAATGTCTCAAACGGTTTTCGAGTTATAGAGCAGACACGAAATTACCAGTCAAGTTTCAAAGGGGAATAACTACAAAAATGTATAACAAGAGTTACAGTTCTTGTTTTCTGCATGTTGTCTGATGCTGCTTTATATTTCTATGAAGTTTCATGAAAATATCTTGAACCGTTTTCGAGTTATACAGCGGACATGAAATTACCATTGTCCAATTTCAAAGGGGAAGAACTCTAAAGGTATATAGACAAGAGTTATGGTTCTTGTGTTCTGCACGTCGTCTGATGAAGCTTTATGTCTATGAAGTTTCATGAAAGTATCTTGAATGGTTTTCAGGTTATGGAGCTGACACTAATTTACCATTGTGGAATTTCAAAGGGAAATAACTCTAAAAATGTATGGACAAGAGTTATGGTTCTTGTGTTCTGCACATCGTCTGATGATGCTTTATATTTCTATGAAGTTTCATGAAAATATCTTGAATGGTTTTCAAGTTTTAGAGCAGACAGGATTGCATGATGGACGGACAGACAACCGAGGCAAAAACAATGTCTCCATCCCTGTAAGGGGGAGACATTATACAAAATAATCCATTTGCCATCTGCCTAGAGAGTGGTAGATGTTAAATAATACAGACATGCTCATCCCATGGAAGCTGAATTCATAAATGAATGAAAATGATTGCCAAATAAAACAATACTTACTTTTCTCAGTGTCCTTAGATTTGGAAATAACAAAGATATGGTTAAAAAGTTAACCTTTACCACTCTTTGCGCAAATTCAGCAGAGAATAAAATGATATTTTTCCCAAAAAACAGGCTTTGAAATTCCATGCAAATTGTCTCCTTAGGTGCAAATTGTCTCCTTAGTAATTTGCATGAAATGTCAAAGCCTTTTTTCTGAGAAACAAAAAAAAGAAAGAAAAATATTTCAAAATTTCGTCTGCTGAAATTTTTACTCAGCATGCAAAGCGTTAAGGAACTATTATATGTACCCTACATATTGGGACACTTTTACTGCCTACCATAATTGTCCTAAAATTTCTACATCCATTTTACTACCTGTTTATGAATTGGAAAACTTCTGGATGAATAGCAAACAGTGGTCCCTAATTAGAGACTGCATTCTGCAGTGTCTGACCTGAGTCTACACTGTTTGCCCAAAGTAGATCCTGGTCAGATGTAGTTTAGTGCTTTACATCCTTCTCAACATTAGTCATATTGAGATGATGAAAGAATGATAATGAAAGGCTCAGTGCAGTGAAGCGCCATACAGTCATGAGCTGAATTCTGCCTCCAGCGAGATTTGAACACGAGACACTGATCAGATTCCATAGAATGCAGCATCTGATCTGGGTCTACACTGATTGCCCCAATACTTAGGGTGGATACAGTATGAGCAGTTAAAAGCAAATTATTTGTGTTATTTATGGTAATAATACTTGCGAGGCGATTCCAGTGGGTAACCACAAAGTATCTTTTCATGCAAATATACACCACAACCTCTTTATAACACTAATGCTGGGATCCAAAGTAAACATTGTGTTAGCTGAAGAACCATGTTGTATCCAAAAGCAATGTATAGATTATATAGAAAAATGACAACAAATGGTCACTTTTCTATACATTTTTGTTTGGACACAAGAAATGTATAGATTATCTAGAAAAATGGCTGGTCATTTTTCTCTATTTTCTATACATTTTTGTTTGGATACAACACTTTTGGGGTCCACCTTCAAATGGTCTTATATCTGAAACCATACAGTCATGGGTTATGGACATACATACTATAGTAAACTCTTCAGACACAGATCAAACTACTTCTTAGACAGGGTCTAAACCATTTGTAACTGTCAGTAATAATGGTGAATTCAGATTTAACAACACAATAACCCATGTGGGTCATTTGTGTCAAAACAGTATACAGACGGCATCACTAAAAAATGCCTATATAAGTTTGATCCCCTTCAACCCCACTTTTATATAGTAACACCAGGGTTTACATGATTTTTCTTATTTCTGCTCAAAACAGAGATTTTTTTACCTGAAAACTTTTAGATTTTGGAGGTGAAATTTTCTATATATTTGAATAGGCATGTTTTCGAAATGGTTTAGTAGTCAAACTTCTATGGCTCAAGCATCTTTGGGACCATGGGAAGTTGTTCTAGACATGTGTAGTTTGAGCCATTGAGAGTTAATCATAGCGCCAGGTCAGGAGGCAAACAGTGATAATTTAGGGATGTCTTTTCAATCATCTATAAAATAATGGTACACCACAACCTCTTTATAACACTATTGTAGGGGTCCATAGCATAAACCGTGTTAGTTAAACAACCGTGTTATATCCAAACAAAAATGTATAGATTATATTGAAAAATTACCATTTATGGTCATTTTTCAATATAATCTATGCATTTTTGGGATCCATCTTTGAACCGTATTATATCCAAAACCGTATTATAATGAACCGTGTTATAAAGAGGTTGAAGTGTATGTTGAGTGTACTCATTAGAATGACCTCATCAAATTGCTTTGATGAAGTGATTCTAATGAATACGCACAACATACATTTTCATGTTAAAATTAGAAAACTGGCCTGGATTAACAAATGAGTTCCAATCAGCCACCATATTGTTTTATTGTGTTGGGGTTTAACGACACGTCAGCCCCTGTGGGTCATTTTGTGTCATCTCCCAGAGAGAGGGAGAAAAGAGATAGAAGAAATAATACAGGAGATGAAAGAGAAGGACAGAGAATAGGAATGAAAGTGAAGAAACAGAAGAAATAAAAACATTCCCCCCAATATCCTTACCTGCTAAAAAGATAGCAGGCCTTGCCCAACTGTAAGCCAAAATCAGTTGGACGCCCCGGTGACGTAAGATACATGACGCCTTCACCACACCCGACCACCCCCAATCAGCCACCATAAATCAGCCATCGGGTGTTGGGAGTCAGATAACTGTAGTTTAGTAGTGAAACCATAACATATCAGAAAATTTTAACCCTTTTCATGCTGAATAAATCAAGGCATGCTGAATGGCAAACAGTGCAGATCCAGATCAGTTGGCTTCTTCAGAAGCCAACTGATCTGGATCTACACTGTTTGCAAAAGCAGGGTATATCTGGGTTCAGCAGGTCTAGGGTTAAATGCATTATCAGGTACTGTAGTCCAATGGACTAGCTCATATTTTAGTGTACATACAGTCAGGTTTAATGGTGTCAGAACTTAGCTCAAAATTAGTGCATGTATCGGGAAAATATTTTTCTTATTTCTCCAGGAAAACATGTTATGGGTACTCATTAGAAGTGCCTCATTGAAGGCTTCAAATGTGTACCCACAACTTACGTTTTCGTTGAGACAAAAGAAAAATTTTAACCCTTAAAATGCCAAGAAAACCTGCATCTGAAAATGTCTGTTTATGTCATCTGCTGAATATTATTGCAAGTTTTTCAAACCTAATTTTGCATACATGCAAACAGTGTGGACTCTGATCAGACTGCAGTCTGATCTGGGTCCACACTGTTTGCAAAAATGATTTTTATAATCACAAGCAGATGACAAAGCAAACGACAATTGTTGTGATTGGCAGTTTAAGGGTTAAAAAAGTTTGGTTGAAAAAAGCACCTTATCCGGAACTGTGGTCAATACGGAATAAGGATTTATGCAGTAGCCAATGAGAACAAAGACAAAAGCCCCAGATAATGTTATTATTTATTCATATTTTTCTTATATCCCTAAAAAAGCATATTACCGTTCTTTACCCTAAATATTGGGACACAGGCCTGAGCAAACAGTGTAGACCCAGTTCAGATGCCGCAAATGTGGCATCTGATCTGGGTCTACACTGTTTGCCACTCACCCCGTAGTATTTTAGACACATCAACGGGTAGTAAAATAGAGTAAGGAGTTAACCCTTAAAATGGCAAGAAAACCTGCATCTGAAAATGTCGTCTGCTGAATTTTCTTGCCAACTTTTCAAACCTATTTTTGCATACAGGCAAACAGTGTGGACCCTGATCAGACTGTTCCTAAAGGAGCAGTCTGATCTGGGCCCACACTGTTTGCAGAAATGACTTTTAAAATCACAAGCAGATGGCAAAGCAGACGACAATTGTTGTGATTGGCAGTTTAAGGGTTAAAGTATCCCAATATTTTGGGTAAGTCTGGTGTGAACTAACCATTAGAATCCACTTGGTGAGATGAATTCAGAGCTCCAGATAAAAGGGGTAGTAGGATAAAAATTTTTTTATTTCTCTGCAAACACTTTGCTGCGGGTACTCATCAGAATGACCTCACTAAGGTGCTTCTGGTGAGTACCCTCCACAAAAGCTTATGTTGTGGGTACTCATCAGAAGTGCCTCAGAAGAGTACCCTAAACATGTTTTTGTGGAGAAATAAGTTCAATATCAACTTTTTCTGCTGAAAAATGTGCCTTGTCTGGAGCCCTGGATGATTGTAATATTCAGAAATGTGTTTCCATGGAGAAATAAAAGAGCCTTATGTCACCTGGGGCTCCTACAGGAGAAAAAAAGTAATGTAGAAGTGTAGATAACATACCTGTGACATCCTCCCTAATTGAGAGCAGACTCACAAATCACAAAAGCCAAAGCTCATATATTCTTTTTTAATCTTTACATCTCCTAACAGATATTTGGAAATTTAAATTTTAAACCTTGTATCAGAAAAATAATCAGAATTTCAAGCTTTCATTTTCTTTTCCTTTTTTTCTTTCTTTCTTTTTTCTTTT
The DNA here is from genome assembly GCA_964016985.1 of Anodontia alba. Classification (NCBI taxonomy): domain Eukaryota; kingdom Metazoa; phylum Mollusca; class Bivalvia; order Lucinida; family Lucinidae; genus Anodontia; species Anodontia alba. The sequence goes on along the minus strand of OZ024827.1, from coordinate 104,967,664 downwards.
TTTTATATTCACAGAAATTATTCTTATCCGAATAAAAAGAAGCCTGTTGTGGGCAAGCGTCCCCCGACGTCATGGCTTTGTTGGTAATGGGCTGTGAGTTATAAATCTGTATAATTGGAAACCCCAAAACCACAGGCACATCTTCAGATCATGTAGAACAAAAATATGCATAGTTTCAAAATGATTGGCAGCAAATTCTAGGAGGAGTTGTGCCTTAAAGGTATCTATTCCAATACAAATTGGACCTGGAAAAAACTGAGTCAAAAAAGTGGAAAAAGTTGATAAAAATACCGGGAGGATAACCCAAAAACCTCATGAACATTTTCAGACCGTATAGAACAAGTACGCACAGTTTAAAGATGATGGGTGGAAACCTATACGATGACTTGCGTCCAGAAGGTATCATTCTAATACTAATAAGACCCGAAAAACAATGTCCAAAAAGTGGAAAAAGTTGATAAAAAATGATGGGAGGATAACCCCAAAAGCATATGCACATCTTCAGACCATAAAATAAACACCAGCAAAGTTTCAAAAAGTTTGGTATAAAACTTTAAGAGAAGTTGCGCCAACAAGCTACCCTTGTCATCCTGTCACATCTAAAAAAAACAAGTGCAAAAAGTTGAAAACGGGTAATGGCAGGATAACTCCAAAAACACATGCACATCTTCATACCATGTAGAACAAGTATGCATAGTTTCCAAATGATCAGGGGAAAACTCTAGAGGAGTTGCATCCACAAGGTATCTATTCTAATAGTAATCGTACCTGGAAAAAACTAAGTCGAAAAAGCAGTAAAAGTTGATAAAAAATAATCTGAGGATAGCCCCAAAACCACGTGCTCAAAAAACTAAGTCGAAAAAGTAGAAAAAGTTCATAAAAAATAACGGAAGGATAACCCCAAAACCACATGCACATCTACAGACCATGAAGAACAAGTATGCACAGTTTCAAAATGATTGGTGGAAAACTCTAGGAGGAGTTGTATCCACAAGGTATCTATTCTAATAGTAATCTGACCTGGAGAAAACTAAGGTGAAAAAGTTAATTAAAAAAAAAAAAAAAATGGGAGGACAACCCTAAAACCAGATGCACATCTTCAGACTATGACAAAAACAACTGCAAAGTTTCAAAAAGATTGGTTAACCTTTGTCCTGCTGAACCCGGATATACCCTGCCTTTGCAAACAGTGTAGATCCAGATCAGTTGGCTTCTGAAGAAGCCAACTGATCTGGATCTGCACTGTTTGCCATTGTATGTGAAGATATACCAAGAATCTAAATCAAATAATCTGATTGGCTGAAAATTAGAAGTGGGTGTGGCATCTTAATTTATTCAGAAGCTACCCATCTCATTGTGTCTATGGACTGACAGAAGGAGGGACAGACATACTTACGAGATGGACATTATAAGATTATCCCTTTAATCTTTCTTTGATCTTTTTAACCCCACAACACCAATTTTTTAACCCCACAATGCAAATTTAACCCCACAATGATAGAATATACAGAAATCAACCTCATCATGTGAAATTCTACAGAAACTCTAATCCCAGGCTGTCATGTGGGCATGTACTGATGGACAGACAGACAGACGAACCCATTTTAATAGTCCCTTTCAACTTACGTCGGGGGACAAAAAGTAGATAAATATCTCAACCAAAGATCCAGACAGACAAAGTATTTAGAAAATAATTTTTGTTATTTTGCACCAAAAATAGTTCCAACAAATGGGTCAACAAGGTAATTCCAGTAAGTACCCAAAGACATGCTTTTTTATGCAAAAATAACCCAAAAAACATATCCACAATAAAGCTTTGTTTACAAGAGCAAAGTTTCTTTAGTAAATTTAGTTATGCTTGAGTAAAAGCAAAAATACACCAAATTTTCTTTTGACATTCATGTGGTGAAGTTATTTGGACCCAGAAAATTTGCTCATATAAATATGAACTCTCTATGTTACAGATTACGGTAAATGTCCTAAAAATTTCTCATACCAAAGTCAATGACAAAATAGCATATGCAAATATTGCACCCAGATCAGACTGTTCCTGAAGGAGCAGTGTGATAAAGGATCTACACTGTTTGCTATTTGACAAAGTAATATAAGAAACCGCTGCATAAAAAGCAAAATTTTGACCAGAAAAATTATGGAGTAAAGCATTTGAAATTTCAGGACATTTACCATACATATTGACACCAGTGATACATGACTGTAATCTGGTAGAAAATGTGATAAATCATCTCTGCTACATTTTCTGTGATAAAAAATTCATACATTGTGAAGGCCAAGTACTTGTTAACAGTTTCTATTCCAGATTTTATGTGGCCAAAAATGCCCACAAGGGGGTGGGTAGTATTTGAAGAAAGATAGAAAGAATCTATGCTCATATAAAGAAGGCTTTAATCATACAATATTGACGCTATCTGGAGATGTGGTCACTCAAGAGGATTCCTTAAGGAGGAGTAATTGGTGAGAACTCCGGGATAATTTTTTTCTTTTTTCTCCATAAAAAAAACACATGTTGTGGGTACTGGTTAGAAGCCCTTTTCCAAGGCACTTCTAATGAGTAACCACAGTGCATGTTTTTTTTATGGAGAAACTGAGAAAATTATCCTAAAATTATCATGAAGTATTCCTCCTTAATTAGTCCTCCATCAAGCCTTAGTTTATATCACAGGTATGAGGTTAACACTTAGCAACCTGGGTAAAAATTTCAGGAGACAACATACTGAAATATTTTTCTCTGGGTTTGGGATATCGAGATCATTTAACGCTTAGCACTCTGGGTAAAAGTTTCAGCAGACGACATTTTGAAATATTTTTCTTATTTTTCCCAGAAAACAGGATTCGACATTACATGCAAATTGTCTCCTCAGGAGACAATTTGCATGAAATGTTAAATCCTGTTTTCTGGGAAAAAAAAGAGAAAAATATCATTAATTTGCCATCTGCTGAAAATGCCCAGAAAATGGTACAGGTTAAACCATTTATTTCATGCATTGCAATGGCATTAACCCTTAAAGCGCCAAGAAAAACTGCATCTGAAAATGTCGTCTGCTGAATATTCTTGCAGACTTTTCAAACCTATTTTTGCATACAGGCAAACAGTGTGGACCCTGATCAGACTGCTCCTAAAGGAGCAGTCTGATCTGGGACCACACTGTTTGCAAAAACGACTTTTAAAATCATAAGCAGACGACAAAGCAGACGACAACAGTTGTGACTGGCGCTTTAAGGGTTAATAAATATGCGTGTTGCTTGCTTTCATTCACATAATTTCTGCTAATGCAATAAATGGTATGCAGATCCTAGACCCAGTCTTCATCTTCAATGCCGCCCCAGTTTTACTTAGAACCAGACCCATCAATTGATAATTAATTTCTTGTTTTTCCCAGAAAACAGGTTTTGACATTTCATGCAAATTGTCTCCATTGGAGACAATTTGCATGACATGTCAAATCCTGTTTTCTGTAGAGAATAAGAAAAATATCATCAATTTGTTGTCTGCTGAATTAGCCCAGGAAGTGGTAAAGGTTAACGGTGATAAGTATGAAGGTAGCAAAGGTATAGAAAACAGAAAATCAACATGAAACAACATTTTCAAACAAAAGAAGACAGCGGAAAATGAAACAGCGGAAAATGAAACAAGTTTTGATCGAATAATGCCCATATCTTCGTAAACATAGAAGTATAGAAACAGTGAAGATTCAATTTACACGCAAGAAGAGCCAATGAAGTAACCTTTACCAGGGTTATGAAAATACCATGCCCAACTTGTCCAACCTGTCCTATTCCCTTCAGGAAAAGCAAGAAATTTCAATTTACTTGTCCTAGGAAAAGGACTTCATACCTCTAGCTAAGAAGAGCATCCTGATTGTGAGATATATATTTTTCTTGCATACTGGACAAGGATTTCCGCAAATTACACCCATGCTAGCAAATCTTATCTCACACACCCTTATCTGTCCCGTGGGAAAAATAAAAATCGAAAATTTTCACATGTTTGATATATACTGGTTACAGAGGCCGTCACTGTACGCCATTGTTAAGGTTGACGTCACTGAACAAAATGACATGGCATGGCAATCAAAGTGACTGCATTATCAAAAAGTCACTTTGAGAAATGAAAGGTATGCAAGAAAAAGAATCTATCTTGGGTGTGAGGGAAAGACAGAAAAATCCGTCCCTCGGGATCACAGTCTGATATCACTCGGCAAGCCTCGTGATGCCAGAAAGTAACCCTCGGGACAGATTTATCCACTAGCCCTCACACCCATGTTAGATTCTTATTTCTCTAAGAAAATGGATGTTGTGGGTACTTGTTAGAATTACCTCAGCATTGTGGGTTACATTAGAAGTACCTCAAGAAAAAAAAAAACGTTGTAGGTACTCATAAGAAGTGTCTCAGTCATTAGAAGCACCTCACTGAGGGATCCAAGGAGTGTACTCACATCTTTTCTTCAAGAAATAAGAAAAATGTCAATTTTCAGGCAAGTAAATCTTGGTTGGACAAGTGGATTTTGACCATTTTTTTTTGTCCTTGGACAATAAATAAAATTTGATAATTCCAAAACCCTGCCTTTACCTTTCACACTCATCTGGCAAACTCAGCAGATGACATTATAACTCTTTGTTGTTGTTTTTTTCTTTTTGCAGAAATGTTATTTCATGCAAATTGTCTACTTTTTTTTTTTTTTTTTTTTTTTGCAGAAAACAGAGTTTGCCATATCATGCAAATTGTCTCCTAAGGAGACAATTTACATGAAATGACACACCCTGTTTTCTAGGAAAAAATATTTAAAATGTCGTCTGCTTAAATATTTACCCAGCATGCCAAGCATTAGCATTTAGAACACCGATGATAAAATTGACAGATGACAAAAGAATTGTACTTTTTCTTTGTGTAATTGAAAATACGATTTGACATTTCCTGTTAATCATTTCCTCAAAGAGAATTCACAAGAAACGTCAAGCCCTTATGTCATTGAAAAACTGAAAAATAACAAGGTGTCATTTGCTAATCTTTAAATTCAGCATTTTAAGAGTTTATCATGTTTATGCTTTGCACACAAAATAATAACAGCAGACGATATTTTGAAACATTTTTTCTTACTTTTCTGAGAAAAAAAAGCATAACAAAACAAATCATACATTTGTCATCTGCTGCATTCATCATAAGCACGCAAAAAGCTAAATATAGCTTATTTTGCACATGTGCTGTATATACCCACTGGGATAATACGCTGTGACATGACGAGTATCTTTGCTGACAAGTACCTTATAGCAGACCTGAACAAAACGGACCCAAATCATACCGCACATGTGAAGTCCCATCAGGGTCTACAGCATTATCTATGGGAATTCTACAAGGATACATAGGTCTAAGATGGCATCTGCAAAATGCATCCTGGTAACAAACTGATCTGGGTATGTAAATTTCACATCATACATGATAAGATACCATTTCGCTTGTCAGACACAAATGCATATAAAGTGCATCAGAAGATAATTTTCATTAGTTTTTAGCTAAAACATGCCTTGTGGGTAGTCACAAGATGATTCCAATGAGTACCCACAAGCTATGTTTTGCCACAGAAATAACAAAAATTATCCTAAATTATCTCCGCAATTATCAGCTCATCTGGGGCTACGTCGTCCGGGCAATTTAGTATTCATTATGGATGCTATAAATAATTTATGTAAAAATAATTCAAAGAGCCGAGCCAACAACAAGTTTAATTTAAAGCTTTGCACTCTGGGTAAAAATTTCAGACAACAATTTGAAATATTTTTCTTATTTTTCTCGGATAGATTTTGACATTTCATGCAAATTGTCTCCAATGGACACAACTTGCATGAAATGTCAAATTCTGATTCCTGGGAAAAATAAGAAAATGCTGTCAATTTGTCGTCTGCTGAATTAGCCCAGAGAGTGGTAAAGGCTAATCAAAATGGAATGAGGAAACTAGACAGACCGAAGACAGGGAGCAGTCACTTCATGATAATTATGATTAACCCTTAAACTGCAGCAGACGACAGTTTGATTTTTTTTTTTTTTCCAAATATTTTTCAGAGAAAGTGAGACTTGGCATTTGATGTGAACTGGCTGCCTTGCAGACGATTCGCTGGAAATACCAAGTTTTCTCTGAAAAACAATAATAAAAAAAACTTGACTGTGGTCTGCTACAATTCTGCTTAGCACTTAAAGGGTTGAATTCTGTAAACAGGATGAATTTGTATGCAGTGCAAGTGTAAAAATATAATGACTAGACACTCTGTGTCACTGCCGCGGGAAAATGCACCTTATTTGCCATATCTCTTGGTATGTCAAATTTAAACATAAAAAGAAGCTCACAGCTCCAGAGCAGAGTGGGTATCGGGTAAATATTTTCTTATTTCTCCACAAAAAAACAAACAAACAGATATTGTGCGGTACTCATTAGAAGTACCTTAGCGAGGCACTTCTAATGAATACCAACAATATATGTATTCGAGATAAAATAAGAAAAATATCATTACTTTTTGGTTGAAAATGCAGGTTACCTTATCCGGAGCTATGAAAGATATTCTGACTTTCTTTTAACTGCTTAGCACTCTGAGTAAAATTTTTAGCAGATGACATACTGAAATATTTTTCTTATTTGTTTCTTAGAAAACAGATTTGACATTTCATGCAAATTGTCTCCAATGCATACAAGTTTAATTTAAAGCTTAGCACTCTGGGTAAAAAATCCTGTTTTCTGGGAAAATTAAGAAAAATACTATCAATTTGTCATTTGCTAACTCAGCCCAAAGAGTGGTAAAGGTTAACATTTACACAGATACACCACAACTTCTTTATAACACTATTTTTGGGGTCCATAGCATAAACTGTGTTAGTTAAACAACCGTGTTATAGCCAAACAAAAACGTATAGATTATATTGAAAAATGACTATTTATGGTCATTTTTCAATATAATTTATACATTTTTGGGATCCATCTTTGAACCGTGTTATATCCAAAACCGTGTTATAACCATCTGTGTTATAAAGAGGTTGTAGTGTAACAGCCTTTGGCATTCCATCCAAAACGTAAATGTCTCCTCAGGAGACAGCTCACATAAAATTCAAGGCCCTATTTGTTAGCAAAAGGGAATAAAATACCTCTCATTTGTCATTACGAAAACACGCCTATTCAAATATATAGAAAATTTCACCTCCAAAAATTGAAAATTTTCAGATAAAAAACTCTGATATTTTCATATTTTTGCTCAGAACACAGATTGTGGGTACTCGTTAGAACCGCCTCGACGAGGCAGTTCTAACAAGTACCCACAATCTATGTTTTCGAGCAAAATGAGAAAAATAATGTATACCCCTGTAAACCCCAGTTTTACTATATAAAAGAGGGGTTCAAGGTGGTCAAAATTATAAAGGCATGTTTTCGTGATGTATACAACATATTAACCATGCTGAAAAATCTGCTTGCACACAAGGCGGTGATTGCAAATACCTTATTTACGCTAAGTATTGGGACAGATAGGCCTAAGCAGAGCATGTAGATCCACAATACAGTGTCTGATCACACTATTTGCACTCCTCCCAAATTTTTAAAGAACCAAGTGGCAGTATATGGACTTGTTTAAGTTTTCGAAGTATCATGAAGACGCAGAAGTAGATAAGGATTTTTTTCTACCCAATAGCTTTTGATAAGGTGCTCTTTTCAACCAAAAAGTATCTATATTTTTCTTATTTCTCGACCAAATCATATGTTGTGGGTACTCATTAGAAGGGCCTCAGCGAGGCGCTTCTAATGAGTACCCACAACATATGTTTTGGTCGAGAAATAAGAAAAATATTTACCTGATACCCACTCTTATCTAGACCTATGAACAGTACTGATATATTTATTTATACACAAAAACATATGTTGTAGATACTCAAAAGAAGTGCCACAGTTTGTGTTGAGGTTTTACGGCCCAGTCAACCCAATGGGGTCATGTCGTGCGCGGTCAGTTTACCTAACCACACGTTACTGGGCTGACTTAGTCTCTAAGCGGTTAACCAGTATTGTGCACAGTCTTTCCCCAGAAACTGACAACTGCCCTTCTTGAATCAGCGAAAGGGAGAGAATGACCGTAGAAAATATTTCATGATCAATCTCCACGAAAGAATGTTGCCGACCTCGGCGGGGGTTGAACCCGCGACCTCCTGGTCTCCAGTCGGACGGCGCATCCAAGTGAGCCACCGAGGCCGGCAGAAGTGCCACAGTAAGGCACTTCTAATGAGTATCCATGACATATGTTTTTTTTGTAGAAATAAGACAAATATCTATATATCCAGAACCCAAATAGTTAGGGTAAGTACATTAGATGCATGGTGAAAACGCTATGTAAGCTGTACAGACAAACAGACTAACCAGTCTGGGCGCGATATTAACCAATTTACGTCGAACGGACTCCTTTACCACAACTCTTTGTACCGGCCTTTTAATTATTACTATGCTTTACATAAACTCCTGTATTTAATGCAAACAGTGTAGATCCTGATCAAATGCTTATCTGGGTCTGCACTGTTTGCCAATTACCCTTTTGTGAGGTCTCCCGACTTATCTAAGTTAACCTTGCTACATCTTTTATGAAGAAAAACTTTTTTGCACCATTTCATAGACAAGAGCTATCTTATTTCTCCTAAATATTGGAACACCATAACTCATGACACTTGTCGTAAAGTTTGCACAAGTCATTTCTGCTACCCTTGATGTGTCCAAAGTCTTCTGGATGGGTAGCAAACAATGCAGACCTTGATCAAAGGTGGTTCTGCATTGTTTAATCGAAGTATAAACTGTTTGCTCAGCTGTATCTGTCCCAACACTTATATTAATTATGGTAATGAGTACATACTCATTTTACCGTATGTATTCGGATAAACCGGCCTGAGCAAACAGTGTAGACCCCGATGAGACGCCGCAGAATGCAGCATCTCATCAGGGTCTACAAAGTTTGCCAATCATCCAGCAATTTTTAGACACATAGGGTAGTAAACTGTACTTGTTCAAATTTTAGAACAAGTATGGTAAGGAGCGGAGGTATCCTGATACTTTGAGTAAATACCGTTACATGTTTTCCATAGCTACAGATAAGAGGGGGTATCCACATAATATCTTTCTTATTTCTCCACGAAAACATAGGTTGTGGGTACTCATTAGAAGCACCTCTGTGAGGCGCTTCTAATGAGTACCCACAACATATGTTTTCATGGAGAAATAAGAAAGATATCAGCACTTTTCATATGAAAAAAATTCCTTATCTGTTGCTATGGTTTTCATGGAGAAATATGAATAATCAACCAAATTACAACACATGCCCAGGGTTCCCACTGCTGTTTAAGGCTAAGCATGCTGGGTAAAATTTTCAGCAGATGACATTTTGAAAAATATTTCTCTTCTTTTTCTCAGAAACAGGGTTTGACTTGATGCAAACTGTCTCTAAATACTTACAGTAAATGCGGTAGTTTTTTTGGTTGAAAAAAAAAAAAAAAAGAAATGCCTCATCAAGAACTATGTAGACAAGCGGAGGTATATTCATTCACCGAAACTATGACCCTGACGCAGACCACAATTAGCAGGTGGCAGATGAGGAGAGCTTTGTAATTATTTTTTTATTATCATTATTTTCAACTGAATAGATTTCTTGGAATTTCATTTACTCTTTATTTTATGCAAAATTTTAATTTTCAATTAAATACTGTATTCATCCTAAGTATTCAGATTGACAGCCTGAGCAAACAGTGTAGATCCAGATCAGATGCCACAGAATGATAAGTAGTCAGACAAATCGGCTTGATCAAACACTGCAGAACCAGATCAGATGCTACAGAATGTAGTGTCAGATCAGGGTCTATCTGTTGCTCTTCCATAAGATTTGATTCATCAACAAGTAGTCAAATGAGACGATGTTTAAACTTTAGCACAAATATGGTAAGGAGTTAACCCTTAAAGCGCCAAGAAAATCTGCATCTGAAAATGTCATCTGCTAGTGTCGTCTGCTGCATCTTCTTGCAAACTTTTCAAACTTACATTTTGCATATAGGCAAACAGTGTGAACCCAGATCAGACTGCTCCTAAAGGAGCAGTCTGATCTGGGTCCACACTGTTTGCAACAATGACTTTTAAAGTAACCGGCACAAGACAAAGCAGACGACAATTGTTGTGATTGATGCTTTAAGGAGTTAAGGCGTTTGAATACTTAGCATTAATACAGTATATGTTTCTAGTCATTTTATTCAAATTATGTCTCTAGATGATTTAACAGAAATGATAAACCATAATTTCAATGAACTGTAAGCAAATGGTTATACATCTGTCATTCGTAACTGTCATCTGCTCTTGCCTTTCTGAACTGATGTCAAAGTTTCAGGCAGGTAAAACATTTGAGCCATGCTAAAAAAAGAGCCGCAAGGGCACAAAAGAAAACAGTTAAGATTCAGATCATTCTGCATATCTGCCATGTCCGATCAGGTCTCTTACTATTTACCAATACAATTACCACCAAATGGTTCTTTTAACAGTGAAGGCCCTGAGCAGCCTGCACAACTGTGCAGGCTGATCAGGGCCTGCACTGTCTGCAATATATCTCAAGACACATTTTCAACGGCATGGCACTATTTTTTTTCCCCGTCTGAAAGTATTGATATTGCTTTTTTCTCCACAAAATAGTATGCTGTAGGTACTCATCAGAACTGACACAGAAAAGTAAGTCAACCCTTAAAGCACCAATCACAACTGCAGCAGACGACTTTTTTTTTTTTTTTTTTTTTTTTCAGAGAAAACAAGTCTTGATATTTCATGTGAATCGTCTGCTTGGCAGACGATTCACATAAAATTTCAAGACTCGTTTTCTCTGAAAAAAAAAAAAAAAAATTTGAATGTCGTCTGCTACAAATTTTGCTTGGTGCTTTAAAGGGTTAAGAATACCCAGGAACATACCTTTTTTGTACAGAAATAAGAAAATATTTATCAGAATAAAGCTCTTATCTGGAGCTCTCTGATCTGTCATGTAAATACATGGAAATTAGTTCCTGGTGAAGTGCATAATTTCACAGTTATTCCAAATGTAAATGAAATCCACGGAACTCTTGATAAGGCAATTTCTTCGACCAAAAAGTATTGATAGTTGTCATTTCTCAACAAAAACATAGGTTGTAGGTACTCGTTAGAAGCACCTCTGTGAGGCACTTCTAATGAGTACCTACAATGTATGTTTTAGTGGAGATCCCTCCAACTCTCTTATCCTTTACCCCTCCCTTATCATCCCCCCCACCCCACTCCCTTTATTATGCAGCAATGCCCGCTGTGGAGACAACCAGCACTTCATGATTTCCTGATAAAATGCAAACAGGAAAGATCCAGGTTGGCTTATATATGTGCAGGCTGGAGAGTGTCTATGCTGCTCGCTGTAAAAATTCTAGGTCTGTTTTGGTAAACAAAGAATGAAGAATGTGTTGCCCATCAGTGCAAAGGTTGATTTTCTCACTATACCTTTTAATGATGCTTACTTCTTTTAACCCTAGTCCTGCTGAGCCCAGATATGTCCTGCCTTTGCAAACAGTGTAGATCCAGATCAGTTGGCTACTGATCTGGATCTGTACTGTTTGCAATTTAGTATGTGAATTTATATCAGTAAATTCACTTACTGATATTTTTCATATTCAGCAGAAATATAAAAAATATATGATTTTTTTTTTCTGAAAATTTTCATTTTTTTTGTTGGTGGTAAAATTTTCAGTATATTTGAATAGGCTTGTTTTCGTAATGTAACCCATTTTAGCCAGGAAACTCCCCAAAAGGGTAACTGGAAACAGTGCAGACCAAGATCAGAAGCCTTAGAATGCAGCATCTGATCAGGGTCTATACTATTTGCATTAATTACAGGATTTGGTTGGTTTGGTGTTTAATGGCCCAGCCGACACTATTAAGATGCTGAGCTCGTCAGTTTACCTAACCACACTTTTCCTGGGCAGGGTAAGTTGTCTGAGCAGTTAACAAGTACTTGTGTACATTCTTTAGCCAGAAACTTACAACTGCCCTTCTTGAATCAGCATAAGGAAGAGAATGACTGTAGAAAATATTTCATGATAATTTCCACGAAAGAATGTTGCTGGATTGCATGGGGATCAAACCATGCAAATTATTTACAGGAATTTCTATAAAACATAGTTTAACTAACTATCCACCTTGTTATTGGAAATAGACCAGTCCAAAGATTTGTGGTAGAAGAGTCCACTTAATGTAAATGGGTTAATCCTATAGTTTTTTCTGCATATTATACTCTTTTTTCCAGAACATGACCAAAGCTATAGGAAGATAATATCCAAATACTTAATTTCATTATTTCTCTACAAAAATGTATATCATGGGTATTCATTTGAACTGCCTCATTGTGCTTATATTTAATTTGCATACAACTGTCAAATTGTTGTACGGTAAATGTCCTAAAAATTCAAATCCATACTTTTTTTTTGCCTAAAGTTTTCTTTTTATGCACTTGTGTCTTGGAATTCTTAAAGGAATGGCAAACAGTGTAGACATGATCAGACTGTTCCTTCAAAAGCAGCCTGATCTGGGTCTACACTGTTTGCATATGACATTTTCTCAGAACATTTGCTGAAGGAAATTTCAGGATTTTTACCATACTAGTCTTGAAATATAATACATAGCTCCAGATAAGATGGGTAGCAACAAGATATTTTTCTTATTTCTCCACAAAAACATCTGTCTTTTCATCCAAAAAGTATTGATATTTTCTTCTTTATCTGCAAAAACATATGTCTTTTCATCCAAAAGTATTTATATTTTCTTATTTCTCAATGAAAACATATGTTGTGGATACTCATAAGAAGTGCCTAACTGAGAGAATTCTAATTAGTACCCACAATGTATGTTTTCTTGAAGAAATCAGAAAACTATCAATACCTTTCTACTGAAAAAAGTGTCTTGTCTGGCCTTATTGGTAGTACCATATTCGACCCAATTACTGCACTGTGCGTTTAGGTTTTTCAAAAGCACCGGGAAAACTTGTGGTAAAATATCCACCTAATAAGGGCACACTTTAAAGAAAGAGGGCTTCATGAGGAGCATATTTAATGATGCTTATGGGATATTATTTTCTGTTTTCTTCATAGAAGCATATGTTGTGGGTATTCATTTGAATTGCCTCGACTTGTCGAGGCAATTCAAATGAGTACCCACAACAGCATATGTTGTGGGTATTCATTTGAATTGCCTTGACTTGTTGAGGCAATTCTAATGAGTACCCACAATATATGTTTTTATAAAGAAGTAGATAAAAGTACACTGGTTGTAACATTTTATTAGATTACTGAATTGCTTGACTGTGCGCTTATAGGAACATGTGCGGTAATTAGGTCGAATATGGTATTTTAAAGTATAGTATAAGTAAATGTAATGCAATGATCCAGATAAGAAGGGCTACCAGGTTAATATCTTTCTTATTTCTCCACGAAAACAGATGTTGTGAGTACTCATTAGAACACCTTACCAAGGCTCCTGATAAGGTGCTTTTTTTCATCCGATATTTTTCTTTTTTCTCCACAAAATCATATGTTAAGGGTACTCATTAGAAGCGCCTTGGTGAGGTGCTTCTAATGTGTACACCAACATGTTTTCTTGCATAAATATGTAAAATAATATGTGGATAACCTCTCATATCTTGAGCTATGACTTCTAATGAGAGCCTACAATGTATGTTTTCGTGGAGAAATAAGAAAAATATCAATACTTTCTGGATGAAAACAAATGCAGTATCTGGACCTATGGTATTGGTACAGAGAGACCTAAGCCAAAAAATATTGACTCAGAGGACCTGTTAAGGAGGAATATTTGGTGATAATTCTGGGATAATTTTTCTTATTTCTCCATAAAAACATGCGTTGTGGGTACTCATAAGAAGCGCCCAGGCGCTTCTTATGAGTACCCACAACGTATGTTTTTATGGAGAAATGGAGAAAATTATCCCAGAATTATCACCAAATACTCTTCCTTAACAAGTCCTCTGTAGACTCTGATCAGATGTCACAATTTGCAGTATTTTATTGCCGATCCACACTACTCACATCCCAACCAGCACTGTATTTGTTCGGTTGTAAGACAGGGGCTTATCCGTCCAAAAGTATTGCAAATATATGAATCAGTCTTGTGTAATTCAACTATAAAATGGGTTTTCTCCTTCAAAACAATCCCAAAGATCAAGGTCCGTCTTATAAGACCGATCTAGATCTTTGAGATTGTTTTGGAATGGAAAACCCGTCTTATAACCATAGAAATATGGTAGTCAAATGGACTGGACATGTACAGTAGGAGTTCTGGTGTCCTGATAATTACAGTAAATAAGGCATAGAAGTGTATTACAGGGCTTTAAAAAATTGAAGAAAAAAATACTAAATGGAATTATTAGATCATGACAAACTGAAATGACTATACAGCACCCATAGCCTCAGATAAGAGGGTATATTAAAATAGTCTTTTAAATTCTCCATAGCTACAGATAAGAGGGGGTATCCACATAATATTTTTCTTATTTCTCGATGAAAACATATGTTATGGGTACTCATTAGAAACGCCTCGGTTGCGTTGCTATGATTCTCCATGAAAAAAATGTTGCTGTACTCATCTGAATTCTTTTGGAGAGGCTATTCTAATAAGTACTAGGGCCTACATCATACATGTTCAGGCAGGCGGCAAGGTTAAGTATCAATAGTTTTATTTGTAAGAAAGAAAAAAAAAAAGAAAGAATTTTTAGAAAAAATGAAGTTAACTTATGTGGAGCTATGGCATTGCAATTTATGTTTACAGTTTAACTCTAGCCTGGCTCCAATCACCTGTGACTAAATATTTATTCTTATAATCCTGTTTGATAATTTACTAACATTAAACCAAAATAATAAGAGTATAAAGGCTGGTCACTAGTGTGACCAGCCTTTATAGTCATGATACAGTCGAACTTCGATGGCTCGAACATCTTTGGGACCATAGAAAATTGTTCGAGACATGGGTGGTTCGAGCCACTGGGGGTTAATTATGGTGCCAAGTCAGGAAGCCAATGGCGATAATTTAGGGTTTTTTTTTTTCAATTTTCTATACAATAATTGTATGTTGAGTGTACTCATTAGAATTGCCTCGATGAGGTGATTCTAATGGGTACACACAACATACAATTCCATGATAAAATAAGAAAAAAATCATTAAATATTTGTTTTCTTGAGCTATTGGAAGAATTTTGTAAGGACTGAAAAAAGAGTTCGAATCATCCAGGGTAAACGAGCCATCCGTGTTCGAGCCATTGAGGTTATACTGTATTATTTTGATTTTATTTTAGTGGATTATAAAACATGATTATATGAATAAATTAAGTCACTGGAGACTGAAGCCAGTCTAAGTTTAACATCACAACTGCAGCAGACGACATTCTAAAATTTTCTTTTTCTTTTTTCATTCTGAGAAAGTAAGGTTTGATATTTCATGGATATTGTCTGTTATGCAGATGATTCACATGAAATATCAAACCTTTTATTCTTAGAAAAAAATAAATAAAACAAAATAAAATGTCATTTGCTACAATTTGGCTTGGTGCTTTTAAGGGTTAACATTCAGCTCATCTAGGCAAAATAAGCAGACTACTGATGAGTGACATTTTTCTTATGTTTCTCCCAAACAAGGCTTAGATTTTTTCAGTTAAAACTGTTTCTTGAAAATAAAATCTCGAGCCTGACTCCAGGAAAAATGAGAAGACTATTTTAAAATGTTGTCTGTTGATACTGAACTTCAGCATGGTAAATTTAAATGCTTTCTCATAGCTCCTGATAAGGTACTTTTTTTCTTCCAACCAAAAGGTATTAATATTTTTCTTATTTCTCCATGAACATATGTTGTGGTACTCATTAGAAGCGCCTCAGTGGGGCGAATCTAACAGGTACCTATAACATATGTTGTCGTGGTGAAATAAGACAAATATATACCAGATACCCACTCTTATCTGAAGCTATATTGTCTGTATAAGCACTGCAATTAAATAATTTTAAAAAATATCCAAGAACAATAAACATAACATATTTTCCATAACTGTTACAGGTTACCACCTGGGAAGCTGATATCACATGACCTGTACTATCCAATGAAAAACAGCACTGAGTAACACATGATCTGTACCATCCAATGAAATGGCACTGAGTATCACATGATCTGAACCATCCAATGAAACCAAAGGCATGCTGCATCTGGCTTCAGTAGCGAAAGAACAGAGCAGAAATGAAACAATGGAAGTCTTAGCAGGATAATACCATATTTATCCCAAATATTCAGACAAGCAGACCTAGGCAAACAGTGTAGAATGTGACATCTGATCAGAAACTAACTTTTTGCCATTCAGCCAGCACTTTTGGACAAGTTCTATCTTTAGAAAAAGTATGGCTAAGAACTGTGGTATCCAAATATTCAGGTAAATAACGGTAGACTATGAAACCGTCACAAGCACAGGAGAATAAGCACAAGATAAAGCTATCGGGGGTCTTGCATTTTTTTTTTTTTTGTTGAATCTCGAACATCCATTCATTAACTCTTACCACTCTCTGAGCTGTCTCAGCAGAGGACAAATTGATGATATTTTTCTAAATTTCCCAGAAAACAGAATCAGACATTTCAAGCAAATTATCTCCATTGGAGACAATCTGCATGAAATATCAAATCCTGTTTTCTGGGAAAAATAAGGAAAAACATTTCAAAATGTTGTCTGCTGAAAATTTTACGCAGAGTGCTAAGTGTTAAAGTGCACATTTGTTCCATCCGTATGGCTCTTCCACATAACACATACATAGCTAGGCATTATGGAAATAGTTGACACACTTCTTAAACAGAAATTTATAATTTCTGGTGCATGTGCACATCGCGCCTTAGACGCTATGATACCATATTTACCCTAAGCATTCAGACACTTTAACTCCTTACATAGCTCTTGATAAGGCGCTTTTTTTCAACCAAAAAGTATCTATATTTTTCTTATTTCTCGACGAAAACTATGTTGTGGGTACTCATTAGAAGCACCTCACCGAGGCGCTTCTAATGAGTACCCACAACATATATTTTTGTCGAGAAATAAGAAAACTACTTACCTAATACCCGCTCTTATCTAGACCTATGTCCTTACCATACTCATCCTTTATTTTATTATCTGCTAATGTATTTGAAAAACTGCTGGATGAGTGGCGAACAATGTACACCCTGATCAGATGCTGCATTCTGCAGCATCTGATCAGGGTCTACATTGTTTATTCATGTCAATCTGTCGGAATACCTCAAGTAAATACTGTAACATCCAATATATTTGTCGCACTCTGCTTAACCATGCTATCACTACCACATTATCACAATACGATCATACTTTATTGTCCACCGTTGGACTATTCTGTGTTGAACTTTCAGTAGAAAACACCGCATAATCTGGCGGCTCGTCCGAGTGTTCCGATAAATGTGAACTAGAAAGAACAGTCCGTGTATGCCCGGCTGAATTTGTAGACAAGGTCCTATTATGAGTTTTGGCCATCAACGACTGGCTCACGCCAGCCCTCTGGCCATTTGAGGACATACTATAACAACGATACATCACAGGTACACCGCTGGAGTCCCGAACGATCCGTGTCGGGGGTCGATCTAAATTTTCTATACTAGGAGAATTAGAATAATAAGGAGGCGGACTTTCTAAATCTATATCGTGTACATTTTTATTAGGGGGAGGTCTAAAACACAAGTGATCACTAAACTGTCTGCTGCGTTTGCACATTAAATGTTTTTGACTGTCTACATAGCCCTCCTCTCCGTCTTTTGATATAGGTATTTGTGGGGGTAGGTCTAACATTGTGTCCGTTTGTATTGACTGTAGTTTCACTTGTCTCTCACGAACAAGGGACATCTGCTGCTCAAGCAGCTGATCCTGGCTGGTTGCTGATGTCGGGACATATACCACCTGAAAAAAACAATAAAATTTTAACCTACTTCAGTCTGGAAACCCCCAATAGGGTAATCCGCAAACAGTGCAGACCCCTAATGTGGTGTCTGATCAGGGTCTCCACTGTTTGCATATAGTTTAGCCATTTTTCTCTAGTAATATCTAAATCACATAGCCTGACATAAATCACATAGCCTGACATACCTAAACTTGAAATTCGATTCTTCCAATAATATAGTCAAGGGAGTTTATTCAGTCTAAAATGGGTGAAAGCATAGCTCTTGAGAAGATGATTTTTTCAATCCAAAAGTATTGATATTTTTCTTATTTTTCCTCAAAAACATATGTTGTGGGTATTCATTAGAAGCGCCTCAGCGAGTCGCTTCGAATAAGCACCCACAACATACGTTTTCATGGAGGAATAAGAAAAACGTTTACCTGATACCCACTCTTATCTAGACCTATAAGAAAGGGCATTAGATACACCTTCACTGGAAATGACTCTTGAAATATAAAAAGGGAGGCTGAAATGGATACATCTTCACAGAAAATAACTCCCAACATGAAAATATTCCAATGGAAGGTGGTTGTTGACCAACGTACACATCTCCAGAAAAATAAGTCCACCTGAAAAAAAGTACCTCCTGGCTGATATGGATACATCTTCAAGGGAAATAACACCAGCATGAAAACAGTTACCTCCAGTTTCATGGGGATCTCTGGTAGAGACCAAGTGATAATGCATTCAAAGGGCATAATTCTGACATGGAAACAACTTCTTTTCTTATAGGGTAGATCCCTTTTCAGAAAGCTACAAAAATAATTTTGATAGTTACCTCCCCTTTTCCCCTTAATGTGTGTCAGTATTTGGGGTAAATACTGTACCCTTGCACCAAGACATATTATTCATCAAAGCAGCATAGCAGGTACATTTCTACTGTAATACATATGATCCGACAAAACAATATCTTACAAATTCATGCACAAATGCATGTTGCCAGCTGTGTAACTGATAAACCCTTTATATTTTTAACCCTTGTCATGCTGAATAAATTGATATGTTATGCCCATTTTTAATTGTTAGCCAATCGGATTACTTAATCTAGATTGTGGATATAAATTCACATTTAAATGACAAACAGTGCAGATCCAGATCAATGGCTTCTTCAGAAGCCAACTGATCTGGATCTACACTGTTTGCAAATGCAGAGTATATACAGGTTCAGCAGGACAAGGGTTAATGCTAACATATTCATTGTCAGACACCTATCTGTATCCTTCATAGGATATCTCTCATTATGCACTGAAATACCTTAACTGAAATATCCTGACAGTTTTCTTTTTTTTCCACAAAATCTTACTTGTACTCACACAACATACAGTTTGTGGAGAAATAATAATAAAAAAAATTCCTTTTATCTGGTGTTATGCTAACTTCAAATACCATATTTACCCTATGTATGGGGGACACCTTAACTCCTTACCATACTTGTCCTAAAATTTGAAAAAGTCTATTTTACTACCTGTTGATGTGTAAAATTGCTAGATGAGTGGCAAACTGTGTAGACCCTGATCAGATGCCGCATTTTGCGGCATCTGATCTGGGTCTACACTGTTTGCTCAGGCCAGTCTATACCCATGTTTTAGGGTTATTACAGTGGCCTGTCTTGTAGCAGATTATTCGGATGACATGTCAAGCCTTACTTTCTTAGAAAAATTAAAAGAAACTATATTAGAATGTGGTTTGCTACCATTTTGAGCAAAACTTGAGTGTTTATATTTGCCTAATTTTATCAATCTGAGAAACGGAAATACATGATTTTGTATTTTTTTTTTTGTTGTTGTTTTTTGTTTTGTTTGTATGTATCATTCAACATTATTTAAGCCATTTCGAGATGATGAAAGGATGATAATGAAAGATTCTGTGCAATGAAGCACTGTACAATGATGAGCTGAATTCCTCTCTAGCAGTCACGAGTCAGATGCGCGTCGGACTGGTGATCAGATCGCGGGTTTGATCCCCGATTGGTCCGGCAACATACTTTCGTGGGGATTTTTTTGTGATGAGGTTTTACGGCCCAGTCAACCCAGTGGGGTCATGTCGAGCGTGGTCAGTTTACCTAACCACACGTTTACTGGGCAGGCTTAGTCCTCTAAGCGGGTCACCAGTATTGTGCACATTCTTTTGCCAGACAACTGCCCTTCTTGAATCAGCGGAAGGGAGAGAATGACCGTAGAAAATATTTCATGATCAATCTCCACGAAAGAATGTTGCCGACCTCAGCAGGGTTTGAACCTGCGACCTCCTGGTCTCCAGTCGGATGGGGCATCCGAGGCCGGCTTCGTGGAGATTGATCATGAAATATTTTCTACGGTCATTCTCTCCCTTCCACTGATTCAAGAAGTGCAGTTGTCAGCTTCTGGCTAAGGAATGTGCACAAGTACTGGTTAACCTGTTTAGACAAGCCTGTCCAAGAAAAAGGTGTGGTTAGGTTAATTGCCCGCACTTGACATGACTCTAATGGGTTGACACAAACTTGCAGTCAGCAGCACTAATCCCTCAGCCATGCAGACGCTGCCTAATCTTGCAAAAGGAGAAGTACCATTTAAATGACTTCCTTAGAAAATTGTCTACATCCCTTCTTGATAACCCATGCATTTCCTAACTGTGCTGTCTACAGTTCAGAGTTCTAGGGTATTTATTGCATACAATTTTTTTACCATACTACAGACAACCACAAAATAACTTACCCTTGCATGACTAAGTCCAGACAATACTGTGTGTCTTAATGCTTAGCATGCTGGGTAAATATTCAGCAGATGACATACCTAAATATTTTATTTTTTTCCAGGAAACAGTATTTGAAATTTCATGCAAATTGTCTCCTTGGGAGACAATTTGCATGACATTTTAAATCCTGTTTTCTGGGAAAAATAAGAAAAATATCAATTTGCTGTCTGCCCAGAGCATGCTAAGCATAAAGAACTTAACTACCTTTTGTACTTCAGGCAAAATAGATCACAGCCATAGCTCCACACAAGAAGGGGTATCCTATACATATTATTCTTATTTCTCCATAAAAACATACATTGTGGGTACTCATTAGAAGTGCCTCACTGAGGTGCTTCTAATGAGTACCCACACTGTAAGTTTTTGAGGAGAAATAGGAAAAATATCACTTTTCAGACGAAAAAAGGACCTTATCTGGAGCTATGCACAGCTCATCAATATTCATAGGAGAAATGTCTAATGCCAGACCAAAGCAGACAATTCTATTACCATACATGCTGTGAGGTAATTTTTGGAATTTCGCATCGATTCAGTTAGACAGTCTTCAATTATTTTTATTTTCACTCACACACACCCCCTCCCACCCTCCTCTATCCTGCCAAGGGATAGCAGACATTTTCTTTATACATCTACATGCTAACATTTTGCAGTGATCTGCTTTGAAATACTCTCCAAGGTACCGTATTTACCATATGTATTCGGACAGACAGGCCTGAGCAAATAGTATAGACCCAGATGAGATGCCGCAGAACGGGGCGTCTCATCTGGGTCTACACTGTTTGCCACTCATTCAGCAATTTTTAGACACAACATCGGGTAGTGAATTGTACTGGTTCAAATTTTAGAACATATATGGTAAGAGTTGAGGTGTCCGAATACTTAGGGTAAATACGGTAGTTTTACTTCTCTCTCCCAAACACCATCCATCCTGCCTGACCTTACTGACAACTCATTCATTCACCACACATGCCATGAAGTTTATAATTGTTGGAATTTTGCAGTTTGGAACTTTGCTCAATTCTGTTTGACTTTACCTACATAAAAAGCCTGGCAGACTATAGGACACCTATGCAATCAGTGTAGATCCAGATGAGACAGCTCATGAGCAATCTCATCAGGATATATACTGTTTACCATTCTTTATTTTTTTTTATTTTCTTGACAGTAAGCTTTGTTTGCAAAAATGGATGGATCTAAATTCAAAGATGAAGAAGTCCACTACAGAAACTCAGGGGTAAACACGTTAATCTGTTCTCTTCCAATCATTTATAATTTGTTGAAATCAGATTATGTTGGATAAGAAAAGCTTTTAAGAATTTTCAAGCTCTCATGAAGGTTTAAAAGTTTCTTTCCCCAAATACAGCAAGGAGTTGAGCTAAGGTTTACTTCTCTTATACTTACCATCCATCAACAGTGTTTCAGTCACATCAAGACGTTGGCTCCAAACCTGTTGAACTTTTACCTGATCCAAGACAAATGACGAACTCAAATCCTGCAGCAAGTTACTAGCAGCTTTGCAGCAATTTAGGCACCTGGCCCCCGAGGTTATATTTAACTTTTTTCATGCTCAACTCAAATGAGCATGAAATTTATTTTGCTGTTAAATCTTAAAATACTGAAATTTTTTTAAAACTTCTTTCATGCTCAGCTGAGTTGAGCATGAAAAAAGTTTTAATTGTTGGTATTTTTATTTTTATGACCAAATGAAATTTCATGCTCAGTTGAGTATGAAAAGAGTTTTATAACCTCGGGCCCAGGCAGCCATTGCCATTCTCTGGCCTCATTAGGCAAGGAATAACTCCACATAGGGCATGTTTTTCAACCAAAAAGTACTGATATTTTTCTTAATTCTCCATGAAAACATATGTTGTGGGTACTCATTAGTTTGTGTTGAGGTTTTACGGCCCAGTCAACCCAATGGGGTCATGTCGAGCACGGTCAGTTTGCCTAACCACACTTTTACTGGGCAGGCTTAGTCCTCTAAGTGGTTAACCAGTATTGTGCACATTCCTTCGCATGAAACTGACAACTGCCCTTCTTGAATCAGCGGAAGGTAATGACCGAAGAAAATATGTCATGACCAATCTCCACGAAAGAATGTTGCCGACCCTGTGGGGTCGAACCCACAACCTCCTGATCACCAGTCACACGCGCATCCAACTGAGCCACCAAAGCCTGCAGGTACTCATTAGAAGCACCTCACTGAGGTGCTTCTAATGAGTACCCACAACATATATTTTTGGAGAAATAAGAAAAATATTATCTGGCTACCCCCTCTTATCTGTAGCTATGGCAATGGCAGTAAAATACAGCAAGGACACACAGCGAGGGTTAAGAAACTACACTACAAATCCAGTAAGGAATGACAGTGGCTGTACAAGTATAGTGCAAGAGACTATTTCTAAAAGGAGTCTGAATTCTATATATTTGCACACATGACTTCATTACACCAAAGGACATCAGAACAGCAGCTTGTGTCATCTTTAACCCATTGTAGTCGGGATACCCATAAAAGGGTAATTGGCAAACAGTGCAGACCCAGATCAGATGCTGCAGAATGCGGCGTCTGATCAGGGTCTCCACTGTTTGCAAATAGTTTAGCCACTTTTGGCTAGGAATATGTAGATCTCATAGCCGGACCTAAAATTGAAATTGGACTCTTCCAATATATTACGTGGGAGAGTCTATTCAGTATACAATGGGTTAACCCATTTGTCTGGAGATCCCCAACAGGATGATCAGAAACAGCGGAGACCAGGTAAATGAGACATTCTGCTGTGTCTGATCAGGTTCTCCACTATTCGCAAATAGGCATTTTTCTTTAGGAATATCTTAATTACATTGCCTGATATCGGACACTTCCAATATACAGTGTGGGGGAGTTTATTCAATCTAAAATGGACTAAGTGTCAAATGGCAAACATGGACTAGACCGTGATCAATTATCACATTCTCCTGTTCAGTCAAGAATGTGTGTGATTTGTTGATCTACACTGTTTGCTTAGGCCTGTCAATCAGAATTCTGTGACATCTGATCTGGGTCTACACTATTTGCTCAGAAATGTGGCATCTGATCACGATCTACTCTGTTTGCTCAGGCCATTCAGATTACTTCCGATAAATATGGTTAGCACTAGATAAGGCACTCCCAGAATCAGACTGACCATTGATTATCCCACTATAGACTGAATGAACTCACCCACACTGTATATTAGAAGAGTCCAATTTCAATTTTAGGTACCTCCGGCTATGAGACTTAGATATTCCTAGAGAAAAATGGTTGCACTATTTGAAAACAGTGGAGACCCTGATCAGACGCCGCGTTCTGTGGTGTCTGATCTGGGTCTGCACTGTTTGCCGAATACCCTTTTATGGGTCTCCCGACTACAATGGATTATCTGAGCTCTGCCACGAGAAAGTCGAAGGTCGGACATTATGCAGACATGAAAGGCCTAATCAGACTCCACATCCATGCAGTCTGATCGGACAAAAGTCTTTGCATTCTGCTTACAGAATCACTGGATCCTGTAGAACATGTCAGTAAATATTGACGGCCCAATCATATTATTTCGAGAGGCTTACTGATCTGGTTTTTACTCTACGCATGATAGCCCCAAAACCCTTTTCTTATGGTTCGGCTGATTTGACTGGCACTTAGAACTCCAGACATGGAAGATATTTTCAGTGCTCACAGCTCTAGATAAGATGTCTATCTCGATAAGTACTTGTCATATTTCTCAATGGAAACATTTTTTGTGGGTACCCATTAGAATTGCCTCGGCCACGGCCGAGGCAATTCTAATGAGTACCCACAAAATATGTTTTCATAAAGAAGTATGAGAAAAATATCGATAGGATTTCTGTTTATAGAAGTCTCTTACCTGGAGTTATCATGACGATCAACAACAACAGAAGTGCCAGACCACTTCTTTTTATAGATCCCATCTCAGAGACATGTAAACAACCAATCAATAGGCAGCTTTTACTGGTTTTCTCAGAATGTCTTTTAGCAAACAGAGTTCAAGATAAGAAGTTTTTTGCTAACTAAAAGTGCTGATTTTTTTTTTTTTTTTTTAATTTCTGCATCAAAACATATTTCTGTTTTGTTAAAAGATGTTTTCGTTGGGTTTGGTATGGAATTTTATGACCCTGTCAACACATTTTAGATCATGTCCAGCTGGTCAGTTAAACCACTAAAACTTTTCCTGGGCAGGTTTACTCCTCACTGCATCAAAACATGTTTTTGTTTTGTTGAAAGAAGTTTTCATTGGATGTGATTTGTAATTTTATGGCCCAGTCAACATGGATAAGGTCATGTTGAGCCGGTCAATTATCCCACAAACTTTTCCTGGGCAGGCTTAGTACTCTAAGTGGTTAGTCAGTATTTGTGCACACACTGACATCTGCCCTTCTTGAATCAGCGGAAGAGAAGAATGACTGTAGAAATTATTTGATGATCACAGAAATTATCTGATGATCAATCTCCACAAAAGTTGTGTGGACAAGCTTAGGGATTCAAACTTGCCACCCCTGGATCTGTAGTCAGACGCACGACCAACCACAGTCCAGGTGCTGAAAAAGCTATCACCATAATAATCCTATGGACAGAGAGGCCTAAGCAAACAGTGTAGAACAGGATCTGATGCCAAAGAATGCAGCGTCTCATCAGGGTCACTTATCCAGCAGTTTTAGACACAACATTGATTAGGAAATGGTATTTGCTCAAATTTTAGAATAAGTATGGTACGGAGTTGAGGTGTCCAAATGCTTAGGGTTAATTCTAGTCCTGCTGAACCCGGATATACCTTTCGTTTACAAACAGTGTAGATCCAGATCAGTTGGCTTCTGAAGAAGCCAACTGATCTGGGTCTGCACTGTTTGCCGTCCAGTACGTGAATTTATAGCAACAATTCAGATCAAGTGATCTGATTGGCTGAAAATTGGAAAAAGGCATGGCAGCTGAATTTATTCAGCAGGACAAGGGTTAATATGGTAAACTGTCTGAATATTTAGGATAAGTATGGTAAAAGCCTAACGGATCCTGGTATGTGATGTGTTGCATGCATGATGCATGTCTTGTATCTCTTACAACAAGAAAAGCTCCAGATACAGATGGGGTATCAGGCAACTTTTTTTCTTATTTCTTCCACATGTTACAGTCACCAGACAATGAAATAAGGTCAAAGTTATAGAGAGTCCATGTTTGGGAAGAAATGTACACCACCAGGTTTGAAGATGGTTGATCTTATACCTAGCCTTTATCCTGCCGTTTTTATCCCTACGCTTTAATGATGGGGATATTGTAAACAAGTCTGTCTGTCCATCACACTATGGGGATATTGAAAACGCCTCTGTCCATCATGCTATCTCCTCCTAAACCACTGGGCGGAATTTAATCAAACTTGCTACATGACTTCCCTACGTGGTAAGGGTGTGTAAGAGCAACATTATTTTACACTCTGCCCCATGTGACCTTGGGTGGGGTCGAAAGGTCTGTCTGTCCATCTGATTGTCATGCTAACTCCTCTTAAACCACTGGGTGGAACTTAACAAAACTTGCTACATGACTTCCCCTTGTGGTAAGGGTGTGGGAGAGTGAGTCTGGTTGGCTGCAAATCAGTCCATTCTGCTATTACTATTAGCAACATAAGTACCTAGCATGGATATTTTGTTTTGCCAATCACTAATTGACATTGCATGTAAGGCACATCTAGGTTTGAAAGCAAACAATGTAGAACCAGATCAGATGCCACATAATGCAGCACCTGATCATGGTCATCACTGTTTCCAAACAGTTCAGCCATTTTTTTATTTTTTCTCTCTAGGAATATCTAAATCACACAGCCTGACAGGGTCTACTTTGTTTACTGTGACAACTCATTACAACAATATTAGTAAAAATGCCCTGATAAAATTTAAGGACAAACATGATAACCAATACTTAGGGTAAATATGGTACATACCCCTTTGCTCCCACCCACCCACCTCTGCCCGCTATCCACATACTTAGAGTTAGGAAGGGAAATTGCTTGTTTATGATCTTGTTTTTTTTTTTTGTTGTAGTAGACATACCCACACTGCTCTACCCACTCCCCACCCTCCCCTTCCAAAGCCCTGACAATTCTGGGAACAACGGACAGAGTGATTACATGATACAGACTTTCCATGTATGCAAGTACACACACACACACATGCATGCATGCATGCAGACATGTATGCACGCACATACACACACACATATACACACCATCTAAAGGAAATGTCATGACCTGTTTTCTCTGAAAAATTGTTGACTGCTGTTGTGACTGGCACTTTTAGGGTTAATTCACATACAATGTCAAGACCTATTTTCTGGGGACAAAAATAAGAAAATTACCAATTTGTCATCTGTTTACTTATTTTTTAAGAAAATAGGACAGGCCATTTCACGGTAACTGCCCCAATTTGCATGAAATGTCAAGTCTATTTTCTTAAGAAAAATATCACCATTGTTGCCAGCTAAATTTGCTAAAAGGTTAATTATACTCACAGTGTGCTTAACAGATGTAAAACATACCACTAAATCCTAGCAGACAATCCAACAAATTCCTGAGCCATTCCAGAGTGTGGTAAAAACCAAATCCTTACCTGTCTAATCCTCATATCTTCCCAAGATTTTAAACTAATTTATGAAAAGGTTTGTCAAAATGAATAAACACTGATAATAAACTAACACCATTCATTGATAGCCTATCTGAAAGCAATGACACTTTAACCACCAATAGAAAGACAATCCACAAGCCAGACAGTTTACTCACGTAAACACCTATTTTCCCAAATAACACTCCTTTATAGTTAGAAAACCAGACATGAAAATTGCTCGGCACAGACTTACGTACAAAAATGTTCTGTTTTAAGAACACCATATTTGTCATATGATTCTGCGTTCTTCACTTTTTTTTCTCTTTTATGCAATGGCTAGACGGCAGGTTCAAAGATTCTATACTATCCCTCATATAAAGATAAAAAAAAAACTGCGAGACAGACGAATATATACTAACTTGTATGGTACACTCAGATTATATGTCCATAGCTCCAGACAAGGCGCTTTTTCAAACCAAAAAGTATAGATAGTTTTCTTGTTTCTGGACAAAAACATATGTTGTGGGTACTCATTAAAAGTGCCTCACTGAGGTGCTACTAATGAGTACCCAAAACATAATGTTTTTTTCGAGAAATAAGAAAAAATATTATGTGGATACTCCCACTTATCTGGGGCTATGACGTCTGACTTCCTCTTTACAAGCTGGAAGTGAATTTAGCAGCCGACAGATGTGACACTTTTCCTGTTTTTCTCAATAAACAGGCTAGATAAATCATGTGAACTACTCTTTGATGATTCACATGAAATGTCAAGACCTATTTTCTTCGGAAAAAAGAAAAAAGAAAAAATATTTTCAATGCAATGCATCACATGCTTGGTAAAAATTTTAGCAGACGACATTCTGAAATATTCTTTCTTATATTCCCCAGAATATAGGCCTATTTTTTGGGAAAAATAATGTACCAATTTGTTATCGGCTGAATTAGCCCAGAGAGTGATAATGGTTGTCATCTGCTGCTATTTTAATTGAGCCAGCCCACACAAAACCCTCAATAAGAACTTATAACCATCAAAGACTCAGATCAGCCTGTACAGCCACCCAGTATGGCAAGCGTTCTTGTTTATCCCTCTTTGAATAGCCTGGTGGCTGTAGAAAGCCCATGCAATCAGTGACAACTGATCAAACTGTGCTGATGTGCAGGCTGATCCGAATCTTCATGGGTCGCACAAGTCTTATAGTAGGTTTTGTCGTGCACTGGCTCAATTCAGTGCAGAGAGTTTGACATCAATCAGACCTCCAAACAAGATCTATTCGTTTTTAGTTTGTCTGTTGGTACTCATGCAGATAAGTTTGTGGTGTACCCACAATTCATATATGTTTTAACCCTTAACCTGCCAATCACAACAATTGTCGTCTGCTTTGTCATTTGCTTGTGATTTTAAAAGGCATTTTTGCAAACAGTGTGGACCCAGATCAGACTGAACCCAGATCAGACTGCTCCTCTAGGAGCAGTCTGATCTGGGTCCACATTGTTTGCCGGTATGCAAAAATAGGTTTGAAAAGTTTGCAAGAATATTCAGCAGAGGACATAAACAGACGACATTTTCAGATGCAGATTTTCTTGGGGTTTTAAGGGTTAATGGTGAAATAAGAAAATCAAAAAACTGACAGCACTCTCTGAGTGTAGACTGAGAAAATGGTCCTGAACGGGGACTTAACCTTTACCACTCTCTGGGCATTTTCAGCAGACAACAAACTGATGTTTCCCAGAAAACAGGATTTGACTTTTCATGCAAATTGTCTCCTTAGGAGGTCTGACTGATGTCAAACTCTCTGCACTGAATTGAGCCAGTGCACGACAAAACCTACTATAAGACTTGTGCGACCCATGTAGATTCGGATCAGCCTGCACATCGGCGCAGTTTGATCAGTCGTCACTGATTGCATGGGCTTTCTACAGCCACCAGGCTATTCAAAGATCCTGTTTTCTGGGAAAAATAAGAAAAAATATTTCAAAATGTCGTCTGCTGAAAATTTTACCCAGAGTGCTAAGCGTTTCATTCAACCCTTAACCCAATGTAGACTGAATGAACTCTCCCACACTATACTTTAGAAGATTCTAATTTCAATTTTAGGTATGTCAGGCTGTGATTTAGATATTCTGAGAAAAAAATGGTTGAACTATTTGCAAACAGTGAAGACCTGATCGGACACTGCATTCTGTGCGTCTGATCTGGGTCTGCACTGTTTGCTAATTACCCGTTTAGGGGTCTCAAGATTTGATTGTGTTGGGGTTTAACGACACGTCAACCCTTGTGGGTCATTTTGTGTCGTCTCCCAGAGAAAGGGAGAAGAGTGATAGAAGAGATAGTCGAAGAGATGAAAGAGAGGAACAGGGAAGAAAGAGGAACAGGAATGAAAGTGAAGAAACCCCTCTACCCTTACCTGCTACAAGGATAGCAGGCCTTGCCCAACTGTAAGCCAATATCAGTTGGACGCCCCGGTGACATAAGATACACGACACCTTCGCACCACCCGACCACCCCGAGGGGTCTCAAGAATACAATGGATTAACTTCCAATCCTGTAAAACTTTTAACTTCCTGTAATATAAGCAAACATTCCAGCTCCGTGTTCTGTGGCATCTGATCTGGGTCTGCACTGTTTGCCAATTCCCAGTCTAGGTTTTACAGATACGGTAAATGTCCTAAAAATTCGAACACCAAAGTTTCTGACAAAATGACATATGCAAACAGTGCAGACCCAGATCAGACTGCTCCTGAAGGAGCAGTCTGATCAGGGTCTACACTGTTTGCCATTCCACTCAGTATTTTAAGAAATAGCTGCATAAAAAGCAAAATTTAGGCCAGAATAGTATGGAATAAAGTGTTTGAAATTTCAGGACATTTACCATAACCCTCTTTACGCTGCACTCTGTCATAACGACATGAATTGCATGGCTAAAAATAACTGTTACCTGGATATTGTACAACCACACAGTTTGATTTTTTTTTTTTTTTTATTTGGGATTTACGGCCCTTTCAAGAATATTTCACTTATATCGAGCCAATCATTCATCAAAGATGGGCGAAAACCGGAGAACCGGGGGAAAAACCACATGACCATCCGTAAGCAGAACTTGGCTTTCCCACATGTGACCCAAGCGAGGCTCGAACCACAGCTGTGAGAAACCTAATGGATTAAGAGTCAACTCTCCTATCCACTAGGCTACTGGACCCCGATTTCATTGGTCAGTGATTTTTTTTTTTTTTTTTTTTTTTTTTTTGATTTGGGTTTTACGGCCCTTTCAAGAATATTTCACTTATATCGAGCCGATCGTTCATCGAAGGTGGGCGAAAACCGGAGTACCCGGAGAAAAACCACCTGACCATCCGTAAGCAGAACTTGGCTTTCCCACATATGACCCGAGCTAGGCTCGAACCACAGCGGTGAGAAACCTAATGGATTAAGAGTCAACTCTCTTATCCACTAGGCTACGGGGGCCCGCCCATTGGTCAGTGATAATCACATGGACAACCTTAAGGAAATTTTGGTGTATGTGTAAACAATCACCCCAAAAATAGTTTGACATTCCTCTTGTCTGGAATCTTAACCTTAACAGGAGATATAATTTATAATAGTTTTCATTACTTTTCATAGAAAATAAGGCTTGAAATTTTAATGTCAAACATTATTTTCTGTGAAAAGTAACAAGAATATTTTAACCCTTCTCTTGCTAAACACGACAAATAACTTTGATACTTCCGATGAAATTTCGAGTCAATTAGCCTTTTGGTTCAGGATAAAAAAAGTTCGAAATAGATTTTCAACATGGCTGCTAGGGGGATCATCTTGGATTTCCGATCAGAATGCGTTTTGATATTTTTTATCAACAAGTCACCCTGATACTCCCTATTGTTTTGAGTCGATTGGCCTTACTGTTCAGAAGAAGTTCAAAATAGATTTTCAAGCTGGCGACTGTGGAGGCAATATTGGAGTTCCTATCAGAATAAATTTAGCTATTTCAAGTTTCAAGTCAATTGGCCATTCATTTCAGAAGAAGAGAAAAATATATTTTCAAGATGGCCGCCATGGCAGCCATCTTGGATTTCCAATCGGAACAATTTTAGCTATTTTTGATCTACAAGTCCTCCCGATGCTTCCTATTAAGTTTCAAGTCAATTGGCCTTTCAGCTCAGGAGGAGAAGCTAAAAATAGATTTTCAAGATGGCAGCCATCTTTGATTTCCAATTGGAAAGATCTAGGCTTTTTTTTCATCAACATCCCCCTGATGCTTCCTATTAAGTTTCAAGTCAATTGGCCTTTTGATTCAGGAGAAGAAGGGAAAATAGATTTTTAAGATGGCGGCCATGGTGGGCATCTTGGATTTCCTAGAAGAATGATTTTAGCTATTTTTGATCTACAAGTCACCCCGATGCTTCCTACTGAATTTCAAGTCAATTGATCTTTTGGTTCAGGAGAAGAAGCGAAAAATAAATTTTCAAGATGGCTGCCACGGAACAATTCTAGCTATTTTTGATCTACAAGTCACCCCAATGCTTCCTACCAAGTTTCAAGCCAACTGGCTTTTTGGTTCAGAAGAAGCGAAAAATAGACTTTCAAGATGGCGTGGCAGCCATCTTTGATTTCCGATCAGAACAATTTTAGCTATTCTTGATCTACAAGTCACCCTGATGCTTCCTACCAAGTTTCAAGTCAGTTGGCCTTTTGGTTCAGGAGAAGAAGCGAATAATACATTTTCAAGATGGCCACCATGCGGTCATCTTGGATTTCTGATCAGAATGCTTTTAGCTATTTTTGATTTACATGTCACCCTGATGCTTCCTACCAAGTTTCAAGTCAATTGGTCTTTCGGTTCAGGAGAAGAAGTGAAAAATAGATTTTCA
Source organism: Anodontia alba (assembly GCA_964016985.1). NCBI lineage: Eukaryota > Metazoa > Mollusca > Bivalvia > Lucinida > Lucinidae > Anodontia > Anodontia alba. The sequence continues at coordinate 104,935,383 of OZ024827.1, read as the reverse complement.
AGATGGCTGCCATGGTGGCCATCTTTAATTTCTGATGCAAACGATTTTAGCTACTTTTGATCTACATGTCACCCTGATGCTTCCTACCAAGTTTCAAGTCAATTGGCCTATTGGTTCAGGAGAAGAAGCAAAATAATAGATTTTCAAGATGGCTGCCATAGCGGCCAGCTTGGACTTCCAATCCAAACGATATTAGCTATTTTTGATCCACAAGTCAACCCGATGCTTCCTACGAAGTGTCAAGTCAGTTGGCCAATTGGTTCAGGAGGAGAAGCAAAAAATAGATTTTCAAGATGGTCGCCACTGCGGCCATCTTGGATTTCTGATCAGAACGATTTTAGCTATGTCTGATGTACAAGTCACCCCGATGCTTCCTACCAAGTTTCAAGTCAAGTGGCCCAGGGGGGTAGGAGGAGTAGACTTTTAAAGCAATTGTTGACGCCGGACAACAAACGACGGACATTGACTGATCACAACAGCTCACCTTGATGAGGTAAGCTAACAAGACCTCTGCTGCATCAATTTTCAAATGAAAAATAGCATTTTAAAATGCTTTTATTTAGATACTTCAAGCATGTCTCATAATAAGACTTACTAAATACCATTATGCACAGCTCTAGTTAAGACTTTCTTCCCAGCCACGCAGTATTGGCAAGAGCCCCAACGTCACAAAATGTACTCTCGGACAGGTGTGCCCAGCGAAGATTCTGTTGAGCAAGTGCAATTATGCAGTCTGAGACTTTGGATAGCCAAGGATGCAGAGTTTTTTCATGCGAAGGATTTATACAAGAGGCCCACAGGCCACGGATCGCTCACCTGAGCGACATAGCCACTGCAGATATGCAGATGTTATGCAACATTTTTCCAATGCTGTCATTGCAACTAATGAAAAGATCATCATTTAAGCAGTTCTTAATTTTGAAGAAGAATATATATGGCATGACAGTAAATGGAGCATGATCATTTGAAGAAACTCTCGATCACATTTCAACAGTAGGATCAATGTGAAATTTGGTGGCAAATGGCTAAGTGGTTTCTGAAGAATCATGATTTTATACATGTAAACAGCTCAGTGGAAGGGAAATATAATAAACATAAACAAGATGGCAGCCACCTTGGATTTCCAATCAGAATGATTTTAGCTATTGTTGATCTACAAGTCACCTCGATACTTCCAATGAACTTTGAGCCAATTGCCCTTTCGGTTCAGGACAAAAAGCTCAAAACAGATTTTCAAGATGGCCGCCATGGCTGCAATTTGGGATTTCCTATCGCAATGATTTGAGCTATTTTTTATCTACAAGTCGCCCCAATCTTCCCACCAAGTTTCGAGTCAATTGGCCTTTCAGCTGAGAAGAAGGGAAAAATAGATTTTCAAGATGGCTGCCATCTTGGAATTCCAATTGGAACGATTTTAGCTATTTTTATATCTACAAGTCATCCCGATGCTTCCTACCAATTTTCAAATCAACTGGCCCTTTGGTTTAGGAAAATAAGCGAAAAAAAGAGTTTCAAGATGGCTGCCATGGCAGCCACCTTGGATTTCCGATCCAAACAATTTAAGCTATTTTAGATCTACAAGTCACCCCAATGCTTCCTACCAAGTTTCCAGTCAAATGGCCTTTCAGTTCAGGAGAAGAAGCAAAAAATAGATTTTCAAAATGGCTGTCATGGTGGCCATCTTGGATGTCTGATAGTGACGATTTTAGCTATTTTTGATCTACAGGTCACCCTGATGCTTCCTATCTAGTTTAAAGTCAATAAGCCTTTCAGTTCAGGAGAAGTAAAAAATAGATTTTCAAGATGGCTACCATGGGGACCATCTTGGATTTCCAATCAGAATGATTTTAGCCATTTTTTATGTATAAGTCACCCCGATGCTTCTTACCAAGTTTCAAGTCAATTGGCTTGTGGGTTTAGGAGAAGAAGTGAAAAACAGATTTTCAAGATGGCCACCATGGCAGCCATCTTGGATTTCCAATCAGCATGATTTTAGCTATTTTTGATCTACAAGTCACCCTGATGCTAATTACCAAGTTTGGAGTCAATTGGCTTTTGGGTTTAGGAAAAGAAGTGAAAAAAAGATTTTCCAAGACGGCCACCATAGAAGCCATCTTGGATTACTGATCAGCACGATTTTAGCTATTTTTGATCTACAAGTCACCCTGATGCTTCCTACCAAGTTTGGGGTCAATTGGCCTTTCGGCTCTGGGGATGCAGCGAAAAATAGATTTTCAAGATGGCGGCCATGCCGGCCATCTTGGATTTCCGATCGGATCCATTTTAGCTATTTTTGATCTACAAGTCACCCTGATGCTTCCTACCAAGTTTCGAGTCAATTGCCATTTGGGTTTAGGAGAAGAAGTGAAACGCCATGGCGGCCATCTAAGATTTATGATCGGCAGGATTTTAGCTACTTTTGATCTACAAGTCACCCCAATGCTTCCTACCAAGTTTCGAGTCAACTGGCCTTTCAGTTCAGGAGAAAGAGCAAAAAATAGATTTTTAAGATGGCCACTATCTTGGATTTCCGATTGGAACAATTTTAGCTATTTTTGATCTACAAGTCACCCTGATGCTTCCTACTAAGTTTCGAGTCAACTGCCTTTTTGGTTTAGGAGAAGAAGCGAAAAATAGATTTTCAAGATGGCTACCATGGCAGCCATCTTGGATTTCCGATCGACACGATTTTTAGCTATTTTTGATCTACAAGTCACCCTGATGCTTCCTACCAAATTTGGAGTCAATTGGTCTTTCGGCTCAGGAGAAGAAGCGAAAAATTGATTTTCAAGATGGCCACCATGGCGGCCATCTTGGATTTGCGATCCAAACAATTTAAGCTATTTTAGATCTACAAGTCACCCCAATGCTTCCTACCAAGTTTCCAGTCAAATGGCCTTTCAGTTTAGGAGAAGAAGCAAAAAATAGATTTTCAAGATGGCTGTCATGGCGGCCATCTTGGATTTCCGATCGGAACGATTTAAGCTATTTTTGTTCTACAAGTCACCCCAATGCTTCCTACCAAGTATCGTCAATTGGCCCAGGGATGTAGGAGGAGTAGGCTTTTAAAGCAATTGTTGACGCCGCATGATGGACGACGGACATTGACTGACCACAATAGCTCACCATGAGCACCGTGCTCAGGTGAGCTAAAAAGGCAACAACATAAATTCTTTGAATTCGCTTATTCTGACCTGAAGGTGTACTGTTTTCGGACATGGAGATATAATGTTTTTGGCCCTCCAGCATTCCCACTCACATTTTGATTTAGGGGTACATGTACCCCTTGGGTTTAGCATTTGAGGGTACAGATCACTTTTAGAGGGTACACATATTTTGGGGTAATTAAATGCATTGTTAAGCACTGGGAAGACTTTATACTTTAAATGTCATTGTAGTCAGTTTTAGGTACTTTGTCTTAGTATTTTAAATAAAAGGAAAACTGTGCTTCAATCATATCAAGACGTCACTTTTCCAAAACATATTCTTCAGTCAAAAGAACCTAATACTAACAGCCAAGTTCAAGTACTATTAAAGCTTCCTAGATATACAATGTTTGAAAATATGTAAAACAGGTTCTGTCCAGAATGTTGTTCTTTTCATTCAGTGTGAGCCGGACATACTGATTTTATAGAAAATCGCTACTGCAAAATGGCATGAAAGATTGGAAATTCTATGAAAGAGTGTATGACATTTTCCTGGGAGTTCTGAGCGCTTTTAATATTCATAACAGTGTTTATTGACTGAATAATTAAACGTTTTTGGGAAATTAGGATGTCGCGAAAACTTATGACATGCAGATTTTACGGCAATAAGTACATGTTTTTGTTGATAACAGTCATTAAAAACTTGGCTAAAGTAGTCATGCAGTGGTACAACTATCCTAAATTAATCTAAATGAAACAAAATATTTCTTTTGCATGCAGTAATTACCGATGTAATTGGCAACTTTTGTATACACTTGAGCGAACCGAGCCGTATCGAAACTCAAAGATTGATTGATTGTGTTGGGGTTTAACGACACGTCAACCCTTGAGGGTCATTTTGTGTCGTCTCCCAGAGAAAGGGAGAAAAGAGATAGAAGAGAGAGTAGAGGAGATGAAAGAGAGGGACAGGGAAGAAAGAGGAACAGGAATGAAAGTGAAGAAACAGAAGAAATAAAAACATTCCCCCCTCTACCCTTACCCACTACAAGGATAGCAGGCCTTGCCCAACTGTAAGCCAATATCAGCTGGACGCCCCAGTGATGTAAGATACACAGCACCTTCGCACCACCCGACCACCCCTGGAAACTCAAAGAAAAAGAGGTGTCCACTGAACCGAGATACAATGTAATGGTCGTCAGTGATTGGATAATGCAAAAAAGATCATACACAATAACCAATGAACAATAATCTTATCCCTCTCTGTAACAATATAAATACATTTCGGGATTTCCGTCCGTTTAAATGCACTGGTCGAACGCATTCGTTATTGTCCGCCAGCAACCGCAGTGTTTCGATGCTTTATTAATATTTAAAAGGATATGCTATTGAGCGAAAACTGACTCAGTAGGACGTACGCATGTTGCAATTTATACGTGCACCAAATTTTTGGTACGTTTATGTACGTAGATACCAACAGATCTGTACGCTCATGGCAGATTCTCTACGTGAATTACGTACTGCAGTACGTGAATGGGAATGCTGGCCCTCATAATGATATATCCTACCCGCACAGTGACATAACAGCACCTCATTAATGTCCCATTCGGCAGTAGTAAGAAGAGCAGATGTGACAGTTTAGGAATTCTGTAATATAAGACTTAGTCACTTATGTCTAGACACTGCTAGGCAGGGGATTATGCTCCACAGTGAATCAAGGTTTAATCTTCTCCTACCAGACAAACATAAAACACTGTTTACTGGCACTTCAGATGAAGGACCTTCCTAGCTATAGATAAGAGGGGTACCAAGATAAATATTTTTCTTATTTCTCCAAAAAAACATATATTGTGGGTACTCATTAGGAAACATATCAGGAAAACAAATGTTGTGGGTACTCATTAGAAGTGCCTCACAGAGGCATTCTAATGAGTACCCACAACATGTTTCTTAATTACTAACTCATTAGGAAACATGTTTCCTAATGAGTACCCTGATGAGTACAACATACGTTTTCCTGGAGCAGTAAGAAGAATGTTCACAAAAACATGCTTTATTGAATCTCACAAGAATACGAGATGATCCAGATGATGATGACGGTTTGGCATTTTATGTCCCTTTCAACATTATTTAAGTCATATTGAGATGATGGAAGGATGATAATGAAAGGCTCTGTGCAATGAAGCACCATACAGACATGAGCTGAATTTGCCTGTAGCAGGATTCGAACCCGGGACCTCGTGATCTGAAGTCAGAGAAATAGGAAAATACTCATTGTTATGTGGTTCCTCATCTGGAACAAGGTTTATTGAACCGATATCCCAGGAGGCGGTTGCACGATATATCATTGTAATGCACAACTGTTGGAAAGTTATTCTGGATATGATATATCATTATAATGCATGACTTTTGGAAAGTTATTCTGGATATATTATATAATTCTAATGCTCAAATGTTGGGAAGTTATTCTGGATATGATATATCATTGTAATGCACAAATGTTGGAAAGTTATTCTGGATATGATATATCATTATAATGCACGACTGCTTAAAGTTATTCTGGCTATGATATATCATTATAATGCACGACTGTTGGAAAGTTATTCTGGCTATGATATATCATTATAATGCACGACTGTTGGAAAGTTATTCTGGCTATGATATATCATTATAATGCACAACTGTTGGAAAGTTATTCTGGCTATGATATATCATTATAATGCACAACTGTTGGAAAGTTATTCTGGCTATGATATACCATTATAATGCATGACTGTTGGAAAGTTATTCTGGCTATGACATATCATTATAATGCAGGACTGCTGGAAAGTTATTCTGGACTGTTGGAAAGTTATTCTGGCTATGATATATCATTATAATGCACCACTGTTGGAAAGTTATTCTGGATATGGTAAATGTCCTAAAATTTCAACCAAACTGCTTCTTAAAATACTTAGTGGAATAGCAAACAGTGTAGATCCTGATAAGACTACCCCTCCTCCAGGAGCAGTCTGAGCTGGGTTCACACTGATGCATATACTATTTTGTCAGAAATTCTGGCCCCAGTTGTTCAAAGCATTGTTAGCTTAACGAGCTCGATAGTGGTCAAAATGTTAACTGCTCTAGTAAGTACAGTATCTAATTCACAGTTATTTTTGCTGAAAAAATGTGAGTGGCTTTTGCAAATGCAAAAGCTACTCACATTATTTCAGCAAAAATATTAGCGTATATGCCATATTTAATGATCAACGTTTTAACAATACATTAACTAACAACATCGTTAATTTCAAACAACTGCACCCTGGCGTTCGAAATTTTAGGACATACGAGGGATGTTCGAAATGAATTGCTTATTTCTATCTGGAGACTTCAAATTTCAAGTTAGCCCAAAAGTACTCATTTCATGCCCTCGAAGTACTCCCTGTGGCTAGAAATGCAAAGTTTCAGCCGATGTATCCACTTCTTGAAGGCGTCACGGTACGCTGATTTGGGCACAGTAATAAGGTACTGATGAATGGCAGATCCAAGTGCCTGTCGGGACTGGTATTTCCGCCCAGCAAGGAATGCTTTCAATTTCGGAAACAAAAAGAAATCACATGGGGCAAGGTCTGGGGAATACGGGGGGTGAGACAAAACAGTTACTTTTTCTTTCTTCAAAAACGCCGTAACTATTGCGAAGGTATGAGCTGGGGCATTGTCATGTAGAAGACGGACATGTTTAAAACCAGTGGCAGGGCGTCGTTTCTGATAATACTTTTTCAGTTTCTTCAGTACTACGTCTTTGTAGTACTTTCCGGTGATGCTTTTGCCCTTTTTCACTGGCACTTTTATTGCAACTCCTTCACCAGAGAAGAAGATTGCATACAAAATCTTCTTTGTACTCAAAGAACGTTTGGCAATTATTGGGCGTTTGCTGTGTTTAGTGGCCCAGATCTTATTGCTAACCTTTCTGACGGGCTCAAAATAATGGACCCAGGTTTCATCACCTGTGACGACATTGGCAAACTGCTTTTTGTCATATTTTGGAAACATTTGAAGCAGCTTTTTGGCCACTTTAACCCGTTGTCTCTTTTGCTCGTCAGTCAACAGATGTGGCACCAATCTAGCAGAAATCTTTCTGACTTTCAAATGCTTCTTCAAAATAAGGTGAACCATTGATAGTGATATGCCTACCTTCCGTGCAATATCACGAACTGTAAATCTGGCATCTCCTTCAATGATTTCCTTTATTTTGGAAACGATTTCTTTACGAGATGCAGATTTTGGCCTACCTGATTTCGGTGCATTTTTGATGGACTCTACACCAGAATCAAATTTCTTTTTCCACCGCCGAACTGTGTCATAAGACACCCAAGAAGGTCCAAAAGCAGTAGAAATTTCAGTCATCAGCTTCTTTTAAGGAACAACCAAGTTTTGAGCGAGCTTTGATGTAAGCCCGTATTTCATCCTTTTTGTCGACGCTTCTACCAACCATTTTTACTGCAGTGGTCAATGACTGCGTATATTCAAATGGCAAATTTTATGTCTTACTCTTAGTTTAACATGTACATTTATACACCATTGTGTAGATATTGAATAGCCCTATACAGGTATGTATTGGTTTTTATCGAGCCCCACGTGGATATCGAGCTAGAGGACAATAAGCAATTCATTTCGAACATCCCTCGTATACTCTATGCTATTTTTTGACATAGCACTAGATAATAGGGGTATCCAGAAAAATATTTTTTTTGTGTGTTTTTCCACAAAAACATGTTGTCGGTACTCATTAATTCACCTCACTGAGGTATACATAATGAGTTTCACATTTTCATGGAGAAATAAGAAAAATAACAATACTTTTTGATTGGAAAAAAAAATCTTCTCTAGTAATAAAATAATGACTTTTTTTCACTGGAAAACCTGTTTTGGGATCTCATTTGAGTCCTTTTGAGATAACATAAATTGTGGGTACTCTTAAGAACTGCCATGGCAAGGCAATTCTAATGACAGCCCATTATATATGTTTTTGTGGAGAAATAGGAAACCATCAATACAGTTATGCTGAAAAAGTATACCTTTAAGAAAGCCAATACTTACTTCTGAACCTTGTGAATTGGGTCGCAGTTGACTGTGTTCTAATGTTTCTCTACTTCGTCGCCGGCGACGCCACATTCGAGATCTTAAACGGCACGGACTTACGACACAAATGATCACAAAGAGACCAGGCATCAAAACGACGCTGATTAAAATCACAACGGTCTTGACTAAGTCCACATCAGCAGCTGAAAAAAAAAGTAAAATAATATTAAATAATGAGCTGAATTTCAGCTCAGACTAGTTCAAGGCATGTCTATAGCTCCAGATGAGGCAGGCACTTTTTCAGGGTTCAAATTTAACTTTTTTGACAGCTTGCTAAAATTAGCAAGTGGCATTTTTTTAACTTGCTAAACCTTTCAGCGAACTTGCTTTTTCACATTTATAAACACTGTTAAATGTGGCTTTAAACCTTAGCACTCTGGGTAAAAATTTCAGCAGACATTTTTAAATATTTTTCTTATTTTTCCAAGAAAACAGGTTTTGACATTACATGCAAATTGTCTCCTATTTTTCCAAGAAAACAGGTTTTGACATTACATGCAAATTGTCTCCTATGGAGACAATTTGCATGTAATGTCAAAACCTGTTTTCTTGGAAAAATAAGAAAAATATCATCATTGCTTTTGGAAAAGAAATTGCAAAACTTCAGCAACAATGCCTCAGGTTCTGCCAATTAAAGAGAACCTTTGCAACTTGCTAGAATTAGCAAGTGATGGAAATTGTAGCTTGCTTTTTGAGGAAATTAACCAGCAGTTAGCAAGTTAGCAAGTGCTAAAATTGATCCCTGTTTTTTTCCAACCAAGTAAAATAATATTAAATAATGAACTGAATTTCAGCTCAGACTAGTACAAGGCATGTCCATAGCTCCAGATGAGGCACTTTTTTCCAACCAAGAAGTGTAGATTTTTTCCTAATTACCGTATTCGACCTAATTACTGCACATACCCCTATAAGCGCACAGTCAAGAAATTCCGTAGTCTGCAGATTACAACCAGTGTACTTTTTTCTTTACTTCTTTACAAAAGCATATGTTGTGGGTACTCATTTGAATTGCATCGACAAGTCGATGCAATTCAAATGAGTACCCACAACATATGCCTTTGAAAAGAAAGTCAGAAAAATTTGCATAGTCATCATTAAATAAGTCCTTTTCTGATCTTTTTTAAAGTGAATCCTTAGTAGATAGATACATATTTGACCACAAATGAGTGTGTCCTGTAAGTTTAAAAAACCTATGCGCACAGTGCGGTAATTAGGTTGAATACGGTATCCATGAAAACATGTTGTGCTGGCCTTGGTGGCTCGGTAGAATGCACCTGTGAATGGTGATCAGGAGGTCGCAAGTTCGATCCCTGCCGGGACCGGCAAAATTCATTTGCATAGATTGCTCATGAAATGTTTTCTATGGTCATTCTCTCCCTTCCACCGATTCAAAAAGGGCAGTTGACAGTTTCTGGTGAGTGAATGTGCAAAAATACTGGTTAACCACTTAAGCCTGCCCAGGAAAAGTGTGGTTAGGTAAACTGACCGGGAAAAGTGTGGTTAGGTAAACTGACCGGCTCGACATGACCCTAATGGGTTGACAGGGCCGTAAAACTTACACTCAATCAATCAAAACATATGTTGTGGGTAATCATGAGAAGTGCCTCAGCGAAAATTAGTCCCCTTATGTGCACATGTATCAGTGAACTTGTTAAGGAGGAGTATTTGATGATAATTCTGGGATAATTTTCTCCAGTTCTCCATAAAAACATATGTTGTGGGTACTCATTAGAAGTGCCTTGGTGAGGCGCTTCTAATGAGTACCCACAACATATGTTTTTATGGAGAAATAAGAAAAATTATCCCAGAATTATCACCTGATACTCCTCCTTAACAAGTTCTCTGATCTCCATAAGCTTTTACTACGATTGATTTAGTGACCTAATTTTTGACTCAATAAAATTATGACCCAGTTTTGAAACTGACCTAAATTTTATTAAGATAAATATTTTGATCATATCTTATGAAGATCTTAACTCTTTCATGTTTAGTGGACTCTTCTACCACAATCCTTTGGACTAGTCTATTTCCAGTAGCAGGGTTTCTGGTTAGTTTTTTATTACTATGTTTAATACAAATTCCTGTATTTAATGCAAACAATGCAGACCCTGATTAGATGCCACATTCTGTGGCATCTGATCTGATCCAGGTCTGCACTGTTTGCCAATTACCCTTTTGGGGGATTATGATTTCAAGATCTAGTTTTTGACCCCATATGACCCAGTTTTGAACCTGAACACATTCTATTTAGATAAACATTATGAGCATATTTCATGAGTATCTTAAACAAAATGCAGCCTCTTTCATGTACACAAACAAAAAGTTGACAATGGACAACAAAAACATATGTGAGGGGTTTCTAATGAACACCCACAATGTATGTTTTTTTGTGGAGAAATAAGAAAAATATTTACCTGATACCCATTCTTATCTAGACCTATAGGTCTACACCATCTGCTCAGGCTTTTCTGTCTGATTATTTTGGGTAAATATGGTATGCATTCATATGTCTCGAATGCTCCAAAAAGACATTGACAGGCCATTAAGTGAAGAACAGAATTCCTCTATTCATCCATATTTGATAAGGCTCGTCCATACAGCAGAGACAGCTGTTGTAACGAAATCTTGGAAAAATCAATGGAAAGATGCAGGAAAATTATAAAGAGACTACCATATTTACTCTAAGTACAGTAATAATCCTAAATATTGGGACAAAGTCAACAAGCCTGAGAAAACATTAGACCCAGATCAGATGCTGCATTCTAGCACTATTTTAGACACATCGACAGATAGTAAAATAGACTTTTTCAAATTTTAGAACAATTGGCATCTGATCAGAGTCTACATTGTTTGCCAGTGCATCCAGCACTATTTTAGACAGATCAACAGATAGTAAAATAGACAAGTATGGTAGGGTGTTAAGGTGTCCCAATACTTAGGGTAAATATGTTAATTATTCCTTACACTTTTAACCCATTTTAGTCTGGAGACCCCTAAAAGGGTAATTGGCAAACAGTGCAGACCCAGATCAGACACTGCAGTTTCCAATGTTTGCTAACAGTTCAGCCATATTTTCTCTAGAAATATCTAAATGATATAGGCTGACATACCTAAATGTGAAATTGGACTCTTCCAATATATAGAAGGGGAGATCTTATTCAGAATTCCTTACCATACCCACAGCTCCAGATAAGGCGCTCTTTTTTTTTTTTTCAGCCAAAGAGTATAGATATTTTTTCTTATTTCTCTACAAAAACATGTTGTGGGTACTCATTAGCCAAGGGGCTTCTAATGAGTACCCACAACATATGTTTTCATGGAGAAATAAGAAAATTATTATGTGTGGATACTCTCTCTTATCTGGAGCTATACAACATAGCCTTATATTTTCTGCCTGTTTATGTGGCTAAGAATTGCTGGATAAGTGGCAAAACAGTGTAGACCCTGATTAAACGCCACTCAATGTGGCATCTAATCTGGGTCTACATTGTCTGCTCAGGCCTGTCTATCCAAATATTTTGGGTAAATAAGGTATATAAACTCCTTACTCTTGAATACAAAACTTGGAATTGGGACACCTTATCTACTTACCATACTTGTCCTAAAATTTGAAATAATTTATTCTACTACCTGTCGATGTGTCTAAAATATTGCTGTATGTATGGCAAACAGTGTAGACCCTGATCATATGCTGCATTCTGTGGCATCTGATCTGGGTCTACAGTTTTTGAAAATGCCTGTCTGTCCCAATACTTATGGTTATTACGGCAAATAGAAATAAAGGACTTTCTTTTTTATTATTATTATTATTTTTTGTATCAAAAGTTATGGCATGCCCATCCACAGGCAATTCTAATGAGTACCACAAAATATGTGGAAATTTGGTGTAAAAATTATAGAACTTATATTTCTAATTTATGTAACAGACATCAAAATCAGTGGTCACACGTTTCTGGGTAAGGTATTGTTTTCAACTAAAAAGGATTGGTATTTTACTTATTTCTGCAAGGAAACATATATTTTGGGAACTCATTAGAAGTGCACTTCTAATGAATACCTACAATATATGTTTTCATGCAGAAATATGAAAATTATTTATCTTCATGTCGCTTCTTATCTGTAACTATGAATTATGTACTTTTCAGCATCTTATTTATAGATTTAGTTGCAGACAATATTGTTTAGCCTTTACTTCCCTCTAGGCTAATTCGGCAGACGACAAACTGATTATATTTTTCTATATTTTTTCCAGAAAACAGGATTAGACATTTCATGCAAATTGTCTCCATTGGGGACAATTTGCATGAAATGTCAAATCTTGTTTTCTGGGAAAAATAAGAAAAATATTTCAATATGATCTCTGCTGAAAATTTTACCCAGTGTGCTCAGCGTTAGTGTACAAGAACACATGCACTTTATTACCCAGCATCCTCCAGATTTTTCAACTAAAAGATACAGGTATTTTTCTTATTTCTCTAGGAAATGTAATCGGGATTGTCTATAGAATTGTCACAGTGAGACAATTATAATATTCTAATGAGTGAAGCAATAAGAAAAATATTTATCTGGCTACCCTCCACCTCACACTGGTAAATCAAAAAGCACTGGTGGTGGCTGCAACGCTCCGGAGTCGGCTTTTTAACGCACTGGAGTGTGCGAAAAATGGCAGAAAAGGTAAACAAATGATATACTTGTCCTTGTTATACCTTTTATCTGAGCTTATTTCCGTTTTATTTTTAAGGGCACTGGGCGCACGGAACACCGAAAAGACTGCAGTTTATGATCATGTAAGGCATTTGGAGATTTTATTTTATCGTTTAGTCGGCAAATCGGCTACAAGTTTCGCATATGTCCTTGCGATGTTATGGTTTCACCTGTAATTTCTGAAAGTGCTACTAAAATAAGCATTTTCGACACTGTTATTGGTCCATTCCTGTGGTATTACAATGGAAAACACAATTTCTACATGCCACATTTTTCGTGATGATTTTCTTGTAGTTTTTAATATCTATTTTTTATTACAACGTACTGTGCGCATTTTCTGAAGCATCGCTACAACGCACCGGCTGTGGCACACACATTTTGTGGCTGTTTGTTTATCCCATGTAGGACTTTTATACGCCATTTTTCTCCCACTCCAGTGCGTTAAAAAGCCGACTCCGGAGCGTTGCAGCCACCAGTGTTTTTTGACTTACCAGTGTGACCTCTGAGGCACTTCTAATGAGTACCACAATGTACGTCTTTGAGGAGAAATAAGAAAAATATCAATACTTTTTGGCTGAAAAAAAGATGCACCATATCTGGAGCTGTGATACCTTTTAATATTGTGCAGTAAGGAAGGCATACAACGTTAAAACAAAGTCGATTCAATGTTAATCGAATCAACATTGAATCGACGTTGTTTCAACGTTGTGTGTCTGCTGGGACAGATGGATACAGTTAACATAGAACTTGCAAATGGAAACCGCGTACTATTGCATGCTGGGTACAAATTTCAGCAGATGACATTTTGAAATATTTTTCTTATTTTTTCCTTGAAAATAGGATTTGACAATTCATGCATAAGGAGACAATTTGCATGACATGTCATATCCTATTTTCTAGGAAAAATTAGAAAAATATCATTAGTTTGTTGTCTGCTCAATTTGCCCTCAGCACATACATGTTGAATATTCAGACAGACAGGCCTCAGCAAACAGTGAAGACCCTGATTAGACGTGGTGTCTGATCAGGTTCTATACTGTTTGCATTTATCCTGCAGTTTTTAGGTACAGCAACAGGGGTGTTTTGTTTGTTTGAGTTGAGGTTTTACAGCCCAGTCAACCCAATGGGGTCATGTAGAGTGCAGTCAGTTTTCCTAACCACATGTTTACTGGGCAGGCTTAGTCCTCTACGGGGTTTATTTAACCAGTATTGTGCACATTCTTTCGCCAGAAACTGAAAACTGCCCTTCTTGAATCAGCGGAAGGAAGAGAATGATCATAGAAAATATTTCGTGGTCAATCTCCACGAAAGAATGTTGCCGACCTCGGCGGGGGTTGAACCTCCTGGTCTCCAGTCGGACGGTGCATCCAACTGAGCCACAGAGGCCGACAACAGGGGTGTAAAAATGGTCTGAGCTGTGTTTAGACTGATTGCCCATATCCCTTTAATGGGCCTAAATTGGTCAATTTTACTAAAAATGTTGATCAAAGGCAAGCATGTGTACAATATTTTGCAACAGAAAGCAATTACAGTAATATTTCAATACTTAATACAGTAAAGTGACAAGTGAAACTGCTACAGACGATATTCTAAATTATTTATTTTTTAGTGTTTTTCATTGAAAATAAGCCTTGTATTGATATTTCATATGAAGCAGACAATTTCTCTGAAAAAATACTAAACAAAAAAAAAAACAAATAAAAAAAAAATCTAAATGTTGTCTGCTGCAGTTGTGATTATAGCACTTGAAGGGTTAAATTTCCAGTAGAGAATATTAATTTTCATTTTTAACACTTTGTATGCTGGGTAAAAATTTCAACAGACAACAATTCTGAATTATTTTTCTTCTTTTTTTTTTTCCTGGAAAATAGGATCTGACACTACATTCATATTGTCTCCTTAGAAGATGAAGTGTCAAATCTTATTTTCTAAGGAAAAAAAAAAAAAAGAAAAAGTCATCTGAATGAAATTTTTACCCAGCATGCAGTGTTAACCCTTAAACTGCCAATCACAACAATTGTTGTCTGCTTTCTCATCTACTTGTGATTTTAAAAGTCATTTCTGCAAACAGTGTGAACCCAGATCAGACTGCTCCTTTAGGAGCAGTCTGATCTGGGTACAAACTGTTTGCCTGTATGCAAAAATAGGTTTGAAAAGTTTGCAAGAATATTCAGCAGACAATATAAACAGACAACAATTTCAGATGCAGATTTTCTTGGCGTTTTAGTTGTTAATACATCTGGTGACAAATTAGTGAGGAGATAACAACATGAAAAGACAAAAAAAAAAAAAAAAAAAATGTGTATTATGCAAGCGATTTTATCAGTGATCTGTAATAAGGAGTCTGGTCACATCATGCAGTAAATGCAGACCAGTTCTGGCTACTCTTCTGCACAGCAATCCCCCGGCATACAAAGTATGCTAAGGGAGTATACAGTTTTTGTCTTTTCTCTCTGTGTGTGTGTCTGTGAGTTAACATTTATTTTGTGTCAAAGATTTCTCAAGAACTACTATACCTAGAATCTAGAATTTTTGTACACAGGACAGGTATGACGTTGTATTGTGGGAAAGAAAATAGGGGCTGTGGGACCAGGTCCCTTAGAGTTATTTCCCTTTGTTGTTCTGGCTGTACTGATGGCCATGGCCGGGGGTATTAGTGAGCATTATATAAATTATGCTCACTTCATGGTCTAGTATATTAGGGCCTGCAGATATCTGGATAGTGGAGAATCCACAATATGAATGAGGCAGAACAGTCTGCAGGTACCAAGTCTGATTTCAGTCTATTCAATTTTTATTTATTCTATTTATTCAACAACTCATTTAAATATTGGTCAGGTTGGAGTTTAATGGCCTAGTCAACATTATTAGGGGTCATGTAGAGCCAGTCAGTTTACCTAACCACACTTTTTCCTGGGCAGGCTTTGTCCTCTAAGTGTTTAAGCTGTGCTTGTGCACATTCTTTTGACAAAATTTGACAACTGCCCTTCTTGTGAGAATGACTGTAGAAAATATTTCATGATCAATCTCTATGAAGGAATGTTGTCACACTCAGTGGGGATCAAATCCCAGACCTCCTGATCATATGTTGGATGCATATCAGACTGAGCCACCATTTTTACCTTAAGCACTGGCACCCCTTAACTCCTTACCATACTTGTCCTAAATTTTGAAGAAAAAGAAAAGTCCATTTTACTACCTGCTGATGTACCTAAAATGGCAAAAAGAGTGGACCCTGGTCGCAAGCCAAGTTTTGTGTCTGTCCCAACATTTGGGGTTACCGTATTTACCCTAAGCACTGGGACAGACCTACCTGGGCAAACAATGATGACTGAGATCAGATGCTGCAGAATGTGGCATCTGATCAGGATTTACAGTTTTCCATTCATACAGCAGTAGTTTTGACACATAAACATTTGGTAAAATGACATGCTCAAAATTTAGGACAAGTATGGTAAGGTGTCCCAATAGTTAAGGTAAATACGGTATTACTATATTCAATAAGGTACTGTTTTACTTGTTAAAGTGCAATTATCAAATTATCTCTGTTCATCAGTCTGCAGAGAATGCAACTAACAACTACTTCAAAGTAACCTGTCTAGACATGAGGATGAAACAACAAATAATCTGGTAATCAAAATAAAGTAAATAAGACAAGCTGTTAATCATGGCTCCAGACCAGATAGGGTATCCACATTCTTATTTCTCCACAAAGACATATATTGTGGGTACTCTTAAGAAGCACCTCACTGAGGTGCTTCTAATGAGTACCCACAATATATGTTTTCGTGAAGAAATAAGAAAAATATCAGTCCTTTTTGGGTGAATAAAGCGCCTTCTCTGGAGCTATGTGCTATTGCTGTATCAGGGTTGAAGCAGTTTATTCTCAAATATGGTCACAGAAGTGCATAATCGCCACATGCAGAGCTCTAGATAAGGGTTATCCAGATAAATCTTTTACTTTGCTTTTCTAGGTGAAAAATTATGTTGTTGTTGCTCATTAGCGGCACCTGAGGTCTTCTAAAGAGTAACAGTTTTTCTTTATTGTAATATATTCTTAATTAACTCCCTTATCATTAACATACTGTTACATGTTGTACTTCCTGTATAGAAATATACTCTAGGTAAGACATCTAAGTGTAACAATAACATTCATCCAAACAGCCTAATGAGAACGAAGTTCATGATGATATAACCATGACATATTCCAAGATAACCACCTTATAACAACCTTACTAGAACATATTCCAAAATTATAAACCACCTTACCATGACATATTCCAAGATAACAATCTTACCATAACACAATCCATGATAACTACCTTACCATAACACAATCCATGATAACAACCTTCCAATGACATATCCCATGATAACCACTTTACCAGAACATATTCCAAGAAAACCACCTTACCATAACATATTCCATGATAACCACCTTACCAAAACATATTCAAAAATAACCACCTCACCAGAATCTATTCCAAGATAACCCTTTTACCAGAACATATATGCCACGATAATCACTCAACCATAACATATTCCATGATAACCATTTTACCAGAACATATTCCAAGATAACTACTTTACCAGAACATATTCCAAGATAACCACCTTACCAGAATATATTCTATGATAACCACCTTACCAGAACATTTCCAAAATAACCACCTCACCAGAACATATTCCAAGATAAACGTTCTTACCAGAATCTATTCCAAGATAACCACCTTACCAGAACATATTCCAACATAACCACCTTACCAGAACATATTCCATAACCACCATACCAGAACATATTCTATGATAACCATCTTACCAGAATCTATTCCAAGATAACCACCTTACCAGAACATATTCCAATATAACACCTTACCAGCACTTATTCCAAGAAAACCACTGTACCAGAACATATTCCAAGATAATCACCTTACCAGAACATATGCCATGATAATCACCTTACCAAGACATATACCAAGATAACTACCTTACCACAACAATATTCCAAGTTAACAACCTTACTATAAAATATACCATGGTAACCACCTTACCAGAACATATTCCAGGATAACCACCTTACCATGACATATTCCATGATAACCACTTTACCAAGACATATTCCATGTGATAACCACCTTATCAGAACATATTCCAAGATAATCATCTTACCAGAAGATATTCCATGATAACCACCTTACCATGACAAATTCATGATAACCACCTTACCAAGACATATTCCATGATAACCACCTATCAGAACATATTCTATGATAACCACCTTACCGTGACATATTCAATCATAACCACTTTACCAGATCATATTCCAAGATAACCACCTTTCCCTAACATATTCCTTGATAACCACCATACCAAGATAACCACCTCACCAGAACATATTCCAAGACAAGATAGAGCCCACAGGCCACGCCTAGCTCACCTGAGTGAAACAGCCACAGCAGATATGCATGATATGTTATGCAACATTTTAAATCCTGTCATTGCAACTAACGAAAGGCTCATCATTTTGAGCAGTTCTTGGGTTTGAAGAAGAAGAATGTGTTTTTTCATAATTATTTTTTACCCTATATCTGCATGACAATCAATGGAGCTTGACTATTTGAACAAACTCTCAATCCAGTTTCAACAGTAGCATCTACATGAAATTTGGTGAAAATTGGCCAAGTTGTTTGATAATATCAAAATTTTATATATGCATACAGGGACTGGGTAGATAACATTTGAAAAATAAAATTTTAACTGTAACTTAAAGCTTTTGCTACTTCAATCATATATTGTAGGTTTTAGACACTTCAGCTATTTTTGTCTTTGTGTGTGTGTATCTGTTCATTACTCTCAAGGGTCATTCTTTTTATAATCTATTTACCATTTAACACAATACAGGGACTTGACAAGCTCTCATCTTCATTGAATAAGTACAGAAATGACAGGAGAAGAGGTATTTCAATTGTATGTTGCCACTCCCACCTATGCTATACTTTCTGTCTCTTTACAAGGCCAGACAAGAGACAAGCATAACTGGGTCTTCTTTCTCTGCTTGTGTTTTACAGATTTCCTTCTTTAGTTTTGCCGTGGCAACCAAACAAAATTACCACAGGTCATTAAACACAAACTGGGGAGACATTCATAAAATGATCATAACTGCCAAACATGGTTCACATCACTTCACTGGTTACAAAGAAAATGCAATTTAACCATTTTCCCATAAGTCTATGGGAGCTTTCTGTTGCTATGGCAACCAAACCAAGAGGCAGATCACCATCATTTTAGCTATTTTGAATTGCCCTTACCAAAGCAAGATTTGTACCAAAGCAGAGATATTCTGCTTCAGTTGTTTTGGAGGAGTTCCTTTTTTTAAAATTTCAAAATGGCCACTGGTCATAAAACATATAAAATGAGTAGACAATAATCAAATGATCATAACTGCCAAATGCCAAATATGGTTTGTATATATCACTTCACTGGTTATAGAGAAAATGCAAGTGAACCGGTTTCCCCATTATGTCTATGGGAGCTTTCTGTTGCCATGGCAACTAAACCCAAGAGGCAGATCACCATAATTTTAGCTTCAAATCCCCCTACCCAAGCCTTAGTAGAGACAAATCGCTTCAATGTCTTTGGAGGAGTTGTCACTTGAAAGTGTTAATGGATGGACTCGTGGACAGATGGACGAAAAGTGATCACTATAGCTCATCCTGAGCATAGCTCAGGTGAGCTAATAACCACCCCATTAGACATATTCCATGATAACCACCTTACTAGAACATATTCCATGATACTCACATTACCAGAACATATTCCATGATAACCAACTTACCTGAACATATTCCAAGATAACAACCTTGCCAGAACATATTCCATGCTAATTTTTCTTGTTAAGATTTTTGTGTGTGTGCGTGTGCGTGTGTGAGTGCCTTTTATAGTGTTTGTTTGTTTTTGTTGTTGTTTTGTCAAATAAATATTTGTCTCCAAATATATGTTCCTACAAGGGTCACTTCTACTGAGTATCCAAAAAATATCTTCAGTAATTTAGGAAGCAATTGTTTGGTCCAAAAAAAGGAGAGCTGTGATCTAATCCTAAAATCCTAAGATAATCACCTTGCCATAACACAATCCAAGAAGAAATTCACCTAACCAAAACTATATACATTATACATCTGCACTGTGTGGCTCCAGTCTACTGATGTGCTGTTGTATCCAACTCTTTGCATGCTGAAGGTGATTTCAGCAGACCACATTCTCAAATATTTTTTCTTATTTTTCACTGAAATTGGGGCTTGACATTTCATGTGAATTGTCTCCTAAGGAGACTACTCACATGGAATGTCAAGCCTCATTTTCTTTAAAAAAAAAAAAAAAATATTTAAGAAATGACGTCTGCTGATATTTTTATGTGGCAATTTAAGAAAAAAAAAAAAAAAAAAATCATTAAATAGGACTACCTTACTACAGCATGTTTGTGCACAGCCAACATCTGTCCCATAGAAGCAACAGATTGAGACTTTTCCAAAAGAAATAGACTTATGGCATGCAACCAACTTCTAGCTGGAGTAGCTTGCCACATCCCACAATCTGATCTAGGTTTACTACAAATTGTTTCCTATCATAACATACAGATCTGAAGTGACCGTCAGCAAACAGCTGACACTGTCAGCAAACAGCTGACTGCTAATTGATTAACCTTAACCACTATCTTGACTATTTCAGCAGATGACAAATTTGTAATATACATTGTATTTCTTATTTTTCCCAGAAAAAAGGATATTTATGATATTCCATGTAAATAGAGACAATCTGCATGAAATGGCAAATCCTATTTTCTGGGAAAAATAAGAAAAATATTTCAATATGCCTGCTGAAAATTTCGCCCAGAGAACTAAGAGTTAAGGTCAAATCTGACTGCATTATGACATAAGGCATCTTTTTTCTTTAACCCTTCTCTTGCTGAGCATGACATGCCCTATCTTAGCAAACAGTGTGGAGCGCTGTGGTGCAGTGGTAAATCGTCGGACTCGAGATTGAGAGGTACCGGGTTCGATCCCCACTAACAGCAAGTGTTGTTTCCTTGAGCAAGAGACTTTATCCACATTGCTTAGTACTGGTTTCTACCCAGGAAAAAAGAGGGCCACATGGAAGATTAGTACTAGATTACTAAATGTGTTACCCTCTATAAATAAGGTTGATTACTATTATTATTATTATTATTAAACAGTGTAGATCCAGATCAGTTGGCTTCTGAAGAAGCCAACTGATCTGGATCTGCATTGTTTGTCATTAAATATGTGAATTTCTATCAAAATTCCGGATCAAGTAATCTGACTGGCTGGAAATTAGAAGTGGGCATGGTATCTTAATTTATTCAGCATGACAAGGATTGGATGGTTTTATCCTAGCACTTAGCATGCTGGGTAAAAGGAAAACAATTTCTGTAAACAGGGCAATGATCAGACAGATCTGATATGTCAGGCCGCAAGACATTGTCACCACCAGGTCCAATGAGCTACTTGCGCGCCTTGGCATTGAGGATCTGGACCTCATTCTGAAGGAGAGAAGACTCCATGGTATGGACATGTGGAATGCTCTAATGGTGCAGTCAAGACAGACTTTCACATACAGGATGAGGGACAGCGTGGGCCTCCCAGGCCTGGGAGGCCCAAGATGACATGGAAGCAGCTGACAGAGAGGGATTGCAAAGAGTGGAAGCTCTCGGCTATCAACCCTCATGATAGAAATATGTGGAGATCTGATGTGAGATCTGCAATGCGTGCAGCAAGCCACCTATCTGGAAGGGGGCCAACTGATGTGGATGTTGCCCCTGTAACTGCACGTTAATCAAAAATCCGATTATGATGATGATGTAAACAGTGTCTTGAAATATTCTTTCCCAGAAATGTGGTTTGACAATATATTGTATTTACCTTAAATATTGAGACACCTTCAATCATTACCATACCTGTCCTAAATTTTGAACAAGCCGATTTTACTTCCTGTTGACGTATCTAAAAATCGCTGGGTGCTAGGCAAACTGTTGACTCTGATCAGGTGCCCGGTTCTACAACATCTGAACTGAGTCTACATTGTTTGTTCAGGCCTACCTCCTCCAACAAATACTTATGATTATTACAATATGCAAATTGTCTCCTTTGGAGATTATTCACATAAAATGTCACACCCTATTTTCTTAAAAACACATACAAAAAACAAGAGGGCCATGATGGCCCTGTGACGCTCACCTGAGTATCATAGCACTTTGAGAACCTGACCTAGAACTGATCAAGACAAACATTCTGATCCAAATTCAAAATGATTATATTAAAAAGTAAGACAATGTAGCATGTCTAATAGACTGTGAAATAGAGGTCAAGGTCAAATATGGATGATTGGGCTCAAGAGGCCATGCTAAGATTTTGTTTGTGTTGAGGTTTTACGGCCCAGTCAACCCAATGGGGTCATGTCGAGCGTGGTCAGTTTACCTAACCACACGTTTACTGGGCAGGCTTAGTCCTCTAAGCGGTTAACCAGTATTGTGCACATTCTTTCGCCAGAAACTGACAACTGCCCTTCTTGAATCAGCAGAAGGGAGAGAATGACCGTAGAAAATATTTCATGATCAATCTCCACGAAAGAATGTTGCCGACCTCGGTGGGGGTTGAACCCGCGACCTCCTGGTCTCCAGTCGGACGGCGCATCCAACTGAGCCACCGAGGCCGGCGCCATGCTAAGATGTATGCATGTACAAAGTATCACTGGCTGTAGGAGCAATAGTTGCTGAGAAACTGACCTAAACACAAACACTTCACAAGTACCAAATATCACTCTGTAGGACTAATAATTACTGAGAAACTGACCTAAACAGAAAAACCTAAGGAAGTCACTGGACAGTGAAATATATGTCACCTAGAAATCATCAAGACAAACATTCTGAGCACGATTCATGATGATCACTTCAAAAATGTGACCTCTAGAGCATCAACAAGGTTTTCCTTTGATTTGGCCTGGTGACCTAGTTTCTGACATCAAGTGACCCAGTTTTAAACTAGACTTAGAAATCATCAAGAGGAACATTTTGAGCAATATTTATGATGAATATTTAAAAAATGTGACCTCTGGTGTGTTAACAAGGTTTTCCTTAGATTTGGCCTGGTGATCTAGTTTTTGACCCCATGACCTAGTTTCAAACTTGCCTTAGAAATCATCAAGACAAACATTTTGGGCAAGATTCATGATGATTGCTTCAAAAATGTGACCTCTAGAGTGTTAACAAGGTCTTCATTTGATTTGGCCTGGTGACCTACTTTCTGACTCCAAGTGACCCAGTTTCAAACTTGACCCAGAAATCATCAAGACAAACATTTTGGGCAAGATTCATGATGATTGCTTCATGTGACCGCTAGTTTTTACAATGACTGATGTGGCCAGGTGACTAGTTTTTGACCCCACATGACCCAGTTTCGAACTTGACCTAGAAATCATCAAGACAAAGATTTTGAGCACGAGTCATGATGATTGCTTCAAAAATGTGACCGCTAGAGTGTTAACAAGGTTTTCTGCTGATCTGGCCTGGTGACCTAGTTTTTGACGCCAGTTTCAAACCTGACCTACAACTCATCAAGACAAACATTTTGAGCAAGATACATGATGACTGCTTCAGAAATGTGACCGCTAGAGTGCTAACAAGGTTTTCCTTTGATTTGGCCTGGTGACCTAGTTTTTGACCAGAAATGACCCAGTTTCAAACTTGACCTAGAAATCATCTAAACAAACAAGTTGAGCAAGATTCATGATGACTGCTTGAAAATTTGACTGCTAGAGGGTTAACATTTTCTGCTGATTTGGCCAGGTGTCCTAAGTTTTGACCCAACTTGACCCAGTTTCAAACCTGACCTAGAAATCATCAAGACAAACATTTTGAGCAAAATTCATGATGATGGCTTCAAAAATGTTACTGCTAGAGTGTTAACAAGGTTTTCTGCTGATTTGGCCTGGTGACATAGTTTTTGACCCCAAGAGACCCAGTTTCAAACCTGACCTGTGACTCATCAAGACAAATATTTTGAGCAAGATTCATGATGACTGCTTCAAAAAATGTGTCCACTGGAGTGTTAACAAGGTTTTTCTTTGATTTGGCCTGGTGACCTAGTTTTAGACCCCAAGTGACCCAGTTTCGAACTTGACCTAGAAATCATCAAGGCAAACATTTTGAACAATATTCATGATTGACTGCTTCAAAAATGTGACCTCTAGAGTGTTAAGGTTTTCCTTTGATTTGATCTGGTGACTAGTTTTTGACCCCAAGTGACCCAGTATCGAACTTGACCTAGATCTAATAGGGGCAAACATTCCGGGCAAGTTTCATCAAGATTGGGTCAAAACTGTGACCTTTAGAGTGTTAACAAATTAACTGTTGACGACGGACGATGGATGACGGACAATGGACAGAGGGTGATCACAATAGCTCACCCTGAGCTTTTGCTCAGGTGAGCTAAAAAATTGCCTTATCTGTAGGTATGGATATTTGTAGATGACGCAGAACATTTTTCTGTCGATTGTTTACAATCAAGCCATAGTATACAAACGCCAAAATTTCCTTAATCCTTGTCCTGCTGATGCCATGCCTACTTCTGATATTCAGCCAATCAGATTACTTGATCCGGAATGTTGCTATTAATTCACATACTAGCTCCAATATCTGGAAGTCCTGGTGATCAAATTTTTTGACTCACTTTCAGAAATTAAACCGCAATATTCTTAAACTCTCATTTATGGAGTAAAACTGCCATTGTTAAGCTAAATAACACATAAATTCATTCTAAATTTTTATTATAAATGACTAAATATCTTTAAAAGTTGGGAGTCCCAGACTTCCTGGCATTGATTTTTGGAAGTCCCAGGGCAATTTTTGGGAGTCTCTCACTCCCAGACTTCCCTTAATGCAAGCACTGATACTTAATGGCAAACAGTGCAGATCCAGATCAGTTAGCTTCTGAATACAGAAGCCAACTGATCTGAATCTACACTGTTTGCAAAGGCAGGGTATATAAGGGTTCAGCAGGACCAGGGTTAAGATAGTTGTCCACATGATTATCATTGATGAATGTAATCAAACCACTACACATTAGACAAAATCTAGGTAACGGTTATTTATAGCCGCGCTATTCTTGTCGCTGTGATGTCTGAGTGCTGTTGATAGAGAGTTATCTGAAAACCTGGACTGGGACATTTGTGAAATTGGCAAACAGTGCAGACCCAGATCAGACACCAGATGGGGCATCTGATCAGGGTTTGCACTGTTTGCTTAAATTGCAGGAAGTTAAGGGTTAAATCAAACAGTCTTAAGTCCCCGTTCAGGACCATTTTCCCAGCCTACACTCAGATATGATTGATCAACGGCTGAACAGTGCTCTCAGTGCCTTGATTCATTATAGTCAGTACTAATAGACACTTGATCAACTTGACCAAAACTAGAAATTATGGCCTGGGCTGGGGCTAAAATTATGTGGTCTAGACAAACAAATTCTGACGCCCCAACATAGCCTTTGTTCCTCTAAGCATTCATGTGAAGTTTGAAATGAGATTTCATTGAGACAAATAATCTGAACAATTTTTATGAAGATATTGTAAAAAAACAAAGTGTCTAAGTGTGCACAAGTTTTCTCTAAGATTTGACCTGACCTGGTTTCTGACCTCATATCACCCAGATTCAGACCTGACCTCGATTTTTTTTTTTTTTTTTTTTTTGAGATAAACATTCCAACAACTTTTATGAAGATCACATCAAAAATGTGGCCTCTTAAAATGTACACAAGGTTTTTCTAAGATCTGACACATGAACAGTGACCTAGTTTTTGACCTCTAGTGACCTAGTTTCGAACGAGACCTAGACTTTCTTGCGATAAGTTATTTTGAGCAAGTTTTATGAAAATAATAACAAGAGTGTGGCCTCTAAAGTGTGCACTAGGTTTTTCTAAGATTTGACTTATTGAGCTATTTTTTTATTCCATGGGACACAGCTTCAAACATGACCTAGATTTCAATGAGACAAACATCAAACATTGTGGACAATTTCTATGAAGATCCTGCCAAAACTAAGGCCTCCAGCTTTCTCTAAAATCTGACCTAATGACTTAGCTTTTGACCTCATATGATCCAAATTCAAACCTGTCGAGTTGGTATTAATAGTACTCTCTTTTGGAATAACCTTAAAAAGACTCTGGGACATTTTGATGTGTATCCCAGTGATTCAGCTAGACCAAAATCAGTTTCAGACAGTTTGTCCAAATGGCAGCGGGTTCTTCATTGAAATTTTCTTGGACAAATTATAAGAGCTAGAAAATCTCTATTCACCTCACCACCAGGTGCATTTACTGTGGATTCAGCAGTTGGTGAGGGGGCTGGTGTCGTTATCAGCATATTCTTGCAGAAAATCTGTTTGGTCACTGCTGGATTTCTGCATGAAAAAGGTAAACTTTTGTTGCTTTTTAGGGGCATTTTTTGTGCTGTTATGTCCAACCGTTTACAAAATCAAGAGTGTAATATTTTGCCTTGCACGGTGTCACATGTAAACAAATTCGATGAGATCAAGGGAATTAACTTAAACAGGATTCCGCCTTATCTATGTTTCAACCAAACAAATAATACACAAGGTTTACAACATGAAACTAAAGGGCCATTACCGAACATCACAAAAGATCTATAATGTTTGATAAGCAGTCCAGTACATCTTAGATTGACCAATCATCAGTCGTTTTACAAGATAAAGATCGGCATCGAAAATAAACTGTAAACAACAGTAGAAATCCATATATTACAGGCCAAAATTGGCAATTGGACAATGTGTCCAACCAGGTTAGAAAAGTTTTGGACATCTGGAAATTTTGGCAGACTATGGCTAATGTCCAACGTCAAACTGAATCCCTGTATCCACAACAAGTTTCCATGGAAATAAATAATAAAAAACACCAATATCTTCTGGTAAAAAATGTTGAAAAGGTCTGTTGCAGAGAAATTATTACTATGTTATAAAAACAGCTGTCACAGGACTACCTGCAGTGCCTAAATGTAGGTTTATCAATTGAGCCATAGCTCTAGATAAGAGGGTTATCTTTTTTTTTTTTTTTATTTTGTGTGTACTCATTAGAAATACCTCAAAAGCATAGCTACAGATAAGGCACTTTTTTTCACAAAAAGTATTTTCTTATTTCCCCAAGAAACAAGAGAATCGGTGAAACCGAAGGATGCTCCCCGAAGATGCACAGTATTGGGAGGGTTATGTTAGTGAAAGAGTAAAATATGGTGGTCCTATACACTTTGAAGTGCGGTATGAAATCTGGGGCTCCACTGCACAGAGTGTTTCATTATTAGCCTACCACCATCTTGATATGACTGAAATACTGTTGAAAGGGGTGTAAAAAGTAAACAATGCATTCACTCTGTGTTGTAGTTAATCAATGAACTAAGCGCCAGATGTGAAAAAACTAAATATTATAGCTGTTGATTTTATGTAGATTTTTTTGGCTATTCAAGAATGTGGTACCTCAATACTTTCAGAGATATGCTCCAGACAAGCCAATTATTACAAAAATTAGGAAGGGAAATAACTCTGTAATTACCTGTGATAGAGCTCTGATAGCCCTCTATCAATGTACCAAGTTTCATCTGATTCCCTTTTATACTTTAAGAGATATGCTATGGACAAGCTTATTATTGCAAAAATTAAGACAGGAAGTAACTCGGTAATTACTTGTAACAGAGTTACAGTTCTTGTACTATGCACTATCTCTGATGGCTGTCTCTCAATGTATCAAGTTTCATTTGATTCTCTTTTATACTTTCAGAGATATTCACCGGACAAATTCGAAGTTGAAAAAGGGCCATAACTCCCATAATAATTGGTGGATTTTACCCTAAATCGAATCTGACCTATATATTATGATTATATACCTGAATATGAATCCAATAGACTGGGCCCAGTTGTTCAAAGCTAACGATGTCGTTAGTTAACGATTCGTTAAAATTTAAATCGAGTGATACACAAATATGCTGAAATTTTTGGCTGAAAAATGTGAGTAGCTTTTGCAGTGCAAAAGCTACTCACATTTTTTCAGCAAAAAATATCAGAATATTGCATATTGAAGCCGCTAAAACAGTTAACGAAAATACCCTTAACGAGCTCGTTAAGCTAACGACGCTTTGAACAACTGGGCCCTGATCTTCTGAAAAGATATTGCATGGTAACCATTTTTCGTACTTACAGACGGGACCGACGGATAGACAGCGATGATACTATTATGCCTCTTGAAATTACAGGGGCATGAAAAGGATCACTAACAAAAAGTATAGACCCTGATCAGATGCGGCTGAATGGGGGTCTGATCAGAGTCTACATTGTTTGAATTAAATACCATAATTTTTATAAATATAGTAATAATAAGAGCTGTCACATTATGGCATAGCTCTTTGCCTCTAAAAATTAATCCAAAACTTTAATATTATTTTTTTTCTAAGTCAGTGACCTTGGGTGGGGATTGTGCAGCATAAAACTTCAGACCAGAACATCAGGGCAAGTATGAGCTACTTCCATTCAGAGGTAGACTGATATCAGTCGTAGATGTTAGTTTTGTCCAAGATACCGTGCCAAACCGACCACGCCATATTTCATCTTATGCCACCATGCCATGCCAGATTTTATTTTATGCTGACTGAAACATCTACTACATCTGATGAGATAGCTGAAGAGAAATATAGTGATTGAGAGGAAGAATACATTTATTCATATATTATGTACTAAAAGATACCATTTTGAATAAAGTTTCACATCTAATCAGACTTTATAAGTCTAATTCAGAGGTTCTGGAGATATAGCCTTTTAACCCTTGTCATGCTGAATAAATTAAGATGCCATGACCACTTCTAATTTCCAGCCAATCAGATTACTTGATCCGAGTTTTTGATAGAAATTCACATTTTTAATGATAAACAGTACAGATCCAGATCAGTTGGCTTCTTCAGAAGCCAAATGATCTGGATCTACACTGTTTGCTACGACAGGGCATGTCGTGTTTAGCAAGAGAACAGTTAAAAACTTTAACCCAAAAACTTTAACCAATGTCGTGGCCGTAATGACTGCTATAGCCCTACCTGCACTTTGGTACAGGCTATTAAAAACCAACCAGACCCCTCTTCACTGGAAATGGACCAGTCCAAGAAGCAGAGGTATAAGAATGGCTTATAAGTCCAATATATATGGTGATATAACAAAACTTTTGACTGACTGGCAAACAGCAAAGCTTTTGACCAGACTGATCAAGAACAATCCACGTCAGACTTGGTCGCTCAGTTTGCTCAGGTAATAGTTTCACCAAATACTCAGGATAAAATGTGGTATGTCTTGGTTTTAGTTCCTGTACAGAGAAACATTAACACTTTGCATGCTGGGTAAAAATTTCATCCATTTTTATGAAGAAATTTCATCTGTTTTTATGGAGAAATAAGAAAAATTATCCCAGAATTATCGCCAAATATTCATCCTTAACATCTAATCTGATTACTCTCACACAAGTTCAGAAATAGTCGCATAACGTCATTCTGTCACTCTCGTAGGCGAAACAAGGAGGCTTGTTAAATTTTTCTTCTCATTAAATCTTTACCACTCTCTGGGCCAATTCAGCAGATGACAAATTGACAACATTTTTCTTATTTTTCCCAGAAAACAGGATGACATTTCATGCAAACTGTCTCCAATGGAAACTAACTGCATGAAATGTCAAAATGTTTTTTGGGAAAAATAAGAAAAATATTTCAAAATGTCATCTGCTGAAATTTTTACCCAGAGTGCTAAGTGTTAACAGTCCTAGAATAATAGATCACTTATATCAAAATCTTTTCTCCACCTTTTGTAGAATAATTTGCAAGCTTGAGGTCACTTTAGCAGATGTTATATGGGTGATATTTTTTTGTTTTCCTCAGAAACTGGCACGATATTTCATGCAAACTGTCTCCTTAGAGCTGTCTCCTAAGAAGACAATTTGCATGAAATAGTAAGCTTTATTTTCTCGCCTTGAAAAAATAAGAAACATATTTCAAAAGATCATCTGCAGAAGTATTTAATTGTCTTGCGAAGTGTTAGCCAAGAAACCCATAAACCAATGACAACTGAATGGGGCTTTCACCCATTTACATCGAGTGGACTCTTCTACCGTAACTCTTTGGACTGGTCTATTTTCAATAGCAGGGTGTCTTGTTTTTTTATTACTCTATTTTATAGAAATTCCTGTATTTAATGCAAACAGTGTAGACCCTGATCTGCACCGACTGCCAATTACCCTCGGTTTCCTCCGATTGCAAACAGTTTAGCCATTTTTTTCTCTCAGAACATCTAAATCACACAGCCTGACATACTTAACTTAAAATTCGACTCTTTAAATATATTGTGCGGGGAGAGTTTATTCAGTCTAAAATGGATTAGGGTTAAAACAAGAAAAATGCCTAACAGCATTATGGACAGGTTTTTCAAAAGGTCAACAAAAAGGTAAACCTTGGGAGACCCAATGCCCACAGGCCATGCCATCGCTATTTTAAAGGACAGATTTTTGAAACACCCATCCAAAAAACAATTTTACCTGCACAAGCTGTCAGCTTTAGGGGTGATAAGTATGTAACAAGAAAGTCAGAGTTGTCTCTCTTACACAGAACATGCCTACTGGTCCTTATCTATGCCTCTACCAAATAGTATCAAAATATTTCAAACTATTAAGAAGTAATGAAGTGCACAAGAATTTGGCTTAGAAATTCATTCAGGGGAGATAACTTGAAAAAAGAACAAAGATATTGTCCTTCTTGAATGTGACACTCTTACTTGACCTGATATATGTCCCTACCAAATATTATCAAATTATCTCAAACAGTATGGGAGTTATGGCCTGCACAAGATTTTGGATTCAGGGGAGGTAAGTACATAAAGCAGGAGTTGTCCTTCCTGCATGCAACACTTCTACTTGATCTGAAATATGTACCTACCAAATATTATCAAATTATCTCAAACAGTATGGAAGTTATGGCCTGCACAAGATTTTGTCTTCAGGGGAGATAGTACATAAATAAGAAAGTGAGAGTTGTCTCTCTTGCACTCTACATGCCTACTGGTCCTCCTCTTTATCCTTATCAAATATGAAAGCAATCCACTGAAGATTAAAGATAACATATAACTTTGAAAAAATGTTAACCAAAAGGTAAACCTTGAATGTCAAGGGAGATAAGTACATAACGGAGAAATAGACAGTTGTTGCTCTTGCACACCACATGCCAAATGGTCCTCCTCTTCATCCCTACCAAATATGAAAGCAATCCAATGAAGAATAAAGGTGACATATAACTTTGAAAATAAAAGCACCGCAAGCATAATACCCCGCCACAGCAATTATTTGTTTATCTATAAAAGTTATCGTTGCAAAAATAAGGGACAGATAACAATCCTAAACCAGATCTTGATAATATCAATGGACAGACAACAATCCTAAACCAGATCTTGATAATATCAATGCATATAGCAAGTTTGGTTAAAAGGCCTTGTTATTTACTCAAGTTATTGTCCGGAAACAAAAATATGGGCGTGTCTCAGGCAGATAACTTTGTAAAAATTTGACGAAATTTGCCCATTAGTAATTCCAAAACAGATCTCCTTAATGTCAATGCATATAGCAAGTTTGGTTAAAATCCCTTGTTATTTACTCAAGTTATCGTCCGGAAACAAAAATATGGGCGTGTCTTGGGTAGATAACTCTGTAAAAATTTGAAGAAATTTGCCCATTAGGAATTCCAAACCAGATCTCATTAATGTCAATGCATATAGCAAGTTTGGTTAAAATCCCTTGTTATTTACTCAAGTTATCGTCCGGAAATGAAAATATGGGCGTGTCTCAGGCAGATAACTCCGTAAAAATTTGATGAAATTTGCCCATTAGCAATCCCAAACCAGATCTCCACAATATCAATGCACATACAAAGTTTGGTGAAAATCCATTGATGTTGACTCGAGTTATCATCCGGAATTCAAAATGGACGGACGAACGGACGTCCAACATGAAACCATAATACCCTGCCACTATTGTGTGGCGGGGTATAAAAAAGTTAACCAAAAGGTAAACCTCGGACGTCGAGGGAGACATAACATAACGAAGAAAGTGAGAGTTGTCTCTTTTGCATGTGACACACCTACTGGTCCTCCTCTTCATCCCTACCAAATATGAAAGCAATCCACTGAAGAATAAAGGTAACATACAACTTTGAAAAAAGGTTAACCAAAAGGTAAACCTCGGACGATGCCCGATAACCGCCCCGCCCACCCACCCAGACATTGCTATTTTGAAGGACGGAGTTTTTTAAAAAAACAAAACAAAAAAAAACAAAAAAACTGTCCAAAAACTAAAATAAATCAAGCAATCAGACAATCAATCATTAAAATGCTGTAACTTGAATCTGACCGTGGGATTCATTATTTCCCTTTTCTGAAACACAAGATGGTACTTCATCGTACAGTCAATCCTCTTATGCCAACACTCAATATGAAGACAAAATTTGTTATAAGGTTAATTTCACTGGCACAAAACCTTTGCTCAAGGTGACAGTGAATAAGAATTTATACAAGAATTTTGTATTTAATACTTCAAGAAGCATATGTTTTGGATATTTGTTGGAATTGCCTCACTGAAGTAATTTTAACAAATATCCCACAACATATTCTAGAGGCATCACGAAAACATTCCTATATAATGCTGACCCCCTTAAACCCCACTTTTATGTAGTAAAACTGGGGTTTACAGGGGTATACATTATTTTTCTTATTTCTGCTCAAAAACATAAATTGTGGGTATTCGTTAGAACTGCCTCGTCGAGGCGGTTCTAACGAGTACCCACAATCTATATTTTGAGCAGAAATATGAAAATTATCAGCGTTTTTTGTCTGAAAATTTTCAGTTTTTGGAGGTGAAATTTTTTATTTATTTGAATAGGCGTGTTTTCGTAATGGAAAGAGGAATAAAACAAGCCTTTTTTACATAACATTCTGCTGTGTTAAAGGATTCTTTACAACAGCAAATTCATTTTAATGGCAACATCTTAGGTAACAACTGCTATCGTTGTAACGAGGGTCCACTCCATTATCTTCATTTTTCATATAAATTCATCCTTCATCTCCTGAGACAATTTTTTCTATTGCAAAATGAGATATTCTGATCTATGATATTCTGGCGTCTGCCGTTCTGAAATAATGAATCCTTGGATGCCATTCGCCAGGAACATCAGTCACGACATTCTGTACAAACTAATTATTAAATAAAATATCAACGCTATTAAATTCAGACATTTATTTCCTTCGACAGACATATTAATTGTGCTTTTGTACTATTATAGCAAATAATCAAACTGTATTTCGTAAACCGGGGAAATAAATCTCCGATAAGATCAAACTGAGAAAAAGGAAACAAAGCAGACGTCATAGCTCTAGACAAAATGATGACTTCTGGTGGCTATTTTTTTTTTTTTTTTTTTTGCTTTGCTCCAAAATAAAGGCTGGAACATTAAAACTGCCTCAGTGAGACAATTCTAAAGAGTATCATAGAGCCAGATAAGGTGTTTATTTCAACTAAAAAGTATCGATAGTTTTCCTGTTTCTCAACAAAAACATAGTGTGGGTACTCATTAGCAGCACCTAAGCAAGGCACTCCTAATGTATACCCACAACATGTTTTCATCGAGAAATAAGAAAAATATAATATGGCTACCCACTGTTTTCTGTAGCTATGTAGTATCCACATCATGCATTTTACTGCAACAAAATAACTGAAATACTTTCATCTGGAGCCCTGACAGTGTATACACAGCTCCAGTTAAGTGGGGGTTTCCACAATTTTTTTTTTATTTCTGCACGAAAACATGTTGTGGGTAGTCATGGAGGCACATCTAATGAGTACCCAGAAAATGTTTTTGTGCAGAAATATTAAAATATCAGTATCTTTTGGTTGAAAAAAAAAAAAAGAAAGTGCCTCATCTGGAGAGCATGATTCCAGTGTTCCAGGTAAGCTGCGGAAGAGCTGCTATTATTAAGGACCACTTTTTGAGTTAATTCTCATAAAATTCTCTATTTTCTCTAATTCTCCATAAAATCAAATACTGTGGGTACTCATTAGGGGTACCTTTGAAAAGGCTCTTCTAATGAGTTTCCTTAAGATGTTTTCATGCAGATATATGACCAATACTAACACTTTTTGGTTGAAAACAAAAAAAAAAAAGCAAAAAAAAAAAGCCTTATCATGAGCTATGCATTTGAACACTCGTTTTCTGGAGCTGTGAAAAATGGCAGTAATATTAAGTTAAATGATGTGTGTTACAAGGGTAAAGCACCCTTTCCTCCACATGCAAACATTGAAAAATCAGGCAAACTGAGCCTCTGCACAGTATTGCAAACAGTCTGGCAAGAGTCTTTGCTGTTCGCTGTATGACTTCTAGAACACCGAAATACTTTAATAATGCTTTGCACCCTGGGTAATAATTTAAGCAGACAACATTTTGAAATATTTTTCTTATTTTCCCCCAACAATAGGCTTTAACATTTCATGCAAAGGAGAAGTTTGCATGAAATATCAAAGGATATTTTCGAGAAAAATAAGACAAAAATATCATTAAATTGTTGTCTGCTTAATTTGCCCAGAGAGTGGTAAAGGTTAACAGATGGAAGACTTTGACCAGACTAAATTGGTGCCCACCATGGCATACATAGTCTTTTCACATATCAATGCCCACTATGGCATGGTCTTTTGCTATTCACATATAATGTACATTAACCTTCACCCCTCTTTGGGTAAAAATTTCAGCAGATGACAAATCAATGACAGTTTAATTTTTTCCCAAAAAACAGGATTTGACATTTCATGCAAATTGTCTCCAATGGAGACAATTTGCATGAAAAGTCAAATCCTGTTTTCTCTAAAAAAATAAAAATATTTCAATATGTCATCTGCTGAAAATTTTACCCAGAATGCTAAGCATTAAGCCACAGATTTCCCACTGAGATAATTTGCATGAAACATCAAAACCTGTTTTCTGGGAAAAATATGAACAAGAGGCCCACGGGCCACGGGTCGCTCACCTGAGTGACATAGCCACTGCAGATATGCAGATGTTATGCAACATTTTTCTAATCCTGTCTTCGCAACTAATGAAAAGATCATCATTTAAGCAGTTCTTTCTTTTGAAGAAGATATATGGCATGCCAGTCAATTGAGCGTGATCATTTGAACAAACTCTAAATGGCAGACAGCTTGGATTTACGATCGGCACAATTTTAGCTGTTTTTAATCTCGAGTCACCCCAATGCTTCCTACCAAGTTTCGAGTCAACTGGCCTTTCAGTTCAGGAGAAGAGGCGAAAAATAGACTTTCAAGATGGCTGCCATGGCGGCCATCTTGGATATCCCATTGGCACCATTTTAGCTATTTTTTATCTACAAGTCACCCCAATGTCTCCTACGAAGTTTGGAGTCAATTGGCCTTTTGGTGCAGGAGAAGAAGCTAAATATAGATTTTCAAGATGGCGGCCATGGTGGCCATCTGGGATTTCTGATCAGAACGATTTTAGCTATATTTGATCTACCAAGTCACCCTGATGCTTCCTACTAGTTTTGAGTCAAGTGACTTTTGGGTTTAGGAGAAGAAGCGAAAAATAGATTTTCAAGATAGCTGCCATGGCGGCCATCTTGGATTTACGATCGGCATGATTTTAGCTATTTTTGATCTACAAGTCACCCAAATGCTTCCTACCAAGTTTGGAGTCAACTGGCCTTTTGGTTCAGAAGAAGCGAAAAATAGATTTTCAAGATGGCTGCAATAGGGCCCATCCTGGTTTTTTACGATCGGCATGATTTTAGCTATTTTTGATCTACAAGTCACCCCGATGCTTCCTACCAAGTTTGGAGTCA
Source organism: Anodontia alba (assembly GCA_964016985.1). NCBI lineage: Eukaryota > Metazoa > Mollusca > Bivalvia > Lucinida > Lucinidae > Anodontia > Anodontia alba. Next base: position 104,899,428 of record OZ024827.1, on the reverse strand, counting down.
ACTGGCCTTTCGGTTCAGGAGAAAGCGAAAAATAGATTTTCAAGATGGCTGACATGGCGGCCATCTTGGATTTCCAATAGGCACGATTTTAGCTATTTTTGATCTATAAGTCACCCCAATGCCTCCTACCAAGTTTGGAGTCAATAGGCTTTTGGGTTTAGGAGTAGAAGCGAAAAATAGATTTTCAAGATGGTGGCCATGGCGGCCATCTTGGATTTCCGATCCGCACGATTTTACCTATTTTTGATCTACAAGTCATCCTGATCCTTCCTAGTAAGTTTGGAGTCAATTGGCCTTTCGGGTCAGGAGAAGAAGCAAAAAATAGATTTTCAAGATGGCCGCCATCATGGATTTCCGATCGGCACGATTTTAGCTACTTTTGATCTACAAGTCACCCTGATGCTTCCTAGCAAGTTTGGAGTCAATTGGCCTTTCGATTCAGGAGAAGAAGCGAAAAATAGATTTTCAAGATGGCGGCCATGGCGGCCATCTTGGATTTCCGATCGGCAAGATTTTAGCTATTTTTGATCTACAAGTCACCCTGATGCTTCCTAGCAAGTTTGGAGTCAAATGGCTTTTCGGTTCAGGAGAAGAAGCGAAAAATAGATTTTCAAGATGGCGACCATGGCGGCCATCTTGGATTTCCGATCAGCAAGATTTTTAGCTATTTTTGATCTACAAGTCACCCTGATGCTTCCTAGCAAGTTTAGAGTCAAATGGCTTTTCGGTTCAGGAGAAGCGAAAAATAGATTTTCAAGATGGCGGCCATCTTGGATTTCCGATCGGCACGATTTTAGCTATTTTTGATCTACAAGTCACCCTGATGGTTCCTAGCAAGTTTGGAGTCAATTGGCCTTTCCGTTCAGGTGAAGAAGCGAAAAATAGATTTTCAAGATGGCGGCCATCTTGGATTTCCGATCGGAACGATTTTAGCTATTTTTGATCTACAAGTCACCCCGATGCTTCCTACAAAGTATCAAGTCAATTGGCCCAGGGGTGTAGGAGGAGTAGGCTTTTAAAGCAATTGCTGACGCCACACGACGGACGACGGACATTGACTCACCACAATAGCTCACCATGAGCACTTCGTGCTCAGGTGAGCTAAAAATATTACAAAATGTTGTCTGCTACAAATTTTACCCAGAGTGCTAAGCATTAAGCGATGGTTTTCCCATGGCGGGCCTCCAATTGTATGAATCACCTCTGTTATTGAATTTTCATGTCTACATATCCAGCAGATGCAATTAGAAAGCTCGCATGCTTCCAAATGCAGCCAAACAATATTGACTATTTGCACTACGGCACATCTCCAGATCAGGCACTTTTATCCAACAGAAAAATACAACTATTTTTCTTATTTCTCCATGAAAACATATGTTGTGGGTACTCATTATCAGTGCCTCACAGAGGCGCTTCTAATGAGTACCCATAATGTATGTTTTCGTCGAGAAATAAATGTTTTTCTTATTTCTCCATGAAAAATAAGAAATATATCAACACTCTCATCACGAAAACATACCTATATAATTTTGACCCCCTTAAACCCCACTTATATATAGTAAAACTGGGGTTTACAGGGGTATAAATTATTTTTGTTATTTCTGCTCAAAACATAGATTGTGGGTACTCATTAGAACCGCCTCGACGAGGCAGTTCTAACGAGTACCCACAATCTATGTTTTGAGCAGAAATATGAAAAATATCAAATTTTTTATCTGAAAAATTGCCATTTTTTGGTGGTAAAATTTTCACTGTATTTGAATAGGCGTGTTTTCGTAATGTTTGGCTGAAAACAAAACGCCCTATCTACAGCTATAAGAAGTACAAGACGACATTTCTTATTTTCTCTATATGAAAACATATGTTTTGGGGTTTAGCAGATTTACTGATGAGATTCCACAACATATGTTTTAACCCTTTTCCTGCTGAACCCAGATATACACTGCCTTTGAAAACAGTGTAGATCCAGATTAGGTTGGCTTCTGAAGAAGCCAACTGATCTGGATCTGCACTGTTTGCCATTAAGTATGTAAATTTATAGCAACAATCTGGATCAAGTAATCTGATAGGCTGAAAATTAGAAGTAGGTGTGGATAAGGGTTTAAGAACAAGGCTGTCCACCAGACAGACTAAAGTCAAAGGGAAAGGGAACAAATGAACAAATATGCATTAACAGTTGCAAGACTGAAACAGGACAAAAACAAGAACAAAACCACACAACTATGTCATGTCTGACAGAGCATACTTAACCCATGTCCTGCTGAACCCGGATATACCCTGCCTTTGCAAACAGTGTAGATCCAGACCAGTTGGCGTCTGAACTGGATCTGCATTGTTTGCCATTCAGTATGTGAATTTATATGAATAGTTTAGATCAAGTAATCGGATTGGCTGAAAATTGGAAGTGGGTGTGGCATCTTAATTTATTCAGCAGGACATTTAGACATTAAGATTTTTAAGGGGAATGCCTTTCAGGGGTCCTTTCTGAAAAGGGGTCTACACTTACAGGAAACAATTCGCTCTCCTTGGGAACAAATTCTTTCATTATGGAGCAGACACCTTTCCTGAAAGGGGCTTGATGAAGGGGCAGATCCAGGGGGGGGGGGGGGGAGAGATTTAATCATATTACCATACTAACTCTATGTATTTGGACAGAAAAGCTGGAGCAAACAATGTAGACCCAGATCAGATGCCCCAGAATGTGGCATCTGATCAAGATCTACACTGTTTGCCCTAACCCAGCCATTTTACACACATTCACAGGTCATAAAATGGAGTTGTTGAAGAGAAGTATATGGAAAATTGTCCCAAATTTATCAAATTTATTCAAAATTTCCCTGAATCCCCTTTGAATTCCCCCTATGATGTGCAGGAAAGCAAACAGGAAGTCACAAAAGTTGTTTTGTCACAAAAGTTGCTGTGTTTAACACGTTAAGTTACTGTCACCATCACTTAACCATTTTGAGTTGTTTTGTGTTGTCTCCCAGAGACAGGTAGAAAAGGGCTATAAGGAAACAATTTGCATGAAATGTCAAAGCCTATTCTCTGAGAAAATAAGAAAAGTATCATGAATTTATTGTCTGCTGAATTTGCTAAGAACGTGGTGATGGTTATGGACACGCTGTCTGTGTTAATTCACATTAGTCATCTCTGGGTCCGAGTTTAATGGCCAAGTCAATATCAATAATGTCATGATGAGCTGGTGCACATTACTTGGTCAAGACCAAACTGTTTTCAGGTAATTCTCATTATCTAACTGCAAATAAATTTTTGATTCAAGTTGAGGTTTTCTGGCCCAGTCAACCCATTAGGGTCATGCTGAGCCTGTCAGTTTACCTAACCACACTTTTCCTGGGCAGGATTAGTTCTCTAAAGCACTTAACCAGTATTTGTGCACATTCTTTCACCAGAAACTGACAACTGCCCTTCTTGAACCAAGAGGAAGAAAGAGAATACTGCGAACAAATTCATGTAAATTTCATCCCTGACTTTGAAGAACTTAGAAGGGCATGCTCCTTGTGAGTCATTCATTTGTCCAACCATTCTTCATGCTTATCTTACCATGCATGATATTGTGAAATGTTGGTTTGGAGTTTAACGGCCCAATCAATACAAGTAAGGCTACCTTAAGCCAGTCAGTTTATCTGACCACACTTTTCCTGGGCAGGCTTAGTCCTATAAGCAATTAATCAGCACTTGTATACATTCTTTCGCCAGAAACTGACAACTGCCCTTCTAGAATCAGCCCAACGAAGAGAATGGTGGTAGAAAATATTTTATGATCAATCTTCAAGAAAGAATGTTGCTGGACCCGGGAAAGATTGAACCCGTGATATCCTGATCACCAGTCTGACGTGCATCGGATTGAGAAACCGAGACCAGCTATCAGACCTGTGAACTGAGTGGGAACAGAATACATTTGGAGGATTATCCTCCAGTCTCCCAAGAGAGACAGCTTTTTAGACTTTCTGTCTGCTATACTGCTTGCCAAGCCCCATCTGAAAAGCGGTCAACTCTAAAAGGAAAGAATCTGCTCCCTTTCTGAAAAGAGGTCTACTCTTAAAGGAAAGAATTTGCTCCCATAGGGAGCAAATTCTTTCCTTTTAGTGTGGACCACTTTTCAGAAGGGAGGCAAGTCATACTGACAGTTGCCGCCACTGAAATTATATATTTCAGCATACTGAAACTGACCTACACCAGCCTACTCCCACTATCAGCATTTTAAGTTTTACCAAAAAGTCTGTCCGCAAAAGTTACCAGTGGTACGGTATTTTCAAAATATTAGATCACAAAGTCTATTTTTGTTACCAAGATTATTTTCTTCTGGTAACCACCTGATGCATGTTTCAATTTTTAATAAACTGTGTACAAAATTAGAATGTTATTAAAGTAGATCAAACTCTTGGGAATAAACCTGTATTTAAATACAGGATAATTCATAGCTCTAGATCAGGAACATTAGATAAATATTTTCTTATTTCATCAGAAACACCTCGGGCTTACTTTTTTTTGTTGCAATGTTTTAGTTCAGAAAAGTGTGTGTGTGCGTTTGTGTGTGCGTGTGCATGTGTGAGAGATAGAGAGAGAGAAATTAGAGACCTGTTTTCCTTTTAACAGATGAACAGTGATGCACCACGACTGAGACTGTTCCAGGCTTCACATTGTGAACCTGATCCTTACATCAGGGCTTCAGAAAGTGACAAATGCAAACTGGTCCAACATTTCTTTTGGCATTTCTGGATGCATTCAGGGAGTTTGCTGATCTTATGTTTTAGTAATTTCTGTGACTGACAGTAGTTTCTAAAGATTGTAGTTCTCGTTTTTTGTTGGTGGTTTCTAAACAATGCCAACAATGCCGGAAACAAAGTCTAATTCCCATCTCTTGACTCATTGAAGCAACAATCACAACTGCAGCAGATGACCATTTTGATTTTATTTTTAATTTTTTCAAAAGAAAACAAGAGGGTCAAGACGGCCCTGTATTGCTCATCTGATTACCAGATAAATTGGACTTTTGGTTCAGAATGTGCAAAATAGATTTCTAAGATAGTGGTAATGGCTGCCATCTGGGATTTCTGATCGGAATGATTTTAGCTCATTTTTTATCTCCAAGTCACTCTGATGCTTCCTACCAAGTTTGGAGTCAATTGGCCTTTCGGTTCAGGAGGAGAAGTAAAAAAAAATAGATTTTCAAGATGGCAGCCATGGTGGCCATCTTGGATTTCCAATCAGAATGATTTAGCTATTTTGATCTAGGAGTCACCCCGATGCTTCCTATCAAGTTTCAAGACAACTGGCCTTTCATTTTGGGAGACGAAGCAAAAAATAGATTTTCAAGATGGCAGCCATGGCGGCCATCTTGGATTTCCACATGGAACAATTTTAGTGATTTTTGATCTACAAGTCACCCCGATGCTTCCTACCAAGTTTCAAGTTAAATGGCCTTTCAGTTCAGCAGAAGAGCAAAAAATAGATTTTAAAGATGGCCCCCATGGCGGCTATCTTGGATTTCTGATAGGAAAGATTTTAGCTATTTTTGATCTAGAAGTCACCCTGATGCTTGATAAAAAGTTTCAAGTCAATTGGCCTTTAGGTTCACAAGAGGAAGCAAAAAATAGATTTTCAAGATGGCCACCATGGTGGCCATCTTGGATTTCCTATCAGAACAGTTTTAGCTACTTTTGATCCATGTCACCCCTATGCTTCCTACCAAGTTTCAAGTCAATTGGCTTTTTGGTTCAGGAGAAGGGAAATATAGATTTTCAAGATGGCGGCCATCTTGGATTTCTGATCGGATCTACTTTAGCTATTTTTTTATCTACAAGTCACCCTGATGCTTCCTACTAAGTTTCAAGTTAATTGGCCTCTTGTTTCAGGAGACAAAGTGAAAAATAGATTCTCAAGGCCGCCATCTAGGATTTCCGATCAGAACTATTTTAGCTATTTATGATCTAAAAGTCATCCCGATGCATCCTACCAAGTTTCAAGTTAAATGGCCTTTCGGTTCAGGAGAAGAAGCGAAAATAGTTTTTCAAGATGGCCACCATGGCTGCCATCTTGGATTTCTGATAGGAAAGATTTTAGCTATTTTTGATCTACAGATCACCCTGTTGCTTCTTGCAAAGTTTCAAGTCAATTGGCCTTTTATTTCAGGAGAAGAAGCCATAAATAGATTTACAAGAAGACCACCATGGTGGCCATCTTGGATTTCCTGTAAGAACAATTTTCGCTATTTTTTTTTTTTTTTTTACAAGTCACCCCCATGCTTCCTACCATTTCATTTCAGAAGGAGAAGTGAAAAATAGATTTTCAAGAGCAGCTATCTTGGATTTCTGATCGGAACGATTTTAGCTATTTTTGATCTACAAGCCACCCCAATGCTTCCTACCAAGTTTCAAGTCAACTGGCCCTTTGGTTCAGGAGAAGAAGCAAAAAATAGATTTTCAAGATGGCCGCCATTGCAGCCATCTTGGATATCCGACTGGACGATTTTATTTATTTTTAATCTACAAGTCACCCCTATGCTTCCTATCAAGTTTCAAGTCATTGGCCTTTTGGTTCAGGAGAAGAAGCGAAAAATAGATTCTCAACTACAGCCTTCTTGGATTTCCGATTCGGAACGATTTTAGCTATTTTTGATCTACATGTCACCCTGATGGGTGTAGGATTGGGCTTTTAAAGCAAATTGTTGATGCCATTAGATGGACGATGCACATGGGACGACGGACATTGACCGATCACAATAGCTCACATTGAGCAGCTAATAAGTATCAACATTTCATGTGAATTGTCTGTCATACAGACAACTCACATGAAATGTCTAGCTTATTTTGTTTGAAAAATAAATAAATAAAAATTTTAAAATGAATTCTGCTACAAAGTTTGCTTGGCAATTTAAGGGTTAAAAGGAAGCTTTTATTCACTGTGACTTTATTAACCCATTAAAAACTGAATAAACTCTCCCATACTATATATTGGAGGAGTCCATTTTTTATTTTATGTATGTCAGGCTATATGATGTAGATATTCCTAAAGAAAAATGGTTGAACTATCGTATTTGCAAACCGTGTTCTGCGGCATCTGATCTGGGGCTGCACTGTTTGCCAGTCCCGTTTAGGGGTCTCCAATGGCCCGTTAAGGGGTCTCCAACCTACCTTATATTTACAGTTCAAGCAACCCAGGGAAATCAATTAGTGAGTGGGAGCAAACTAGAGAAATCAATTTGTGAGCTCAATGACCCATGTATAGCTCTTAAAGTGTCAGTCAAAACAGCAGCAGACACCATTCAATATTTTTCACATTTATTTTGAAAGAATAAGTCTTGACATTTCATGTGAATTGTCTGCAAAGCAGAACATGCATATGAAATGTCAAGGTTACCGACTTGGAAAAATAATACCAAATATTTTAGAATGTCTGTCTGCTGCTTTTGTGATTGATGCTTTAAGTGTTAATTTTGATCTGGTTTCACATGCAAGATGTTGCAACCAAGGCTCAAGGTGAACGAAATTCTACAGCACAAGATAAGATGGGGAATCCAGGGCCCAGCTGTTCAAAGCATCATTAGCTTAACAAGCTCGTTAGTGGTCAAAATGTTAACTGTTCTAGTAAGTACAATATCTAATCCACAGGTGTTTTTGATGAAAAATGTGAGTAGCTTTTGCAAATGCAAAAGCTACTCACATTTTTTCAGCAAAAATATTTGTATATATGCCATATTTAATGACCAAAGTTTTAATGATACCTTGACTATGCTAGCTGATGACATCCTTAGTTTTGAACAACTGGGTCCTGATAAATAGTGTATTTTTTTTTCTCTCTATCCCATTTACTTGAATGGACTGTTCTACCACAACTCTTTGGACCCGTCTATTTAAGCTGTGAAGTTTTGATGATGGTTTCAGGTTTGATTTTTTACATGCCCTTTAACATTATTTAAATCATATGGTGATAATGAAAGGCTTTGTGCAATGAAGCCCCATACAGACACGAGTTGAATTCTGTCGCCAGTGGGATTCAAACCTGGGACCTTGTGATCCGAAGTCGGGAACGCTAACCATTTGGCCACCTGGACGCTTCCTGTGAAGTTTTAGCAGATGACAAACTGATGATATTTTTCTTCTTTTTTTCTTTTTCCCTAGAAAATTGAGGTTTTCAGCTCAAGCAAATTGTTCCCTATTTTCTGATGGAAAAAACAACACTTTTAAAAAAAGCTATTTCAAAATATCTACACAGTCCAAGACTGGCCAGGGACTTTGGGGCAACTGAGTGACATATTACTTACATTAACCTTTACCACTCTCTGGCTAATTCAGCAGATGACAAACTAACAATATTTCCCCCAGAAAATAGGTTTTTACATTTAATGGAAATTGTCTACTCAGGAGACAATTGGCATGTAATGCCAAAGCCTATTTTCTAGGAAAAATAATGAAATATTTCAGTAAGTTTTCTGTTGAAAGTTTTACCCAGCATGCAGTGTTAATAAACGCATATGGATGATTGATCTGAATCATTTGTCTTGATCTAATTTTTCATATCTCCCTGCTGGGTTTAATAAGTTTTTAATCGGTCCTTATCAGCTGTAAACTATAAAGTTTTGCAAAACTGCAGTGTGGATGACTTACCCCAACTACTTCGGGGTACTTGGATCCATCTTCGCTCATGGCATGGCTATAAAAGGGCTTAAATGTGTGCTTGTAGTATACATTTTTTTGGGGGGAAGAAGTAAATAACTTTCATACTTCTACTAGATGTGTGCTACTGGTCATTTCACATATGCCCAAAGACAGGATTTCTCCCATTACCTCTCATTTCTCCTTGAAAACACAAATGTTGCGGCAATGAAATTACAATCATCTCACTGACATATTTCTCTAAATTTTATGACAATTTGGGCAAATTCAGCCGACTAACAATTGATGATATTTTTCTTATTTTTCCCAAAAAATAGGCACTGACATTTAATGCAAGAGGAGACAATCTGCATAAAATGTCAAAACCTATTTTCTGAGGAAAATGCAAAAAAATATATTTCAAATTGTCAACTGCTGAAATTTTTACCCTGCATGCTAAGCATTAACCCTTAAAGCGCCAATCACAACAATTGTCGTCTGCTTTGTCTTCTGCTTGTGATTTTAAAAGTCATTTCTGCAAACAGTGTGGACCCAGATCAGACTGCTCCATTTGGGTGTCGGTATGCAAAAAATAGGTTTGAAAAGTTTGCAAGAATATTCAGCAGATGACATAAACAGACGACATTTTCAGATGCAGTTTTTCTTGGCACTTTAAGGGTTAAAGCTATTCCCTTATGTACAGTGTCAAGGACAATCACTTCATTGTTCTATATAACTGAAGTCGGGCTCCACAGCACAGCCGGCAGCGTGTCTGACTGCAGACCCAGGGGTTGCAAGTTCGAATACCAACTCGGCCAGATAATTTTCATCGAGTATGATCATGAAATATTTTCTATGTTCATTCTCCCCTGATTCAAGAAGGGCAGTTGACAGTTACTGGCAAAAGTATGTGCACAAAGTACTGGTTAACTGCTTAGAGGACTAAGCCTGCCCATGAAATGTGTGCATAGGTTATCTGACCATCTGAACATGACCTTAACAGTATTGATTGGGCCTTAAAACTCCAAATAAAATTAAATCAAAGACAGATCTGAGCAAAGAATGTAGACCCTGATCAGATGCTGCCCCTGACCAGGGGTCTACACTGTTAGCCAGTCAACTAGCAGATTCTTAGACACATGATGGACCTTAGACACATGATGGACATAACGAAATGTGTCAACTATTTTGGGTGCCTGCTGATAAGGCACTACCCAGTTTTGTTTTTTCATTAAAAAAAACTTGTCCTATACTATCCATAAATAAATCGATCATAACTCCAGATTACCAAGTAGGCAGTTTTTGTTTTTTTTTTCAACCAAAAAGTACTGATATAATTTTCTGAATCTCCACAAAAACATATTATGGGAACTCATTAGAACTGCTTCTAATGAGTATCCACAACGTAAGATTTTGTGGAAAAGTAAGAAAAAATATTTACCTGCTTGGAGCTATGTTATCTTGTCCTGCTGAATAATTACCATACCCACTTCTAATTTTCAGCCTATCAGATTACTTGATCCAAGTTGTTGATACAAATTCAAATATTGAATGGCAAACAGTGCAGATCCATCAGAAACCAACTGATCTGGATCTACACTGTTTGCAAAGGCAGGGCATATCCGGGTTCAGCAGGACATGGGTTAACATGAACTCTTCTGATGTTTGTATGGTGTTTGCCTTCTCTTATCATGTTTGTTTGTTTGTGTTGAGGTTTTACGGCCCAGTCAACCCAATGGGGTCATGGCGAGCACGGTCAGTTTACCTAACCACACGTTTACTGGGCAGGCTTAGTCCTCTAAGCGGTTAACCAGTATTGTGCACATTCTTTCGCCAGAAACTGACAACTGCCCTTCTTGAATCAGCGGAAGGGAGAGAATGACCGTAGAAAATATTTCATGATCAATCTCCACGAAAGTATGTTACCCACCTCGGCGGGGGTTGAACCCGCGACCTCCTGGTCTCCAGTCGGACAGCGCATCCAACTGAGCCACCGAGGCCGGCTCTCTTATCATGTTATCACATTACCACCCTAAATGACAGAAATAACATTGATGGGACATTCAAACTTACCACACACACATAAAAAGATGCATCATCTGTTAATTTGCTCTGCAACCGGATGACAGCTATGTGACCTTGTATTAGTCAGAGCAGAAATTGGTCAGACCCTGCAGGTACTAATCAAGGTCTAGACAGACACCCCTGGGCAATACGGTATTTTTTCACTTGATGTAGCAAGTATTACGACTTAACTGTCATTTTAAGTAAGAGTCTAGACAAAAGATATATCATCTGATCCTCCTCTATTCCGTCACCACTTTAGAGAAGATGCTTTTTTTTTTTTTTTTTTTTAATGAAACAATATGCATATTTTTTTCTTTTTTTATTTCTTAATGGAAAGATATATTGTGGATACTCATTTGAAGCAACTCCCCAAGATGTTTCTAATGAGTACCCAATATATGTTTTCATAGAAAAATAAGAAAAAAAAGTCTGTTTACCTTTGTTATCTGAAGTAGAGTTTAACACTTAGCATACTGTGAAAAATTTCAGCAGACAACATTTTTAAAGTAAATTTTGCATGGAATCCCCTTTCAATGTCATTTTTGCGCTTGCCCAATCTGCTGGTCATCCATTCATCGGCCAGCACTATTGAATGTATGCAAAGCGCAACCTTTTACTAACTGATTTTCATCAATAACTTGACAGAATTTACATCATTTTTGCATAACTCCAGATGATACCAAAAAGTATTGATATTTTTCTTATTTCTCCACGAAAACATATATTGTGGGTACTCATAAGAAGTGCCTCGCTGCGGCGCTTCTAATGAGAACCCATAACATATGTTTTGTGGAGAAATAAGAAAAATATTTATCTAGATGCACCTATTATCTGGGGCTATGTTTTTATATACTGCATTTGACCTAATTACCGCACATACCCCTATAAGCACACAGTCAAGCAATTTTGTAGGCTTCAGATTGCAGTACGTGTAATATTATCTACTTCTTTATAATAGTATATGTTCTGGGTACTCATCTGAATTCGAAGTTGAGGCCCCACAACATAATTATGCTAGTATAAGCTTGTTGAGGTAATTCAAATGAGTACCCACAATATATGCTTTTATAAAGAAAAATCAGAATGCATATCACATAAGCATCATTTAACCCTTAAAGTGCCAAGAAAAACAGCATCTGAAAATGTCGTCTGTTTATGTCGTCTGCTGAATATTCTTGCAAACTTTTCAACCCTATTTTTGCATACCGGCAAACAGTGTGGACCCAGATCAGACTGCTCCTAGAGGAGCAGTCTGATCTTGAGCCACACTGTTTGCAAAAATGACTTTTAAAATCACAAGCAGATGACAAATCAGACAACAATATTCCTTTAAATGGAGCTCTTCTTAGGAAGATATTTTACAACATTTTTTTCTAGCAATTTTGAAAATCTGAAACATACAATGTGGTAATTAGGTTGAATAAGGTATTATCTTGTAATTAAAATACTTATTTTCTATGCAGATGGTAATTAAATCAATCAGATTTTGACTTTACTGTTATTTAGCTGACATCTTGTTTAATCCTTCCTCCCTGAGTTTCTGAAGTGGACTATTCTGTCCTTGGTGCAAACAGGGTTTCAGTCTAAAATCAAAACTGGAATGGCAAACAGTGTAGATACTGATGAGATGGCTTTTTACAAGCCATCTCATCTGGATCTACACTGTTTGCACAGGTATATGTTTTGGTCTACAGGGCTGAAAGGGTTCACAACAGGCCAATCCTTATGGGTCATTCTATGTCATCTCCCAGAGAATGAGAGAATCAAAGTACTGATAGCACTGGTGGGTTGATTGTTTCTGAGGGTAGACTGGGAAAATGGCCCTGAACAGGGATTTAAGACTGTTTCCATAGGTCTAGATAAGAGTGGGTATCAGGTAAATAGGTTTCTTATTTCTCGATGAATACATATGTTGTGGGTACTCATTAGAAGCGCCTCAGCGAGGCGCTTCTAATGAGTACCCACAACATATTTTTTTTTTTTTTTTTGGAGAAATAAGAAAATTATAGATACTTTTTGGTTGAAAAAAGCACCTTAACAAGACCTATGGTTCAACTTTCATTTCACCCTTAACTTCCTGTAATTTCTTTGGGTCTGCACTGTTTGCTAATGTCCCAGTCCAGGTTTTACAGATAACCCTCTTTACACGCCACTCTTGACGTCACAATATGTAACAAAAATAGCTTGGCTATAATTAACCAATACCTAGATTTAGTACAAATGCCGAATTTGATTTCATTGGTCAATGAAAATCATGTGGACAACAAAAGGAAATTTTGGTGTATGTATACTTTAGCTGGATTTTGTACAAACGCGCGGTTTGATTTCATTGGTCAATGATAATCACGTGGACAACAACCTTAAAGGATATTTTGGTGTACGTATACTTAGGCTCAGTTGTAAACAATCAACCTAACAAGAGCTCCGCCAAGTGGGGCATTATACCCCCGTGGCAAGTAAAAAGATGTAGCACAAAAACTGGCTCCTGTATAATTCAGTGCTTTGGATATAAGCTATAAGTGAAATTACAAAAAAAAAAAAAAAAAAAAAATAAAAAAAATAAAAAAATTTCATTGGGGCATATCTCTGCTGATATTTGGTGAACTGTAACCTAAGCGACCAAGCTGGCCCAGGAATTAAGGAAGAAGTGACTTCTTCCTCTAGGAAAATAGGGAGAAGTTTGCTGCTTCTAGGGAGAAGTGCTTTCTGACTGAGGACACACCACAGAAGCATGACTATATTATAAGCTCATATGAGCCTTTGGCTGATTTGTTTTTCCTATACATTGTACTTCAATATCAGACCAAACAATAACAAAACAACAAAAAAAAAACAACAAAAAAAAAAAAAAAAAATGCTGCAAGAAAATTTTTTGCAAACCTTTAACTTGTTTAATACTGATTTTATCTTTGTTCTTCAAGGGAGCCAAATCAGAAGAGCATTAAAAAAAAAAATCCGGCGTCTGATCAGGGTCTGCACTGTTTGCAAATAGTTTAACCATTGTTGAGGTGTCGAATACTATGGGTAAATACCGTATTGTTTCAGTTTTGCTAAAATACATTGAGCAAAACTGCAGCAGATGATGTTCTAGTTTTATTTATTTATTTATTTATTAATTTTCAGAGCAAATAAGACTTGGCATAGCAGACAATAAGACTTGGCATAGAAGACAATTCACATGAAATGTCAAGTCTTATTTTCTCTGAAAAATACAAAAATTTACTGCTCTCTGCGCTTATTCAGCTGACAACACATTGATGATATTTTTATTTTTCCCAGAAAACAGGTTTTAACATTATATGCAATTTGTTTCCAATGGAGACGATTTCCCAGAAATGTCAAATCCTGTTTTCTTGGAAAAATACAAAAAAAATATTTCAATATGTCATCAGCAAAAAATTTAACTCTCAATACTTAGGCACTCTACCACTAAGTAAAATCTAAAGGCTTTGTGGTATGTTTGTGTTTTTATATATATTTTTATAAACATGTAAAATTTATTCATGTGTGCAGATTCTTAGAGCCTAGTATTTTTGTGGTATTTTCATGTAACTTTGAGTATCAAAATACTTATTCTAATTTATTTCACAGAAAATATAATTATCAAAACACCTCTGGGAAAATCAGTCTGGAACAAAAGAGAAGCTCCAATGATTTTTATTAATAACCCTTTCATCTCTGAATTTCTTACAGGGAAAAGTAATGTTGGTGAATAATGTATGTAACTGAGGTGCAATATCTTGATAAACCCTGCATTCAATGCAAATTTGATCAAAACTGGATGAAAAATAAGTATGTTATCAAGGTTTGAATATATCAAAATTGCTTTTATGGGTGCCACTATTTTGAAAATTTAATGAGCATCATGAAAACACGCCTATATAATTTTGACCCCCTTAAACCCCACTTTTATATGGGGTTTGCAGGGGTATACATTATTTTTCTTATTTCTGCTCAAAGACATAGACTGTGGTACTCGTTAGAACTGCCTCTCCAAGGCAGTTCTAATGAGTACCCACAATCTATGTTTTGAGCAGAAATATGAAAAATATCAGAGTTTTTTATCTGAAAATTTTCAGTTTTTGGAGGTGAAATTGTCTATATGTTTGTTTGTTTGTGTTGAGGTTTTACGGCCCAGTCAACCCAATGGGGTCATGTCGAGTGCGGTCAGTTTACCTAACCACACATTTACTGGACAGGCGGTTAACCAGTATTGTGCACATTCATTCGCCAGAAACTGACAACTGCCCTTCTTGAATCAGCGGAAGGGAGAGAATGACCGTAGAAAATATTTCATGATCAATCTCCACGAAAGAATGTTGCCGACCTCGGCGGGGGTTGAGCCCGCGACCTCCTGTCTCCGGTTGGACGGCGCATCCAACTGAGCCACGGAGGCTGGCAATCTATATGTTTGAATAGGCGTGTTTTCGTAATGGGCTTTATGATGTCATCATAAAGCCTCATTAAATATTCAAAATGGTGGAAATTGGCAAAACCTAAGGAAATCAAATCTGCAACAATATTCAATGTCTATTTTTGTATATATAGATTCTTTTCTAGGCAATTATGGAATGTGCTTGAAAACTGCATTAATTTCTATCAGAAACATTTTATTAAATATTTTGAAATGTTTAGAACCTCATTATATATCCAAAATGGCAGCACCCTTGATAATGGTTTAGAAATCTTTAAACCTCTTTAACGTCCTTAGTTTTTGTTGATTTTGAACAAATTTTATATCAAAATACAGGATTTGTCAAGATCTCTATCATCCAAGATACATTCTTCACCAACCTTGCCTTTCCCTTTAAGCTGACTCTTCCATCTTTGCATTTAGACATATCCATTGTTGCAAATGGTGACGTTAATCAATAATCAAGAATGAAATGGCAAATAGTGTAGATCCTGATGATACAGCTTGTTACCAGCCTTCTCATCTGAATATACACCATTTGAAAAGGTACCATTTTAATGGACTCATTATTTTCTGATATGTTTATTATTTGCTGTATGTTTTCCTTTAACCCTTGTCCTGCTGAACCCGGATATACCCTGCCTTTGCAAACAGTGTAGATCCAGATCAGTTGGCTTCTGAAGAAGCCAACTGATCAGGATCTGCACTGTTTGCCATTAAGTATGTGAATTTCTATCAACAAACCGGAACAAGTAATCTAATTGGCTGAAAATTAGAAGTGGGAGTGGCATCTTAATTTATTCAGCAGGACAAGGGTTAAGTTCCTATAAGGGAAGAAGTGTAAGCCTGTTGGTCATATAGCTAATCAGAAATGGAGCTAAATGCTAGGGTTGATGTAAACAAGAATTCCGCGGAAGGCGTCATCGCACCTGCTGGCGCAAAAGTCACAGGAGCCTCAATCAGAATGTGGTTATTAAATAAGTTTATTTCATTCTTAGCAGTACTTACTTGGAAAACTGGGTTGAAAAAAATGTAGACAAAGTGCCTCGTGGGGCACATATATTCCAGGCCAGTCCCATTCACTCTAATGGCTACATCTTCAGCACTGACTTTTCGTATCATACAGCCCAATGATAATGGAACGTTGACGTAAAATGTGTAAAAGTCACTGGAGCATGAAATATAGGTCAAGGTCACGGGTCAAGGTACCTGCTAATTCAGTACATCAAGGAGAAGCACAATGCAAGGTATGGTGGTTGTAGGCCTTATAGTTGAGGAGATCAAACATCAACGTAAAATGTGTCAAATATAGGTCAAGGTCACTGGGTTAAGGTACCTGCCAAGCCAGGGCAATGAGGTGAAGTACTATGCAAGGGTTAGTGGTTGTAGGTCTTATATTTGAGGAGATATCGAACATCAATATAAAATGTGTCAAAGTCACTGGAGTGCACAATATAGGTCAAGGTCACCAGGTCAAGGTACCTGTGGAGTCAGTACATCAAGAAGAAGTGCTATATAAGGTTTGGTGGTTGAAGGCCTTACAGTTGAGGACATATGGAAGGGTGACCTAAAAGGTGTAAAGTCAATGGAGCGTGAAATATAGGTCAAGGTCACCAAGTCAAGGTACCTGCAGAGTCTGTACATTGAAGAGAAGCACTATGCAAGGTTTGATGGTTGTAGGCCTTATAGTTGAGGAGATATTGAACGTTGACGTAAAATGTGTAAAAGGCACTGGAGCTCAAAATATAGGTCAAGGTCACCGGGTCAAGGTACCTGCCAAGTCTGTACATCTAGGAGAAGCACTATGCAAGGTTGGGTAGTTGTACGCCTTATAGTTGAGAAGATCTGGAACGTTGATGTAAATTATGTCAAAGTCACTGCAGCCAAAATATAGGTCAAGGTCACCAGGTCAAGGTATCTGCTAAGTCAGTACATTGAGGAGAAGCACTTTGCAAGGTTTGATGGTTGTAGGCCTTATAGTTGAAGAGATATCGAACGTCGACGCAAAATATGTCAAAGTCACTGGAGCGCAAATATAGGTCAAGGTCACCGGGTCAAGGTACCTGCCAAGTCTGTACATCTAGAAGAAGCACTATGCAAGGTTTGGTAGTTGTATGCCTTATAGTTGAGAAGATCTGGAATGTCAACGTAAATTGTGTCAAAGTCAATGGAGCGCAAAATATAGGTCAAGGTCACTGGGTCAACATATCTGCCAAGTCAGGAGGTCAGGGAGATGTGTCATGCAAGGAATGATGGTTGTTGTAGAATTGTAGTTGATTAGAATACTAACTTTGACGTAAATGTCGAACTTCGACATAACAGAACTGTTAAGAGACAGACGGACGGATAAACGGACAGACGAATGGAAAAGCAGGCACCTATGTCGCAAAGTCAGGAGGTCAGGGAGATATTTCATACAAGGTTTGATGGTTGTTTAGTCTTGTAGTTGATTAGAATACTAACTTTGACATAAATGTCGAACGTCGACATAAATGTTGACAGACGGACGGACAGACTGACGGACGGACTGACGAACAGACAGACGAATGGAAAAGTGGGCACCTGTGTCGCAAAGTCGGGAGGTCATGGAGATGTTTCATGCAAGGTTTGATGGTTGTTTAGTCTTGTACTTGATTAAAATACTAACTTTGACATAAATGTCGAACGTCGACATAAATGTTGACAGACGGACGGACGAATGGACAGACATACGGAAAAGCGGACGCCTATGTTGCAAAGTCAGGAGGTCAGGGAGATGTTTCATGCAAGGTTTGATGGTTGTTTAGTCTTGTAGTTGATTAGAATACTAACTTTGACATAAATGTCGAACGTCGACATAAATGTTGACAGACGGACGGACGGACGGACTGACGGACGGACTGACGGACGGACGGACGGACGGACAGAAAATCGGATGCCTATATCGCACCCTGCTACAAGCAGGTGCGATAAAAAATGACAGTCATGAACGTGAAGTGTAGGTCAGGTTGTGTTTGAGTCCATGTTAGGAAGAAAGCACATGCCATGTTAAATTATAGTAGGTGTTTCAGTAAATCAGAAATGGAGACAAATGCAATGGTTGACATTAACAGAGGGCCAAGATGGCCCTGTATTGCTCACCTGATTACCAGGTAAGTTTGAGTCAACTGGCTTTTCGGTTCAAGAGAAGAAGTTCAATATTGATTATCAAGATGGTGGCCATCTTGGATTTCCAGTCAGAATGATTTTAGCTACTTTTGATCTACAAGTCACCTCAACACTTCCAATGAAGTTTCAGTCAACTGCCCTTTTGGTTCAGGAGAAAAAGTTCAAAACAGATTTTCAATATGGCTGCTAGGGCGACCATCTTGCATTTCCGATCAGAATGATAATAGCTATGTTTGATCTACAAGTCACCCACATACTTCCTATCAAATTTCGAGTCAATGGGCCTTTCTATTCAGGGGAAGAAGTTCAAAATAGATTTTCAAGATCGCAACTGTGGCGGCCATCTTGTATTTCAGATTGGAACGATTTTAGCTATTTTTGACTTACAAGTCACCTTGATGATTCTTACCAAGTTTCAAGTCAACTGGCCTTTTGGTTCAGGAAAAGAAGTGAAAAATAGATTTTCAAGATGGCCAACAGCTAGAATTTCCGATTGGAATGATTTTAGCTATTTTTGATCTACCAGTCACCCCTATACTGCCTACTAAGTTTTGAGTCAATTGGCCTTTTGGTTAAGGAGAATAAGCGAAAAATAGATTTTCAAGATGGCCACTATGGCAGCCATCTTGGATTTCCTATTGGAACAATTTTAGGTATTTATAATCTACAAGTCAGCACAAAGCTTCCTACCACGGTTCGAGTCAACTGGCCTTTCGGTTCAGGAAAAGTGAAAAATAGATTTTCAAGATGGCCGTCATCGTGGATTTCCGATTGGAAAGATTTTACTTTTTTTTTTGTTCTATGAGTCACCCCGATGATTCCTACCAAGTTTCGAGTCAATTGGCCCTTCGGTTCAGGAGAAGAAGCAAACAACAGATTTTTAAGATGGTTGCCATGGTAGCCATCTTGGATTTCCAAATGGAACAATTTTAGTTATTTTTGATCTACAAGTCACCCTGATGATTCCTACAAAGTTTCAAGTCAATTGGCCCAGGGGTGTAGGAGGAGTAGGCTTTAAAAGCAATTGTTCATGCCGCATGCAGTGCGACAGACGACACACGACGGACATTGACTGATAACAATAGCTCACCGTCAGCTAAAAATGGCCATGTCATTAGACCAAGAAAAATAGGTCATGGTCACACAATGATGTGCATCATTTGAGTCCATGACAGGGAGAAAGTATATTGCAGCAAAGATGATTGTAGGTGTGATATTTATTCAGAAATAGGCTTAAATGCTTTTGTTGATGCAAATGTTCACAGACAGACAAAGAAGTAATTCACCGAATGGCTATGTTGCGAATCCCTGTTGGTGTTCAAGAAACAAGAGCTAAACGCACAGACTAAACATTGTTCAGCCAAGCCTGCAAAGTCTGTTAAAGTCAGTAATGGTGAATGTCAGTAGGCAGGCTGCATCATCACCATGGCAGATGTTTGTACGAAGATTCATTAGCCTAGAAGCCTTGGTGTTTGAGAAACGGAGCCAAATGCATTGTTAACACCGATAATGCCGATGAAAACGCCAATGACGACAGCTGAAAGTGATCCCTATGTCGCTCCTGCTTGCCAAAGCAGTTGCGACAATAAATGGATACAAAGATAAATGGAGAATTAGATCCGTATATATACCACCTCAGGGATCAATTTTAGCACTTGCTAACTGCTGGTTAATTTCCTCAAAAAGCAAGCTACAAATTTCCATCACTTGCTAATTCTAGCAAGTTGCAAAGATTCTCTTTAATTGGCAGAACCTGAGGCATGTTGCTGAAGTTTTGCAATTTCTTTTCCAAAAGCAATGATGATATTTTTCTTATTTTTCCAAGAAAACAGGTTTTGACATTACATGCAAATTGTCTCCTATGGAGACAATTTGCATGTAATGTCAAAACCTGTTTTCTTGGAAAAATAAGAAAAATATTCTAAAATGTCTGCTGAAATTTTTACCCAGAGTGCTAAGGTTTAAAGCCACATTTAACAGTGTTTATAAATGTGAAAAAGCAAGTTGGCTGAAAGGTTTAGCAAGTTAAAAACAATGCCACTTGCTAATTTTAGCAAGCTGTCAAAAAAGTTAAATTTGAACCCTGCCACCTGCTTGCTAAAGCAAGCGCAACAATAATTGTCTATGAGAATGGATGTAGATAATCATAAGAGTTTGCCATTGTTATGAAAGGTCATGGACTGGTCCAATGCTATTTTCCATGAATTGCTCAATGTTATTATAACCAAGTAATAATAGCTTTCACAAAAAGATTAGTTTACCCTTAGCACATGGGCGTAGTCTAATCTAAGCATTTGCCACTGCTCCTGAAGCACTTTATGAAAGGTCAAGTATGGGTCCAATACTATTTTCCATGGACTGCTTATGTTATTATAACCAAGAATTAGCTTTCCCAAACAGCTTTACACAGTTTGCTTAGACTAAGCTTTTTGTGAAAGCTAATACTTGTTATCATAATAGCCCCTAAGTACTGGTACAGACAGCATAATAGCCCTAAGTATTGGGACAGTCAGGTCTGAGCATACAGTGTAGACCCAGATCACATGCCGCAGAATGCCGCTCATCCATCAATAGTTTAATCACATCACATCAACAGGTAGCAAATTGCCTTGTTCAAATTTTAGCACAAGTATGGTAAGTAAGTTCCTTCAGGTGAAAATACCCAAGCATATGTTTTTGTGGAGAAAGAAAGAGATGCTTATCTGTATATCACACTTACAGCTATGCTTTCTCCCATGCAGAGAACCTATTATGGAGGAGTATTGGTGAATATTCTGGGATAATTTTTCTCCTTTTCTCCATAAAAACATATGTTGTGGGTACTCATTAGAAACGTCTCACTGAGGTGCTTCTAATGAGCACCCACAACATATGTTTTGGAGGAGAACTGGAGAAAATTATCCCCAAATGCCAAACACTCCTCCTTAACAAGTCCTCTGCATGTCTCAGCCTGAAGCAGACAGTTCAGCAATCTGATGTTTTATATCTTTCAGACATATTGATCCAGGTTAACATTTACCATGCTATGGGCAAATTCAGCAGATGACAAACTGATGATATTTCTCTTATTTTTCCTAGAAAATAGGATATGGCACTTCATGCAAATTGTCTCCTTAGGAGACAATTTGCATGAAGTGTCAAATCCTTAAGAAAGATATCTGAAAATGCCGTCTGCTGGAATTTTTACCCAGCATGCAAAGTGTTAATGAAGCATGACAGAGTAGAAAACTGGTAATTTTGCCCAAACATGCATAGGGTCAGTTCTCAGGGGACAAGGCCCTCACTTCTGCAAACAAGTCTAGACTTTCATCTTTTCCCTGGGGCTGTCTAACTTGTGACAATTGCAGCCTCAGCCACCAACTGTAGGAAATTATTTCCATACTTTCTCTAATTAACACTTAGCATGCTGAGTAAAAATTTCAACAAATGACATAAGTCACTTCAAATATTTTTCTTATTTTTTCTAAAAAAACAACAACAAAACAACAACAACTGGATCTGACATTTCATGGAAAATGTTATTGTCCTAAAATTCACATTTTCAGGACAAATTCAGCTGATGATGATCATTTGGCCTTTTACATCCCTTTCAACATTTTTGAAGTCATATCGCGAATCGAGACGATGGAAGGATGATAATGGAAAACTGTGCGATAAAGCATTATAGTCATGAGTTGAATTCCACCTACAGAGGGATTTGAACCCGGTACCTCATGTTCCAAAGTCCGAATAGCTAACAGAGCTGCAACCAGTACGCTTCTCAGCTGATGACAAACTACTGATATTTTCCCAGGAAAGAGGTTTGACATTTTATGCAAATTGTCTCCTCATTTTGTCTATCTTGTTTGATTTGGGCTTAATGTAGCTTTCAACCTCTTTCAGTCATATCGTGACGGTGTCTGGATGTGGCAGGGAGTTCAATGCTCACATTTAGAGTGCTGCTTCACTGAAATATCACACCTCAGACACTTTGACATGATATTCCAACCAGTCACATTATACTGACACTGAGCTGACCAGTTCTAGCTCTACTTCTTAATGCTGAGTGCCAAGTGAAAGAGCAGCTAGTACCATTTTTAAAGTCTGATCATTTTGTCTATCCCAAAATAAGACAAAATGACAGAAATTCGCAACTATCTGACTGGACACTGGACACAAGGACAGTATAATCACAGCTCCAGATAAGCGGGGGTATCAAGTAAATATTTTTTCTATTTCACCATGAAAACATATGTTGTTGGTACTCATTAAAATTGCCTCACTGAGACACTTCTAATGAGTACCCACAACATATGCTTTAGTGGAGAAAAAAAATATTGATACTTTTTGGTTCAAAATTTTTTATGGAGAAATTGAAAAAAAATATCTCAGAATTCAGTTATAGTTTTTCTTATTTCTCCTTTAAAACATTTTATTGTGGTTACCCAGTAGAAGGGCCTCAGTGAGGCACATCAAATGAGTAACCTCAATATGTTTTTGTGCAGAAATAAGAAAATATATCACCAATTTTTGGTTGAAAAACCAGCCTCATCTAGATTTTTTTTTTTTTGGAGCTTAACGGCCTAGTTAACACTATTAAGGTCACGTCGAGCTGGTCAGTTTACTGAACCACACTTTTCCTGGGCAGGCTTAGCCTTCTAAGCAGTTAACCAGTACTTATGCACTTTGTTTTGATAAATGCCCTTCTTGAATCTGCAGAAGGGAGAGAATGACCATAGAAAATATTTCATGATCAATTTCTTTGAAAATTGTTGTCTACTCAGCTGGGATGGAACCCACTACCTCCTGGTCACCTGTCAGATGCTCATCCGACAGAGCCAGTGAGGCCTTATCTGGAGCTGTGTCTTGTCTAGCACAAAGAATAAGTACTTACTCTGAGTGGATCCTGTTCTTTTCGAGATGGGGGGAGAGATGGGGGGACAGTTGTGTTCATCCGACAAGTCACTGCAGTCGAACACTTCGTTACAAATGAGTGAATCGTCCAATAAACACCGATAATCATCACAGATATGAACACAATTATCTGAAATCAGACAGAAAAGTTTTTCAAGTCAGGGAAACAAAATTGAAACTGTCAATTGTGCATACCGTATATACCATAAGTATCTGGACACCTTATCTACTTACCATACTTGTCATAAAATTTGAAATTGTCCATTCTATTACCTGTTGATGTCTCCAGCATATTGCTGTATGTACGGCAAACAGTGTAGACCCAGATCAGATGCCGCATTATGTGGCATCTGATCTGGGTCTACACTGGTTGCAAAGGCCTATCCGTCCCAAAACTTAAGTGTTATTACGGTATCAATTAACTCTCACAAATTGGAATGCCTACTAAAATTAATGTTTAGCATGCTGGGTAAAAATTTCAATAGAAGACATTTTCAAACATATTTTTTGTTTTTCCTGAAAACAGGGTTTGACATTTCAAGCATGTAAACTGATTCCTTAACTCATTTATGCCTTGTGGAATCTTCGCTCTCTCTTTAGACAAGTCCATTTCTAATTTACGGGTGTCTGTTTTGTTTTTTGGTATTGTCATCTTTTGTAGTAATTTCTGTATTTAATGCAAACAGTGTAGACCCTGATCAGACACCGCGTTCTGCAGCATCTTTGCTTGTCAATTCCCTTTTATGGGACACCAGGCAAGATATCACCAACATGTAATCTTTCACCTATAGCATGCTGGACTGTAATATCAAAAGACACCACCCATAAAGTGCCAAAATTTGATAATACAACATTTCAAAATATGTTGTTTTTTCTTATTTTCCCAAAACAGAAAGAGGCTTGAGAGGCTTGAGGTTTTATGTAAATCATCTCCTATGAAGATGATTTATTCAAAATGTCAAGCCCAATTTTCTAAAATAGGCCACGACAAAAGAAAAAGTGCCTTCGAACATGCAAAAAATGTACAGATTCCGATTATCCTGCATATGTGCAAGGTACCATCTGGGGTTTTGCTCGCCATTCATACATTCTATAGTGCCCCATGTTTCGGTTAGCGGACAGTCAAGACTTTGATCAGAATGTGAAGAGGTGCAAGCTGCTCTGGGCTTACTGTACACAGACACCAAAAGGCACATTTTCACATGGCCCCGCCCAAATATTTTACCATATTTGACCTAATTACTGCACCATGCGCTTAGGTTTTTCAAAAATACTGGGAAAATTTGTGGTAAAAGATGTATCTACCTAAGGATACACAAAAAAAAGGATCAGAAAAAACTTATTTGATGATGATTATGCAATTTTTTTCTGATTTTATTTATAGAGGCATATGTTGTGGGTACTCATTTGAATTGCAGCGACAAGTCGATGCAATTCAAATGGGTATCCACAACATATGCCTTTATAAATAGAAGAAGACAAAAAGTACACTGGCTGTAATTTGAAGACTACGGAATTGCTTGACTGTGCGCTTATAGGGGTATGTGCGGTAATTGGATCGAATAAATACGGTATATCACAAATTAGTATTCTGCTAATTTGGTAATAAGCCTAGTATTCTCTCCCTGAAAAGTAGACATGCAATTTAACACATAAAGGGCCAGTCAAAATTGAAGCAAACAACATTCAAAACTACATTACAACCTCTTTATAACACGGTCCATTATAACAGGTTTTTGGATATAACACGGTTCAAAGATGGATCCCAAAAATGTATAGATTATATTGAAAAATGACCATAAATGGTCATTTTTCAATGTAATCTATACATTTTTGTTTGGATATAACACGGTTGTTTAACTAACATGGTTTATGCTATGGACCCCAACAATAGTGTTAAAGAGGTTGTGGTGTAATTACATGGTTATACTAGCTACAATAATCATCCAAAATATTTGGACAGACAGGAGCAAACAGACAAACAGCTCCAGACAAGAGAGTGTATCAGTTAAATATTTATCTTATTTCTCTATGAAAACATACGTTGTTGGTACTCATTAGAAGTGCCTCAGTGAGATACTTCTAATGAGTACCCACAATGTTTGTTTTCATGGAGATATAAGAAAAATAAAAATACTTTTTAGTTGAAAAAAG
Source organism: Anodontia alba (assembly GCA_964016985.1). NCBI lineage: Eukaryota > Metazoa > Mollusca > Bivalvia > Lucinida > Lucinidae > Anodontia > Anodontia alba. Next base: position 104,874,138 of record OZ024827.1, on the reverse strand, counting down.
TACCTTATTTAGAGGTATGAAACAGCATAAAGTAATAAGAGATGATTTGTAAGTTGAGTTAAATTTTCCACTGCAGGCGAAAATGTGCTTCATAATCTTGCACAGTCTACACAATGTCCAAAGACCACAAGCATTTGTTTGGTCAAACACTCTAAGAATTTCAATTACATTTTAATCATCTGTCTAACTAGTGACTAGTGCCACTAGTCGAGCATTATTTAGATTTTGAAAAGTTTTCACGTACTCTGCTGGCCACTTTGGAAATCAGCAAGAATGGAAATCAGCAAGAATATATCGCATTTACCCTAAATTTTGGGACATGTTAACTCCATCTTCTAAAATTGGAACATTATACCATTCTTCTCCTATAATTTGATTTGAACTTTATAACATTTTTCTCCTAATATTTGAACATTATACCATTCTTCTATAATTTGAACATTATACCATTTTTCTCCTAATATTTGAACATTATACCATTTTTCTCCTATAATTTGAACATTATACCATTTGTCTTCTAAAATTTGAACATTATACCATTTTTCTCCTAATATTTGAATATTATACCATTTTTCTCCTAAATTTTGTATATTATCTCCTATAATTTGAACATTATACCATTCTTTTCCTAAAATTTGAACATTATACCATTCTTCTCCTAAATTTGAATATTATACCATTCTTCTCCTAAAATTTGAACATGATACCATTCTTCTCCTAAAATCTGAACAGTATGCCATTCCCTGTGCTGAATTGAAAAAAAAAAAAAAAAAAATCCAACTTGAAGCAGCAGTCTATATTTTGGTGTCAACTTCTCAAGGGACTTTTATAAATACACATTATTTCCCCTCACTTTTGTATAACTTGCCTTTCCTGGATCAGTTGTGTCCTAAATATTTTAACACTTTATTTAATACTATTTTGGACTAAATTTTGCTTTTTATGCAGCTGTTTCTTAAAATACTTAGTAGAAAGGCAAACAGTGTAGACCCTGATCAGACTGCTCCTTCAGGAGCAGTCTGATCTGGGTCTGCACTGTTTGCATATGTCATTTTGTCAGACACTTTGGTGTTCGAAATTTTAGGACATTTACTGTACAGAGTTTTGAAGCCTTTCAGGCTGCTATCTGTAAGCTGCTTCACTGGAGACCATAATCCCCCAAAGACTTGTTTTTAACCTATCTTAACTCACCTCATCTATTTCAACCTATCATCTATAAAAACCTATCATCTATTTTCATCCTTCACTATCACACTTTTAAACCCTCTACTATATGCTTTATAGCTTTTTGACTGTCTGATACTAACAGACATTGTGCACATCTGCATAGAATGTCCACCAGGGCATATGGCAGTATATTGAGACAGCTAGATAACATTCTAAACAGAAGAACAATGCTTTTTCCAGAATCTGTCACCACTGCACCAAGTCAACTTTCTATGAACAGCTCCAGAGTAGAAAGAAGATCCCAATAAATGTTAAGAGTATTTGATGATAATTCTGGGAAAATTTTGCTTATTTCTCCATAAAAACTAATGTTGTGGGTACTCATTTGAAGCGCCTCGGCAAGGCGCTTCAAATGAGTATCCACAACATACGTTTTTATGCAGAAATGGAGAAAATTATCCCTGAATTATTACTACAGAGAATTATTACTACAGACAGCTCTATAGAAGAAGAATATCCAGATAAAATGTTTTAAATTAATGTACTTCTTCATAAAAGCATACATTATTGGTACCCAGTGAAATTGCTTCACTGACACGATTCCAGTGAGTACCCATGGGTAATGTATGTCATGGTTTTGTGTGTAACAAATATTCTAATAATACCACCTCAATTATAACCTTATCTGGAGCCATAAATAATTGTCATTGCTTTCAGACAAGTAGTCTGATAAATTAACAGAAGACCCAAGTGGGCCTGGATCACTCACATGAGCACTAGTTGAGCAAACAATGGAGCCCTCAACCCACAGCTCCAGGTAAGATGGGTATCCAGAAAACAGTTTTCTTATTTCTCCATGAAAACACCTTGTGTCAGAAGAATTGTTAGGAAGAGTATTTGATGATAATATTTTGGGATAATTTTCACTTATTTCTCAATAAAAACGTATGTTGTGGGTACTCATTAGAAACGCCTCATTGAGGCGCTTCTAATGAGTACCCACAACATGTGTTTTTATAGAGAACTGCAGAAAAAATTATCCTAAATTATCACCAAATACTCCTTAACAACCCCTCTGGCTGCACCAGGTAAACTTCCTACAAAGAGCTCTAGAAAAGTAAGAGGATCCAGATAAATAGTTGTAAATTACTTCTCCATAAAATCATACATTGTTGGATACCCACTGGAAACACTCTCTGATGCAATTCTAACAAGAAATGTCAATAAGCAGTGCTTGTTAGATACCCCCTGCTCAGAAACCAAAATGTAATGTGGATGGACATACAACATGAAAAACAGTATACACCCCCTTTCCCCTCCCCCGCCCCTCCCCCTCCCCCACCAACACACACACACACACACACACACACACACACAGAATCACCTTAACTAATATCTTATCTGGACCTGTGTCTAAATGTTATTGCATTCAGACAAGAAGTTCCATAAATTAATAGGAGGTACAAGAGGGCCTGAATGATTCACATAAGCTGAGTATTTGGTGATATTTCTGGGATAATTTTTGCTTATTTTGCATATGTTGTGTGTACTCATTAGAAGACAATTCATATGAAATGCAAGCCTTAATTTCTCTGGAATACAATACAAAGAAATTCCTCAACTTTTGCTTCGCACTTCAAGGATTAGCAGAAATTACTAGCTTATCAAATTTCTGTAGTTGATTATCAGCTGATGATCAGCTATGAAATTCTGTGCGATTCCCACTATGGAATTTTTATACAAAAAAATAATACCTATAATGACAAAGCATCCTTGATAAGACGTAAAACATCAAGAACAAAAAGAAATTCAGTTTCCAAGCAGGAACTTGATAGATAAGACCCTGACAGATCAGCAGTATCTAGTCTGAAAGAAAGGGTCAAAATACAAGCCTCTGTTGGCATGAGATCAAACAAGCTTCTGTGTGACTTGGCAGAAGTTTCTGAATTGTGTCTGCTCCATCAACTGCCTAATATCTTTAAACTGATAAATTATTATATATCAAAGTTTATCAAATTAGTAAATTTACCTTTGTGAAAGACATTTTGGCATTCAATGTTCATTCTGATTCAGAAATTTTGTACAGATGCTAAAAGCCACATTTCTGTAATGTGGCTCCGGACAAATATTCGGGAGTTTTTATTTTTATTTTTTTTTGCCTCAAAACGCATCTTGTGGGTACTCATTGGAATCACCTCTTCGAGGTGATTCCAATGAGTACCCACAAGATGTGTTTTAATGCAAAAATAACAAGAATTATCCCGAAATACTGCCACAGTTATCGCCTTATCTGGACCAATGCTCTGAGTGTGAAGCAATTAACCTGTCTGCAATCTAGATTAGTAAATATGAATCAGTTTTTTTATGCTGCTAATTACATCAATCAGACAGTTGGCACTTTTTAAATTAAAACAGGAGTCCTTATTTGTCTGCTGGCCTGCAGGAAACACAGCAGACACATTATAGCTGCTTTGATATACCATCTAATCAACGACTTAATTAATCCTGAGTTTGATCCCCACCCAACAGTCAGAAGATTTGGCAGACAGAAAATAAGAGCACTTATTAATGGTGACTGCAATATATGTAGGTATGTTACATGTACTCACACTGTGCTTTATCTACCTTTAACCTTTAACCTATTGCAGACTGAATAGATTCCCCCACACTACATATTGGAAGAGCCCATTTCCCATTTTAAATATGTCAGGCTATGAAATTTAGATATTCCTACTGAAAAATGGCTAAGCTATTTGCAAACATTGGAGACCCTGATCAGACTCCGTGTTCTGTGGCATCTGTTCCGAGTCTGCACTGTTTGCCATTTACCCTTTTAGTGGTCTCCAGACTACAATGTGCTAAAGTGCTAAGCAGATTTGTAGCAGGCCACATTCGTTTTTTTTTTATTATTATTATTATTACGAGGGTGTCAATAAGTAACCAGCCTATCCCATTTCTGATGGACCGAGACGGTCACGATTTTCATGCTTTGTTTCAATATATGTTTTATTCATAGGTCCAAAATTGCACACGTATCGAGTCATTCTTTAATAAGATATTGAATGTCAAACATGGTTAGTGAAGCAAAGGCAGGCTTTTCATCTAAAGTTGAGTACTGTGCTGTAATTCGGTACTTGTATTTAAAATGTAAAACAGGCAAGGAAATAACGGCGAGTTAGCCGATGTTTATGGGTCTTCTGCACCATCTTATGCTCAGGTTAAATTCTGGGTAGGGGAATTTAAACGTGGTAGAACGTCTTTAGAAGATGAAGCCAGGTCTGGATGCCCACTGGATGCCACCAACGAAGAAATATGTAAGAAAGTTCAGGATCTGGTATACTCTGATAGGCGAATTCAAGTGGAAGAAATAGTGCAGGCATTAGGCATTTCACATGGAAGCGTTTCAACAATCTTACATGATCGTTTAGGTATGCGCAAGCTAACAGCCCGTTGGGTCCCCAAATCCCTTAGCGATGAGCAAATGGCAACCAGAGCATCAGTATGGAGCACCTTGTTGAAGCGTTTTAGGTAAAAGATGATTTTCTTTTGCGTTTGGTGACTGTAGATGAGACTTGGGTTCATTATTATGAGCTGGAGAATAAAGCTCAGTCGTCAGTGGGTAGGGCCTGGGTCCCCGAGGCCAAAGAAGTTCAAGACCCAACCATGTGCTGGCAAGGTGATGGCCACAGTATTTTGGGATGCAAAAGGTGTTATTATGTTGGACTTTTTACCCACGAGAAGTACAATAACTGAAGTGTACTATGCAAACTTGTTAGACCAGCTGAGAACCGCCATCCGTGAAAAACGCCGAGGCAATCTTTCTAAAGGTGTTTTTCTGCAACAGGACTGCAAAAGGATAACGCGAGAGTCCACACTTGCAAAGTTGCAATGGATGCTGTAGAGCGAAACGGGTATGAATTAATACCACATCCTACCTATTCGCCTGACCTAGCTCCTAGCGACTTCTTCCTATTCCCAAACTTGAAAAAGGATATCCGTGGACTTCATTTCCGGTCTGATGAAGAAGTCGTGATGGCAGTTGAGGAGTGGGTCAGTGGAAAGGACCCTGACTTTTTCAGTTCTGGGCTGATGGCACTTGAACACTGTTGGTCTAAGTGCATCACACTAGAGGGCAATTACATCGAAAAAGAAGAGGTGGATCTCAACCGGAAATAAGTTAGGCTGGTTACTTATTGACTCACCCTCGTAATTATTATTATATTTTTTTTCTTTCTTTTTCACAGAAAATAATTGACCCCACTTTCAATTCCGACCTAGATCAAAGTCAGTATCAATGTGTATATAAAATTTAATCAAAATGCATTCACTTTTAAGATATTGAATGAAAACAAAATTTTGACATCAACCAAGGGTCATAACTCTGTTAAGATTTAAACAAAATTTCCCCATTTACAGTCCCAAACCACTGGCATGCAAAGTTTCAAGAGAATCCATTTAAACCATTAAAATGGCCCTGACAGACAGACATTCAAACGAGAAAACAATACCCCAACAGATCTTGTGCCAGATTAAATTAAAATATTATTTGTTACAATCTTGCAACAGGCTCTTTGTTTTCCATGGCTCATTAGAGCAAAATTGTTGGTCAAGGTGACACTCCAGAAACACTTGAGACATTTATGCTTAGCACTCTGGGTAAAATTTTCAGCAGACGGCATATTGAAACATTTTTCTTATTTTTCCCAGTAAACAGGTTTTGATATTTCATGCAAAATGTCTCCGATGGAGACATTTTGCATGAAATGTCAAATCCTGTTTTCTTGGAAAAATAAGAAAAATATCATCTATTTGTCGCCTGCTGAATTAGCCTTGAATGTGGTAAGGGTTAAGCAATGTCGTACCAAATGTCTAGAAAACAGACATGTGAACAGACAGTAAGCAAACAGTACACAGATAACAATACAATATTTACCCTAAATATTTGGACAGGTAGGCCTAAGCAAACAAGTACAGATCAGATCTGATGCTGCAGAATCTTATAAATGCTTGTGCACAATATAAAATAAGCCTGACTGTTGTATAGGTCTAGATAAGTAAGGGTATTTTATTAAATATTTTTGTTATTTCTCCACGAAATATTTTTGTTATTTCTCCACGAAAACATATGTTGTGGGTACTCATTAGAAGCCCCTCGGCAAGGCACTTCTAATGAGTACCCACAACATCTGTTTTCATGGAGATATAAGAAAAATATCAATACTTTTGGACTGAAAAAAGCACCTTAACTAGTGCCATGCAGTGTTGGATGAATAGCAAACTGAGTAGACACAGATCAGATGCTGCATTTGTTCAGGCCTATCTGTCTGGCTACTTGTGTAAATACGGGAACTGAAGGATTATAAATTATGCACAAATATTTGTAAGTAGGAAATACACATGTTCAGCATGATCAAAATTTATGAAATTTTCAATCTGGATCTGCACTGTTTGCCAATTACCCTTTCCGAGGTGTCCAGACTAAAATGGGTTAAGATCTGCCTAGGTCAGACGATACTTTAGCTGAGAAAAGGTTAACCCTTGTCCGGCTGATCCTGGATATACCCTGCATTTGCAAACTGTAGATCCAGATCAGTTGACTTCTTCAGAAGCCAAATGATCTGGATCTGCACTGTTTTCCATTAAGTATGTGGATTTATATCAACAATCTGGAGCAAGTAATCTGACTGGCTGAAAATTAGAAATGGGAGAGGCATCTTAATTTATGCAGCAGGACAAGAGTTAATATTCAGACACAAACAAAGTACTGATATAGGAAGGATAACTTTCTGATAAGAAGTTTGTCGAACTTTCCAAAGTGGTGTCAAAAGTAGCCTGGCACCATGCTACAAGTTTTACATTTCTAATCTAACAAAGGTATAATACTCCTCAACTATTTTTCTACAGATATCATCTCCTTACCAGTCAGAAACTTAACCCTTAAAGCGCCAAGAAAAACTGCATCTGAAAATGTTGTCTGTTTATGTCGTCTGCTGAATATTCTTGCAGACTTTTCAAACCTATTTTTGCATACTGGCAAACAGTATGGACCCAGATCAGACTGCTCCTAAAGGAGCAGTCTGATCTGGGTCCACACAGTTTGCAAAAATGACTTTTAAAATCACAAGCAGATGACAAAGCAGACGACAATAGTTGATCAGCCAAATCATAGGGGACATTCCAAAAGCTAAGATTTTTGTAAAATATAAATATTGTATTCGACCTAATTACCCCACATACCCTATAAGCGCACAGTCAAGCTAGTCCGCAGTCTTCAAAATACAGCCAGTGTACTTTTTGTCTACTTGTTGATAAAAGGCATCTGTTGTGGGAACACATTTGAACTGCAACGACTTGTTACCCACAACATATGCTCTTATAGAGAAAATCAGGAAAAAAAAAAACACAACAACATTGCATAAGCATCATTTCATAAGTCCTTCCCTGATCAGTTTTAAGTGTACCTTTAATACATATTTTACAAGTTTCCCAAGTTTTTTCCAAACAAGAGGCCCACGGGCCACGGTTTGCTCACCTGAGTGACATAACCACTGCAGACATGCAGATGTTATGCAACATTTTTCCAATCCTATCATCACAGCTAATGAAAATATCATATTTGAGCAGTTCTTAGTTTTGAAGAAGAATATATATGGGCCTGACAGTCAAAGGAGCATGATCATTTGAATAAACTATCAATCACATTTCAACAGAAGGATCAATGTGAATTCTGGTGGATTTGATTGTGTTGGGGTTTAACGACACGTCAACCCTTGAGGGTCATTTTGTGTCGTCTCCCAGAGAAAGGGAGAAAAGAGATAGAAGAGAGAGTAGAGGAGATGAAAGAGAGGGACAGGGGAGAAAGAGGAACAGGAATGAAAGTGAAGAAACAGAAGAAATAAAAACATTCCCCCTCTACCCTTACCCACTACAAGGATAGCAGGCCTTGCCCAACTGTAAGCCAATATCAGTTGGACGCCCCGGTGATGTACGATACTCAGCACCTTCGCACCACCCGACCACCCCCAAATTCTGGTGGAAATTGGCTAAGTGGTTTCTGAAGAATCATGATTTTATACATGTAAACAGCACAGCGGCAGGGAAATACTATAAATATAAACCAGATGATGGCCATCTTAGATTTCCAATCAGAACAATTTTAACTACTGTTGATCTACAAGTCACTTGGATACTTTCAATATAAATGTATATGGCCCATACAAATGGGGAAGCAAATTTGACCTTGGAGGTAAAAAGGTCAAATGTCAACACAGAACCATCTTTTTAGCAATTTTGGTAGATCTCCTGTCCCCCATAATTTGTGCAAAGATCAGGACCCAGGGCTTATTTGTTTATGGAGAAGAAGATTTTCAAAGGTTTTTACCATATATGGGCATGGCAGCCATTTTGATCAACGGACCATACCCATTTTAGCAATCTTTCATTCTCCTGCCCATGGAGGCTCCGCATGAAATTTGAGCAACACTGGCTCGGAGGCTTCAGAGGAAAAGCCATTTGAAATTATCAACATTTTTTCCATACAAATGTATGGGGCCCATACAAATGCATACAGAAGCAAACTTGACCTCGCCGTAAAAAGGTTAAATGTCAATGTATGACAATTATTTTAGCAACTTTGTTAGACCGCCTGTTCCAGATGATATATGCGAAGATTTTTTAGCCATAAGCCATCCTCGGTTTTGGGGAATAAGATTTTTAAATGTTTTTTCCCATACAAATGCATAGGGAAGCAAACTTGACCTTGCCATAAAAAGGTCAAATGTCAATGTATGACCATTATTTTAGCAACTTTGGTAGACCCCCTATCCCCGATGATTTATGCAAACATTCAGCCCCAAAGCATCCTCGGTTCTAGAGAAGAAGATTTTTAAAGGCTTTTACCATATATGGGCATGGCGGCCATCTTGGTCAACGAACCGTGACCATTTTAGCAATCTTTTGTTCCCCCTACCTAAGGAGGCTCCATATGAAATTTGAGCAAAATTGGCCCAGAGGTTCCTGAGGAGAAGTTGTTTGAACTTCTGAACTTTTTTCCCATACAAATGCATAAGGAAGCAAAATTGACCTTACCGTAAAAAGATCAAATGTCAATGCAGACCATTATTTTAGCAATTTTGGAAGCCCTCCTGTTCTCGAAGATATATGCTAAGATTCAGCCATAAGGCATGCTCGGTTTTGGAGAAGAAGATTTTTAAAGGTTTTTCCCATACAAATGCATAGGGAAGCAAACTTGCATAGGGAAGCAAACTTGACCTTGCCGTAAAAAGGTCAAATGTCAACATACGGCAATTCTTTTAGCAATTTTGGAAGACCTCCCGTCCCCGATGATTCCTGCAAAGGTTCAGCCCCAAGGCATTCTCGGTTCTCGAGGAGAAGATTTTTAAAGGTTTTTACCATATTTGGGCATGACGGCCATCTTGGTCAACGGACCGCCACCATTTTAGCAATTTTTAGTTCCCCCACCCTAAGGAGGCTCCATATGAAATTTGAGCAAAATTGGCTCAGTGGCTTCAGAGGAGAAGTCGTTTGAAAATGATAAAGGACAGACGGATGGACGCATGCATGGATGCACGGACAGACGGAGGGACGGACGACGGACAAAAAGTGATCACAAAATATGCCCCTCCAACTTCGAAGAAGTACCCACAACATATGTTTTTATAAAGAAGTAGATAAAAAGTACACTGACTTGTAATCTAAAGGCTACTTAGTTGCTTTACTGTGCGCTTATAGGAGCATGTGCAGTAATTAGGCCAAATACGGTGTTGTATTTATGCAAATAAATATTCCCTCACCTTACTCTTTACCTTACACTTCTAAAATTTCAACAAGTCCATTTACTGTCTGTAAATGTGTATTAATTGCAGGATGAGTGGTATACAGTATAGACCCTGGATCTGCCCTGTCTTAACCCTTGTCCTGCTGAATAAATCAACCCTGGTCCTGCTGAACCCGGATATACCCTGCCTTTGCAAACAGTGTAGATCCAGATCAGTTGGCTTCTGAAGACGCCAACTGATCTAGATCTGCACTGTTTGCCATTAAGTGTGTGAATTTATAGCAACAATCCAGATCAAGTCATCTGATTGGTTGAAAATTAGAAGTGGGCATAGCATCTTAATTTATTCAGCAGGACAAGGGTTAAGATGCCACTCCCACTTCTAATTTTCAGCCAATCAGATTACTTGATTGTTGATACAAATTCACATATTTAATGGCAAACAGTGCAGATCCAGATCTGGATCTACACTGTTTGCAAAGGCAGGGTATATCAGGGTTCAGCCGGACAAGGGTTAATTACCACCACATTACCAGATTTTGGGATATGTTATAGATTTTGGTGAGGTACTGTACAGTGGATGCAAAATAATCATGCAAAACTAAAGAAGCAAAAAGGTACCTTACCAATACCAGATAATCATTGTCATAACCTCCAAAATAGAATTTTTTCCCTTTTCTTTCTTTTGTGTGTGTGTGTGTGTGTGTGTGTGTGTGTGTTTTTTCCCTACTAAACTAAACATTGCTAATATTCTTATTTCATCATAAAAACACATAATATTGGTTCACATTACACATGCCTCAGTTAGTCAATTCTAACGCAAACCCAAAACTGTTCATTTTGAGGAGAAATATGCAAAATTTATGTACTTATCCAGATACTCTGCTTATCCTTGCTATGTAATAATTATGTAAATTTACATAGCTCCAGATAACATGCTTTATTCAACTTAAAGTATTGACAGTTTTCTTATTTCTTGTTGAAAACATATGCTGTGGTACTCATTAGAAGCGCCTCACCGAGGAGCTTCAAATGAGTACCCACACCATATGTTTTAGTCGAAAAATCAGAACAATATCATGTGGATATCTCCTCTTATCTGTAGCTATAGTAAAACTATGCAGATTCAATTCCGCTTGCATATTGTGTTTGTCTGGACATTTTACGGCCCAGTCAACCCACTGGGCTCATGTCAAGCGCGGTCAGTTTACCAAACCACACTTTACTGGGCAGGCTTAGTCCTCTTAAGCAATTAACCAAAATGTATATTTCTTATTTCTCCATGAAAACCAATGTTGTGGTTACTCATTAGAATTGCCTCAGTGAGGCACTTCTAATGAATACCCACAACATAGGTTTTCATGGAAAATAAGAAAACTTATTATGCAGAAACCCTCTTATCTGCAGCTATAAATAATCCAGATAAAACAAAAATCTTGTTTCTCTACAAAAGTAAATGTGGGCACTCATTAGAACAGCCTGGCCAAGGAGTAGATTCTGACGAGTACATGTACCACAAAAACTAACATAACATTGTAGGTACTCATTAGAAGCTCAATGGAATCACCTCACTGAAACAATTACAGTGAGTACCCATAAGATAACAGTTTTGACACAAATACGGCAAACTTTTTTATTTTCTCTTTTATCAGGCGATGATAATTTGGCATTTTACATCCCTTCCAACATTATTTAAGTCATATTGAGACTATGAAGGGATGACAATGAAAGGCTGTGCAATGAAGCACCACTGAATTCTGCCTCCAGTGGGATTTGAACACAGGCCCTTGTGATCTGCAGTCAGGAGTGCTTACCATTCAGTAGACTGGCTCCAGTCTCCAGTGATTAAATATTTTATTCTTATAATCCTGTTTGATAATGAACTAAAATAAAACCAAAATAAAACTAGAAATTGTGTTTGTAAAACACTATGCTTGCCTCTAAAGATAGGACAAGGTAAAAATGGCCCAATCTACAAAGGGCCATAACTCTGAAATATTTTACAGAATTTTATTCAAAAGTTAAATCATGTTATCTTCTCATCACTACCAATCTATTCATCAAGTAATGAGGCTCTAGCTCCAACAGTTTTTTTTTTTTTTTTAAGATATTTTGCTGACAAGGGAAAAATGCCCAAATTTACGAAGGGCCATTACTCATTCCCAGAAGCAGTAGGCCCCTCAAACTTCCTTCTCATCATTACCAATTTATTTATCATGTTATGAGGCTCTAGCTCCAACAGAATTTGAGATATTTTGCTGACATGGGAAAAATGCCCAATTTTACAAAGGGCCATTACTCATGAAATATTTTTCAGAATTTTATTCAAAAGTTAACCAGGTCATCTACTCATCATTACCAATCAATTCACCAGGTTTCAAGGCATCAGCTCCAACAGTTTTTGAGATATTTTGCTAACAAGGTAAAAATGCCCAAAATTAATAAGGGCCATAAGTCATGAAGTATTTTTATGAATTTATTCAAAAGTTAATCAGGTCATCTATTCATCACTACCGATCTATTCACCAAGTTTCAAGGCTCTAGCTTCCATAGTTTTTTAGATATTTTGCTGACAGCAGAAAAATGCCCAAATTTACAAAGGGCCATTACTCATGAAATATTTTTCAGAATTTATTCAAAAGTTAACCAGGTCATCTACTCGTCATTACCAATCAATTCACCAGGTTTCAAGGCATTAGCTCCAACAGTTTTTGAGATACAGGTCAGTCCCATTAGTACTTGCGTCATCAGTGCGCGAATACGGATATAACGCGGGGACGTCATGCCTCCCAAAATTTTTTCGAAGGGTCCCAGTTTCCCCACCCTCTAGGTCAAAATAACAAAACAGTTTTTTTGTTTTTCAGAGCTTCGATCTGCAGAAAAAGAAATTATTTACTGTTGTTATACATGTCATAATAGCAAATAAAATTTTTGTTTGTGTACGTGCGTAATGACCGTAATTGACCTTTTGATGTTTATTTTAATTGATTGTGTTGGGGTTTAACGACACGTCAACCCTTGTGGGTCATTTTGTGTCGTCTCCCAGAGAAAGGGAGAAAAGTGACAGAAGAGATAGTAGAAGAGATTAAAGAGAGGGACAGGGAAGAAAGGAACAGAAATGAAAGTGAAGAAACAGAAGAAATAAAAATATTCCCCATCTACCATAGCAGACCTTGCCCAACTGTAAGCCAATATCAGTTGGACGCCCCGGTGACGTAAGATACACGACACCTTCGCACCACCCGACCACCCCGGATGTTTATTTTAAGAAGACAAACTTGTGCCAATTAAAACTTCATTTAACTTTTAAACGATACAAACATATCTATCAAGAAATGGCTTACCCCCCAACTAAAGAATGGGAAAATGACCACAATTATCCATAATTAATTTGTAAATACTTGAAAGACACTGAATTTTCCAGTTTGATATGGCCGCCTTGCCAACCTAATTAGATATTCATCCAATCAGAGACGCAGATCACTGGACGTCGATTACTGCGCACGCGGTCAGGTAGTAGAGCGTGTAACTGTGAAATTTGTCCGGCACTCATTGTTGTCTTGAAAAAGTTCATTCAACACTGATTAAAATGGAAAACCAAAGAAGAAAACGAAAAGCCTTTACGGTTAAAGAAAAACTTGAGGCCATTGAACATGGCACTTTGTTGGAATCAAATGCTGTGGTTTAGTCAATTTTTTTTTTTCTTTGAGCTTTCGTTCTATTCTGTACAAGCAGAAAGATTAAAAAACTTAACGATTCTGCTGTTTTATTAATAAGATTTCTTTCTACTGGAATAAAATAATTACCTATGCTCGGGGGGACGGGTATTGATATGGGACTTTTTATGTGACTTACACCGCACTTCAACACTGTCTGTATTACAACACCAGCAAAGATGGCGGATCAAGCCACAAAATGGAAACGTAAATAAAGTATTTAGCGTATATATTGCAGAAAAAGTACATCAAAGGACGTAAAAAAAAAGACAAAACATACAAAGTTAGTACTCATTCATTTAATTATATAAATAATACATGAAATATCATTGTTTTTATTCATAAATCCCTCCAAACATATATATACGTGTGTCCCGTACAAATGTCAACATTTATAAAGTCTGATCAGTCAGCTCCGAACTTACTACGCGCCTCGCCTATATCGCAGTCTGGATTTGTGCATCCCGACCAGCGAGTAATAACGGGACTGACCTGTATTTTGCTAACAAGGTAAAAATGCCCAAAAGTAAAAAGGGCCATAAGTCATGAAGTATTTTTAATGATTTAATTCAAAAGATAATCAGGTCATCTATTCATCACTACCGATCTATTCACCACCAAGTTTCAAGGCTCTAGCTTCCATAGTTTTTTAGATATTTTGCTGACAGCGGAAAAATGCCCAAATTTACAAAGGGCCATTACTCCTAAAATATTTTTCAGAATTTATTCAAAAGTTAATCAGGTCTTCTACTTAATTATCATTACCAATCAATTCACCAAGCTTCAAGGTTATAGCTCCAACAGTTTTTGAGATATTTTGCTAACAAGGTAAAATGCCCAATGTTGCCAAGGGCCATAACTCATGAAGTAATTTTCAAAATTTATTCAAAAGTTAATCAGGTTGTCTACTCATCACTTCCAGTCTGTTCATCAAGTTCCAAGTCTCTAGCTTCAATAATTTTTTAGATATTTTGCTGACAAGATTGCATCCATATTTTTTCAAAGGGCCATAACTCAGGGAAGGAGCATAATCCTGTTGAGAAAAAAAATACTTGTCAGCTATCATTTCATAAGGAATCCATATAAGAAATTTCAAAACAGTAGCAATCACGGTTCTAAAGTTATGCTATACATCAAAAAGCATGACGAACAGAAGCACGAATGGATGAAAGCCCCAGAAGTAATATGCCCTCCAACTTCTTAGAAGTTGGGGGGCATAATCATGACTATAAAGGCAGGTCACTAGTGATCTAATTTCAGTGGATTGACAAACAGGATTATAATGATAAAAATAGTCAGTGGAGACTGGAGCCAGTCTAACCATTCAGTTGCTTCTCCCTTTAGGAGTAGCTATGTGAAATGTATGTGAAAAACTTATATATTGGCATGCACAATTTGTAAACAGCCCTGACAACAGATGTGAAATGCTCTAATCATAGCTGAAGAGAAGGTGTTTTTTTTTGTATGTTTGTTTGTTTTTGCTTTTTCAGTCAAAATGTATTGATATTTTGCTTATTTCTCCTTGAAAACATCTGCTGTGGATACTCTTTAGAAGCATGTTTTGATGCAAAAACAACAAAACATTATCCTAACACTTACCAACCTATGGGCAAATTCAGCAGACGACAAACTGATGATATTTTTTCTTATTTTTCCTAGAAAATAGGATCTGACACTTCATGCAAATTGTCTCCTAAGGAGACAATTTGCATGAAATGTCAAATCGTATTTTCCAGGAAAAAGAAGAAAAACTATTTCAAAATATTGTCTGCTGAAATTTTTACCCAGCATGAAGGTGTTAGCTAGCCTTATCTGGAGTTATGTCATGTACATGATAATGTACCATTTCACTTGCCTCGGAAAACTCATCTGCACTTCCTTGCATAATTACAGCTGTATTCATCAATTTTTTTGCTTCAGTGAACAAAACTCTACATCAGAGCCGCAACAATCAAAAATGTACCTTAAACATCACGAAATGTGCATAAATAGATTGGCTTGCATATCCGAAATATTTCTCATTAAATTTTATGAATCAATGGGCTTGGTTTAATTTACATAATGGATGATGGAGACACTGACAGTACTGTGACCAGGCCTCCAGTATCCAGGTAAATACTTTTTACCTTATTTCTCCCCAAAAACATTTCGTAGTACTTATTAGAAGTGCCTACAACATATGTTTAGCGGAGAAGTAAAAATATAAATTCGCAATTCTTGGCTAATTTAGTAAAACAAGTGTCATATTTTGAGCAATGGTGCATGCCTATGGGAGGTCATGTGTGTGATAGAATACCTTTTTACACGTCACGGCTCATTTATTCAGTCGCTACAAAAAGTGCTGCGAATGCCATAACAGGATATGAAATTAAAATAAAAACGACATAAAGTTGTATATAATCTTTTCTCTGTCTAGACGCCATAATTCAGATAATGTAATCAGCTTTACAACAAAAATCAATAAGATGCTATACATGTCCCAGTGGCTGGATAGCAAGGAGCTATTTTTTTTTTTTTTTTTTTTTTAACATCCTATCAAAATTTTCTTCAGTATCTAGAGTTCTAATCCCATTGTATACAGAATAGACTCTCCCACACTATATATTGGAAAAGTCCAATTTCAATTTTAGGTACGTCCAGCTATGAGATTTACATATTCCTAGAGAAAAATGGCTAAACTGTTTGCAAACAGTGGAGACCCAGATCAGACGCCGCGTTCTGTGGCGTCTGATCTGGGTGTGCACTGTTTGCCAATTACCCTTTTACGAGTCTCCCGACTACAATGGGTTAAGCCGAAGTGTGATTTTAACCCATTTATGCCTAGCATCCCCGCCATCCCATTAAAGGAACATTTGCAGAGTGGACCCAGATCAGACACCAAATTCTGCGGCATCTGATCTGGGTCTATTCTGTTTGCATCAAATACAGGGTCTACACTGTTTGCATTAAATACAAGGATTTCTACAAAATATGGTAATAATAAATTTGTGTTGAGGTTTTACGACCCAGCCAATCCAATGGGGTCATGTCGAGCGCAGTCAGTGGAAACGGATTGAACCAAAGAGTGAAGGTAGAAGAGTGCACATGGTATATATGGCTTAATCACAGCTCTTGATAACAAAAGGCCCATGTGCCATGGTTCGCTCATCTGAGTGAAATAGCCACTACCGATATGCAGATGTTAAGCAACATTTTTTCAATCCTGTCATTGCAACCAATGAAAGGATCATTGTTTGAGCAGGTCTTGGTTTTGAAGTAGAATAATGTGGAGTTTTTTTTGTTTTTTTTTTATTATCATTATTTTACCATATATGGGCATGACAGTCAATGGAGTGCGACCATTTGAAAAAAACTCTCAATCCCGTTTCAACAGTAGGATTGACATGAAATTTGGTGGAAATTGGCCAACTGATTTCTGAATTGAAAGTGTTTAACAATATCATGATTTTATACATGTATACAGCATAGGGGCAAGGGAAGATAAACCTCGCAGAATAAAAAGTTGATTGCAACTTAATGCTTTTGCTACTTCCATCATATATTATATTGTAAGTTTTAGGCACTTTCAGCTATTATTGTCTTTGTGTGAGTGTTCATTCTTTTTATAATATAGCTATTTTCGATCTAGAGGTCATCCTGTTGCTACAGAGTGTTTTAACTCAAATCACCCAACGATTTGGGTGGAGAAGTCAAAAACTGGTTTTCAAGATGGCGGCTATGGTGGCCATTTTGGATTTCCAATCTGCATGATTTTAGCTATATTTCATCTACACATCAACCTGTTGCTACATTGTAAGTTTCAACTTAATTCGCCTGGTGGTTTGTGAGATGTCCAAAAACAGATTTTCAATATGGCGGCTGTGGCGGCCATCTTGGATTTCCAATCAACATTATTTTAGCTCATTTTGATCCAGAAGTTGTCCTGTTGCACCAGAGCGTTTAGGCTCAAACTGACCAAAGGTTTAGGAAGAGATGCTGAAAACTGATTTTCTGATGGCGGCTGTGGTGGCCATCTTGGATTTTCGATCAGCTCATCAATTTTAGCTATTTTGTGTCTACTAGGCGCCCCGATGTTCCTCATCAAGTTTCAACTCAATTGGACCATAGTCTTTAGAGGAGATGTCCAAAATAAGAATTCTAAACATTTTTCTCATATAAATGTATAGGTCCTATACAAATGCATGGGAAAGCAAATTTGGCATTGCCGTGAAAAGAAATTTTGATAGACCTCCCGTCCCCAATGATTTGTGCAAAGATTAGGCCCCAGGGTTTGTTTAGTTCTGGAAAAGAAGATTTTTTAAAGGTTTTTACCATATATGGGCATGGTAGCCATCTTGGTAAATGGACCGTGACTATTTTAACAATCTTTCATTTCCCTGCCCCAAGGAGGCGGCACTTGAAATTTGAGCAACACTGGCCCAGAGGCTTCAGAGGAGATGTCGTTCGAAATTCTCAACATTTTTCCCATACAAATGTACGGGTCCATACAAATGCATAAGAAAGCAAACTTAACCTCGCCGTAAAAAGGTCAAATATCAATGTAAGACCATCATTTTAGCAACATTGGTAGACCTCCCGTCCCCGATCATTTGTACAAAGATTTAGCTCAAAGGCATCCTTGGTTCTGGAGAATTTTTAAAGGTTTTTACCATATATGGGCATAGCAGCCATCTTAGTCAATGGACCGCAACCATTTTAGCTATCTCTTGTTCCCCCAACCTTTTAGAAGGCTCTATATGAAATTTGAGCAAAATTGGCTCGGTGGCTTCAGAGAAGAAGTCGTTTGAAAATGTTAACAGACACACGGAGAGACGACGAACAAAAAGTGATCACTATAGCTCATCCTGAGCATAGCTCAAGTGAGCTAATAAACTGCATACAGATAAATATTTTTCTTAATTTTCCATGAAAATATGTGTTCTGAATACTTGTAGGACTGGGAAGATTTCTAAAACTACCAATAATTTTGGACAATTTTTTTTTTTTTTTTTTTTTGATTTGGGTTTTACGGCCCTTTCAAGAATATTTCACTTATATTGAGCTGATCGTTCATCAAAGGTGGGCAAAAAATGGAGAACCAGGGGGGAAAACCACCTGAGCATCCGTAAGCAGAACTTGGCTTTTCCACGTGACCTGACCAAGGCTCGACCCACAACGGTGAGAAACCTAATGGATTAAGAGTCACTCTCCTATCCACTAGGCTATGGGGGCCCCGCATGGACAAAAAAAGCATCTCATTTCTTCAATATTTTTCTGAAGAAAATAATTACATACTAACGCTTATACGAGGCTGAGTCAATAAGTAACCAGCCTAACTTATTTCCGGTTGAGATCCACATCTTCTTTTTTGATGTAATTGCCCTCTAGTGTGATGCACTTAGACCACGGTGTTCAAGTGCCATCAGCCCAGAACTGAAAAAGTCAGGGTCCTTTCCACTGACCCACTCCTCAAACGCCGTCACAACTTCTTCATCAGATCGGAAATGAAGTCCACGGATATCCTTTTTCAAGTTTGGGAATAGGAAGAAGTTGCTAGGAGCTAGGTCAGGCGAATAGGCAGGATGTGGTATTAATTCATACCCGTTTCGCTCTACAGCTCCATTGCAACTTTGCAAGTGTGGACTCTCACGTTGTCCTGTTGCAGCAAAACACCTTTAAAGAGTTTACCTCGGCGTTTTTTACGGATGGCGGTTCTCAGCTGGTCTAACAAGTTTGCATAGTACACTCCAGTTATTGTACTTCTCTTGGGTAAAAAGTCCAAAATAATAACGCCTTTTGTGTCCCAAAATACCGTGGCCATCACCTTGCCAGCAAATGGTTGCGTCTTAACTTCTTTGGCCTTGGGGACCCAGGCCCTACCCACTGACGACTCTGAGCTTTGGCTCATAATAATGAACCCAAGTCTCATCTACAGTCACCAGACGCAAAAGAAAATCATCTTTTGACCTAAAATGCTTCAACAAGGTGCTGCACACTGATGCTCTGGTTGCCATTTGCTCAACGCTAAGGGATTTGGGGACCCAACGGGCCGTTAGCTTGCGCATACCTAAACAATCATGTAAGACTGTTGAAACGCTACCATGTGAAATGCCTAATGCCTGCGCTATTTCTTCCACCTGAATTTGCCTATCAGATTATACCAGATCCCGAACTTTCTTACACATTTCTTCGTCGGTGGCATCCAGTGCCCGGGCGTCCAGACCTGGCTTCATCTTCTAAAGACGTTCTACTGCGTTTGAATTCCCCTACCCAGAATTTAACCTGAGCATAAGATTGTGCAGAAGACCCATAAACATCGGCTAACTCGCCGTGTATTTCCTTGCCCGTTTTTACTTTTAAATACAAGTACCGAATTACAGCACGGTACTCAACTTTAGATGAAAAGTATGCCTTGATACGCGTGTAATTTTGTACCCATGTATAAATCATATATTGAAACAAAGCATGAAAATCGTGACCATCTTGGTCCATCGGAAATGGGATAGGCTGGTTATTTATTGACACGACATCGTAGCATGCTGCATAAAATTTCAGATGACATCTTTTCTTCTTCAGAAAATAGCATTTGTATTTCATGCAAATTGTCTATAAGGAGACAGTTAGGCTGATCATGAAATATTTTCTACAGTCATTCTCCCCAGTCAGCTGATTCAAGAAAGGCAGAGGTCAGCTTTTGGTGAAAGAATTTGCACAATTTACTGGTTAACTGCTTTGAGGACTATGCCTGCCAAGGAAAAGTGTGGTTAGATAAACTTACTATCTCAACATGACCCTGATGGGTTGACTGGGCCATACAACCTCATCTCAATCAATCAACTCAATTGATCGATTTTAAGATAATTTGGATCAAATATCGAACCCTATTTTCTGAAGAAGAAAAAAATACAACAACAAAAAACAAACACACATACAAAATGCCAATTTGTCATCTGCTGAATTTTAAGAGTGCTAAAGGTTAACCCTTGTCATGCTGAATAAATTAAGATGCCATGCCCACTTCCAATTTTCAGCCGATCAGATTACTTGATCCAGGATGTTGATATAAATTCACATGCTGAATGACAAACAGTGCAGATCCAGATCAGTTGGCTTCTTCAGAAGCCAACTGATCTGGATCTACACTGTTTGCAAAGGCAGGGTATATCCGGGCTCAGCAGGACAAGGGTTAAATTTATTCAGATATGCAGCTTAATGTGTGGTTTTGTATATATATGTTAGTGACCTCCACACTTAATCATTTGACACATACTTTAGACCAAACTGTATGATAACCTAATACACTGTCTGCCACTCAATCAATATATGTCTGGGCAAAAAGTGGGTCATGGCCTCATATGGTCATTCTAAATACTATGAATGAATTATCTTCCAAGGTCAAATATTCTCAACAAAATTATCAAGGCGCATTCCCAACTAATTTTTCTTATTCCAGCTATCTTAACCCTTGAAATGTTAACCCTTCTCTTGCTGAACACAACATGCCCTGTCTTAGCAAACAGTGTAAGATCCAGATCAGTTGGCTTCTGAAGCCAACTGATCTGGATCTGCACTGTTTGTCATTAAATATGTGAATTTCTATCAAAAACTCGGATCAAGTAATCTGATTGGCTGGAAATGAGGTGGGTGTGGCATCTTAATTTATATAGCATGACAAGGGTCAATCACAACTGCAGCAGATACCATTTTGGTTGTTTTTTGTTTTGTTTTTTTTGTTGGCGTCATATTTTTTCAGAGTAAACAATTCACATAAAATGCCAAGTCTTATTTTCTCTGAAAACTAATAAAAAAACAAAACAACATTAACAATGTCTTCTACTGCAATTTTGCTAAACATCTTGAGGGTTAACCCATTTTAGTCTAGAGACCCACAAAAGTGTAACTGGCAAAAACATTGCAGACCCAGATAAGATGCTGAAGAATATGGCATCTGATCAGAAAACACAGTAATAACAACAACTAATCAGACACCCTGCATTTAGACTGGCTCCAGTCTCCAGTGACTATTTTTTCCTTATAATCCTGCTTGATAATCCACTGAATAAAACCAAAATAATATCATGACTATAAAGGCTGGTCACTAATGACCAGCCTTTATAGTCGTGATATTATTTTAGTTTTATTTTAATGGACTATCAAACAGGATTAAAAAAAAAAAAAAAAAATATTCCCTGGAGACTGGAGCCAGTCTACCTGCTATTGGAAATAGGCCAGTCCAAAGAGTTGTGGTAGAAGAGTCCACTCAATGTAAATGGGTTAATATGTCGGAAGGCAAGCTTGGTTTTGTTCAGCTAGACAAGGGAAGGAAAATGAAGCTTGTCTCAGCAGAGGCTTGTCTCAAAGGGAAACCAGGGGCTTGTCTCAAAGGGAAACCAGTACTGTGTGTAGGGTTTGCTTGAGTTCTTATTTAACGACATGTCAACCCTTGTGGGCCATTTTGTGTCCGAAGAAAATGGTCAAACGAGCTAGTAGAAGATAAGAAATATAGAAGGATAATGGAAATAGCAAACGACAGTGCTGCAATAGAAGAAATACTAACATGCCCCAAAAGGCCCTTTTTTCGGCCAATAAGTACTGATATTTTTCTTACCATATTCGACCTAATTACCGCACTGTGCGCTTAGGCTTTTCAAACTTACAGGACACACTCATCTGTGGTCAAATATGTATCTATCTACTAAGGATACACTATAAAAAAGATCAGAAAAGGACTTATTTAATGATGACTATGCGATTTTTTCTGACTTTCTTTACAAAGGCATATGTTGTGGGTACTCATGTGAATTGCATCGACTTGTCGATGCAATTCAAATGAGTACCCACAACATATGCCTTTGTAAAGAAGTAAAGAAAAAAGTACACTGGTTGTAATCTGAAGACTATGGAATTTCTTGACTGTGTGCTTATAGGGGTATGTGCGGTAATTAGGTCGAATACGGTATTTCTCCATAAAATATTCTGCTGTCGGTACTCATTAGAAGTGCCTCAGTGAGGTGCTTCTAATGAGTACCCACAACATATATTTTCATGGAGAAACAAGAAAAATATTATGTGGATACCACTCCTTATCTGAAGCTATGATACCCCTTCCGGCACATCAAGAAACCACGCCTATATAATTTTGACCCCCTTAAACCCCACTTTTACATCGTAAAACTGGGTTTACAGGGGTATACATTATTGTTCTTATTTCTGCTCAAAAACATACATTGTGAGTACTCGCTAGAACCACCTTGCCAAGGCAATTCTAATGAGTACCCACAATCTATGTTTTTAGCAGAAATACCATAAATGCCAGCATTTTTTATCTGAAAATTTTTAGTTTTTGGCGGTGAAATTTTCTATATATCTGAATAGACATGTTTTCGTAATGGCTGTTGCAAGTACCGTATTTACTCTAAGTATTTGGATACCTCAACTCTTTACCATACTTGTTCTAAAATTTGAACAAGAACAATTGACTTCTTGATGTTATGTCTAACTAGAAATGTGTCCACAGTACACGGATGCCCCAGCTGTGGGGTACCTGACTACAAAACTGCAAAATTCTACTGGGTACAAATGCCTAAACCCGAGGCTAACAGGATCACGTACGTATGTACCCACATACGCAAAACTGACAAACTATATGCCCACGGCATCATCCGATGCGGGGGCATAAAAACTGCTGGATGAGCAGCAAACAGTGTAGACCCTGGTAGCATTTCATAGGTCAATGGTAATCACGTGGGCAACTACCCTAAGGAAATTTTAAACAATCAACCCAATAAAAAATGGAAGACTATGAAACTGTTTAACTGCACTTATACGGGTATTTTGTTTGTTTGTTTGTGTTGAGGTTTTACAGCCCAGTCAACTCACTGGGGTCATGTTGAGACCAGTCAGTTTACCTAACCACACTTTTACTGGAAAGGCTTAGTCCTCTAAATGGTTAACCCATTGTATACTGAATAGACTCTCCCAGAATATATTGTAAGAGTCCGTTTTCAATTTTAGGTACGTCCGGCTATGAGATTTACATATTCCTAGAGAAAAATGGCTAAACTATTTGCAAGCAGTGGAGACCCTGATAAGACGCCGCGTTCTGCAGCGTCTGATCTGGGTCTGCACTGTTTGCCAATTACCCTTTAACGAGTCTCCTGACTACAATGGGTTAATCGTATTGTGCAGATTCTTTCGCCAGAAACTGACAACTGCCCTTCTTGGATCAGTGGAAGGGAGAGAATGACCCATAGAAAAAAAATTCATCATCGCAATCTCAACTATAGAATGTTGCCGACTACGCGGCGGTCGAAGCCCCAACCTCCTGATCACCAGTCGGATGCGCATCCAACAGCCACCGAGGCTGGCACTTATAGGGGTATGTGAGCTAATTAGGTCTTATATGGTATTGACAATTTTTTTTTAAACTTTCGTCCCCGAAGTGGACTCTTCCTTCTTTGAATCTGGTCAGAACCACTGTTCCAAATAGGAGCTCAGTAAAAAAATCAAAATAGAATTGTAAACAGTACGGATCCTGATGAGACGACTCATGATGAGCCATCTCATCTGGATCTACACTGTTTGCATAGGTATTTGTACCTATCTACTGGCTTGAAAGAGTTAAACTTTAACTATGACTATTTCAATTGAATGGGTTGATGTGTCTTTTACACAAGACACCAGCATTTTGCTGATACCTAATTACCACACATAGCATTATAAGCGCACAGTCAAGAAATCCCATAGTCTTCAGATTACAGCCAGTGTACGAATATCTACTTTATAAAAGCATATTTTGTGGGTACTCATTTGAATTGCATCAATGATCCATTTCAAATGAGTACCCACAACATATGCTTTTAAAAAGAAAATCAGAAGAAAAAACAAGAAGCCCAAGGGCCACGGCTTGCTAGTGACATAGCCACTGCAGATATGCAGATGTTATGCAACATTTTTCCAATCCTATCATAGCAACTAATGAAAAGATCATCATTGAGCAGTTCTTAGTTTTGAAGAAGAATATATGGGCCTGACAGTCAATGGAGCGTGATCATTTATACAAACTATCAATCACATTTCAACAGTAGGATCAATGTGAAATTTGGTGGAAATTGGCTAAGTGGTTTCTGAAGAATCATGATTTTATACATGTAAACAGCACAGTGACAGGGAAATATTATAAACATAAATAAGATGGCGGCCATCTGAACGATTTTAGCTACTGCTGATCTACAAGTCACCTCAATACTTCCAATATAAATGTATATGGCCCATACAAATGCATGGGGAAGTAAATTTGACCTTGCCATAAAAAAGGTCAAACGTCAACATAGGACCATCATTTTAGCAATTTTGGTAGATCTCCAGTCCCCCATAATTTGTGCAAAAATTAGGGCCCAGGGCTTATTTGGTTCTGGAGAAGAAGATTTTTAAAGGTTTTTACCATATATGGGCATAGCAGCCATTTTGATCAATGGACCACACCCATTTTAGCATTCTCCTGCCCCAAGGAGGCTCCACACGAAATTTGAGCAACACTGGCCCAGAGGCTTCAGAGAAGTCATTTGAAATTATCAACATTTTTTCCATACAAATGTATGGGGCCCATACAAATGCATACAGAAGCAAACTTGACCACGCCGTAAAAAGGTCAAATGTCAATGTACGACTATCATTTTAGCAACTTTGGTAGACCTCCCGTCCCTGATGATTTGTGCAAAGATTAAGCCAGGGAGGCTCCAAATGAAATTTGAGCAACATTGGCCCAGAGGCTCCAGAGAAGTCGTTTGAAATTCTGAACATTTTTCCCATACAAATGCACAGGGAAGCAAACTTGACCTCGCCGTAAAAGTCAAATGTCAATGTACGACCATTATTTTAGCAACTTTGGTAGACAAGGCATCCTTGGTTTTGGAGAAGAAGCTTTTCAAAGGTTTTTACCATATATGGGCATGGCGGCTACCTTGGTTAATGGACGGCAACCATTTTAGCAATCGTTCATTTCCCTGCCCCAGGGAGGCTCTACAATGAAATTTGAGCAACATTGGCCAAGAGGCTCCAGAGAAGTCATTTGAAATTCTGAACATTTTTTCTATACAAATGCATAGAGAAGCAAACTTGACCTTGTGGTAAAAAGGTCAAATGTCAATGTACGATCATTATTTTAGCAATTTTGGTAGACCTCCCATCCCCGATGATTTATGTAAAGATACAGTCACAAGCCATCCTCTGTTCTGGAGAAGAAGGTTTTTAAAGGTTTTTACCATATATGTGCATGGCGGCCATCTTGGTCAATGGACTGCGACCATTTTAGCAATCTTTCGTTCCCCCAACTTAAGGAGGCTCTATATGAAATTTGAGCAAAATTGGCTCAGGGGCTTCAGAGGAGAAGTTGTTTGAAAATGTTAACGGACGCACGGATGACGGACAAAAAGTGATCACTATAGCTCAGCCTGAGCATAGCTCAGGTGAGCTAAAGATACAAAAACATCATCTGACGAGTCCTTCACTGATTTTTTTTTTTTTTTTAAGTGTTTGTTTGTGTTGATGTTTCATGACCCCTGTCAACCCGATGGGGTCATGTCAAGTGCGGTCAGTTTGCCTCACCACACTTTTACTGGGCAGGATTAGTCCTCTAAGCGGTAAACCAGTATTGTGCACATTCTTTTGGCAGATTTTTTTTTTTTTTTTTTTTTTAAGTCTACCTTTAGTAGGTAGATACAGATTTTGCCACACTTTTTCTGGGTATTTTTTTAAAAAAACTTATGCGCACAATGCAGTAATTATGTCGAAAACGGTAATTAGGAAAAGCAGGAGCACTGTCAGCTTGGAGAAATTCTTTCATGACCCTTCTAGATGATGCTAACTTACACTGTTCAGTATAGGTTTTAAACTGTTTGCACCTGAGCATTATAACCACACTGTTGACCTTAGTATTTCAGTACTGAATAACAAGAAGATTATTCTCAATAAATGCCAAGTTTTTATTCCAGAAGAACTTATTTACTGCTGAGTTAACATTCTGGGCCCAGTTGTTCAAAGCGTCGTTAGCTTAACAAGCTCGTTAAGGGTCATTTCGTTAACTGTTTTAGTGGAGTCAATATACAATATTCTGATATTTTTTGCTGAAAAAATGTGAGTAGCTTTTGCACTGCAAAAGCTACTCACATTTTTTCAGCAAAATTTTCAGCATATTTGTGTATCACTCGATGTAAATTTTAACGAATCGTTAACTAACGACATCGTTAGCTTTGAACAACTGGGCCCTGTATGCTCAATACAAATTTCAGCAGATGACATTCTAAAGACTTTTTTTTTCTTATTTTTTCCAGTGAATAGCTTGAAATTTCATGCAAACTGTCTCCCAATGTGAAACATATTAAACAAGAATGTATGAACAATTTGTCCAGCAGAATTTGCCACAGAATGCCATAGGTAAATTCTTAGCATGCTGGGTAAAATTCAATAGACGATATACTGAATAATTTTTTCTTAATTTTCCCAGAAAACAGGTTTTGACATTTCATGGAACTCCAATGAAGACAATTTGCATGAAATGTGAAATCCTGTGTTCTGAGAAAAAATATAAGAAAAATATCATCAATTTGTCATCTGCAAAATTTGCCCAGAGAGTGGTAAAAGTTAAACCAGTTTGCAAGATTAAAACCTATCCAACTATGAAGCTATTTTAAGGAAACTCCTTTATAATTAGTATCAGAATGTGTTAGTAAAAGGGATCAACTTAAAAGCGCTTTAACTGACAAGGATCAATACCGTATACAACCTAATAACCATACTACATACTTAGGTTTTTCAGGCTGAAGTAAAATTTCTACATAATAATGGCACAATTTAAAGAAGGATCAGCATATGACTTCATGAGGGGAGTATTATGATGCTTAGGCCATATTTTTGTCTGATTTTCTTTACAAAAGCATACATTGTGTCTCAACAAGAAGCATATGTTTTTGGTGCTCATTTGAATTGCCTTGATGTTCTGGGACTGACAGGCCCTAGCAAACCATGTATACCCTGATCAGACATTGTAGAATGCATTGTTTGATCAGGGTCTATATTGTTTGCCACTCATTCAACAGTTTTTATGATAAGGAGTTAACCCTTCTTTTGCTGAACACGACATGCCTCTAATGAAGCCAACTGATCTGGATCAGTATGGTACCCTATTCCTCCCTCCCACTGGCATAGCTGAGAGCTTTACTTTAAGTTCTGTTGTTATCCATAGGTAGCCGACTTGGCCTTTCTTATAAGTTCATCAGAAAATGTTTGTTCATAGCAAACAATTCTTGAAGAAAATATTCAGAATTTCTCTACTACTAGAGCAGACAGCTGCTCATCAGGAAGCTTGTAAAGTACATTTCTGCCCCGATAACTGCCAAGTCAGAGCTCCCAGACTGTTTGAAAAACGCCAACAGTTTTATATTATGTTTTCAATTTCGCTACCTCAATGTGTTTCTTGGTCGAAACATGCTGGCGTAAGTCATCCCGGCTACCTTAGAGATGCAAACATTGCAGAAAGCAAAATATTCTCCGGCCTTTGATGGCTTCAGTACAGGCCATAAATTTGTATAATCTGCGATGAATTTCTGCATCACTTTTTGCCAGGGAAGCCATTTTGATTTATAAAATTTTGGGTTCTCAAACTTGCAACTATTTACCAGCTACAGTTACATTTTTTCAATAAACAATGCACAAACCAGTCTGGTTTTTAAAGGGAAACAACCCAATTTTATTACTGATGAGTAGGTATAATTTTCTCCACATGGGTGTACAGGGAGGAGCAACTTCCTTTATTTTATCCGGCTTCGATTTTAAATTGTTGTTTGCCAAAATTTTGATGTCCGAAACCATAATGCGGAAATCAGACATGAAAATCGGTATGATTCCGCAAAAATCAGAATGGTTGGCATCTCTGAAATATGACAGCCACAGAAGCAAAGGTCATGATGAGACTGTGCAGCAAAAACTGCATCTTGCCTATATGCTCAAAATTACTGCTCCCCTTGACACAGTCTGTTGACCGTATTTACCCTAAATGTTGGGACACCTCAACTCCTTACCATACAAGTCCTAAAATTTAACAAGTCTATTTGACTACCGGACCATGTGTCTATGAACTGCTGGATCAAGTGGCAAATGATGTTGATGATGGTGTGTTCTGCTGTGCCTGATCTGGGTCTACACTATTTACTCAGGCCTGTCTGTCCCATTACTCAAACAGATCCTAACTAGCCAGTCACAACAGCAGCAGATGATATTCTATTTTATATGCTAGACATTTCACTAGATGCTAGACATTTTATTACATGATATGTCAAGCTTTACTTTCTCTGAAATTAATAAAAATAAAAATTATTTTAGAAAGTCATCTGCTACTCTTCTGAATGCAGACAATCTGCATGAAATGTCAAAACCCGTTTTCTGGGAAAAATAAGAAAAATATTTCAAAATGTCCTCTGCTGAAATTTTTACCCAACATGCTGATTGTTATAAGAGAACCAAAAGCCTTCTGTCTGTGAAAATGCTTGACAATGATGAGTACAATAGTAAACATGCCTTCAAAGAAAAAGAAACAAAAAAAAAATAAAAAAAAATAGAATTTGTTTTTCTACAAAAATATAGAGGTCTCCTCCCTTTTTGGTATCATATTGTATTGTACATTCAGGGAACATTTATATTAACTAATGAGATTCCAAGGGAAATAACTAAAAAAGTATAATGCAAGAGTTATGGTTCTTGCGCTTTGCAATGTTGAATTATATTCATATAAAGTTTCGTGAAGGTATCTTGAACGGTTTTCAAGTAATAGAGTGGACACTTTTTTTATGACGGACAAAGCTCCAAGGGAAATAATTCAAAAAGTACAAATGCAAGAGTTATGGTTCTTGCGCTCTTCACATCATCTAATATTGATTGATATTTGTATGAAGCTTCTTGACACGATTTTGTGACAAAGTTCCAAGGGAAATAACTTCCGCTGATTCAAGAAGGGCAGTTGTCAGTTTCTGGCGAAAGAATGTGCACAATACTGGTTAACCCCTTAGAGGACTAAGCCTGCCCAGTAAACGTGTGGTTAGGTAAACTGACCGCGCTCGACATGACCCCACTGGGTTGAATGGGCCATAAAACCTCAACACAAACAAACAAACTAAAACAAGAGGACCATGATGGTCCTATATCGCTCACCTGACCAAACAGATTTGCATATTTACTGTTGAAGTTTCAGCCAAGTTCACTGCTCTAGGATTTTTGTATAAACTTTATAGCACTAACCACCCCCATCCCCCTCCACCACACCCCCGGCCATGTTTTTTTACAGATCTTGACAACTTGAACTGAATCTAAAAAGAGGGTCACCAAAGGAACATTTCTGCCAAGTTATATTGAAATTGGTCCAGTGGTTTAAAAAGTTTTATATAGCTATAAAGCCCTACGCCCTAACGGCCATGTTTTTTGACGAATCATGAAAGCTTGAACAAACTTGGTAGAGAGTCACTAAAGGAACATTCCTGCCAAGTTATATTGAAATCTGTTCAGTGGTTTCTGAAAAGAAGATTTTTAAAGCTTTCTATTTAGATATATAGGGAAAATAAGCCCCACCCCATGGCAGCCATGTTTTTTGACGAATCATGACTGCTTGTACAATCTTGATAGAGGTTCATCAAAGCAACATTCCAGCCAAGTAATATTGAAATCGGTCATGGGGTATGTGACAATAAGAATTTTAAAATTTTCTATGCAGATATAGACGAAAAATAAGCCCCGCCCCCCTGGGGGCCATGGTTTTTGACATATCATGAAGGCTTGAACAATCTTGGTAGAAGGTCACCAAAGCAACATTCCTGCCAAGTTACATTGAACTCGGTCCAACTGTTTCTTAAGAGAAGATTTTTAAAGTTTTCAATATAGATATATAGGGAAAATAAGCCCCGCCCCCTAGCGGCTATGTTTTTTGATGAATCATGACGGCTTGAACAATCTTTGTAGAGGGTCACCAAAGAAACATTCCTGCCAAGTTGTATTGAAATCGGTCCATTGGTTTCTGAAAAGAAGATTTTTAAAGTTTTATATATAGATATATAGGGAAAATAAGCCCTGCCCCCGGCAGCCATGTTTTTTGACGAATCATGATTACTTGAACAATCTTAGTAGAGGGTCACCAAGGAAACATTTCTGCAAAGTAATAATGAAATCAGTTCAGTGGTTTCTGACAAGAAGAGTTTTAAAGTTTTCTATAGATATATAAGGAAAATAAGCCCCGACTCCTGGCGGCCATGTTTTTTGACGAATCATGACGGCTTGAACAATCTTGATAGAGGGTTACATAAGAAACATTCCTGCAATGTTACATTGAAATCGGTCAAGTGGTTTCTGAAAAGACACTTAAAATTTTCCATATAGATATATAGGAAAATAAGCCCCGCCCCTAGCGGCCATGTTTTTTGACAAATCATAACGGTTTGAACAATCTTGGTAAAGGGTCACCAAGGAAACATTTCTGTGAAGTTATACTGAAATCAGTCCTGCGGTTTCTGACGACAAGATTTTTTCAAGTTTTCTATATAGATATATATAGAAAATAAGCCCCCCACCCTCTAGAGGCCATGTTTTTTGACAAATCATGACAGCTTGAACAATCTTGATAGAGGGTCACTAAGGAAACATTTCTGCCAAGTTATATTGAAATCGGTCCAGTCGTTAATGACATGAAGATTTTTAAAGTTTTCTATACAGATAAATATGAAAAATTAACCCCGCCCCCTAGCGGCCATGTTTTTTAACGAATCATGGCGGCTTGAACAATCTTGGTAGAGGATCATCAAAGAAACATTACTGTAAAATTATATTGAAATCCATCCAGTGCTTTATGACAAGAAGATTTTTAAAGTTTTCTATATAGATATATAAGGAAAATAAGCCCTGCCCCCCCTGGCGGCCATGTTTTTTGACAAATCCAAATGGCTTGAACAATCTTGCAACAGGATAACCAAAGGAACATTTCTGCAAAATCATATGGAAATCAGTCCAGGGGTTTCGGACAAGAA
The DNA here is from genome assembly GCA_964016985.1 of Anodontia alba. Classification (NCBI taxonomy): domain Eukaryota; kingdom Metazoa; phylum Mollusca; class Bivalvia; order Lucinida; family Lucinidae; genus Anodontia; species Anodontia alba. The sequence goes on along the minus strand of OZ024827.1, from coordinate 104,842,417 downwards.
GATTTTTAAAGTTTTCTATACAGATATATAGTGAAAATAAGCCCCGCACCCTGGCGGCCATGTTTTTCGACAAATCCAAATGGCTTGAACAATCTTGGTACAGGATCACCAAGGGAACATTTCTGCAAAATTATATTGAAATTGGTCGAGTGGTTTCGGACAAGAAGATTTTTAAACTTTTCTATATAGATATATAGGGAAAATAAGCCCAGCCCCCTGGCGGCCATGTTTTTTGACGAATCCAAATGGCTTGAACAATCTTGGTACAGGATAACCAAAGGAACATTTCTGCAAAATTATATTGAAATCGGTCCAGTGGTTTCTGACAAGAAGATTTTTTAAAGTTTTCTATATAGATGTAAAGGGAAAATAAGCCCCGCCCCCTGGCGGCCATGTTTTTTGACGAATCCAAACGTCTTGAACAATCTTGGTACAGGATCACCAAAGGAACATTTCTGCAAAATTACATTGAAATCGGTCTAGTGGTATCTGACAAGAAGATTTTTAAAGATTTCTATATAGATATAGGGAAAATAAGTCCCGCCCCCTGGCGGCCATGTTTTTTTACGAATCCAAATGTCTCGAACAATCTTGGTAGAGGATCACCAAAGAAACATTTCTGCAAAATTATATTGAAATCAGTCTAGTGGTTTCTGACAAGAAGATTTTTAAAGTTTTCTATACAGATATATAGGGAAAATAAGCCCTGCTCCCTGGCGGCCATGTTTTTTGACGAATCCAAATGGCTTGAACAATCTTCCTAGAGGATCACCAAAGGAACATTTCTGCAAAATTATATTGAAATTGGTCCAGTGGTTTCTGACAAGAAGATTTTTAAAGTTTTCTATACAGATATATAGGGAAAATAAGCCCCGCCCCCTGGCAGCCATGTTTTTTGACGAATCCAAAAGGCTTGAACAATCTTGGTAGAGGATCACCAAAGGAACATTTCTGCAAAATTATATTGAAATTGGTCCAGTGGTTTCGGACAAGAAGATTTTTAAAGTTTTCTATATAGATATATAGGGAAAATAAGCCCCGCCCCCTGGCGGCCATGTTTTTTTACGAATCCAAATGGCTTGAACAATCTTGGTAGAGGATCACCAAAGGAACATTTCTGCAAAATTTTATTGAAATCGGTCCAGCGGTTTCTGACGAGAAGATTTTTTGAGTTTTTAGTTAAAAAATCTATTTTTAGCTCCTGTGACCTAGATATGCAATGGACCGGAACCATTTGAACAACTTTGAAAGAGGATCAACCAAGGATCATTCCTGTGAAATTTGGTCAAAATCCAATCAGTGGTTTAGGAGGAGATGTTGTTTAAAGATTGTGAACGGACGGACGGACGGACAGACGGACGACGACGACGACGGACGGTGAGTGATCACAATACCTCACCTTGAGCCTTCGGCTCAGGTGAGCTAAAAATATAAATGCAAGAGTTCTTGTGCTCTGCATGTCATCTAATGTTGATTGATATTTATATGAAGTTTTGTGAAGATAACTTGAACGTTTTCAAGTTATAGAGCGGACACGATTTTGTGACAGAATCCAAGGGGCAATAACTCAAAAAGTATAAATGCAAGAGTTATGGTTCTTGTGCTCTGCATATCGTCTAATGTTGATTGATACTTATATGAAGTTTTGTGAAGATAGCTTCAACTGTTTTCAAGTTATAGAGTGGACACGATTTTGTGACAGTCCAAGGAAAATAACTCAAAAAGTATAAATGCAAGAGTTATGGGTCTTGTGCTCTGCACGTCGTCTAATGTTGACTGATATTTATGTGTAGTTTAATGAAGATAGCTTGAACGATTTTCAAGTTATAGAGCAGACAAGATTTTGTGACAGAGTCCAAGGGAAATAACTCAAAAAGTATAAATGCAAGAGTTATGGTTCTTGCGCTCTGCATGTAATGTTGATTGATATTTATATGAAGTTTCATGAAGAGAGCTTGAACGGTTTTCAAGTTATACAGCGGACACAAGTGTGACAGACAGACAGACAGACAGACGCCCGGGGGAAAAAACAATGTCTCCCAACCCTAAAGGGGGGAGACATAAAAACAGAAAAAAGAAAGGTTTTAACAGCGTTCTGATTTTAAATATTGGTATTTACCATATTTATCCTCTGTATTTGGACACCTCAATTACTTACTTTACTTGTTCTAAAATTTGAACAAGTACAATTTACTACTCGATGTTGTGTCTAAAAATTGCTGGATGAGTGGCCAACAGTGTAGACCCAGATGAGATGCCACGTTCTGTGGCATCTCATCTGGGTCTTCATTGTTTGCTCAAGCCTGTGTCTAAATATATATGGTAAATACGGTAACTCTAAAACTTCACATACACTACTACTCGTCATCATGATTGTTTCTGCGAAGTTTTATGAAATTTTAAAAAGAACTGTAAAAGTAATTTGGGTCACAAAGTCTGACCAATGGACAAAAGTGCCAAGGGCAAAAAACTCTGCAATGAAATAAACAATATTATACAATGCTAAATTTTTGTTACTCATCAGATACTGACCATTTCTATGTTTCATAAAAAATCTATCCAAGGACCCACCAACACTGATTTATTTATACCCCATTCCAAACTTTGTTTGTAAGGGTATAAGCATTCACTGAAAATCTGGTTTTATCCAGGGACCTTTTCTAGGCACCTTGAAAGACACTTGAGACAAAAATGAGCAGTGTTACAGGAAAATATACCACACAATTGGTGGATAGTCGGTAATGACTGTCTCGACCACTTTAACCTTTACTACTCTGGGCTAATTCAACAGACTGCAAATTAGTGATATTTTTCATTTTTTTTTTTTCACTGAAAACATTATTCGACATTTCATGCAAAGTGGAGAGAGTTTGCATGAAATGTCAAATCCTGTTATTATGGGGAACAATAAGAAAAACGTCTTCCTAAGTGTTAATGGAATAGGAATTATGCAGCACAGTAGAAATGCAAAAACTGATCAGCCTGCACATCAGTGCAATCTGATCAGAGTTTGCAAATCTCCACAGGCTTATCATAGAAAGTTGACAAAATTTAATTACTGAATGGGATAGTGTCCGAAATGGAGTGCAGTTGTACCAGCCAGTCTGAGCAGTCACTGTCTGCACCTGTAGATAAGATGTACGAAAACATATATTGTGGTTACTCATTAGAAGTGCCTCTCTGAGGCACTTCTAATGAGTAACCACAACATATTTTTGTGGAAAAACAAAAGTATTTTATCTGGAGACCTCTGGAGACCTCACTTTATTCAGTGCTATACAATGCAGACTTGACTATATGTAGGTTGTAACAACCCTTTTTCCTGTGAAATTCATTCATAGCTCCAGACATGACTTGCTTTGTTTTTTTTTCTTCAAAGAAAAAATTTTGATACTCTTTTTTCTGTATGAAACTACGTTATGCATACTCACTGGAAGCACTCCAGTGAGACAATTCCAAATAAGTTTTTGCGGAAATATATGAAAATATTTACCCTCATAGTATTACCCTTTTATCCGGAGACGCATCAGCCTTTACTGACCCTTAAAGCACTAAGCAAATTTCATTGTAGCAGATGACAGTCTAAAACTGATTTTGTTAGTTTTCATTGAAATAAGATCAGACATTTCATTTTTTTTTTTTTTTTTTTAAATTTCAGTGCTGTCTGCTGTTGGTTGGATGATTTGCAGTTTAACAGCCCAGTCAACCACAGAAACAGATAAGGCACTTTTTTCATCCAAAAAATGCTGATATCTTTCTAATTTCTCCATGAAAAAATATGTTGTGGGTACTCATTAGAAGTGCCTCACTGAGGCGCTTCTAATGAGTACCCACAACATATGTTTTCATGCAGAAATAAGTATTATGTGGATACCCCCTCTTATCTGGAGCTATGGTCAACACTATATCAAAGTCATGTCCAGCTGTTAAGTTTATCTAAGCACACTTTTCCTGGGCAGGATTAGTCCTCTAAGCTGTTAACCAGTTCTTCTGCACATTCTTTCGCCAGAAAGCTGTCTGCTGTAGTTGTGATTAGCACTTTAAGGGTTAAATAAGTGTTAAAGATAAAATTAATTTGTCTGGCGGACTAAGACAAACAAACTGCTGTGATTAAGAGCTCACCGACATTGTGCGATTATATCACTATTATCTTTGGACAATGACACTACCCACGATCTAGACAAAAGCTGGTGACAACACACAAAAACGGTAGCTAGGTCACAATCTATAATGAGTTTGCTAAATACATAATGATTTTGCTAAATCCATAATGATTTTGCTAAACTTAATGGAATAGAATTTAAATAACGACAAGGATCAATACTTTATCTAACCTGTAACTGGAAGAAAATGTCTCTGCAAACAGTGTAGACCCAGATCAAACTGCTCCTTGGGAATAGTTGGATCTGGGTCTACACTGATTGCTGAGACATTTTGACATCAGTGTCTGCAATGCTTGCCGGTCTGAAGCTTGTTTCTTTTTGTTGTAGTTATTGTTGTTCTTTTGTTGTTGTTTTTTACTAAATTTAAATATTAGCGTCTGAAGCTTGTTTCTTTTTGTTGTAGTTGTTGTTGTTCTTTTGTTGTTTTTTTTACTAAATTTAAATATTAGCAGACCTTTTAACATATTTTTCTTGTTTAACATTTTAGGAATATTGTCTCCTGGACACAATTCTTATGAACAGTCAAACCCTTTACCTCAGAAAAATGAAATGGCAAGCCCTGTATCTCAGAAAAAAAATAAGAAAAAAAAAAAAATAGCACAAGTTTGTAGTCTGCCAATTTCATATGCAGCTTGGCAAGAATTAAGAAAACAAGACGCCCACTACACTCAGCAGAGCTCAAGTGTTGATGATCACCACACCAACAAAGACAGACAATGGCCCACTGACTGTCCTATAAAACTTCCTGTGAGCTTTTCAGCTTTTGTTTTGCCATTTTGCCATACAAACATCTAAGAGACCTAAACTGACCTTGCTGTAAAATAGGCCAGTCAACAAGAGTTATCATTTTAATAAATCAGGTAGAGCCAGAGTCCCCAATACTGCATATCAAGTTTCAAGGTCATCGGCCTTTCCGTTTCTGAGATGAAGAATTTCAAATCCTTTTTACCATGTATGGGAATGACGGCCATCTTGGTCATATGACCCAGATCCCATAAACAAACTTTGATTTCCCAATCCCACTGAGGCTCCTCTATATGCAATTTGGTTTCTATCAGCCTAGTGCTTTTAGAGAAGATTTTAAAATTACTGGATCTGAGGGACCTAGGACCAAAGGTCAGTAAATAGCCTTCATCTTTGGTATTTATAAAAGTTCATTTAGCTGACTGCATAAATCATCTTTGATGTCATAAGCTACAATAGCTTCAGAAAAATCCTGTTTTGCCTTTTTTTCCCTTCCAAATGCCTAAGCTACCCATTTCGACCTTGACTTCAAGGTCACCCAAGGGTCATCATTTGGTCAAACTTGGTAGGGCCTGAGTCCCAGATGCTGCATATCAAGTTTCAATGTCATCAGCTTTTCAGTTCTGAGAAGAAGATTTTCAAATGGTTTTTACCATATATTGGCATGGTGGTCGCCTTGATCATGTGACCCAGATCAACTGAATAAACTTTCATTCCCCCATCCCTCACAGGCTCCACATATAATTAGGTTTCATCAGCCCAGCAGGTTTAGAGGAGAAGTTAAAAATACTGAATCTGAGGCATCCAGAAGAAAGGTCAGGAAATGACCTTGACCTTTGGTATTTATAAAAGGTTCAATTAGGGGATTGCATAAATCAGCTTTGATGCCACAGGCTACAACAGAATCAGAAAAATGCACTGTTTCACCTTTTTCCCACACAACAGACTTAGTGACCAAATTTGACCTCGCCTTCGAAAAAAGTCAAGGTCAACCAAGCATCATTATTTGAACAAACTAGACAGGGCTGGAGCCACTGATGTTGAAAACAAGCTGCAAGGTCATCGGTCATTTGGTTCCTGAGAAGAAGATTTTCCAAGTTTTTTACCATTATGGGTGTGGCAGCCATCTTGGTGATGTGATCCAGACATTACAAACAAACTTTTGTTCCCCCACCCCATACTGGCTCCATAAGTAACTTGGTGTCAATTGGCCCAGCATCTCTTCAGAGATGTCATTTGAAAATGTTTGATGATGCAGACACACATGACAGGCCACTGTCTAACCTGTAAGCTCTCCAGGAGCCTTCCTTCCTTCGGCTCTGGTGAGCTAAAAAGAGAATGGGGACAATTTAAATTATCTTTTTTCTTATTTCTTCATAAAGACATTTGTCCCATATGATAACATAAGTTTTTTAATGGAGAATTAGAGAAAATTATCTCAGAATTATCATAAAATACTCTTTCTAAACAAATTAACTGGGCTCGGTTGTTCAAAGCGTCGTTAGCTTAACGAGCTCGTTAAGGGTCATTTCATTAACTGTTTTAGCGGATTCAATATACAATATTCTGATATTTTTTGCTGAAAAAATGTGAGTAGCTTTTGCACTGCAAAAGCTACTCACATTTTTTCAGCAAAAAATATCAGAATATTTGCGTTATCACTCGATGTAAATTTTAACGAATCGTTAACTAACGACATCGTTAGCTTTGAACAACTGGGCCCTGATTTAACCTTTACCACTTCCCTGGTCAAATTCAGTAGACAACAACAATTTCTTCTTTTTCCCAGAAAACAGGTACTGACATTTCATGCAAATTAGACAATTTGCATGAAATGTTAAATCTTGATTCCTCAGAAAAATAAGAAAAATATTTCAATATGTTGTCTGCTCAAAATTTTATCCAGGGTGCAAAGTGTTAAAAAGAAAACATTTATTATTATTTGCTATCAAACAGGTAATCAGGTACAAACACAATGTAAATTTTCCTACAGTTGACAGCAGCTGCTATTCAGACATGCTATTGCCCAACTGATAATATATTATCTAGATTCCCTCAACAAGATTTAGATTCTGTATTTAGATTTTTATGACAAGTAACAAGATTTTGTGGAAATTATAGCAATAAAACAAGTCAATGACACTCCATCCTGTTAAAAATATATACTTGTGTCTGCTGGATTAATTAAACACCTCCTGACACTGCTAGCCTTGACCTTGTTCATTGTTCAACCTGTGTCTACTTGAAAAACCAGACACCAAATTATATAGGAGGAGTATTTTGATAATACTTCTGGTATAATATTCTCCAGTTCGGCTAAGGAGGTATTTTGAAAAAAACTTCAGAACATTAATAAATGTTCCATTCTTGCATCTAATTTCCTCTTAGTACATGTATAATTGGCATTAATTGCATATATGCTCAATTTGTTGCGGGTTGCCCTGGCAAGCCGCATATATAGGAGTTATGCTAATCACACATCAAATATGGGAATTAAACCAAACCTGGAAGCGGAAGTAGTCTTGCATCTGATAATGAATAGAATAGAACGTTTTATTATCCAATTATGGCCTCTTTTGGGTATACATACTATTAACCCATTCATGTCTAGCGTCCCATAAAAGGGACAGTGGCAAACAGTATAGACCTAGATCAGATGCCCCAAAATGGGTCTACACTGTATTAGGTACAGAAATCTCTATAATAAATGATAATACAAAAAGGAATTCTGACACCCTTTAACTCTGAAATGAGCCTGTCCAAAGAGTAACTTTACTGGCATTAAAATGAAAGTATTCCATTATCCAATCGGCTGGTACAAGTGGCATATCTGCCACTTGGCTAGTACTAGCCCAGGACTCCCCCATCTAGTGATCTGCTATAGTCAAGATTTTGAAAAATTCACAGGATACTTAGTAACTGTGGCACCTATTATCTGTGTACACTTCAGAGGTAAATTTGACTGGAGTGAACCAACACTCGGAAAGTAACTGGACTTATTTAGGCTCGTTCACTGAATCTTGATACATATGCCAGATAAACAACCTGCTAGCTTTTTGAAAAAGCTAATACTTGTTGTGGCAAAATTCTTCAAATACCTTGTTCCATTGATCTGAAAAAGTATTCTTATTTGTTTCTTGAGCTACAGGCTTGTACTGGATGGTATCCGGCAGGAATCGGTCCCCAACCTGTCACACTGTCCAGTAATATACAGAAAGTAATTGATTTAAAACATATGTTGTGGGTATTCATAAGAAGCCCTTCAGAGGCGCTTCTACTGAACCCTTAATGGGAAATTAGAGAAAATATTCAATGATAATTCTGATATAATTTTCTCCAGTGCTCCATAAAAGTATATGTTGTGGGTACTCTTTAGAAGTGACTCACCAAGTGAGGCACATCTATTGAGTACCCAGAACATATTTTAATGGTAAAATAATAACAAACTGTCCCAAAAAATTATCATCAAATACTCCTTCTTAACCCTTGTCCTGCTGAATAAATTCAGATGCCACACCCACTTCTAATTTTCAGCCAATCAGATTACTTGATCCAGATTATTGCTATAAATTCACATACTTAATGGCAAACAGTGCAGATCCAGATCAGTTGGCTTCTTCAGAAGCCAACTGATCTGGATCTACACTGTTTGCAAAGGCAGGCTATATCCGGGTTCAGCAGGACAAGGGCTAAGTCATATCAAGATGATGAGGTGATGGGGTGATAATGAAGGTTTTGTGCAATCGCAGTGCCATACAGTGACAGTCATGAGTTAACTTCAACAATCAGCTGGGCCGATCCAGTGATCTGGAATCAGGAGTGTGCTAATCCCTCAGTAGACTGGGTCCACTAGTTTCTGCACTTGTCTTTCTCTGTCATCTTTCTATCCCTTCCTGTATCCTTATTTTTCTCTATAATCCTATTACACTGTTTCACTTTTAAATAAGGGACATTACTGATAAGAAAAATTTAAGGTAGAATAGATTGTACACCTTGAAAGAAAAGACAGAGCCTAACAGCTCTTCAAGTAATCAATTTTGAAATGTCTTGGTAATATGTCTGTTTCTTTGTTTTTTATTTATTGTTCGTTTGTTTTTGTTTTTTTTCTCTTTCCCTCTCTTCAATATTCAGGACAATTTTTATACAAGAATGTAATTTTACAAAATTTGCTGAATTGAGGTATGGCTCATTGAGCCCATTTTAGTCCAGAGATTTCCAAAGGGATAACTGGCAAAGAGTGCAGACCCAGATCAGATGCTGCGTTGTGGCGTCTGGACGGTCAGATCTTCACTGTTTGCATTAATTACAGGAATTTCTATAAAACATAGTAATAATAACAACTAACCAGAGACACCCTGCTGTTGGAAATAGACCAGTCCTTTCAGAGTTGTGGTAGAAGAGTCTTGAATGGGTTATAAAATACATTAAGAGGTGGATGATAAAATAAATATATCCTATTTTTTACTCTCAGAACTGGTCATTTCATGCAAATTATTTCCATCTACAAAAAAGTCAAGTCTTATTTTCTGGAGGAAAAGTCTTACTGTCTTTTAAAACCTATTCTGATTATTTGTTTTATTCGGGCTTCATGTCGCTTTCAACAATCTTTCAGTCATACCGCGACGGTTTCTGGATGTGGCAGGGAGCTCAATGCTCACTCTCAGAGTGCTGCCTCACTGACATATCACACAGCAGACACTTGACATGATATTCCACCCAGCCACATTATACTGACACTAAGCTGACCAGTTCTGATTCCTAGCTCTACTTTCTTTATGCTGACTTGGACCCAATATATTATTGGGTCCAAGATGCTGAGCGCTTTGAAGCTTTAAACTCTTTGGTATGACCCGGCCGGGGATCCAACCCCCGCAACCTCCCGGTCACAATGGACACTCTACCAACTGAGCCACTGTGCCGGTAAAACCTATTTTGGAGATGACTTCTTTTTGCAAACTATTAAACCTTAAATATCATATAAAATTGTTGCAGATGACATTCTGTATTATTATTATTATTTTTTTTTTATATACATTCTGTTGCGTTTTTTGTTTTGCAATTATTAAAATTATTATTTTTCAAAGAAAATAGGCTCAATATATCTTGTGAATTTTGTCTGCCTAGCAGATGATTTACAAGAAATATCAGGCCTTATTTTCTCTGAAAAAAAAAAAAAAAAAAAAAAAAAAAAAAATCGGACTATTATCTGGTTAGAAATAAAAATTACTCGTACAATACTAAAATAATGGATGTTTACCTTGTTTTTCAGTATACAATAAATCCAAACAAACGCTCTATATCCCTCTGAAAACCCAACACACAACTCCAATACAGCACAGACATCACACTATCCCTATCATTCTCATCTGCACTCACCCACCCCTACTTTGACAGCATTACATAACCATATACACCTGTACAGGTTCATATTATATTAGTCCTCCTAGAGCTCCAGATTAAGGGAGAAATCTTATATGTGTACATATTTTTTTATTTCTGCATTCAAACAATCTTGTGGGTACTCACTGGAATTGCCTCTGTGAGCACTCATGAGATATATTTTGGCTCAGAAATAACAAAATTATTCTAAACAACCTCACAATAACACCTTATCTGGAGATATCAGTCAGTCAAAATATACAAAACTCTAGAAATGCAAAACATTTATGGAAGAATAATAAATTCTTTTATCTCCAGCAAACCATACATACTAGGTATTCATTTAAAAACAAGTCATGCCACCCAGGCAATTCTTATGCATTTCAACAATGTCTGTTTTGATGGGGACAGAGAATTATTGTCATCTTTAAAACTGTACAATTCATCTCTAAATCACTGCCATCACTCTTGATAAGACCGTTATCCAGAAATTATATTTTTATTATTTTCCCATGAAAACGTATTTTGTGGTTATTCGTTGGAAGTGCCTCCATCAGGTGCTTCTAATGACTATATACAACTTATATTTTTATAGAGAAATAAAAAAACTATCAATAATTTTTGGCCAGAATAGAAAAAAATCTGTAGCTCTGACTGCCAATTCATTAGCTCTCCAGCAATGCAATTTTTTTTTTTAACCACATAAAACACTTTTCTATTACTATCAAAAACATTTTAACTGAGCAGTTAAATACAATTACTACCAATACAAACATGGAAATAGAAATGTGTTTAATTTACATAAAAAAAAAAAAAAAAAAAATTATCACAGTTCCAGAAGAGTGGGGGTATCAGGAAAAAAAATTTTCTTATTTTTCCACAAAAATGTACAAGGTACATTTTTTTGGAAAAATAAGAAATTTTTTTTTAGAAGTGCCTCAGAAGTACTCGTTAGTAACACTTTACCAAGGCAATTCTAATGAGTACCCTCGTAAGGCACTTCTAATGAGTACCCACATGATGTATGTTTCATGGAGAAATAAGAAAAATATCAACACTTTGGTTGAAATAATGCACCTTATCTGGAGTTACCATGATAATCCTTGTTATTTGAAGGTACAGGTATGTATACCTCCAGTCTAGCACATAATAGATCAAATATTATTCTGCACTGTCTGACCTTTTGCAGCAGGGGTCACCATAAAGGTCATTCACTACCTGTTAATGTCTGGCACTGATAAGATAATTAAAGGTACATACCTCCAGATAAGCGGGCAGGCCAGATAAATACTTTTCTTATTTCTCTGAAAAACATGTAGGTCCTTACTAGAAATCTCTCCCCAAAGCAATTCCAATCAGTATCCACATGTTATTTTTTTTGTGTTTTTTGTGTGTGTGTGTTTGTGTGCAGAAACAAGATAAATAATTTTGTTAATAATACCCCACCATCATCAAGTTGCAGGCAGATAACTATCGAAAATTGACAAAATTTGCCCATTAGCAATCCCAAACCAGATCTCCACAATGCACATATCAAGTTTGGTGAAAATCCATTGAGATTTAGCAAAGTTATTGACCTGAAATTAAAATACTGATGTTTCATGACCAGATAACTCTATCAAAAATTGACGAAAATTACCCATTTTCAACATGTCTACTAGGGCAACCATCTCGGATTTCTGATCAGAGTGATTTTAGCTATTTTTGATCTACAAGTCACCCTGATACTTCCTATCAAGTCAATTGGCCTTTCTGTTCAGGAGAATTAAGTTCAAAATAGATTTTAACGATGGTGACTTTGGTGGCCATATTGCATTTCCTATCAGAACAATTTTAGCTGTTTTTTTGATCAACAAGTCATCCAGATAATTCGTACCAAGTTTCAAGTCAATCCAGTTCAGGAGAAGAAGCGCAGAATAGATTTGCAAGATGACGGCCATGGCAGCCATCTTGGATTTCTGATTGGAACAATTTTAGATATTTTTGATTTACAAGTCACCCTAATGCTGTCTGCCAAGTTTTGAGTCAGTTGGCCTTTTGGTTCAGGAGAAGCGAAAAATAGGTTTCCAAGATTGCCATGGCAGCCATCTTGGGCTTTGGAATGATTTTAGCTATTTTTGATCTACAAATCACCCCAATACTTCCTACCAAGTTTCAAGTCAATGGGCCTTTCAGTTCAGAAGAAGAAAGAAAAAATAAATTTTTAAGATGGGGATCAACAAGTCAACCTGATGCTTTCTGCCAAGTTCTGAGCCAACTGGCCTTTTCATTCAGGAGAAGAAGTGAAGTATAGATTTTCATGGTGGCCACCTTGGATTTCGGATTGGAAGATTTTAGCTTTTTTTGATCTATTTGTAACCCTGATGCTTCCTACCAAGTTTCAAGTCAATTGGCCTTTTGGTTCAGGAGAAGTGAAAAATAATTTTCAAGATAGCCATCACGGCAACCATCATAGACCGAAGCTGAATGATTTTAGCTATTTTTTATCTACAAGCCACCCCTATGCTTCCTACCAAGTTTCAAGTCAATGGGCCTTTCTGTTCAGGAGAGGAAAGAAAAAGTAGATTTTTAAGATGGCAGTCATCTAGGATTTCCTATGGGAGGATTGTAGCTTCTTTTGATCTACAAGTTACCCTGATGCTTCCTACCAAGTAACAAGTCAATTGGCCTTTCTGTTCAGGAGAAGAAACGAAAAATATATTTTCAAGATGGCAGCCCTGGTGGCCATCTTGGATTTCTGATTGGAAGGATTTTAGCTATTTTTGATCTACAAGTAAAACCAAATGCTTCCTAAGTTTCAAGTCAATTGGCCTTTTGGTTCAGGAGAAAAATCGAAAAATAGATTTTCAAGATGGCTGCCATGGCGGCCACCTTGGATTTCCGATCGGAATGATTTTAGCTATTTTTGATCTGCAAGTCACCCAGATGCTTCCTACCAAGTTTCAAATCAATTGGCCTTTCAGTTAAGGAGAAGTGAAAAATAGATTGCCATCTTGGATTTCCGATCCGAATGATTTTAGCTATTTTTGATTTACATGTCACCCTTATGCTTCCTACCAAGTTTCAACTCAGTTTCTTATTTCAACATGAAAATATGTTGTGTGTAGCTGAGGAGTTTCTAAAGAGTATCCACAACATATGTTTTCTTGTTAAAACAAAAACCAAGCGCATATCCAGGCAGAAGCTATGAAACCCAGTCTTCAACATAAATTTGGCAATTTTCAGATGACATCAAATGGGCCGGGCCACAACATTTCCTACAAGACCACAGTCATGTCTGCAAAGCAATGACAGATCAGCTTGTGCAGGTACCCAGGCTGATCTGTCATTGCTTTGCGCTGATTAGCCAAACATCTAAGCTTTCTTTCCATGACTGCTGGGCGCATATGCAATTTTATAGGAAATGCTGTGCCTCGGCTGAAATTTCAGAGATTCTAATCAGGCTTCATCTTTCTAAAATTCCTGGCTATGTCCCTGAAAACAATATTTAATCTGACGCCTCCTTTTATCAAGAGCTTTGATGAAAAGAAACACAACTAGAGCTGTCAGAGACTATGGCCCCACTGCAGCTCTATCAGAGGAGAAACACATATAGTGTTGAAATTTTTTTAATTCATCCCTACCAGATAACACCAATGTAGGACATGGTGACATGGTATCTTAAAACCTATCAAAGGATTTCAATCCATTAAGTTACTGGGTCCTTGGTCCTGATTCCTGAATACAAGATACATCAACCCACTGTCCATGCGTGTACCACTTTTTCAAAGCCCCCAAGTGTGGTATACCGATAAGTTTCATTGAAGTAAGACCACAAACATAGAAGTTATTCAGCAAAATGCATTTTAATTTTTTGAAAACCTACCAAGGGACATAACTCCAAGAGTTATGGACCCTTGGCCCCTATTCGGGTATACACAACACATCTAGTCATTGTCCATGTTATACGAACTTTCAGCTTTCTAGCTTTCTACAGCTTCCTTACCTTAGAGACCAAGTGAGATTCATCAAAGTAGGATCACAAACATAAAAGTTATTGAGCAAAAGGCATTTTAATTTTTTGAAAACCTCCAAGGGACATAACTCCAAGAGTTATGGACCCTTGGCCTCTATTCTGGTAAACACAATACATCCAGTCATTGTCCATGTTTATAGGATATTTCAGCTTTCTAGCTTTCATAGTTCCTGAGAAATCTGTTACTAAAATTTTCAAGAATGGTAAAATTTGGAAATCTATGAAGGGACTCTAAGGGCTATAGGCCCTTGTCCACCATTCTGCCACTACATCTTCCTTACCTTACAGACCAAGTGTGGTATAAGTTTCATCGAAGTAGGACCACAAATATTAAAGTTATTAAGCAAAATGCATTTTAAATTCAGAAAACATACCAAGGGACATAACTCCAAGAGTTATGGCCCCTTGGTCACTATTCTGCGAATACACCTTACTTACCTTAGAGACCTAGTGTAGTGTAAGTTTCATTGATATAGGACCACAAACATAAAAATTAGTAGGCAAAATATATTTTAATTTTGCAGTCACAGAATCACGGAATGACGGAATCACGGAAGGACATGATAGCCATGCCACAATTCAGAGCTCTAGATAAGGTGCCCACTTTTTTTTTTTTTAACCACCATAAAGTCATAGCTCCAGATAAGGCATTTTTACAGAAAAGTACTGATAATTTTCTTATTTCTCTACAAAAACATTTTGTGGTATCATTAGGCATTTCTGAGTATCCACCTGTTTTCTTGGAATAAGAAGAAAAATATTATGTGGCTACTTCCTCTTATCTGGAGCTATCAAAAGTATTGCTATATTTTTCAATTTCTCCACAAAAATGTATGTTGTGGGTACACACAGGCCCTTCTTAAGGGTACCAGCCACAGCTCTTGATAAGGCACTTTTTTTTTACAGAAAAGTGTCTATTTTTTAACAGAAAAGTATCTATATTTTTCTTAGTTCTCGAAAAAAACATATGTTGTGGGTACTCATTAGAAGCGCCTCGGCGAGGCGCTTCTGATGAGTACCCACAACATGTTTTTGTCGAGAAATAAGAAAATTATTTACCTGATACCCACTCATCTTGACCTATGGACTACCCCACCATGTATTTTCGTGGAGAAGAAAAATATTTGTCTGCATACTCATCTGCCTCATGCAAACCTTAACCCTTGTCAAGCTGAATAAATTAAGATGCCACTCCTACTTCTAATTTTCAGCCAATCAGATTGCTCAATCCTAATTGTTGCTATAAATTCACAAACTTAATGGCAAACAGTGCAGATCCAGATCAGTTGGCTTCTTAGAAGCCAAATGATCTGGATCTACACTGTTTGCAAAGGCAGGGTATATCTGGATTCAGCATGACAAGGGTTAAGTTGTAACTGCGTAGTTTGTTGCATACTATACAAAACATAGCATTCGTGTCAGCACATTTTCTGCCGTAAAGATACTCTTCAAAATAAATGGACCATTGTCGCAGCTCCAGATAAGGCTCTTTGTTCAGCATAGAGCTACTTTTTCTTATTTCTCCACAAAAACAGAATGCTGTGGGTCATCATTGGATGCACCCATCCACAAATATTTTTTTCTCTTGCCCACCTATTTGCATGGAATATGAAATCCTAACTGTCTGGGAAAAAATGAGAAAAATATTTTAGAATGTTGTCTGCTGAAATTTTTACCCAGCATGCTAAGTGTCAAGAGTTTTGTTTGTTTTGTTTTTTGGTTTTTTTTGCATGCCTTTACACAAGTACTGCTATTGCAGTAACCCCCGGTGTCAGTGTCCCCGTCACACTTAACCCTTGTCATGCTGAATAAATTAAGATGCCACACCCACTTCTAACTTCCAGCCAATCAAATTACTTGATCTGGGTTTTTGACAGAAATTCACATATTAAATGACAAACTGTGCAGATCCAGATCAGTTGGCTTCTTCAGAAGCCAACTGATCTGGATCTACACTGTTTGCTAAGACAAGGCATGTCATGTTCAGCAAGAGAAGGGTTAAATTAATGTAGGAAACTGTGTAACAGATGTCTATGTACAAAGGTATTCAGACAGATAAGGCCTGAGCAAGCGCTGCATGTTGCAAAATTATTTAACATCTTCTCAGGATTCCTTAGCCCATAGTTTTTAGTTGATTGATTGTATTTGGGTTTAACGATATATTAACCCTTGTGGGTCATTTTGTGTCGTCTCCCACATACATGTGATAATTGATTTTAACTGTGTGAAGGAGATTTGCCATTGTGATGAGGGAGATTCGTAACAAATGTAAAGAATATACAGGAAAATTCTCAGTTCAAATAAGGGAGACTCCAAAATTTTGGCATAATTTGGGCAAAAATTAGTGTCAAAATGAGGGAGTCTCCCTCCTGAGAGGGAGGTACCACATGTATGCTCCCAGAGAAAGGGAGAAAAGAGATAGAAAAGATTGTAGAGGAGATGAAAGAGAGAGATAGGGAAGAAAGAGGGAAATGAAAGAAAGTGAAGGAACAGAAGAAATAACAACATTCCCCCTCTATTCTTACCTGCTGCAAGGACAGCAGACCTTGCCCAACTGTAAGCCAATATCAGTTGGGCCCCCCCCCCCCCCCCCCCCCCCCTGTGACAAAAGCTACAGGACATCTACGCCTCACCCAACCACCCTAGCCATAGTTTTTAGACACATCAACTGGTATATAGTATAATGGCCCTGTTCAAATTTTCAGACAAGTATGGTCAGGAGTTATAAGGTATCAAAGTTTGCTTGAGTTGGGAGTTTTACACCCGTCAACACCCTTAAGGTCATGCTAAGCTGGTCAGTTAACCTACCATCTTTTTTTCCAAGGCTGGCTTAGTCCTCTAAGGGGTTAACCAGTACTTGTACCCATAATTTTGCTGGGGATATGTCCTGCCTTTGCAAACAGGGTAGATCCAGATCAGCTGGCTTCTGGAGAAGCCAGCTGATCTGGATCTACACTGTTTGCCATTATTATGTGAATTTGCATCAACAACCTGGATCAAGTAATCTGACTGGCTGAAAATTAGAAGTAGGTGTGACATCTTATTTATTCAGCACAGCAAGGTTTAAGAATGCCTGTATAACTCTCTAGTTACAACAGCTCCAGATAAGAGGGGTATGATGATGATGATGATGATGATTTGAGTTTTTTTTACAACCCTTTCAACATAAATAGTCAAATCGAGACAAATGAAGTGTGATAATGGAAGGCTCTGCGCAATGAAGCTCCATGCAGTCATGACCAGAATTCCAACTCAAGAGGGATTTGAACCCAGATCTTGTGATCCAAAGTGGGGAGCCCTTAAACTACTTGGTTGGCAGGCCCTTCAGGGGTATCCAGATATTCTTTTTGTTAGTCTGCAAAAAATATTTTGTGGGTACTCATTACCAGAGCCCCGCATATATTTTTGTAAACAAATAAGAACTAGAATTGTCTCAATATGACACAGATGCCCCAGTCCAGGGGACATCCTCACTCTGAAACAAGAATTTTGCAAAAATGAAGTTGTAAAAGGGCCATAATTCCCACATTAAATGGCAGATTTTACCCTAAATTGAAACTGGCCTATATTTTATGATTATATACCTGTGTATAAAATATGAATCCAATACACTGATCTTTCCAAAAGATATCGAATGGAAACCAATTTTCGTACATACGGACAGGACAATGAAGTTGAAAAATGGCCATAACTCCCTTAATATTTGCCTAAATTCAACTTCCTATATTTTATGATTATATACCTGTGTATAAAATATGAAACCAATACACTAATCTTTTCAAAAGATATCAAATGGAAACCATTTTTGTATGTACAGACAGGACATATGGATGGACAGCATGAATTATATACCCCTCCCCTCCCCCCTCCCCTCCCCACCCCACCCCACCCCCACAAACTGAAAATGGCAGGGACATAAAAATATCAGTTTTTGGTTGAAAAAAGTGCCTTCTCTGGAGCTATGTTATCAGGTAAATATTTGTCAAGGGCCTCATTGAGGCACTTCTAATGAGTATCCACAACATAGCGGTTTTCATGGAGAAATAAGTTTCTTTTTAATAGTTTTGCCAGCTTCTGTAAGCTGCTGTTGAAAGTACTATTGCAAGTGCTGAGGCGCTTCTAATGAATACTCATAACATAGGTTTCCATGGAGAAGTAAGTTACCTTTGGTTTTGAGTGTATATTTTATGCCAGTGTCAGTCTGTAAGCTGCTGTTGAAAGTACTACTGCAAGCTGATAGCCATGTACTAACTTGCACTCACAGCTCTAGATAAGATGGGTATTTACCCTTGGTATTGGGACACCTTACGAGGGTCGTGCAAAAAAAAGTTCTGTCACTAATAGACTTCCTAAGTTTTATCCCAGGTATATTTTAAAATGCTTCATTGCACTTGAATGGTGTGTTGAATAGCTGATGATACCCGTTTATCTCATACAAATTGGTTTCCAAATGACCGAGTTATTTTAAATTGAAATAGATGCAGTCATATACACTGACCAATTTACTTATTACAATAAGAAACGAACAAGCAAAGGATGGTCAGGAGTCCACCTTTTACATGACAACGCCTCTTCTCATGTGTGAGGTTGTTAAGTCTTTTTTGGCTTCTGAAAAGGTGAAAGTTTTAAACCATCCAACTTATTCACTTGACCTGAGTCCCTGTGATTTCTTTTTATTACCAAGGCTTAAGACAATGCTTTCTGGAAATAAGTATACATCTAGAAGTTCTCTTGGCAGCGCTGTTTATCAGTGTCTCCAACAGATACCAAAAGAAGACTATTTATCTGCTTTTCACTTTTCTGGGTAAAAAGGTTACAAAAATGTGTTTCAGTAAAGGAGGAATACTTTGAAGGTTTGTAATAAAAATATGTTTGATAAAATGTAGCACCGTAACCCAGTGACAAAACTTTTTGCAGGATCCTCGTATCTATTTACCATACTCATAGCTGGATGATTTTTCTTATTTCTCCATGAAAACATATGTTGTGGTACTCATAAGAATTGCCTCACTGACATGCTTCTAATGAGTACCCACAACATATATTTTCGTGAAGAAATAAGAAAAATATTTACCTGATATCCACTCTTATCTAGACCTGTGCATACTTGTCCTAAAATCTGAAATTGTCCTATCTAGACCTGTGCATACTTGTCCTAAAATCTGAAATTGTCCTATCTAGACCTGTGTATACTTGTCCTAAAATCTGAAATTGTCCTATCTAGACCTGTGCATACTTGTCCTAAAATCTGAAATTGTCCTATCTAGACCTGTGCATACTTGTCCTAAAATCTGAAATTGTCCTATCTAGACCTGTGCATACTTGTCCTAAAATCTGAAATTGTCCTATCTAGACCTGTGTATACTTGTCCTAAAATCTGAAATTGTCCTATCTAGACCTGTGCATACTTGTCCTAAAATCTGAAATTGTCCTATCTAGACCTGTGCATACTTGTCCTAAAATCTGAAATTGTCCTATCTAGACCTGTGTATACTTGTCCTAAAATCTGAAATTGTCCTATCTAGACCTGTGCATACTTGTCCTAAAATCTGAAATTGTCCTATCTAGACCTGTGCATACTTGTCCTAAAATCTGAAATTGTCCTATCTAGACCTGTGCATACTTGTCCTAAAATCTGAAATAGTCCATTCTACTACCTCTTGATGATTGTGTCTAAAATAGTGCTGTATGTATGGCAAATTGTGTAGACCTTGATCATATGCTGCATTCTGCAGTATCTCATCTGGGACTACACTGTTTGCAAAGGTCTATCTGTCCTAATACTGAGGGTTATTATGGCAGGTAATTTTTTTCTTTCTTATTTCTCCACAAATATATATGTTGTGCCTTCTCAATGGAAGAGCCACAGTGGGACACTTTTTTCATCAACAACCATTATGCGGTGAAATAAGAAACTATCAATACTTTTTTGCATAACTACTGATAAGTCATTTGCCATAAATGTCAAATCTTATTTTCTGGGAAAAATAAGAGAAAAAAATCAATTTGTTGTCTGCTAAATTTGCCCTTAGAATGCTATATGTTAAAGTAAATATAAATATAACAAAAACTTCTGCAGAAAATAATTTGGACATTTGTGCACAGTCACAATGCTTTGTGATAGCAGGGGACTATCTGCATGAAACATTCAGCCCTATTTTTCAAAAGGAGAATGAAAATCACCCTGGCCTTTTATTGTCTACTAATTTCTCTTCAGTGCAAAATGGTTTGCTCATTTCATTCAGTGCAAAAAGATTTGCTCATTTCACTTCAGTGTAAAAGGTCTGCTCATTTCCTGTCAGTGCAAAAAAGTTTGTTCATTTCACTTCAGTGTAAAAGGGTGCTCATTTTCCTTCAGTGTAAAAGGTCTGCTCATTTCCCTTCAGTGCAAAAAGGTTTGCTCATTTCACTCTGGTGCAAAAAGGTTTGCTCATTTCACTTTAGTGCAAAAAGGTTTGCTCATCTTCACTTCAGTGCAAAAAGGTTTGCTTATTTCACTTAAGTGCAAAAAGGTTTGCTCATTTCACTACAATGCAAAAAGGTTTGCTCATTTCAGTTGAGTGCAAAAAGGTTTGCTCATCTTCACTTAAGTGCAAAAAGGTTTGCTCTTTTCACTACAATGCAAAAAGGTTTGCTCATTTCAGTTTAGTGCAAAAATAAGTTTGCTCATTTCTCTTCAATGCAAAAAAGGTTTGCTCATTTCTCTTCAGTACAAAACGGTTTGGTCATTTCACTTTGAAGCAAAAATAAGTATGCTCATTTCTCTTCAGAGCAAAAAGGTTTGCTCATTTCTCTTCAATGCAGAAAAGTGCACTTTGGTGCAAAATGTTTATTCATTTCACTTCAGTACAAAACAGTTTGCTCATTTTAACTTATTTTAGTCCTGAGACCCCCAAAAGGGTAATAAGCTAACAGTGCAGACCAAATAGGAGGCCACAGAATGAGCTGTGTACACAATTTGTATTGACAATAGGAATTTCTATAAAACATAGTAATAATAACAAGAGAATCGGTGGAACTGAAGAATGCTCCCCAAAGATGTGCAGCAGTGGGAGGGTTAAGTAAGTGAAAGAGTAAAATACTTTAAGTGATATGCTATGGACAAGCTTGTTACTGCAATCAAATCGCTGTAGGCGCTGGTGGCCTGGGCATCAGAAGGCCCAATAACAAATGAATAGAGAGTTGAAAGCCTGTAAAATGTACAAAAAAAAATAGAAATATGTCCACAGTACATGGATGCCCCAGCTTTGGGTACCTCTATAAAACTCTGCAAACCTTGCCAAATTAGCTTACGTCAATGCAGGGGCATCTGTGTACTTTGGACACATTTCTAGTTAACAAAGAATCCAAAAATAATGAGAAATATAAGGCCCTTTGCCTGCAAGGTCTGTAACTCTTAAACCATGAGACTAAGGAACTCAATTTTGTGTTCTCTAGTAAGTGATTTTCAACAAAGAATCCAAAAATAATGAGAAATATAAGGCCCTTTGCCTGCATGGCCTGTAACTCTTAAACCATCAGACTAAGAAACTCAGTTTTGTGTTCCCTAGTAAGTGATTTTCAACAAAGACTGTATAAATCATGAAAAAAATAACGTGCATCCAGAGTATAAATAAGGGAGATAACTCCAGATGGACAGATGGCCGGACAGACAGATGCTCAGGCATCTTTGCCTGCACTCTGCACTTCCTCTGATGGCCATCTATCAATGTATCCTTTCATTTAATTCCCTTCTATACTTTCAGAGATTATGCTCCAGACAAGCTTTTTATTGCAAAAATTAAGAAGGGAAGTGGCTCCGTAAATACTGGTGACAGGGTTACGGTGCTTGCATCAGTGTATCAAGTTTCATTTATTTATCTTCAATACTTTTAGGGATATGCTCCGGACAAGCTACTATTGCAAAAATTAGAAAGGGAAATAGCTCTGTAATTACCTGCGATAGAGTTGTGATTCTTGCACTCTGCACTTCCTCTGATGGACGTCTATCAATGTATCAAGTTTCATTTAATTCCCTTCTATACTTTCAGAGATATGCGGCAGACAAGCTTTTTATTGCAAAAATTAAGAAGAAACAAAAGGACAAAAAAGGTTTTGTTTGTTTTTTTGTTTTTGTTTTTTGTTTTTTTTTTGTTTTTTTTGTTTTTTGTGTTGTTTTAGTTTTTAAATGTCCTATGGTAACAATAAGCAATTAAGACCATTCCAGATACATAATACGCCAACTATGCACGTCCGAATGATGATCAGGAGGTTGCAGGTTCGATCCCAGCTGGCTCGGCAACATTCTTTCATGGATATTGATCATGAAATATGTTCTACAGTCATTCTCTCCCTTCTGCTGATTCAAGAAGGGCAGTTGTCAGTTTCTGGCCTAAGAATGTACACAAGTACTAGTTAACCGCTTAGAGGACTAAGCCTGCCCAGGAAAATGTGTGGTTAGGTAAAATGACTGCCCTTGGCATGACCCTAATGGGTTGACTGGGCAGTAAAACTTCAACACAAACAAACAAACTATATGCCAAGTGTGATCAGAATCCACCAACTGGTATATTTAAATTCAGTACATGTAGGCATACATATTTGTACCTTCTAAATCAGACAGCAAGTCTCTCACTTATATCACTACATGTAGGTTACTTAGGCTTTATATATTTTCCATTAATGGTAACAACTGTATAACTGATCTTCATCGATAGACAATAGACTCTTAAATCTGGCTGTTTTAACCCTTGTCCTGCTGAATAAATTAAGATGCCACATCCACTTCTAATTTTCAGCCAATCAGATTACTTGATCGAGGTTGTTGCTATAAATTCACATACTTAATGGCAAACAGTGCAGATAGAGATCTGGATCTACACTGTTTGCTAAGAAAGGGCATGCCGTGTTTAGCAAGAGAAGGGTTAATAATTTTCATCAGACTATGGTACAGTAGTAAGGAGATAACCTTAAAGCACCATTCAAAATTGTAGCAGACAACATCAGAAATTTTCGTACAAATTACACCTGTGAGCAGGGGCCCATGAAATTGGGAATAATGATGCGTATATCTGCCAAACTGCAAAAATTGGGTTATGACAAATAAGCAAAAGTATTATGTTAGAAATTTAATAGTTTAAACATTGCTTCCAAGACAACATACCAGACTAAATCCCTCATTCAAACCAGAAGAATTGGATAACAAGAAAATAGGCACAAGTTGCTGTCATCTTTAGAGGACATTGGCAAGATTCTGGGAATTTTTTATGACACTTGGGAGAATTTTTCGTGCCAACTTGGGGAACAAGAGCTGCCAGCAGACAGCACAGCTCGCCTGGAATCTGGAGCAATGAACTTGGGGCTTTGATGAAATATTTTGAGCTTTAAGTTGCCAACTGATTAATATGGAAGATTTACCGTAAAAATCCTAAAATTTTAGAATCTTGACTACTTGCAGTAATTCTCCTAAAAATTGAACAAATTTGTGTAACAATCCATTAATGAGTCCAAAAGGTGCAGACGGAATTGCAAACAGTGTAGACACTGATCAGACTGCTATTTAGGAGCCATCTGATCTGGGTCTGCACTGTTTGCTTAGGCCTATCTGTCCCAATACTTAGGATCATTACGGTAAGAGGAAATGTTATGGTATTTTAGCTCTTGATAGGATTTCTTGTGCTATGTGGTTTGGTCATTTGTTGTCATGAATTTGCCATTATCAGGGATTACATATAAAATTTCTAAATCTGTGATAATCAAATCTTTGTTACACCTCCTTATCTGGAGCTATGAACTTGGGGCTTTGATGAAATATTTTGAGATTTAAGCTGCCAGCTGATTAATATGAAAGATTTACCGTAAAAATCCTAAAAATTCAGAACCTTGAACACTTGCAGTAATTATCATAAAATTTGAACAAATTTGTTTAACAATCCAGTCATGAGTCCAAAAGGTGCAGCCACAATCGCAAACAGTGTAGACCTCGATCAGACTGCTCTTTAGGACCAGTCTGGCTCTGCACTGTTTGCTTAGGCCTATCTCTCAATACTTAGGATCATTACGGTAAGTGGGAATGTTATGGCATTTTAGCTCTTGATAGGATTTCTTGTGCTATGGTTTGGTCATTTGTTGTCATGAATTTGACATTATCAGGGATCAAATATAAAATATATATATTGACCTTGAGGTCATAGGCATGGGTGGGGGTGATGAAGAATAAAACTTTGGACCTGTTTCTATTATCATTCCAAATATGAACCAAAATTTAACAAAAGGTCTTGATGATATGGCTATATAAACTTAAACGCAAAAATGTTTTACTTTTATATGAAAATTCTAAGTTCGTGACCTTGACCTCAGTCACACCCTGAGTGGGGATCATGTGGAGTAAGAGTCTAGGCCACTATATAGCAACATGTCAAATATAAATGAAATTCCACAAGGGTCTTGACGATACAGCTATATAAACTTACACAAAAATTTTGACATTTTTATGAAAATTGGAAGTCCGTGACCTTGACCCCAAGGTCACCCCTGGGGTGGGGATGGTGCTGATAAAAACTTTAGACCTATATCTACCATC
Organism: Anodontia alba; assembly: GCA_964016985.1. Taxonomy (NCBI): domain Eukaryota; kingdom Metazoa; phylum Mollusca; class Bivalvia; order Lucinida; family Lucinidae; genus Anodontia; species Anodontia alba. The sequence goes on along the minus strand of OZ024827.1, from coordinate 104,817,555 downwards.
ATGCCAAGTATGAATGAAATCCATCAAAGTGTCTTCAAAATATGAGGTCTTATAAACTTTAACGCAAAAACTTTGACCCTGTGACGGAAAGACGAACGAACGAACGAACGAACGTACGTACGAACGAACGGACGAACAGAAAAGCGAAAACTATATACCCCCACATACTTCGTATGTCGGGGGTATAATGAAGACAATACTCTGTAAATTTAATTTTCTGAAAATTAAGAAGACTGCCATAGACATCACAGTTTTGACAAAATTTTGAAATTCCCTGACTTTTCCCTGAATTTTTCTGATTTATTGCCAATTTCCCTGACTATTACCAAACTTCCCTGACTTTTCCCTGACATGGAAAATTTTTCATTTTCCAGACTTTTTTCCTTGACCGTGGCAACCCTGTAATCATCATACCAAATATGAACAAAATCCATCATATGGTTTGGAAAATATGAGCTCTTAAAAACTTTAATATAAAACTTTTAAGTCTGTGACCTTGACCTTGAGGTCAAAGGCATAGTCAGGGTATTGCTGAATAAAACTTTGGAACTGTTTCTATCATCATACCAAATATGGACCAAATCTATCAAATGGTCTGGAAAATATAAGCTCTTAAAAGGCTCCATATTCATCAAAAATAGACATTTTTCACCCAAGAAAGGTTTAATAAATTGATATATACTGTAGTATTAATACTATAATAAAATGTGGCATCTGACAGCCTGTAAAATTTCAGTATGGTCTCTCTTTTCTGAACCAGATAAAAAATGAAATGGTTTTTTATCATATCTCTGAATTAATATTGGCAACATAAATTCAGAGATACCATAGTCATTTCATTTCAAGAATGAGAGACTAACTGAAATTTTACAGGCTGTTAGGTGCCACATTTTATGACTGTATTAATACCACGTATCAATTTATTAAACCTTTCTTGGATAATAAAATGTCTATTTTTGAAGAATATGGGATCTTTAAAAAACTTTGACGTAAATGTGGACGCCGATGCTGCCAGGAGTAGTGCAATAGCTCTTCCTGGACTTCATCCAGGCGAGCTATAAAATACCCAATTTACAAACTGGAAAGAATCCCATATTTGGTCCCAATTTCTGGCAAGGAAAATCTAACTACATTTTAGAATATGCATTATGGTTGTTGTTTTTTTTTCCAGAGATAATAAGGCTTCACTTTTCAAGTTCTTTATAGGCAAGGAAGACAATTCAAATCTTATTCAAATCTTATTAACTCACAAAAATAATAACATAGCAACAGATAAGGCGCTTTTTTCATCCGAAAAATGCTGATATCTTTCTTATCCTCAATAAAAACATATGTTGTGGGTACTGGTTAGAAGCGCCTCGGCGAGGGGCTTCTAATGAGTACCCACAACATATGTTTTCGTCGAGAAATAAAAAAAATATTATGTGGCTAGCCCCTCTTATCTGTAGCTATGAATAAGAAGAAATATTTGAATGTCATCCACTGCTGTTGTGACTGGCACTTAAGGATTAAGGTACTTGGAGGATCAGGATATTTGGAATACCGTATTCGATCCAATTACCGCACATACCCCTATAAGCGCACAGTCAAGAAATTTCGTAGTCTTCAGATCGCAGTCAGTGTACCTTTTGTTTATTTCTTTATAAAGGCTTATGTTGTGGTTACTCATTTGAATTGCATCAACTTGTCGACGCAATTCAAATGAGTACCCACAACATATGCCTTTATAAAGAAAATCAGAAAAAATGGCATAGTCATCATCAAATAAGTTTCTGATCTTTTTTTATAGTGTATCCTTAGTAGGTAGATACATATTTTACCATAAATGGGTGTTCTTAGTAGCACAGTGCGGTAATTAGGTCGAATACGGTAATCATAGCTCTTGGTATGATGCTTTTTTTTAATCAAAAAGTACTGAATTTTTTTCTTATTTCTCCACGAAAACATACTGTGTGGGTACTCATTAGAAACGCCTTGCACTATGAAACCGTATGTTGCGGGTACTCATTAGAAGCGCCTCAATGTATGTTTTCGTGGAGAAATAAGAAAAATATTTACCTGATATCCCCTCTTATCTCGACCTATAAATTGATTGGGTTGGGGTTTTACGACACGTCAACCCTTGTGGGTCATTTTGTGTCATCTCCCAGAGAAAGGGAGAAAAGAGACAGTGGCGATGAAAGAGAAGGACAGCGAAGAGGAACAGGAATGAAGGGGAACAAAACATAAGAAATAAAAACATTCCCCTCTACCCTTACCTGCTACAAGGATAGTAAGCCTTTCCCAACTGTAAGCCAATAACATTGGACGCCCCGGTGACGTAAGATACACGACACCTTTGCCACACCCTACCATCCCAGATCTAGACCTATAGATAATTAAAGCAATACTAAGAAGAAGAGGGAGAGATCTGTACTGTACATATGATCAATTTCAAACCATCATAGTGAGAGATAAATTGAATGCTTCACTCCATTTGGTCAACAAGGTCTCTGGTAAATATACCAAAACATCTTTATAAGATTTTGTGATAAGATGGTTTTGGATATAAGATTGTTTAAAGGTAGATCCCAAAACTGTTATATCCTAACAAAAATGCAAAGAATATATAGAATAATGACCATTTATTTCCATTTTTCTTTAAAATCTATAGAACAAAAATGTCGTTTATGGTCATTTTTCTATATAATCTATACATTTTTGTTTGGATACAACAGGATTGTTTAGCTAACATGATTTTTGCTTTGGCTCCTGTCAATAGTGAATTGGTGTACTACAACAAAACGACCACTCATAGCTCCAGATAAGGTGCATTTTTCAACCAAAAATTACTGATCTTTTTCTTAGTTCTCCATTAAAACATGTAGGTACTCATTAGAAGTGTCTCGCCAAGGTGATTATAATGAGTACATAACACATGTATAATTATGTTTTCAAGTAGAAATAAGAAAAATATTTACCCGATACCCCTCTTATCTGAAGCTATGACAGTTCCAGACAAATGATGATTTTTGTTAATTTGGCACCAACACATATGAGCCAGCGCACGACAAAACCTACAAAATGGCATGTGTGCCCAGCTAAGACTCAGATCAGCCTGGGCATCCGCCCAGTCTGATCAGAGTCTTCGCTGTCCGCATGAAGAAATCTTGGGTTCATAGCTCCCACTGAGTGCACAGCAAAGACTGATCAGACTGGGCAGATGCCCAGGTTGATCCGAGTCTTCACTGGGCGCACATGCCATTTTGTAGGTTTTGTCATGAGCTGGCTCATATCTTGAGGGTACTCAGTGGAATTGCTACAGCCAGGAGATTGCAGTGAGTACCAACTGGGTATGTTTAAGGTGCAAAATTACAATAAAATTCAGCTTTCATCTGGAACTATGAATACGTATAAAAATATGAAGAAAAAATATATACTTACTTTTATTATGGTGAAATTCAAAATCCAGTGTAAATCCACTTGACTGATTTTCTATCCATATATAAGTAATTTTTAAGTAATTTAACTTTGAATGAAAGACTTTTGGGCTTTGTAAATTATTCTGATTTTTACAAATTTTTACAAACTGCTTTAGGTCTGAATCCTCCTCTTTTTCTTTGATCACAATTTCTGGCGGTATGCAAAGGTCAAGGTCACTGTCAGGTTTTAAATATCCTGAGTGCATGGAGCGTTGTGTTCTGAATCCAAAAAAATTGGTGAAATTTAATTTTATATAATTATTCCGTGGGGCATGAATATGATAGTCACATTTCTTGTATCCTTTCGACTGGTACTGGAGTGACAGTGCTCGGATTTCGTCTTTCTGTGAGTACGTAAAGCTACATACCGCTGAAATGAGAGAAAAATGACCATCAGATTTAATTTAAATAATAAAAAAAAAAAAAAAACTACTTGACCCTTAAAGCACCAAGAAAAATTTGTAGCAGACAATATACTCACTTTTTTTTTTTTTTTTTTTTATTTCAGAGTTTCATTTTTTTTTTATTTTTTTTTTTTTTTTTCAGAGAAAAAAAGTCTTGATATTTCTTGTCAATAATCAGCTGAACAGATGATTCACATGAAAAATCAAGACTTATTTTCTTTGAAAAATAAAAGAAGATATGAAAATGAAAATGTCGTCTGCTGCAGTTGTTAGTGGTGCTTTAAGAGTTAAGACAAGCGTTATGTATGTTTCTGTGCGGAAAATATATTACTCAGAGGAATTGTTAAGGAGGAGTATTTGATGATAATTCTGGGATAATTTTCTCCAGTTCTCCATAAAAACATATGTTGTGGGTACTCATTAGAAGCACCTGTGAGGTGCTTCTAATGAGTACCCACAACATATGGTTTTATGGAGAAATAAGAAAAATTATCCCAGAATGATCACCGAATACTCCTCCTTAACAATTCCTATGACACAATCTGTTAACATAAACACACTGGGTAAAATTCAGCAAATGCAAAATAGATGATTTTTTTCTTATTTTAAATTTCCCAGAAAACAGGGTTTGACATTTCATGCTTCTGAATTTTGGAAAATATCAAGCAAACATTTTTAAATTATGATACATGTAATTAAATTCGCTGTGCTCAGTGATGACAGAAATACCGTTTGCCGTTCAGACAATTTGCATTAAATGTCAAATCTTATTTTCTGGGAAAAATAAGAAAAAAAAATAAAATTCTGAAATTTCAATCCAGGATGCTCAGCATTAAATAAGCAAGCTAAACAAATCATTGCAATGCTCTAGATAAGGTGTGTGTGTTTTGTTTTTGTCACCCTCCCACACCTTACACCCCTCCCTCCTCCCCAACCCCCAACTTAACAGTAAACAGTATCAAAATTGTTTTATTATTTCTTATAAAATTATTTGTTGTGGGTATTCATTTCAGTGGCCTCAGAAACATAATTTAAAAGAAACATTATGAGACTCCTCTTATTTGGAGCTATGCATATGCACAGCTCCAGAAAAGATGAGCTATCCAGATATTTTTATTTATTTATTTGCGGTGCTTCTAATGAGTATCCACAACATGTTTTCCGGGAGAAACAGTATCAAAATTTTCCAGTTTGAAAACGTGTCTATCTAGAGCTGTGTCATATCATAGCAACAGATAAGGCGCTTTTTTCATCCGAAAAATGCTCACATCTTTCTTATTTCTCAACAAAAACATATGTTGTGGGTACTCATTAGAAGCGCCTCGGTGAGGCGCTTCTAATGAGTACCCACAACATATGTTTTCGTTGAGAAATAAAAAAAATATTATGTGGATACCCCCTCTTATCTGTAGCTATGGTCATATGCAAAATAAACTATGAGTCACAACACCCTGTGGATGCGCAGACATTTGCGCAATGGCATGAAAACTGCATTATCTCAAAGCACACCAAATTACGTAAATTAAGCATGAATTTCAGAACATGCAATTAAGGCAAATAAACTAGGGTTGAAAATGCCACTAGATGCAAGTTAGATAGTTCACTCAAGAGGACAGACAGACCAAAAATAAAGGGTCTGAAATAAACGACCAACGAACAGAAACACGCACATGCACACACACAAACACACACATAAAAACGAACAAACACACACAGGCACACATGCATGCACACAAACAGACACACACATTACACTACACACACAGACACACACAGACACACACACACAGACACACACACACAGTGTGCCTGTCAAAAACACTTCTAATACATACCCACATGTTTTTGCGGAGACTAAAGAAACAACATTTTACTAGATACCCAACTTATTAAAAGCTCTGGCCTATTTTTAATTTGATATGGTCCATATGTCAATAATTCTCCTGCAGATGCTTAACATGAGATTCTGTTTGAAGAAATTTATTACTATTACCATATCAGTTGTTTAGATGCAAATTAGGCTATTAAACCAGAGTCATAACTCACTGACAGTTTTTAACACTTTGCATGCTGGGTAAAAATACAATTTGACATTTCATGCAAATTGTCTCCTTTATAGGCGACAATTTGCATGCAAATTGTCTCCTTTATAGGCGACAATTTGCATGAAGGGTCATATCGTATTTTCTAGGAAAAAAAAAAAAAAAAAAATATTTTGTTTGTTGCAAGCTGAATTTGCCCATAGCATGGTAAGTATATTTAACCCTGGTTCTGCTGAACCCCAATATGCCCTGCCTTTTCAAACAGTGTAGATCCAGATCAGTTGGCTTCTTCAGAAGCCGACTGATCTGGATCTACACTGTTTGCTATTAAGTATGTGAATTTGTGTCAACAACCTGGAACAAGTGATCTGATTAGCTGACAGTTAGAAGTGGGCGTGGCATCTCAATCTATTCAGCATGATAAGGGTTTAGGTGACTTGATACACCAAAAGATTTTCTGACAATTTTTTTATAAGGTGAACAACTTTTGTGACTTCCTGTTTGCTTTCTGACACATCAAGCCCTTGTGGAAAGGGGTCTACTCTAAAAGGAATGAATCTGAAAACAAATCACACTTAAAAAAAAAAAAAGTTCATGTGGAACCACTTGCAGTGGTGCCTGAGAATCAAACTTCTATTTTGTCCTTACTCTTACTTATTTTTTTTTTTTTTTAACGTGTCTGATGAAATATTTGTATTATAATCATCTAGCAATGTGTGTTGGCGTTGGCTTTCCATATTCAAAAATCATCAACAACTTTTTTTCTTCAGTTTCAAACACGGCCTTCTCTTTTCAAACATCCTAATACACACTTTTACAATGCACTTTAACACTCAGCATTTTGGGTAAAATTTTCAGCAGATGACATACTGAAATATTTTTCCTAGAAAAAAGGATCTGACATTTCATGCAAACTGACAATTTGCACGAAATGTAAAAGCTATTTTCTGGGAAAAATAAGAAATAAATATCAATTTGTCGTCTGCTGAACTAGCCCAGAGAGTGGCAACGGTTTAAAATGCCTGCATGTGGACATGTGGATATGCCAGAGGCTATACTGCACTCCTGATTATCATGCATACCTCCGAATAAGAGGGGCATAGGTCTAGATAAGAGTGGGTATCAGGTAAATAGTTTTCTTATTTCTCGAAGTAAACATATGTTGTGGGTACTTATTAGAAGCGCCTCACCGAGGCGCTTCTAATGAGTATCCACCACATATGTTTTCGTCGAGAAATAAGAAAAATATAGATATTTTTTGGTTGAAAAAAGCGCCTTATCAAGAGCTATGGAGGGGTATCCAGATATTTTTCTTATTTCTCCACAAAAACATATGTTGTGGTACTCATTAGAAGTGCTTCATTGAGACACTTCAAATGAGTACCCATGACATATGTTTCCTGGAGAACTACTAAGAAAAATATCGTACTTTCTGGACGAAAAATGCAGCTCTTCTGGCACTGTGATTATATTTAATTAGTAAACATTAAAACAGACCACACAATATGATCTGCGTCCTGTAAAAAGGTGTCTTTGGGGCATGAGCAAACAGCAAAAGATCCCGATCAGCTGGAGAGGCTGCACAGTCCGACCAGCATTTGGACAATATAATCTACAGTACCCAGTATTCTGTACGCAGAAAATGAAGACCCAAGTCAAGTGGTGTGAAACATATCGTCTCTATTTATCCTAAGTAATAGGTCAGACAGGCCTGTGCAAAAAGAATAGAACCAGATCAGACACTGCAGAATGTGGCGTCTGATCAGGGTCTACATTGTTTGCCACTCATCCAGCAGTTTTTAGACATACAACAGGTAGTAAAGTGGGCTGATTCAAATTTTAGGACAAGTATGGTAAGGAGTTGCGGAGTCTGAATATTTGAGCAGGCACATGAGAAAAGGGTACTTATTACATAGGCGACCAGCAAAGGCTCAGACGAGTCTGTGCATAAGCGCAGACTCATCAGAGCCTTTCTGTTTGCTGACATGTAGTAGAGACCTTGAAGCTTCAGGCAAAAACTGCATGTCTGTAGCCCAAATAGGGGCAGTTGAAGAACCACAAATCTGAAAACTATAAGGACCTTTTTGTGTGCCAGCTTATTTGCAATAAATACGGTAAATGAGATACTGGAAGAGACACAATATTGAGCCATGTCTCACAATATTGTGATTGGGAATCTCCCAATCAGTAAAATTATTAATCACCAGAAATTAGTTGGGAAGTCCCCTTGGTTGTTGCAGTATTGAACTGGAAATAAAATGTATGGAAGAATAAAGGATCCCACCTCTTGATTTTTTCAGAAACAATCAAGTGCAGCAGATGACATTCGGGGGGGGGGGGGGGGGGGGGAGAGAGAAGATGGCTTGACATTTCATATGAACTGCCTGTCTAGCAGGCAATTCACATCAAATGTCATCATATTTTCTCTGAAAAATAAAAATAAACAAAAAAAAAAAAAAAAAAAAAAATACCAAAAGCAATGCTGTCTGCTGCAACAGGGAACTATTCTAATGAGATGATTACCAAAGTGCAATCAAGAATAATGATACTGTGAAGTCTAACTAACAAGAACAGTAGACAATGTCTCAAAATATCTGGCCCTATTTTCTTGAAAACATGTCACCCATTTGTCATCTAATGAATTCACTTCTAGTGTACAAAGAGTATGCAATTCAAAATTGTAGCAGAAGACATCCTAAAATGAGTTATTTTATTTTTCTGAGAAAATAAGCAGAAGATTCACATCATCAAGCCTTATTTTCTCAGAAAATACTAGAAATGTGTCCACAGTACACGGATACCCCCGCTGTGGCGTACCTGACTATAAAACTACAAAATTCTACCTGGTACAAATGCCTTAACCGGAGTCTAACAGGATCACGTACGTACACACATTCGTACAGAAGGACGTACATTCGTACGCACATACCCACATATGGAAAACCGAAAAACTATATGCCCCCGGCATCATCCGATGCGGGGACATAAAAAAATTATCTCATCTGCTGCTTCTGTGACTGGCCGTTCAATGGTTAACCCCTATTTACGTTGAGTGGACTCTTCAAACACAACTCTTTGGACTGGTCTATTTCCAATAGCAGCGTGTCTTGTTCGTTTTTATTACTAAATACTATGTTTTATAGAAATTGCTGTATTTAACCCTTATCCTGCTGAATAATTGAATTAGCCACACCCATTTCTGACTATCAGCCAATCAGATTACATCATATACTGTTTTTGTTCAAATTCACAAACTGAATGACAAACAGTGTAGATCCTGATCAGATGGTTTCTTCAGAAGCCATCTGATCTGGATCTACACTGTTTGCAAAGGTAGGGGTTGTAGTGAACAGCAGGATAAGGGTTAATGCAAACAGTGTAGACCCTGACCAGACATCTGATCATGGTCTGCACTGTTTGCCAATTACCCTTTTGGAGGTCTCCAGACTAAAATGGGTTCAAGGGTTAAACTGGGCAGATTTCACTTCAGTACAGGAAGTTCAGCATGCAAACAGGAAATGTTACTGCAAAAAGAGCAATATCAAAACTAAATCATTCTGGGCAACAGGCATATACAGATGTAATGAAGTAAAAACTGTTCAGAAGCCATTTCCCACTTTATAATCAAATTAAATAAACAGCAGGGGAGACACAATTAACATACCGTATTCGACCTAATTACCGCACTGTGCGCTTAGGTTTTTCAAAATTACTGGGGACACTCAGATGTGATAAAATATGTACCTATACCTATTAAGGATACATTATAAAAAGATCAGAAAAGGACTTATTTGATGATGATTATGTGATTTTTTTCTGATTTTCTTTATAAAGGCATATGTTGTGGGTACTCATTTGAATTGCATCGACAAGTCAATGTAATTCAAATGAGAACCCACAACATATGCCTTTATAAAAAAGTAAATAAAATGTACACTGGCTGTAATCTGAAGACTACGGAATTTCATGAGTGTGCGCTTATAGGGGTATGTGCGGTAATTAGATCGAATACGGTAATCAAGCTCTAAGACTATCTGTCAGAAGGTGTCACGAAATGTTACTGTAATATCGCTAAGTAGTGAGACACACAGGCCTGAGCAAACAGTGTAGACCCAGATCAGATGCTGCATCCTGTGGCATCTGATCAGGGTCTGCACTGTTTGCCACTCATTCATCAGTCTTTAACTTCTGCCACTCGCTGGGCAGATGACAAATAGTTTTTTTTTCTCGTTTTTCCAAGAAAATAGACTGATATTTCATGCAAATTGCCTCCTAAGGAGACAATTTGCATGAAATGTCTAAAGTCTATTTTCTCCAACATGCAGCCGATTGTTAAACATAACATCAACAGGAGCAAAAATGTAAAGATGTCACAATATTTTCAGTAAATACAGGATATTGAGAATGCAGGAAATTCACCCTTACGGAAGGGAACTATACTACAGTAATGTCACTATGAACAAGAAGCAGTGAGTTTTTCCACGAAAGGTGGAAGTTTTAGAAGTTTTATGATCCTTTTGACAATCTTTCAGTTATATCAGGTGTGCAATTTTGTACAGCCTTGCTCTCAAGGGCATACACAACAGAACAAACAAGAGTTGTCAGAAGACAACACAGCTCGCTGGAAAGGGCTGATCTGATAAGAAAACAATCTTTAAATATTAAAGATTAAATGCAGAACTTAAACTTAAACATAGCTGTAAATGACAGAGTAAGACCTAGCTGTGATGTCGAAGAACGTCAAATCTTACATGCTGAATCCCTTAGGTTGGTGTGGACGAAATATGAAAACTATATCTTACATACTTCAGCAGTCATGTACACTTTTCAAAACTTAAACAGCTGTAAATGGCAATGTATGACGTAACCTTGACCCAGGCAGAAGGTCAAACTGAGGAAGGAGTGTGTGCTATTGAAAGGTCTTACCCTACCTAACATTGGTGTGGGTCAAATATTAAAGCGGTATCTTGACTACTTCAGCAGTTACAAATTCTTTTCAAAAACACAGAACTCAAACATGGGTTTAAAGGACAAAGTATGACCTGACCTTGACCTAGGCAGAAGGTCAAACTGAGGAAGGGGTGTGTGCTATTGAAAGGTCTAACCCTGAGATGGACCAAATATTAAAGCTCTATCTTGAATACTTCAGCAGTTATGTACACTTCAAAACTTAAACGCAAAACTTAAATGACTTAAATGTAAATGACAAAGTAAGAACTGACCTTGACCTATATAAAGGGTCTAACTTGGGGATGGGGCTGTATGCTATTGAAAGGTCTTACCCTAAGGTAGGGGTAGATATGAGCAGTACCTTAAATAATTAAAACGCTATGCACACCTTTGAAAAATTAAACATTGTGCTAATGCGGACGCCGACGTGGATGCCAACGACTGGGTGACAACATAAGCTCTCCAGGGACATAATTTGCCAAGCTAATAAAAGATGCCTGTTAATAGGAACATGCTGATTAATGCATGCTTGGTAAAATTTCAGCAGACAATGTATTTAAATATTTCTTATTTTCCCCTGGAAATAGGATTTGACATTTCATGAAAATGGACTCCTTAGGAGTTTCTTTCGGACAAATTATAAAAATTTGATCGATTTGTCATCTGCTGAATTTGCCCATAGTGTGCTATGTGTTGAGTAAGCTATTTACAAGTGTATATAGGAATAAAAATATTGTATTGGATGGAATTAATTTGAAGGCTGCATACTATGTAGTTATGTCCAGTTGCACAACTTAACAGGAGATATTGTCCAATATGTTTATAATTTGATGTGTAATTTCCTTTAATATTACATTTTCAGATGCAGTTTGGTCCTATTTTAGCAGGGTAAAGCATTTAATGTAAAATATAAGTAATCTCATGTATGTTCTCACAACTACAATTAATCTTCATCTTAACCTTTACCACTGACTCCACTAATTCAGCAGACGATAGATTAATATTTTCTTATTTTTCCCAGAAAATAAGCTTTGACATTCCATGCAAATTGTCTCATGAGGAGACAATTTGCATGAAATGCCAAAGCCTATTTTCTGGCAAAAAATTTCAAATTGTCATCCGCTGAAATTCTTACCCAGCATACAATGCATAAATGTGCATTTCATATTGTGTCAAATTTCTTTTTTACAGGGAAGTAGTAAATAATTTCATCTTAACCCTTGTCCTGCTGAACCCGGATATACCCTGCCTTTGTAAACAGTGTAGATTCAGATCAGTTGGCTTCTTCAGAAGCCAACTGATCTGGATCTGCACTGTTTGCCATTGAGTATGTGAATTTATAGCAACAATCCGGATCAAGTTATCCGATTGGCTGAAAATTAGAAATGGGCGTGGCATCTTAGTTTTATTCAGCAGGACAAGGGTTAACAAGCTTTATCATATCAAAAGCCTGTAAGCATAGTTGCAGATAAAACAATCTTTTTTTTGTGTGTGTGAATGTGTGTGTGTGTGTTTTTCAACCAAAAAGTATCCATATTTCTCTAATTTCTCCATGAAAACATATGTTGTGGGATGCATTAAAAGCACCTTTGCATAGCATACCCACAATACATGTTTAAATGGACATCTAAAAAAAAAAAGAAAAGAAAAAAAATTTACCTGGTTAGTGGATACTCTCGAGTTATGCCTGTAAGAAGGTAAAACCAATCCTGTTATGTAAAGATCCTTAACCCATTGTATACTGAATAGACTCTCTCATACTACATACTGGAAGCGTCCAATTTCAATTTTAGGTACGTCTGGCTATGAGATTTTCATATTCCTAGAGAAAAATGGCTAAACTATTTGCAAACTATCTGCAAATGATGGAGATCCTGATCAGACGCCACATTCTGCGGCGTCTGATCTAGGTCTGCACTGTTTGCCAATTACCCTTTTGCGGGTCTCCTGACTACAAAGACATTAACCCTAAACAAAAATGCAAAATGATAATACCCCGCCATTATCGTGTCGGGGACAGATAATTCTGTCAAAAAATTGACAAACAATCCCAGACCAAATCTCCTTACTATCAATGCATGTACCAAGTTTGGTTAAAATCCCTTGACATTTACTCAAATTATCATCCGGAAACAAAAATATGGGCATGTCTCGGGCAGATAACTTTGTCAAAATTTGACGAAATTTGCCCATTAGCAATCCCAAACCAGGCCTCCACAGTATCAATGTACCGTATTTACCATATGTATTCGGACAGACAGGCCTGAGCAAACAGTGTAGACCCAGATGAGACGCCGCAGAACGCGGCGTCTCAGCTGGGTCTACACTGTTTGCCACTCATCCAGCAATTTTTAGACACAACATCGGGTAGTGAATTGTACTGGTTCAAATTTTAGAACATATATGGCAAGGAGTTGAGGTGTCCGAATACTTAGGGTAAATATGGTACATACCTGGTTCGGTGAAAATCCTTTGATATTTAAAAATCCTTTGATGTTTCCTCAAGTTATCGTCTGGAAACAAAATACGGATGGATGGACAGACAGACGATAGACGGGCAGATGGACAGATGGAAGACGGGTTTCTTGACAGCTGTATACTTCTATGTCTCGAAAATTAGACACACAAGGTTACTTTGTATGTAATTTTCGACACAAATCAGTCGGCTTGTATGTCTATGGAATACATCTCATTGAAATACACTGAAGTGTCCATAATTTTAAAACACGCAAGCAAACATTCGTCCCTGGGGACAGATAACACATGGACGTCCAACCCCGAAACCTTAATACCCTGTCACTATCATGTAGTCAACTCTCATCGTCTAAAACTCCAATGGAAGAAAATGTCTGCTTTCAGAGAACAATAGTTTGACATAAAAGTTGAAATGCAAGGGACATATAGCAAACCAATCCAATATTGCCCTTTATTAAGTTTGATTTATGCAAACCCCAGTTTTACTATATAAAAGTGGGGTTTAAGAAGGTCAAAGTTATATAGGCATGTTTTCGTGATGTGGTAAAATATGTTTCCATCTACTTAAAGTATGCTTTAAAAACAAGACGGTATGTAGTTTTGATCTGGCTATTTTCTGTTTGTCTTAACCTATAATCCATTGGGTTAAATAAGGGCATGCATTTTAAAATATTTTCATATTTTGTCTTAGAAAATAGGTTTTTTTTATTTCATGCCAATTTACCCCTAAGGAAAAAAAGTTGCATGAAATGCCAGATACTATTTTCTGGGAAAAAATATAAATTTGTCGGCTGACTTTCCAGTATAGGGAAGGTCCTACTCAGACAGCAGGCACAAGCTGATCCAGGCATTTGCTCGTCTCATATGTCTGGGTAAAATCAGCAGATGACATTTTATCTTAATGCTTAAAGTGCCAGGCGGAATTGTAGCAGAAAAAAATCTCATCTCCGCAGTTGTGATAGGCTTTTTAAGTTAAATTATTTTCTCAATTCTTATGCAAACTGTCTTCATATGAACCATCAAGCTCAATTTTCAGGGAAAAACATGAAAACTATTTTTATATGCCATCTGCTGCTATTTAAATTCAGCAGGGTGAAGGTTAAGGCCCTTTTCTTGCAACGCTGCTCAATTCAAGCATAGCAAAGGTAAGAGGGATATCCGCATAAAATATTTCTTATTTCTCTTTAAAAACATATGTTGTGGGTACTCATTAGAAGCGCCTCGGCGAGGTGCTTCTAATGAGTACCACAATATATGTTTTCATTAAGAGATAAGAAAAATATCAATAGTTTTCAGTTGATAAATGGCCTTATTTGGAGCTATGGTTCTTTTTGTCATACATAAGCAACTGTCTAGACAGTCTTTATGTCCTACACAGGGTGAGGAAATCAATACTTTTCTTCTTATTTCTCCAAAGAAACATAAAAACCAACTGTGTTTTGCAATCTAATGTGAACCATCTCCATAAGAAGATTCTAATTATTTCCCTAGATATATCCATAATTTTGAGGATGAAGTTTGAAAAAATCAAGTTAGTTTTAACTCTAAGTAAATATTAATCCCAAGCTATGGCATATTTACAAGTATTACATAGTACCAGATAAGATTATGTTTTGTTCTTTTGTTTTTCCAACCAAAAATAGTTGATAATTTTCTGATTTCTTCATGAAAGCATACGTTGTGGGTACTCATTAGAAGCACCTTGTTGAGGCACTTCTGATCAGTACCGATAACATATGTTTTTTGTGGAGAAATAAGATAAATAATTTCCTGATACTCCTTGTCTAAATTTATACTTGTAAGATGTCTCGCCTTACCAGAAACATTTTTTTATAAAATCTAAAAAAAAAAAAGAACACCTAAAGAGATAATGTCATATGTTTGATATGTCTGCATATGGCTTTTCCAGTAGGGTATATCAGTAAAAATGGTACCAAAGTCTATTTGTTGATTTGGTGTTTGACATCCCCATCACGAAAACATGCCTATATAATTCTTACCCCCTTAAACCCCACTTTTATATAGTAAAACTGGAGTTTACAGGGGTATACATTATTTTTCTTATTCCTGCTTAAAAACATAGATTGTGGGTACTCGTCAGAACTGCCTCAGCGAGGCGGTTCTAACGAGTACCCACAATCTATGTTGTGAGCAGAAATTATGAAAAATATCGGAATTTTTTATCTGAAAACTTTCAGTTTTTGGTGGTGTAATTTTCAATATATTTGAATAGGCGTGTTTTCGTAATGCTTTCGTTTTACATTCTTTAAGCCATATTGAGAGGATGGAAGGGTGATATACAAGGTTCTATGGACAGTCATTATCTGAATTCCGCCTCTAGCTGGATTTGAACCCAGGTCTTCTTGATCCATTCCAACACCTGGGCCCAGTTGTTCAAAACTAACGATGTCGTTAGTTAACGATTCGTTAAAATTTTAATCAAGTGATACGCACATATGCTGAAATTTTTTGCTGAAAAAATGCGAGTAGCTTTTGCAGTGCAAAAAATATCAGAATATTGTATATTGAATCCGCTAAAACAGTTAACGAAATGACCCTAAACGAGCTTGTAAAGCTAACGATGCTTTGAACAACTGGGCCCTGGTCGCTCCAGTTGTCTTAAAATTGGAAAAAGTCTATTCTACTGCCCATTGAAATGTATAAAACATTAAGCCAGTGGCAAACTGTATAAATGGAGGATTATTAACCCTTAAAGCCCCAATCACAACTATTGTTGTCTGCTTTGTCATCTGCATGTGATTTTAAAAGTCATTTTTGCAAACAGTATGGACCCAGATCAGACTGCTCCTTTAGGAGCAGTCTGATCTGGGTCCACACTATTTGCCTGTATGCAAAAATAGGTTTGAAAAGTTTGCAAGACTATTCAGCAGACTGACATAAACAGACGACATTTTCAGATGCAGATTTTCTTGGTGCTTTAAGGGTTAATAATTTATTATGGTACCAATATTTTTCTTATTTCTTCAGGAATACATGTTATGGGGACTCATTTGAAGCGCCTCATTGAGGCGCTTCAAATGAGCACCCATAATGTATGTTTTCATGGGAGAAAAAAAGAAAAATACTACAAGCATACGGCTCTCATCTGACAAAAGTAGATTATCCAGAAACAGCATTGATAATTATAGACTTCAATCTGTCACCAGTGTTTCGCACTGTAGGGGCACGATAAAATTCGCAATAAGAATTCATATAATTGTATCAGTAGCAGCTGCAACCGCATGTTTCATACACTTAACCAAGTAATAATCAATTTACATACAAACCCCAACATCAGAAACTGTGCCTTCGGACATGTGCATCCGGGAAAGATTCAGATCAGCCCATACATTTGTGCAGTCCAATCAGAATCTTCACTGGGCACATTTTGGATAGCCAAGGATAGCAAAGTTTCTTCATGGCCTACAAAGAAGACTGAATCTTCATTGGGAGCACATGTCAGACGGTATGTTTTCTCATGTTATCGCTCATACATACCAAAATTACCATACTTGTAAATACTGGGCCACCTGAACTCTTTACCATACTTGTCCTAGAATTTGAACAAGTCTATTCTACTACCTGTTAATGTATCAAAAAAACTGCTGGATAAAGTAGACAGTGGCAAATAGTGTTGATCCTGATTATATGCTTTGTTCAAAAACACTTGACCTGGGCTTACATGTTTGCTTTGGTCTGTCTGTACCAATGCTTCGGGCAAATGCTGCAATGCACTTGTTCAAAACTAGACTCTGCCCCTGTTCAACTGGCAGTTTAATACTTAGCACTCTGGGTAAAATTTTCACTAGACTACTTATTAAAATATTTTTCTTAATTTTTCTGGAAAAAGGATTTAACATTTTGTGCAAATTGTCTCCACTGGAGACAATTTGCATAAATGTCAAATCTTGTTTTCTGTCTCCATTGGAAACAATTTGCATGAAATGTCAAATCTTGTTTCTGGGAAAAAACAGGAAAAATATTTCAACTAAAACTGTGTCCAAAGGACACGGATGCCCCATCTGAAAAACTTAAATGCAAATTGCGTACGGCATCTCGGATGCGGACGGAGATGGACGGAACAACGGACAGGGTACCACTATATGCCCTTTCCACCATTCTTCAAATGGCGAGGGCATAAAAAGTCCTCTGCTGAAAATTTTATCCAGAGTGCCAAATGTAAATAAATAAAAAGTTTTGATAAAGCTCATAAAGAGCGAAACTGGTGGATGTTTTAATAAAGGGTTAACACACATAATTGGTAGTCCTTAATTTTGTTTCTGTTCTACAGTATAAATAAAAAATTTTCTTGATTATTTTTTGATGTTGCTTCTAGGATTTTCTGGATGTGGCCCTTTGGCTCTAGGAGTGACTGTTTGTAGCAACATTAAGGTCACTTTGAGCCGGTCAGCTTACCTAACCACACCTTTTCCTTGGCAGGCTTAGTCCTCTAAGCGGTTAACCAGTGCTTGTGCACATTCTTTCGCCAGAAACTGACAACTGTCCTTCTTCAATCTAAGGAAGGGAGAGAATGACCTAAAAAAAAATATTTCATGACCTATCTCCACAAAAGAATGTTGCCAGAGCTGTTTGAGACTGAACATATCGAGGGTTGAGCGCAAGACTAGCGTAACTCAGATGGTTGTTTTTCCCCAAACCTAATCTCCTCACCATGAAGGCATTATGAAGATTACGACATTTCTTTCTGTAAACAATGAAAATTTAGGTGCCATTGCTCGTACGAGCAATGGCACCTAAATTTGCATTGTTTACAAAGGGGTCCAAGTTGCCCCTAAACAAAGGTTTCAAAAATACGTTTGAGTTACCATAGTCTTGCGCTCAACCCTCGATATGCCCTCCTGATCAAAAGTCGGATGCACATCTGTCCAGCCAAACAGAAGAATGCACGTGAAGTTTTTGGAGTGTCAGATTATATTGGGTAAATACGGTTTATTATATGTATATATTGATATCCACTCAGACACTGAAGAATCTATTTTATCCCTATTTAACCTTTAGGCACTCTCTGGGCAAACTAAGCAGATGACAAATCAATATTTTCCATTTTACTTTTTTTTTTTCTTTTTTTTTTCCCCCTAGAAAATATGGTTTGACATTCCATGCAAATCGTCTTAAGAGACGATTTGCATGAAATGTCAAACCATGTTTTAGGGAAAATATAAGAAAAACTATTTCAAAATGCTGTCTGCTGAAATTTTTACCCAGCATGGTAAGCATCAAGTGTTTGCACTTCTCCATCAAACAAACAAGCAATTTCATTAGCATGTTGATACAGACAGAAGCATTATGCTGTTTCTTTTTTTATATCCCCACCAACCTAGCATCAGACAAGACTTTTTCTACAAAAACGATAGGTCCAGATAAGCTTTTTTTTTTTTTTTTCAAATGAAGTCTTAATATTTTTCCTATTTCTCCACAAAAATATATTCTGTTGGTACACCTCAGAAGCTTCTAACCAGTACCCACAAATTATGCCCATGGAGAAATAACAAAAAAAAAAAAAAAAAAAAAAAAAAAATATATATATATATATATATATATATATATATATATATATATATATATATATATATATATATATATATATATGAAGAATGTTCTCTTCTTGAAAACATAATTTGTGGGTATGCATTTGAAATTTAAAACTCATTGAGGTAATTCTGAATACTGACATTTTTTTTTTTTTTTTTTTGAGAAATATGAGATACCCCTCTTATCTAGGATGAAAGCATACAATCTACCGTCATAATCCTAAGTATTGGTACTGACAGGCCTAAGCAAACAGTGTCCAAGAGTCCATAGCTTCAGATTAGGCACTTTTTCTTTAACCAGAAAGTACTGATAGTGTTCTTATTTCTCAACAAAAACAAGTTGTGGGTACTTATTAGAAGCGCCTCGTCGAGGTGCTTCTAATGAGTACCCACAACATATGTTTTTGTTGAGAAATAAGAAAATTATTATATGGATACCACTGCTTACCTGTAGTTATGGTAGACCCAGATCAGATGCTACTGAATGTGGCACCTGATCAAGGTCTACACTATTTGTCCAGCAGTTTTTTTTAGCAACCATCAATATGCAGTACGAATAGACTTACTCAAATTTTTAGAATAAGTATGGTATTTGTTTGTGTTGAGTCTTTACAGCCCAGTCAACCCAGTGGTGTTATGTCGAGCGCAGTAAGTTTACCTAACCACACGTTTACTAGGCAGGCTTAGTCCTCTAAACGGTTAACCAGTAATGTGCACATTCTTTAGCCAGAAACTGACAACTGCCCTTCTTGAATCAGCGGAAGGGAGAAAATGACTAGAAAATATTTCATGATCAATGTCCACGAAAGAATTTTGCTGGACGCGGGGGTCGAACCCGCAACCTCCTGATCACCAGTCAGAAGCGCATCCAACTGAGCCTCCGAGGCCAGCTGAGTAAGTATGGTAAGAAGTTAAGGTGTCCGAATACTTAGACATAGCTACAGATAATAGAGGGTATCCACATAATATTTTTCTTATTTCTCGATGAATACATATGTTGTGGGTACTCATTAGAAGCGCCTCGCCGAGGCGCTTCTAATGAGTACCCCACAACATATGTTTTTATTGAGAAATAAGAAAGATATCAGCATTTTTTGGATGAAAAAAGTGCCTTATCTGTTGCTATGAGAATATATATGGTACATTCTAGTTTATATTTAGTTTTTCCTATGATCAATATGCAGATCATACAGATAAAAATGTCAGTTATAAAATCAACAGCAGATACAAAGCAGCTCATCAATTATTAAACAAATGAAGTTTTGCAAATAAAATATTGATGCATGGCTTCAGGTAAAAGGAGGTATTCACATATATCTTTTCTTATTTCACCACGGACACGTATCGTAATCATTAACAGCTGAGAACCCGTAACATGTTTGCATGGAGAAATAAGAAAAAATATCAACACTTCTCGGGTGAAAAAAGCCTAACCAGAGCTGCTGCTGCTGATAATCATTTCGTATTTTTCATCCCTTTCAATGTTATTTACCGTATATTCGATCTAATTACTGCATATACCCCTATAATCGCACAGTCAAGAAATTCTGCAGTCTTAAATTTACAGCCAGTGTACTTCTTGTCTACTTCTTTACAAAGGCATATGTTGTGGGTACCCATTTGAATTGCATCGACTTGTCGATGCAATTCAAATGAGTACCCACAACATATGCTTTAAAAAAGAAAATCAGAAAAAAATCCCATAAACATCACCAAATAAGGCCTTTGCTGATATTTATTTTAAGGATCCTTAGTAGGAACCACAAGTTTTCCCAGTAATTTTGAAAAACCTAAGCGCACAGTGCGGTAATTAGGTTGAATACGGTAATCATTTTTTTTTTTTTTTCATCCCTTTCAATGTTATTTATTTCATATGAAGACAATGAAAATGTTATAATGGAAGGCCCCGCTCTGTGCAATGACGCGCCATACAGTCTTGAGTTCAACTTATCCAGAGCTATGATGCTGAAAGTCAGTCTTGTAATATTTTCTAAATGCTGACCGTTTGTTTGTTTGTGTTGAGGTTTTACGGCCCAGTCAACCCAATCGGGTCATGTCGAGCGCGGTCAGTTTACCTAACCACACGTTTACTGGGCACGCTTAGTCCTCTAAGCGGTTAACCAGTATTGTGCACATTCTTTCGCCAGAAACTGACAACTGACCTTCTGACCTCTTGAATCAGCGGAAGGGAGAGAATGACCGTAGAAAATATTTCATGATCAATCTCCACGAAAGAATGTTGCCGACCTCGGCGGGGGTTGAACCCGCGCCCTCCTGGTCTCCAGTCGGACGGCGCATCCAATTGAGCCACCGAGGCCGGCTAAATGCTGAAGGTAATCAGAGCTGTATGCACAGTACCCAAATGCCACCACCTTGGGTAATGCCAAAGCAGGCCATGCAAGAAAATCAATTAACTTTGAAATGTAACTTACAGTTCACACTTCTGGACAGACACCCATTACTTTCCAAATATTCCTGTTTTATATTCATTAGAAGTGCCTGAACAAAATCTTATAAAAGCTTTACGGAATGATTAAAAATTTACTGTATTGGCCCCCGAGGCTATAAAACCTTTTTCATACTCAACTCAGCTGAGCATGAATTTTCATACTCAACTCAGCTGAGCATGAAATTTTCTCTGCAAATAAATAAGAAAATGCCAACAATAATTGGCGTTTTCATATTTGCTAGCAGAGAAAATTTTCATGCTCAGCTATGCTCAGCAAGAAAGAATTTGCAATGGTTAGTAAGTAATTTGAGATTTATTAGCAGGGCAAATTTCATGCTCCGCTGAATTGAGCATGAAAAAAGTTTATAACGTCGGGGCCTGGGCACTCTTCGGATAGCCAAGAATGCAAAGCTTCTCTACTTGGACAAAAAAGACTGATCAGGCTTAGTGTAATTCGAGGGTTGAGTGCAAGACTGTAGTAACTTAAACATATTTTTGAAACCCTAGTTTAAGGGCAACTTTGACCCCTTTGTAAACAATGCAAATTTAGGTGCCATTGCTCATATGAGCAATGGCACCTAAATTTCCATTGTTTACAGAAAGATATGTTGTAATCTTCATAACGCCTTCATGGTGAGGAGATTAAGTATTGGGAAAAACAACCATCTGACTTGCTACAGTCTTGCGATCAACCCTCGGTATGTGCAGGCTGACTGGAGTCTTCAGGGGGTACATATCTGAATCAGACAATAAAGGAAGCAGGAAAAAAATAACCAATTCAGTAAATACTTGTGGCACCAAATTTTTCACACCCTTGACCTAGATTTGAACAGCAAAAAAATGTTCTTACACTTGGCAAATTTCCAGTTCATGCACTTTGTATTTAACACCATAACCATATTTATGTATTCTGACAGATAGGCTCGAGCAAACAATGTAGACCCAGATTGAGATGCCATGTTCTGTCATGACACAACATCGGGTAGTAAATTGTACTTGTTCAAATTTTAGAACAAATATGGTAAGAAGTTGGGTGTCCGAATACTTAAGGTAAATACAGTAATTATTGTACTATAACCCTAAAACATGGAATAAAATTGTAAAAGACAACATTCTAATTTTTTTTTTGTATTATTTTTCAGAGACAATAAGAGACAATGCATATAATCCACCAAGTCTTATTTTCTCCAACCAAAAACACCAAAATTTCCTTAAGGAAGTTGTTCACATGATTTTCATTGACTAATGTAATCAAACCACACAAAATCCAGGTAACGATTTCTTATAACCACGCTATTCTTGTCGCTGTAACATCAGAGTGCAGTGTAACGAGGATTATTGGTAGAACCTGGACTGGGTCATTGGCAAACAGTGCAGATCCAGATTAGAAGCCGCAGAATGTGGCGTCTGATCAGGGTCTGCACTGTTTGCTTAAATTACAGGAAGTTAAGGATTAAATGAAAGAGTCTTATGTCCCTGTTCAGGGGCATTTTCCCAGCCTACGCTCCGAGACAATCTACACATCAGTGCTTTTAGTGCTTTGATACTACATGCTGCTGCTTTGTTACATGGCAATTTTCATACCATACCCCATTTCAACCCGAGACACCCATATCAGCCTAAGGACCGAATGCCATATCATCATCTATTTATCATACAGTTTTCTTTCTGACAAGTTCGCCTATTTGATATCGTATATGCGAAGTCAAAGGCAAGACCGCCAAGTGCTCTGAATGTGGTGGTATGTGTTTTTTGCCCAGGCAAAAAAGCCGTATCACCCAGGCGACCCAATATCACACCTTTTGCGCTCCACAACAATGATATGTGCTTGAAAGCCATGTTAGTATCACATATGCAAAATGAACATATTTTCTAGTAAATATATGATAATACATAATACAACTGCTGGATAGTTGGCAGTGTAGACCCTAATCAGACACTGTGTTCTGCAGCGTCTGGCTCAAGACTGTCCATCCAAAATACTGATGATGCTTTATGAAAACATGAAAATATTGTAAGTACTCATAAATGCCGAGTACTTACAATGCATGTTTTACAAAGAAATAAGAAAAATATCAATACAATACTTTCTGGCTGGAAAAAAATCCACCTTATCTGAAGTTATGGTATTGTATGGCACATTCATCCAGGCACTTCCTTCTACGCAGTATTCTCTGACCCATTTTAGCCTTGTGCAAATTCTAACAAAGTATATGAAAACATTTCAAAAGCCACCTGGCCGATATCTGCTGGTGTATTTCCATTCCTCTTCATGAGACACTTTGTTTTCAACCAAAAAATATTGATATAATTCTTATTTTTCACAGCTCCAGAATAGAGGGATATCCAGATAAATATTTTTTATTTCTGCATGAAAACATATGTTGTGGTACTCATTAGAAGTGCCTCATCGAGGCACTTCTAATGAGTACCACAACATATGTTTTCATGCAGAAAAAAAGAAACCTGTCACTGTGTTCCTAATGAGTACCCACAACATATGTTTGATGTGGAGAAATAAGAACTATATCAACAGTTTTGGTGAAAAAAGTGCCTTATCTGGATTTTTTTTATTATTTAGTTGAGGTTTTATGGCCCAGTCAACCCATTAGAGTCATGTTGGGCCAGTCAGTTAACCTAACCACACTTTTCCTTAGCAGGCTTAGTTCTCTAAGCAGTTACCCAGTATTACTGCACATTGTTTTGCCAGAAACTGACAAACTGTCCTTTTTGAATCAACGATACGAAGAGAATGATTGTAGAAAATATTTCATGATCAATCTCTACAACAGAATGTTGCCGGATCCAGTGGAGATCAAACCCGCAACTTCCTGATCACCAGTCGGATGCACATCCCACTGAGCCACCAAGGTCAGCCCCTTATCTGGAGGCTGATTTATTCTGAAAAGGGTATGTTGTAGTATTCTATTAGATTTACCTTACCAAGGCCATTCACCAATGAGTACTACAAGTAAGAGTGAGGCAACAGAATTTGTTGTTGATGTTTGTACCTTTACCATTCTCTTGGCACAATTAGCAGACTACAAATTGTTGATATTTTTTCTTATTTTTCCCCAGAAAACAGATTTTGGCATTTCATGCAAATTGTCTCTGCAGGAACAATTTGCATGAAATGTCAAAACCTGTTTTCTGTAAAAAATAAGAAAAATATTTCACTATGTCATCGGCTGAAAATTTTACCCAGAGTGCTAAGTGTCTAAAGAAAATATAAAGAGCCGCAATCTTAGAAAACATACCTTCCGATATGCACCCAATGAAGAGTCAGATCAACCTGCACTTTCGTGCTGTCTGATTAGAATCTTCACTGGATGCCTTCTGGATAGCCAAGGATGCAAAATTTCTTTGGACAGCAAAGACTGAACAGACGGCACGTATGTGCAGGTTCATTTGTTTACTTGTATTGAGGTTTTATGCCCTAGTCAACCAAAACCACTTTGGCGAGGCAGTTCTAATGAGTACTCAAAATCTGTTTTTGAGCAGAAATAAGAAAAATAATGTTTACCCTGTAAACCCCAGTTTTACTTTATAAAAGAGGGATTTAAGGGGGTCAAAATTATATAGGCATGTTTTCATGATGTTAAGCAGTTGACAAATTGAAATGTTTCTCAGAAATAAGTAGCATTGTCACTATCAACAGCAGCAGAACTATCATTATCATCAGAAGCAACACAGGTTTTGTAATTTCATACAAATTGTCTCTGATGGAGACAATATGCATGAAATGTCAAAACCTGTTTTCTCAGAGAAAATAAGAAAAAATTTTAAAATGCCATCTGCTGAAATTTTTACCCAGAGTACTAAGCATTAACAAATAAAACGTCAAAATATAATACCCCGCCATTATCATGTCATTGCAGATAGCTCTGTCAAACATGACGAAATTTGCCCATTAGCAATCCCAAACCAGATCTCCTGAATATCGATGCATGTACCAAGTTTGGCTAAAATCCCTTGACATTTACACAAGTTATCATCCGGAAACGAAAATATGGGCATGCCTCGGGCAAATAACTCTGTCAAAATTTGACGAAATTTCCCATCAGCAATCCCAAACCAGATCTCCACAATATTAATGCACATACTATGTTTGGTGAAAATCCATTGATGTTTACTCAACTTATCATCCAGAAAAGAAATACGGATGGATGGACAGACGGACGGACGACTGACAGACAGACGGACGGACATACACACTGACGTCCAACTTGAAACCATAATACCCCGCCACTATCGTGTGGCAGGGTATAAAAACACAAAAACATCTCTACAGCAATAGAATTTTACCCTGCAGATATAATGACTGTGTTTTTTGTTCGTTTCTTTTGTTTTGTTTTTGCCACCATTTGGTTTTCCTTGAATTTAAGTCTAAGATTACTTCTTAACCCAGACATACAAAAAATGTTTTGTGACAGGAGCAAAAAACATGCAACAGGTCAGTCAGTATAACATGCAACAGGTCAGTCAATATAATAGCAAAAGTGAGTTGCATTCTGGAGACTGCTTAACCCATTGTAGTCGGGAGACCCCTAAAAGGTTAAGTGGCAAACAGTGCAGACCCAGATCAGTCGCCGCAGAACGCGACATCTGATCAGGGTCTTCAATGTTTGCAAATACTTCAGCCATTTTTCTCTAGGAATATCTAAATCTCATAACCTCATCTACCTAAAATTGAAATTGGACTCTTCCAATTTATAGTGTGAAGAAGTCTATTCAGTCTACAATGGGTTATGCTTAGCATGCTGGGTAAAAATTTCAGAGGACATTTTGAAATATTTTTCTTATTTTTTCCCCGAAAAAAGGATTTCACATTCCTAAGGAGACAGTTTGCATGGAATGTGAAAGCCTATTTTCTAGGAAAAATAAGAAAAACTATCATCAGTTTGTCATCTGCTGAATTTGCCCATAGTGTGCTATGTGTTAACCCTATTTTGACAGACAGGCCTGACTAAACAGTGTAGACCTTGATCAGATGCAGTGTTATTGAATAAACAGTGTAGACCCAGGATCTACTCTGTCCATTGCTCCTCCCACGGTTTTAGAAACATCACTCTTTTCCTTAGAGACCAACTTACTTTGTGCACATACTTCTGCTAGTAACTTACAACTGCCCTTCTTGAGTCAGTCAAAAGGGAAGAATGACTAGATATTTATGATCATGAAACGTTACTAGGCCAAGCTGGGATTCAAAGTTTTGACCGATGGGTCAGAAGTCAGACATGCCACCGGCTGCTTATGGAGCCCAGTACACTACAACCTCTTTATAACATGGTTTGTTATAACACGATTTTGGATATAACACAGTTCAAAGATAGATCCCAAAAATGTATAGATTATATTGAAAAATGATTATAAATGGTCATTTTTCAATATAATCTATACATTTTTGTTTGGATATAACACGGTTGTTTAACTAACAGGGTTTATGCTACTGACCCCAACAATAGTGTTATAAAGAGGTTGTGGTGTAGTTTGTGGAGCCTTATCTCGAGCTAAGAAACGAGACAGGCATTAATCTTTTAGAACTGATGGTGATAATGATGATAGTTTTGTGTTTTACTCTCTTCTAACATTACTTATGTCACATTCAGAATACGAAGGGGTGACAAATGGAAGATTGTAGCTGCAGCACCAAACAGTCATGTGTTGAACTCTGCCTCTAATGAAGTTTGAACCTGGGACTTCACGATCAGGGCCCAATTGTTCAAAGTGTCGTTAGCTTAACAAGCTCGTTAGGGGTCAAAATATTAACTGTTCTAGTAAGTTCAATATCTAATTCACAGGTATTTTTGCTGAAAAATGTGAGTAGCTTTTGCAAATGCAAAAGCAAATGCAAAAGCTACTCACACTTTTTCAGCAAAAATATTAGTGTATATGCCATATTTAATGATCAAAGTTTTAATCATACCTTAACTAACAACACCGTTAGTTTTTGAAACAACTGGGCCCAGACTGTTAACCACATGGCCACCTAGACCATTCTAATCTTTTAGAAGCACAATTCCAATGGTTTGTTTGTGTTGAGGTTTTACGGCCCAGTCAACCCAATGGGGTCATGTTGAGCGCGGTCAGTTTACCTATCCACACATTTACTGGACAGGCTTTGTCCTCTAAGCGGTTAGCCAGTATTGTGCACATTCTTTCACCAGAAACTCACAACTGCCCTTCTTGAATCAGGGGAAGGGAGAGAATGACCGTAGAAAATATTTCATAATCAATCTCCATGAAAGAATGTTGCCGACCTCGGCGGGGGTTGAACCTGCGACCTCCTGGTCTCCAGTCAGACGGGGCATCCAACCGAGCCACCGAGACCGAATTCCCATGGTGCAAGTAATGTTGATGGGCTTACATGAAATGAAAAAGATTTAATGTTTACCACTGTAAGGGCAAATTTAGCAGACAGCACTTTGAGGTAAGTTTTCTTAGTTTTCCAAGAGAACAGGTTTTGGCATTTCATACAAATTGTCCACAATTTGCATGAAATGTCAGCTTATTTTCTGGGTAAAATCAAGGAACAACTTGCATGAAATGTCAATGCCTATTTTCTGGGAAAACTACAAAAAATATTTCAAAATATGTCTTTTGCTAAAATTTTTACCCAGCATTCTATGCGTTAAAAACAATTCTGCAATTGGTAGAATTGGGAATAACTTGTCTGCAGGCTTAATTTTGTATAAGATACACTCCATTTAGAACACTAGGGATGAATAAAATGTGAAAATCTGATGTACAACTCCACCCACTTGAATGGCCGGTCTCGGTGGCTAGGTCACAGGTCTGAACCCTGCCTGGTCTGGCAACATTCTTTCATGAAGACTGATCATGAAATATTTTCTGTTATTCAGTCCCTTCCGCTGATTCAAGAAGAGCAGTTTCTGACAAAACAAAGTGCATAAGTACTGATTAACTACTTAGAAGACTGATGGTTCTTTACAAATTCCCTACTTTAAAATTTTGCCATGGCAACCATACAAAATGGCCACTGGTCATAAAACACATAAACTGGGTAGACAAGCATCAAATGATCATAACTGCCAAATATGGTTCACATGTCTTCAAGTTTTATGGAAAAAAGCAATTTAACCATTTTCCCAATGTAAGTCTATGAGACCTTTCAGCTGTTAAAGCAAGTGAATAAAAAGGCAGATCACCCTACTTTTAGCTTTTTTCAAATCCCCCATCCAAGCAACATTACTACCTATTTAGGGACAAATCGCTTCAGCAGGTTTGGAGGAGTTGTCAATTAAAGTGTTAACGGACGGACAGACAGACAGACAGACAGACAGACGGATGGATGATGGACAAAAAATGATCACTATAGCTTATCCTGAGCATAGCTCAGCTGAGCTAAAATTGGAGAAATAATGGAACAAATAAGCAGCAGCATCATGATTTCGGTAAATGAGATACATCCACTCCCACAGGTCTAGATAAGCGTGGGTATCAGATTAATATTTTTCTTATTTCTCCACGAAAACATATGTTGTGGGTACTCATTAGAAGCGCCTCGGCGAGGCGCTTCTAATGAGTACCACAACATATGTTTTCATGGAGAAATAAGAAAAATATCAACACTTTTGGATTGAAAAAAAGCGCCTTAACTAGAGCTATGCTTATGGTGACTCCCTGTCCAAGTTTGTACCAAATTTGAACTCTCTACTAGAGACTTCACAATAACTGAGTTGTGACAGAAATCTGAAGAATTTACAGAATGACAGAAAGACGGACTCATGGAAGGACAGAATACCAGGGCAAATCCGATATAGCCCTAACTTTTTTCAAAGTAGGGCTATTATAATTGTCTGTATTTATTCCAAGTATTGGGACGGACATGCCTGATCAAATAGTGTAGACTCAGGTCAGGCGTGGCAGAATGTGACATCTGACCAGGGTCTACAATCTGCCTCTCATTCAGCAGTTTTTATAGCTAGTAAACTGGACTTGCTGTAATTTTATGACAGGCTGATTCAGCAGACGACTAACTGATATTTTTTTTCTAATTTTTCCCAGAAAATAGGATTTAACATTTCATGCAAATTGTCTCCATTGGAGACAATTTGCCTGAATTGTTTGTGTTGAGGTTTTACAGCCAGTCAACTCAATGGGGTCATGTGGAGCGTGGTCAGTTTACCTAACCACTCTTTTACTGGGCAGGCTTAGTCCTCTAAGGGGTTCACCAGTATTATGCGCATTCTTTCGCCTGAAACTGACAACTGCCCTTCTTGAATCAGCAGAAGGGAATGACCATAGAAAATATTTCATAATCAAATCTCCATGATCCCGCGGGGTCAAACCGGCAACCTCCTGATCACCAGTTGAATGCGCAGCCAAATAAGCCTGTTTTCTGGGAAAAATAAGAAAAGTATCATCAAAATGTTGTCTACTGAAATCTTTACCCAGCAAGCTTAGTGTTAAGGTATTAACCCATTTTAGTAGGGAAACCCCTAAATGGGTAATTGGCAAACAGTGTAGACCCTGATCAGACACCACAAAATGCAGCATCTGATCAGGGTCTTCACTGTTTGCAAATAAATTTTGCCATTTCTCTCTAGGAATATCTAAATCACATAGCCTGACATATACCTAAAATCGAAATTGGACTCTTCCAATATATAGTGTGGAGGAGTTTATTCAGTCTAAAATGGGTTAACAGTAACATGCATAAGAACAAAAAATCTTTTACTAACCTGAATTCTATGCAGCTGCAGCAACACAATGACTAATTCTAGAACAATCCATCATTTTTTTTTTTTTTTTAACAAAAAATTCCAGACCAGGCCAGTAACTTATGTAAACTGAAACATGCACCAATTAGCAGACACAGACATTTTTCATATTCTCCCCTGAATACTGGGCTTTGCATTATTTAACGCTTAGCACTCTGGGTAAAATTTTCAGCAGACGACATTTTGAAATATTTTTCTTATTTTTTCCCAGAAAACAGGATTTGACATTTCATGCAAATTGTCTCCTACGGAGACAATTTGCATGAAATGTCAAATCCTGTTTTCTGGGAAAAATAAGAAAAATAACATCATTCTGTCATCTGCTGAAAATGCCCAGAGAGTGGTAAAGGTTAAATGAAGTGCACTTAAATGAATGAAATGCAAAGTCCTAATTTCTGGTAAAAATATGCAGACTTTAAACCCTTAAAGTACCAGTCACAACAGCAGACGACATTCTAAAATATTTCTTTAATTTCCAAGCAAATAATGCTTGACGTTTGAATATCAAGCATTATTTTCTTGGAAAAATGGCAATTTTAGTATGTCATCTGCTGCAAGTTCGAATGGCACTTCAAACGTTGAATTTTGTCTGCTATTTTCTGCCTGTATCAGGGTAAAGGCTAAATATTTCCAACATTAAGCATAGCCCTTGAAAAGAGTGTGTATCACGATCATATTTTTCTTATTTTTCCACGAAAACATATGTTGTGGGTACTCATTAGAAGTGCCTCGCCGAGGCACTTCTAATGAGTACCTACAACATATGTTTTTGTGGAAAAATAAGAAAAATATCAATACTTTTTGTTTGAAAAAAGCCTCTTATCAAGAGCTATGATTAAGCCTAACATGCATTATCTGGTGACTATGCGATGAGCATAGATTTTACACATTCTATGCTGCTGCAGATAAGACCGCCTCGTATACTACACAAAATCCATATGAGATTCCACAAATAGAAACAGAGCTTACGACAGAATATGACCAGTATATACTTGCTCAGCCTGTGGATCTGTGCAGTCTGATCAGATTTATGCTGATTACTAAAATTAATGAACAGACCTTGGGCATTCTACATGCAGACAGTGCAGACCCTGATCAGACTGTGCATAGGCATGGCTAACTTC
This sequence comes from Anodontia alba, assembly GCA_964016985.1. Taxonomy (NCBI): domain Eukaryota; kingdom Metazoa; phylum Mollusca; class Bivalvia; order Lucinida; family Lucinidae; genus Anodontia; species Anodontia alba. Next base: position 104,786,354 of record OZ024827.1, on the reverse strand, counting down.
TTCCTATGGTGGATTGCAAAGGTAAGGTTGATTTTTTCACAGAAAGAATCAGACGAGACCTGTATTATACATAGCTGCAGACAAGCAGAGGTATCCAGATAATAATTTTTCTTATTTTTCAATAAAAACATATGTTGTGATTGTCATTAGAAGTGCCTTACTGAGGTGCTTCTAATGAGTACTCACAATGTATGTTTTCGTGGAGAAACAAGAAAAATATCAGTAAATCTTGGCTGAAAAAATGCCTTATCTGGAAATATGATTATATTGTATATGAACAGAAAAAGCTTAGATCAGCTTCCATCAACTGCTCAGTCTTCTGTTCATACATTTAGATTCTGAAATAAGTAAATGTTGCTAGTGTTTAGACAATACTGCCCAGATATAAAGACTGGTCTGGACCTATGTATAAAGTATATGGGCGATTTTCTTCTGACACACTTCCAATGTCTGGCAATCTTAATGAAACTGTTCACAATCTTCCACATTAGCTCAGATAAGATGCTTTTTCCAACCAAACAGTACCGATAGTTTTCTTACGTCTGCACAAAACCTTATGTTGTGGGTACTCATTATAAGCGCCTCACCAAGGCCTCAACATACATTTGCTTTTCTTATTTCTGCACAAAAACATATGTTATGGGTACTCATTAGAAGCGCCGCAACATATGTTTTAGTGCAGAATAAGAAAAATATTTATCTGTATATCTCTCTTATCTAGAGCTACCGTATTCGACAATTACCACATTGTGCGCTTGGGTTTTTCAAAATTACTGGGAAAACTTGTGGTAAAATATGACTGCCTTCTAAGGATCCCTTAAAAACAAATATCAGCAAAGGCCTTATTTGGTGATGTTTATGCGATTTTTCCGATTTCCTTTATTAAAACATATTTTGTGGGTACTCATTTGAATTGCATCAACAAGTTGATGCAATTCAAATGGGTACTCACAACATATGCCTTTATAAAGAAGTAGACATAAAGTACATTGGCTGTAATTTGAAGACTGCGGAATTGCTTGACTGTACGCTTATAGGGGTATGTGCGGTAATTAGATCGAATACAGTATGTATCATATTTACTCTTAGAGTTCGGACATCGTAACTCCTAACAATTGTTTTTCTAAAAGTCCATATTACTCCCTGTTGATGTGTGTCTACAAAAATTGCTGCAAAAGTGGGAAGCAGTTTTAGATTCTGCCAAGACTCATTCCATGGCATCTAACCTGGATCTACACTGGCCAGGCCTGTCCGTCCGAATACTTAGGATGAATAGTGTAACCTTAAATCCTTAGCATGTGCACTCTGGGTAAATTTTCAGCACACGGCATTTTGTAATTTTACTTATTTTTCCCAGGTAACAGGATTTGACATTACATGCGAATTGTCATCAAGCAGACAGTTCACATGAAATGTCGACATTTTCTTTAAAAAAATTTTGCTAGATGCTTTAAGGGTTAAAGAACGAGTGGCAAGTAGTGTCAGATCCTATTTTCTATGAAAAATAAGAAAAATATTTCAAACTGTCATCTGCTGAAATTTTTACCCAGCATGCAAAGTGTTAAAGGGGTGAAAAGGGTAAACTGCACCTGTATCACTAGTGGATGAAAAATGAAAACCTGTTTTTTTCTGTCCTTTTCAAAGGCTCCCAGAATTGATGCAATTAATTATTACCACATACTTACTAGGTAGATTAATTATAATTCACATGGTCTGGCTAGGGGAATATTCAGCAGATACACTTAATTATTATTGTCACTTTAACCCATGTCCTGCTGAATAAATTTGTCCTGCTGAATAAATTAAGATGCCACACCCACTTCTAATTTTCAGCCAATCAGATTGCATGATCCAAATTGTTGCTACGAATTCACATACTTGATGGCAAATAGTGCAGATCCAGATCAGTTGGCTTCTTCAGAAGCCAACTGATCTGGATCTACACTGTTTGCAAAGGCAGGGTATATCTGGGCTCAGCAGGACTAGGGTTAAATTTATCATGTGGGAATTTATGGAACTCTCCTCAAGGTGATTCCAGTAGCACCCAGGAGATTTGTTTTGGTGTAAAAAAAAATTACAAACAAGAGGACCATGATGGTCCTATATCACTCACCTGCAGCTAACAGATTTACATACTTATATTGAAGTTTCATACAAGCAGATTGCTTTAAGAAATTTGTACAAATTTTATGCTCAAGACACGATGGTCCTAAGATTTTTGTATAAATTTAATGTAAAAGAGTGACATGATGGTCCTGTACAAATGACCCCAAGGGCTATAATTTGAACAATCTTGGTACAAGTCCACTAGATAAAGCCACATACCAAATATCAAAGGCCTGGGCCTTCTGGTTTCAGACAAGAAGAATTTTAAAGTTTTCCATATATCGGTCTATCTAAAAGAAGTAATCCCCGTGGCATGGCCATAAAGTCTTCTATAAATATATAGTGAAAATAAGCCCCAATCTGATTAAAATCCGATGTTTACTTTGTTATCTACAGTAACATCTGACAGGCATCAATGAAGGGTCATCTCTGATGACCTTTCCTCGAACCAATCAAATTCACGCTTTCAGAATTCTGAAAGCGACTGAAACATGCGCACTGCTCTGTCGTTGCTAATGACAACTTAAGAATGAACCAAGATGGAGATGCCCAGGAAATTGTATTTCTTAAAAGACGTTTGCGGGGATGGTCGGGTGGTGCGAAGGTGCTGTGTATCTTACATCACTGGGGCGTCCAACTGATACTGGCTTACAGTTGGGCAAGGCCTGCTATCCTTGTAGTGGGTAAGGGTAGAGGGGGAATGTTTTTATTTCTTCTGTTTCTTCACTTTCATTCCTGTTCCTCTTTCTTCCTTGTCCCTCTCTTTCATCTCCTCTACTCTCTCTTCTATCTCTTTTCTCCCTTTCTCTGGGAGACGACACAAAATGACCCTCAAGGGTTGACGTGTCATTAAACCCCAACACAATCAATCAATTAAAAGACGTTTGCGCTATCTGTGGATTTTCATTCAAAAGCAAAAATGAGCGCCCGATCAGAGAAATAAATGAAACATTCAAATAAAAAACTGCATCTCATGGAGGAAAAGCTGAAGTTGGTCACGGATGTTCTGAAAGGCGATTTTAGCGAGCTTGATTTGACAGTAGGTCAGCATTCTATTTGTGTGACCTGTTTTCGATAACCGAATTGAGTATGTAACAAGCGTTTTGATTGGTTCGCTTAAAAATTTTATTTTATTTATTTATTTTTTTTCTTTTGGCTGCCATGGCAAACTGAAGAAGCCAACTGATCTGGACCTGCACTGTTTGCAATTTACAATGTGACTGTATAGCAACAATCTAGATGAAGGAATCTGATTGGCTGACAATTGGGAGTGGGAGTGGCATTTTAATTTATTCACCATGATAAGTGGCTGACAATTAGGAGTGGGAGTGGCATCTTAATTTGTCATGACAAGCGTTAACAATAAAATAAATACCACATATGATCTAAAGTTTGAACGGTGTAAACCCAGAACAAACTGCTTGTTTAGATGAAACTGTTCAAGCAGCTGATCAAGGTTTGCCCAGTTTGCACAGCCGGATAGGGCCAGGAAATCATTATATGGAAAGGTATGCATGTTTCTTATAAAATGTCGAGCCCTATTTAATCCAACCCGTGAAAGGGTAACTGGCAAACAGTGGAGACCCAGATCAGATATTCTGCGACATCTGATCAGGGACTCCACTGCAAATAATTTAGCCATTATTCTCTGGGAATATCAAAATCACATAGCCTGACATACCTAAGATTGAAATTTGATTGTTCCCATGTATAGTCAGGGGGTGGCGTCGGGGTATTCAGTCTAAAATGGGTTAACTGTAGATTAAATAATTATTATAAACAAAAAAGAAACAATAACTGAATTTTGCTGTTTATGCATCTGAAAGTGTGTTTGATTTTTAGTTTCTCTCACTCCATATCTCCCTCTCCAGGTCAAGTCCCTAGGTAGTAATTAATAAAGCCAATGCTACATTTATATATACAAAGCTCAAGAGACTGTTTTCTCACATTAATAATCATAAATCACTAATATCATATGCAGACAGCATAAAGAGAAGTTGTTATTTTTACAGTCTGCGAAATAAAAAGGTAGTTTATAACTAATAAATTAGGTTAGCAGATTACCTGAAAGCACAAAACCAGATCAAAGAACAGAAAAAGCCTTATACACAGGTAATCTTAGTTCCGTACTATCAAAATGACAGACATGTGTAATAACGTACAGTTGACAGTCATTGTAACCTACCAAATGCAGTGTGTGTAGTAAACTGCAGTGTGTATAGTAAACTATTACACAGTTGAGTTAACATTTAGCATGCTAGTAAAACCTTCTGCTGATGTTTTTCAAATAAAACATTATCCTCTACCTACTACTGTGTGCAGACTTTGCCCAGAGAGTGCTTATGTTTAACCTTTACCACTCTTTGGGCTAATTCAGCAGATGACAAATAGACGATTTTCTTCATATTTTTCCCAGAAAAAAGGATCTGACATTTCATGGGAGACAACTTGCATGAAATGCCAAACCCCGTTTTTTTCTGGGAAAAATAAGAAAAATATTTCAAAATGTCGTCTGCTGAAATTTTTACCCAGCATGCTAAGTGTTAATCAGGTTGAGGCTAACTACCTTGACTGATATACTGCCTTTGGGGATACTGTTTAATGCAGATCTGCTTTCTGGGTACAAATTATTGCATTTATCCCAAATATTTAGAGGTTATTACATGGCTACTGTGGTGCTCCAGGCATATTGGCATGGTAGCTCCATATCAGCCCATGGGCCTTTAGGCCAGAGGGCCCATGTGGAGTACCCAGCTGATATGCCTGGCATAGCGACAGGGGCCATGTCATAGAACATTTACATTACATGTTTGTTTTCATTGAAATCTGCAAGTTTATCTTCCATTAAAACACGCCACTATCATTGGGCTTCATTGTGTGTTCCATGTCTGTTCATACAGAGGTGATGGGGCTTTACCTTCCTTATGCCGAGATTTTGTAACGGAAAATGATGACGTTGGTTTAATGATGTCACTTTTCAGAAGTAAATCCAGAAGCAGAGAAATTTGTATTGATGGAAGTGCGTGTTTTTAAAAACAATCCAGATGCAACTGTCAGAGCCCATTTTGAAGAGAGGACTTAGTTTCCATACTCTGAGCAATGGTTTTTTTGCCATTCCTGCATGAAGTTACATAGTTACAGATAAGGGAGTATCCACATAATATTTTTCTTATTTCTCGACGAAAACATATGTTGTGGGTACTCGCTTCTAATGAATACCCACAACATATGTTTTCATCGAGAAATAAGAAAGATATCAGCATTTTTCAGATGAAAAAAACGCCTTATCTGTTATGAAGTTATAAAGAATTAGCACAGCACTAGTTAAGGCGCTTTTTTCAATCCAAAAGTATTGATATCTTTCTTATTTCTCCATGAAAACATATGTTGTGGTATTCATTAGAAGCACCTCGCCGAGGCGCTTCTAATGAGTACCCACAACATATGTTTTCGTGGAGAAATAAGAAAAATATTTACCGGATACCTTCCCTTATCTAGACCTATGAATTGAGAAAGAACATCTTTTCTGCGTTTGTTTGGCCGTTTGTTTGGTCAGAAGTTTGCAACTCGTTGCAATTTTACATTAAGTTTGACTCAGTATGCTTTACACAGCTTGAATTTTGACATTCATTTGGCTTGATACGTTCCGCCATCTTTATGCTTTTCGATGAACAGGCACATATCAATGCATGTGCAGTCTGATATCTATGCACATGAAGTCTGCTACTGACTGTCACGATTAATATCAGACTGTGTAACTATAAAGCAAATTGTTACTATTTTAGGTAAACATGCAATATAATGGGCCTTTATGCTTTTCATACTTGTCCTGAATTTGACCAAGTCCATTTTACTACCTGCCTTGGTCTTGTTTGACCACATATCAACAATTTTGGGTCATTTTGAGCATCTCCGAGAGAAAGGGAGACAAGAGACAGAAGAGCTAGTAGATGGAAGTTAAGAGAAAAATAGAGGAGGGTGAGGGGAAATATGAATGACTGTCCAGAAAAAAGGAATACAAACATGCCTCCTTCCTCTACCTGCTGTACACACAGCAAGCACATACAGCTGAAAATATCAGAAAACATACCTTTGGATATGTGTACCCAGCAACGATTCAGATCAGCCTGCGCATTTGCACAGTCTGATCAGAATCTTCACTGGGTGCATTTTGGATACCCAAGGATGCAAAGTTTTTTCATGCCGACAACAAAGATTCTGATCAGACTGTGGGGACATGCATGTTGCATGTCCCCACAGTCTGATCAGAATCTTTGTTGTCGGCATGAAAAAACTTTGCATCCTTGGGTATGTTTTCTCAGGTTGTGGCTACTATGTAGTGTATCATGAGATCCTAGAAGCCCTAATATCACATAAGTGAGAAATGAAGGCTCAAATCACCGTTCCAAGGCTCACGAGCTATCAAACCCATGCAGTTTTATCTTGGTCTTCGTTTCCTGGAGTGTATATAATGTACACCATCTGTGTCCCCTTTTGGGGTTAAGGCAAAATGGAAGAAAGAAAAGAAAGTTTCCAACAGGATCACTGAATACTGTAGAATGTAATGACAAACAGATTTGAATTTGGGACCTCACGATCAAAAGTCGAGAGCGCTAAACCACTCAGCCACATAGACACTTCAAGACCCAGTCAGATTACTGTATTTACTGTACTTGGACAGACTGTGAGGCCTGAGCAAACAGTGCAGACCCATATGGTTTGCCACTCATCCAGAGCCAAGTTGTTCAAAACTAACGATGTCGTTAGTTAACGATTCGTTAAAATTTTAATCGAGTGATACGCAAATATGCTGAAATTTTTGGATGAAAAAATGTGAGTAGCTTTTGCAGTGCAAAAGCTACTCACGTTTTTTCAGCAAAAAATATCAGAATATTGTGTATTGAATCCACTAAAACAGTTAACGAAATGACCCTTAACGAGCTTGTTAAGCTAACAACGCTTTGAACAACTGGGCCCAGTTGTTTTTAGACTTTTAGACACATTGACAGGTGGCCAAAATGGAGAGGTTCAAATTTTAGGACAAATGTGTTATGGTGTCCCAATATCTAGGTTAAATATGGTAAATGTCCTAAAATTTTGATACACCAAAGTTTCTGACAAATTGGCATATGCAAACATTGCAGACCCAGATCAAACTGTTCCTTTATCAGGGTCTACACTGTTTGCCATTACACCAAGTAGTATTTTAAGAAACAAGTGCATCAGAAGCAAAAGTTTGGCAAAAAAATTATGGAATAAAGTGTTTGAAATTTGACATTTACCGTACATATGGTAGTACCAGATGTGATTTCTGTTGCCATATGACACAAGGACCCTTTTCTCATACAGAATTTCAACATTCTGAAACTTAACTTTTGGAGACGACTGTAGGAATCTATACCTAGCTTCAGTCAGACTAAACAACTCTCAATTTGTTTGAATGAACCACTTCAAGTGAAAAGGTGTCTGCGGCATATGCCAACAGTAACAGTCCAGGTAAGTGTGCATAACACACTATCAGGGGCCAGTTGTTCAAAACTAACAATGTCGTTAGTTAACATATCTTAAAACTTTGATCATTAAATATGGCATATATGCTAATATTTTTGCTGAAAAAATGTGAGTAGCTTTTGCATTTGCAAAAGCTACTCACATTTTTTCAGCAAAAATACCTGTAAATTAGATACTTACTAGAACAGTTAACATTTTGTCCACTAACGAGCTTCTTAAGCTAACGATGCTTTGAACATCTGGGCCCAGGTCTTTTTGTATGTCAGTCATATTCTACAATATCTAATTATTCTGTCGCTGACAGCGATAGGATCTGATCAGAATTAGCAGATATGCACGCAGGTTAAAAAGGATTCACCGAAAGTTCGGTGCACCACGGTACACTGGTCACTGTTTGGTTCATGGTATTTTTTCCCAAATTTCGGTTCAGTTCAGTAATTTTCAACCAAACTGCAACTTATTTTCCTCTCTAAAATAGCACCTGTCAGAACATCAAAAAAAGATCAAATATGGTCAAATACTTGTGAGTTATTGGGTTGTGAGGTCAAGAGCTATTGCAAAGTATTTACCGCTGAATATTCAGATTGGCCGAGAGTGCTGTCCATCATTCTGAGGGCAGGACCTCAACTACCGGACATCACGTGGATGAGCTTGCGTCACGGTGATTTTGTCAGAAAGATAAACATCTTGTTACGTACCATAATGAATTTGAAAACATGGGCCAAAGATCACATCCCCAGATCAGATGGAACACATCCGAGAACTCTATTGTAAACTTATAATAATAACACCACGGCAAAAATTAATCGATACTCTTTGAACTCCTGTCTGTTTGCCAAAACTTGCAGACTTCCAAAAATAGAATACAAGTCCGTCAGGGCTGTAATGATTACAGGAGGCAGAGTTACGACTTCTTAATGGAATACCACGCAGTGAAATCATTGAAAATACTAACTGATATGGAATGTTTTGGATATGTTTTTCACCGTAAAAGATTTGTGACTAGACTAATTTTTGATTATACAAAGGAATTCTTGAATATTAAATTGCCGTTTGTTACAGATTACCAGTCGAGGGTTGAGCGCAAGACTATGGTAACTCAAACATATTTTTGAAACCCTTGTTTAGGGGCAACTTGGACCTCTTTGTAAACAATGCAAATTTAGGTGCCATTGCTCATACGAGCAATGGCACCTAAATTTTCATTGTTTACAGAAAGAAATGTTGTAATCTTCATAACGCCTTCATGGTGAGGAGATTAGGTTTGGGGAAAAATAACCATCTGACTTACGCCAGTCTTGCGCTCAACCCTCGACCTGCGAATGTTGCATATGAAGGTCATAGCTTAGTTTTCTCAACAACATAATTAGTGATAAAAAATAGAGGAATTCGAGTAATTAATAATTTTTCCATTATAAGAAAAATGTCAATAGTCATAAAAGTGTATCATGATACGAACCGAACCAGGAGTCAAATACCATGGTTTGAACCGAACCGTAAGGTGACTGTATCATTACAGCCCTAACGCAGGTATGAGCCTTCGCTATCTGCAAGGCCCAGAAGACAGCACAGCTCCCGCTAGAGAATTTTTTATACTATAAAGTATGGATATTTTTCTTATTTCTCCAGGAAAACATAATGTTGTGGGTACTCATTACAAGTGCCTCAGTGAGCATCTGTGTGTGTGTGTGTGTGTGTGTGTGTGTGTGTGTGTGTGTGTGTGGGGGGGGGGGGGGTGAGGGGGTTAGAAGGGGGGGGGGGAGAGAATATTGGAAAAATTCTCTTCTATTCTTGACTCAGCAGTCTGCTAATTAACAGTTAGCAGGCTATCAGCAAATTCAACAGATGACAAATCAATGATATTTTTTCAAATTTTCCCCAGAAAATAGGGTTTGACATTTTATGCAAATTGTGTCCCAAGGAGTTGACAATCACCACTAAACACGCTATGGACATATTCAGCAGATGACAAAATTTCCTATTTTTTTCCTGAAAATAGGATTTGACAGAAATGTCAATCCTATTTTCTGGGGAAAATAAAAATATTTCAAAATGTTATCTGCTGAATTTATTCACTCAGCATACTTTATAACATTAAGTATTTCTGTAAATATGATCTCTATGTCTGAAACAATAACATCTGCTGCAAAAATTACTGTATATATTTACACTGAAAAACTGACAGAGTTATTAGGGTGTCATATGCACTGTTTCATTGTCCCAATTGTATAGACATGCTCTGAAATGTGACCTCCTTACCTTACTCTCCTAAAATTTGTTTTTGTTGAGTTGAGACTTTATAGCCCAGTGAACCCAATAGGGTTATGTTGAGCATGGTCGGTAAACTCACTCACCCTGTTTCTGGGCAAACTTAGTCCTCTAAGCGGTTAACAGGTATTTGTGCACATACTTCAATCAGTAACTGACACCTGTCCTTCTTAAATCAGCAGAAGGGGGACAATGACCATAGAAATTATTTCATGCTCAAACTCCACAAAAGTATAACAAGAAAACATTGATGCAAAGCATCAATACGCCAGGAAACTAATGTCATGCATTACTTAGCTCCCTATAGATCGTAGTATAGTGAAAAAAATGTTATAATTTATGAAAGGTTGTAATTATATAAATCATCGCAAAACTCAACGATAAAAACATTATAGACGTTATCAGAGCAATGTGAAAAAAAAAAAATCAACTTTGATCTTCTGTTTTCTAGCCCGCATACATAATAACATGTCGCCATCCATAGCCTAGGCCGATCATACTATATCTGAAATCATCTATGTAGCAGTGTTTCATTCTTTTCTCCACTCGTAACATTTTCTTTCGGCCCAAATCTTTCCATGCTTGAATATCAAATTAAACTGTATTATTAAACCAGCTTATAATCCATTCGATCTGAGAATGCATATTTCCAAACTAAACAAAGAAAAATATCTTTTGTTTCTTCTTCGTAGTAAGACGAAAAAAACGAAAAGGAAAACTTCAAACGTGTACGAATATTGACAGCAACAAGCTCATTTCAGGTCAAATGGTCAAATTGGGGCTCCTACCAGAAAACTGCTCATTTCTCTTTTAAATGAGCAAAACCCACATTGCTACATTCATTCTACACAGTACTTCCCATTTTTTAGTTCACTATGATACCAATAGCACAGTTCTCTACTGCAAAAGTGTGACTTTGAATAATAATAATAAAAAAAGAGGAGGTGAATAGTTATATATAACCCACTAAGAACCCCATAAAACTGTCAAAAATTTGACAGTAACCACACGTTTACTGGGCAGGCTTAGTCCTCTAAGCGGTTAACCAGTATTGTGCACATTCTTTCCCCAGAAACTGACAACTGCCCTTCTTGAATCAGCGGAAGGGAGAGAATGACCGTAGAAAATATTTCATGATCAATCTCCACGAAAGAATGTTGCCGACCTCGGCGGGGGTTGAACCCCCGACCTCCTGGTCTCCAGTCGGACAGCGCATCCAACTGAGCCACCGAGGCCGGCACCTCTAATAGATACGCCGTGCTCCAGCCCAGCGTAAATAAGGCCAAGCTGGCGCTCAGCTCGCAACCTGGATCTGCAGTCAAACGTGCTTACAAATGCGTTATGGAGCCTGGCTCTGCTAAAATTTGAACAAGTCCATTATATTGCCTGTTGATCTGTTTTAACCCTTAAAGCACCAATCAGAACTAAAGCAGACGATAATTCTGATTTTTTCTTTTATTTTCAGAAGAAAACAAGTCTTGAAATTTCATGTGAATCCTCTGCCAAGCAGACAATTCACATGAAATATCAAGACTTGTTTTCTCTGAACAAGAGGTCCATGATGGCCCTGTAATGCTTGCTTGAGTATCATAGCACTTCGAGAACCTGACCTAGAATTGATCAAGGCAAACATTCTGATCAAAATTCAAAATGATTATATTAACAAGTAAGACAATATAGCATGTCTAATGGACTGTGAAATAGAGGTCAAGGTCAAATATGGATGACTGCACTCAAGAGGCCATGCTAAGATGTATGCATGTACTAAGTATCACTGGCTGTAGGAGCAATAGTTACTGAGAAACTGACCTAAACACAAACACTTCACAAGTACCAAATATCACTCTGTAGGACCAATAATTACTGAGAAACTGATCTAAACGGAAAAACTTAAGAAAGTCACTGGACAGTGAAATATACTTCACCTAGAAATCATCAAGACAAACATTTTGAGCAAGATTCATGATGACCACTTTAAAAATTTGACCTCTAGAGCGTCAACAAGGTTTTCCTTTGATTTGGCCTGGTGACCTAGTTTCTGACATCAAGTGACCTAGTTTTAAACTAGACCTAGAAATCATCAAGACGAACATTTTGAGCAATATTTATGATGAATATTTACAAAATGTGACCTCTGGAGTGTTAACAAGGTTTTACTTTGATTTGGCCTGGTGACCTAGTTTTTGACCCCACGATCCAGTTTCAAACTTGACTTAGAAATCATCAAGACAAACATTTTGGGCAAGACTCATGATGACTGCTTCAAAAATGTGACCTCTAGAGTGTTAACAAAGTCTTCCTTTGATTTGGCCTGGTGACCTAGTTTTGGATTCCAAGTGACTCAGTTTCAAACTTGACCTAGAAATCAAGACAAACATTTTGAGCAAGATTCATGATGATTGCTTCATAAACGTGACCACTAGAGTGTTAACAAGGTTTTACACTGATGTGGCCAGGTGACCTAGTTTTTGACCCCATGTGACCCAGTTTCGAACTTGACCTAGAAATCATCAAGACAAACATTTTGAGCAAGATTCATGATGATTGCTTCAAAAATGTGACCGCTAGAGTGTTAACAATGTTTTCCGCTGATTTGGCCCGGTGACCTAGTTTTTTACCCCAAGTGACCCAGTTTCAAATGACCTAGAACTCGTCAAGACAAACATTTTGAGCAAGATTCATGATGATTATTTCAAAATGTGACCGCTAGAGTGTCAACAAGGTTTTCCTTTGATTTAGCCTTGTTACCTAGTTTTTGACCCCAAGTGACCCAGTTTCAAACTTGACCTAGAAATCATCAAAGACAAACATTCTGAGCAAGATTCATGATGATTGCTTGAAAAATGTGACCGCTAGAGTGTTAACAAGGTTTTCCGCCGATTTGGCCAGGTGACCTAGTTTTTGACCCACGTGACCCAGTTTCAAATCTGACCTACAAATCATCAAGACAAAGATTCTGATCAAGATTCATGATGATTACTTCAAAAATGTGACCGCTAGAATATTAACAAGGTTTTCTGCTGATTTGGCCCGGTGACCTAGTTTTTGACCCCAAGTGACCCAGTTTTGAATCTGACCTAGAACTCATCAAGATAAACACTTTGAGCAAGATTCATGATGATTGCTTCAAAAATGTGACCGCTGGAGTGTTAAAAACATTTTCCTTTGATTTGGCCTGGTGACCTAGACCCAGTTTCAAACTTGACCTAGAAATCATCAAGGCAAACATTTTGAGCTATATTCATGACGGTTGCTTCAAAAATGTGACTTCTAGAGTGTTAATTTTTTCCTTCGACTTGACCTGGTGACCTAGTTTTTTACCCCAAGTGACCCAGTATCGAACCTGACCTAGATTTCATAGGGGCAAACATTCTGGGCAAGTTTCATCAAGATTGGGCCAAAACTGTGACCGCTAGAGTGATAACAAACTAATTGTTGATGACGGACGACGGACAGAGGTGATCACAATAGCTCAGCCTGAGCTTTTGCTCAGGTGAGCTAAAAATAAAAAGTTTAGAATGTTAGGGTTAAAATCTGCTAGATAAGTGAAAACAGTGTGGCCTTTGATCAGATGCCATATTCTAGAGCATCTGATCTGGGCCCAGTTGTTCAAAGCTAACGACGTCGTTAGTTAACGGTTCGTTAAAATTTACATAGAGTGATACGCAAATATGCTGAAATTTTTTGCTGAAAAAATGTGAGTAGCTTTTGCAGTGCAAAAGCTACTCACATTTTTTCAGCAAAAAATATCAGAATATTGTATATTGAATCCGCTAAAACAGTTAACGAAATGACCCTTAACAAGCTCGTTAAGCTAACGACGCTTTGAACAACTGGGCCCTGGTTAATAAATTCTTAAAGGAATGAATGTTTTCGTGGAGAAATCAGAAATATTGTTACATGATGAATGAAACAAGTGGGAAGAACTAAACTTGAAGTACAAATCCAGCCCAAATGACTCCAAACTAATGCAAAAAAAGAAAATGTCAAATTTTTGGCATTAATTTATCACATACCTAATGTGGTCAGTGAGCTTTAAACACTGTTCATTATAAAAATAACATTCTAACATTTAACGTTTAAGCAGGCCTATAAAGGCAACGGAAATGAACAGTGTTTTATTCTGCAACAAATCACTGGGCAGAAGAGCATGACACAGAGTGGCCATTTTGTGACGTTTTTAAGACTTTTTCTGACGTCATTTGCTGTTTCCTGGAAGTTAGACATTTTTTCGCATCAGATACTTTACAGAGGTAAATGCATGTGTAACAGCCAAGGAAGTTGGCGGGGTCTGATCCAGGTCTACACTGAATCCGCAGGCCCGTCTGTCCCAATACTTAGGGTAAATAAGATAACTGAGCCACAATTTCTCCCAAAGGCTCTGTTTTTCCAAGACTGTGAGTCTGGTAAACACCATAGTCTTATCTGGGTCTACACTGTTTCCACAGACTTATCTGTACAAAATCCTTGAGGTAAACATGGTAATTTTACCATAAATTCTCCCCAAGGCTCCATTTTCTTAAGTCTCGGTAAATTTGCTAGAGATACAATGCCACATTGTGCAGTCTGATCTGGTTTTACAGTTTCTACAGGTCTATTTGTCCCAAGCCTTAAGGTAAACATGCCACAAATTCTCCCCAAGGCTCTGTGTTCTTAGACTGTGAATCTTCTATAGGAATACAATGCCATATCGTGCAGTCTGATCTGGGTCTACACTGTTTCCTCATGCCTATCTGTTCAAATCCTTAGTATGGTAATTAAGTCACAAATTCTGCTCAAGGCTCCTCTTTTGTTGACTCAGTAAATCTGGTAAAGGGATACAATGCCACACTGCCCCGTGTCTGATCTGGTCCTACACCGATTCCTCAGGCCTGTCTTGTCCCAATCCTTTGGGTAAATTTTTAAGTCTGTGTTGAGGTTTTACGGCCCAGTCAACCCAATGGGGCCAAGTCAAGCACAGTCAGTTTGCCTAACCACAATTTTACCAGGTAGGCTTAGTCCAAGCAGTTAACCAGTATTATTAAGCACAGTCTTTCGCCAGAAACTTACAACTGTCTTTCTTGAATCAGCAGAAGAGAGAATGACCGTAGAAAATATTTTCATGATCATTCTCCACAAAAGAATGTTGCCAACCTGGCGGGATCAAACCTGCAACCTCCAGATCATCAGCCAGACGCGCATCCAACTGAGCCCACAGGTAAATATGATAATTTTACCATACAATTTCCAAATGGAGACTCTGGTTTAGGACTGGGTGAATCTGGTAAAGAGATACAATGCCACATTATGCAGAGTCTGATCTAGGCCTACACTGTTTCCTCTGGCCTGACAGGCCTGTCCTAATACTTAGGGTAAATACGGTAACTTAACCACAAATTCTCCCCAAGGCTCCATTTTCCTAGACTGGGTGAATCCAGTAAAGGTATGTATGTAATGCCACATTGTGCAGAGTCTGACCTGGGTCTACACTGTTTCCTCAGGCCTGTCTATCCTTATACTTAATTACGAGGGTGAGTCAATAAGTAACCAGCCTAACTTATTTCCGGTTGAGATCCATCTCTTCTTTTTCGATGTAATTGCCCTCCAGAGTGATGCACAGACCAACGGTGTTCAAGTGCCATCAGCCCAGAACTGAAGAAAATCAGGGTCCTTTCCACTGACCCACTCCTCAACTGCCAGTCAGGACTTCTTTATCAGACCAGAAATAAAGTCCACGGATATCCTTTTTCAAGTTTGGGAATAGGAAGAAGTCGCTATGAGCTAGGTCAGGTGAATAGGCAGGATGTGGTATTAATTCATACCCATTTCGCTCTACAGCATCCATTGCAACTTTGCAAGTGTGGACTCTCGCGTTGTCCTGCTGCAGCAAAACACCTTTAGAGGGTTTAGCTCGGCGTTTTTCACGGATGGCGGTTCTCAGCTGGTCGAACAAGTTTGCATTGTACACTCCAGTTACTGTACTTCTCTTGGGTAAAAAGTCCAACATAATAACACCTTTTGCGTCCCAAAACACTGTGGCCATCACCTTGCCAGCAGATGGTTGCGTCTTGAACTTCTTTGGCGTCGGGGACCCAAGCCCTACCCACTGACGACTCTGAGCTTTATTCTCTGGCTCATAATAATGAACCCAAGTCTCATCTACAGTCACCAGATGCAAAAGAAAATCACCTTTTGACCTAAAATGCTTCAACAAGGCGCTGCATACTGATGCTCTGGTTGCCATTTGCTCATCGCTAAGGGATTTGGGGACCCAACGGGCTGTTAGCTTGCGCATACCTAAACAATCATGTAAGATTGTTGAAACGCTACCATGTGAAATGCCTAATGCCTGCGCTATTTATTCCACCTGAATTCACCTATCAGAGTATACCAGATCCCGAACTTTCTTACACATTTCTTTGTGGGTGGCATCCAGTGGGCGTCCAGACCTGGCTTCATCTTCTGAAGACGTTCTACCGCGTTTGAATTCCCCTACCCAGAATTTAACCTGAGCATAAGATGGTGCAGTGCAGATGATGAAGACCCATAAACATCGGCTAACTCGCCGTATATTTCCTTGCCTGTTTTTACCTTTTAAATACAAGTACGGAATTACAGCACGGTACTCAACTTTAGATGAAAAGCATGCCTTTGCATTACTAGCCATGTTTGACATTCAATATCTTATTAAAGAATGACTCTATACGCGTGTAATTTTGTATAAATCATATATTGAAACAAAGCATGAAAATCGTGACTGTCTCGGTCCATTGGAAATGGGATAGGCTGGTTATTTATTGACATGCCCTCATAACACTTGCCGTGCTGAATAAATTAAGATATCACGCCCACTTCTAATTTTCAGCCAATCAGATTATTTGATCAATGTCGTTGACACAAATTCACATACTTAATGCAAAACAGTGCAGTTCCAGATCAGTTGTCTTCTGAAGAAGCCATGTGATCTGGATCTACACTGCTTTCAAAGGCAGGGCATATCCGGGTTCAGCAGGACAAAGATTAATGTAAATAAGGTGATTTAGCCACAAATTTTCTCCATGGCTCTATTTTCCTAGTCTGGGTGAATCTTGTAAAGGAATATAATACCACATTGTGCTAGTCTGACCTGGGTCTACACTTTCCTCACGCATCAGGCTTGTCAGTCCTAATTTTTTGGGTAAATATGGTAATTTAACTGCAAAATCTCCACAAGGCTGTTTTCCTAGACTGTGTGAATCTTAATACCATACCGTGCGGTCTGATCTGTGTCTTTACCGATTCCTCAGGCCTGCCTGTCCTAATACTAAGGTAAATATGGTAATTTAGCCACAAATTCTCCCCAAGGCTCTTTTTCCTAGACTGGGTAAATCTGGTAAAGACCTGCCGACTAATCCAATAAGTATCTTACCAATGAGTATATTTAGCCTTCGTCTAGACATATTACTTGCTTACACTTATATGCCAATGACATTTCAGCAGGATGAGGGGAAAATCAGCCTTATGAACTGCTCAAGATGAGGAAATAATTGTCACGTAACTGTGCGAATTTTTGGAAAAATTTTGTTCTTTTTGCATCAAAACATGTGTTGTGGGTCCTCATTGGAATCGCCTTGCCCAGGCAAGGCGATTCCAATGAGGACCCACACGACATATTTTGGTTCAAAATTAATAAAAAAAAATTGCTTTCTAATATTCCTTTTATCAGTCATGCTTACAACAAATACAAAATAATATCGAGGGTTGAGCGCAAGACTATGGTAACTCAAACATATTTTTGAAACCCTTGTTTAGGGGCAACTTGGACCCCTTTGTAAACAATGCAAATTTAGGTGCCATTGCTCATACGAGCAATGGCACCTAAATTTTCATTGTTTACAGAAAGAAATGTTGTAATCTTCATAACGCCTTCATGGTGAGGAGATTAGGTTTGAGGAAAAACAACCATCTGACTTACACCAGTCTTGCGCTCAACCCTCGCAATGGAAAACTCATTCATAGTCTGACCAATGAATGGCCTTTCCTGGTCATCAATTTATTCTTCTGTATCAGCAAAGATGGATGGGCTTTGACCACTGTGTTATCCCTATTTGGGCTAAAGTTTTGGGACAGAAACATACACTAATCAAATATGACGTCACAGAACATGATGTCTGATCAGGGTTGACACTGTATACCTTGTCACACATCCAGCAGTTTTTAGACATAGTTTAATAGTTTTAAAACCTTTACCGACTCTCTGGGTTAATTCAGCAGAAGAAAATTTAGTGATATTTTTCCCGGACAACACTATTTGATATTTCATGCAAATTGACTCCACTGGAGACAATTTGCATGAAATGTCAAATCCTGTTTTCTGGGAAAAATAATAAAAAATATTTCAAATATCGTCTGCTGAGAATTTTACCCAGTGCTCAATGTTAAGGTATTCCAGTATTTTGGACCATTCATTTACCATACTGACCCTAATTGGCAAAACCTGGGCCCCGGTTGTTCAAAGCGTCGTTAGCTTAACGAGCTCGTTAAGGGTCATTTCGTTAACTGTTCTAGCCGATTCAATACACAATATTCTGGTATTTTTTGCTGAAAAAATGTGAGTAGCTTTTGCACTGCAAAAGCTACTCACATTTTTTCAGCAAAAAATTTCAGCATATTTGCGTATCACTCGATTAAAATTTTAACGAATCGTTAACTAACATTTTAACGAATCGTTAACTAACGACATCGTTAGCTTTGAACAACTGGACCCAGGCCTGAGCAAACTATGTCAACCCAGAGCAGATGATGCAGAATGAGGCATCTGATCTAGCCCGCTGAACACTGAATGCACTCTCCCACACTATATATTGGGAGATTCTAATTTTGATTTTAGGTATGCCAGGCTATGTGATTTAGATATTCCTAGAGAAAAATGGTTGATCTATTTGCAAACAGTGGAGACCCTGATCGGATGCCGTGTTCTGCGGCGTCTGACCTGGGTCTGCACTGTTTGCCGTTTACCCGTTTAGAGGTCTACAGACTACAATGGGCTAGGTTAATCCTTAAAATGACAAGAAAACCTGCATCTGAAAATGCTGTCTATTTCTATTGTCTGCTGAATATTCTTGCAAACTTTTCAAACCTATTTTTGCATACAGGCAAACAGTGTGGACCCTGATACAGTCTGATCTGGGTCCACAGTTTGCAAAAATGACTTTTAACATCACAAGCAGATGACAAAGCAGATGACAATTGTTGTGATTGGCAGTTTAAGGGTTGAAACCCATTTGCCACACATCTAGCAGCTTTTAGCTAAGTCAAGAAGCAGCAAAATGGACTTTTTTTAAAGTTTAGGTTAGTTTTGTTTGATTTGGGCTTAACGTCGCTTTCAACCTCTTTCAGTCATATCGCGACGGTGTCTGGATGTGGCAGGGAGCTCAATGCTCACTTTTAGAGTGCTGCCTCACTGAAATATCACGCCCCAGACACTTTGACATGATATTCCACCCAGTCACATTATACTGACACTGAGCTGACCAGTTCTAGCTCTACTTTCTTAATGCTGAGCGCCAAGCGAAAGAGCAGCTAGTACCATTTTTAAAGTCTTTGGTATGACCCAGCCGGGGATCGAACCCGCAACCTCCCGGTCACAAAGCGGACGCTCTACCACTGAGCTACTGTGCCGGTAGTTTAGGTTAGTTTGTTAACCCTTGTCCTGCTGAATAAATTAAGAAGCCACACCCATTTCTAATTTTCAGCCAGTCAGATTACTTGATGAAGGTTTTTGATATAGATTCACATACATAATGGCAAACAGTGCAGATTCAGATCAGTTGGCTTCTTCAGAAGCCAACTGATCTGGATCTACACTGTTTGCAAAGGCAGGGTATATCCGGGTTCAGCAGGACAAGGGTTAACCCATTGTAGTCGTAAGGCCTGTAAAAGGGTAATTGGCAAATAGTGCAGACCCAGATCAGACGCTGCAGAACGCGGTGTCTGATCAGAATCTCCACTGTTTGCGCAAATAGTTTAGCCATTTTTCTGTAGGAATATGTAAATCTCATAGCCGGACATACCTAAAATTGTGAAATTGGACTCTTTGAAAATATAATGTGGGAGAGTCTATTCAGTCTACAATGGGTTAAGGTCATACTTACCACACCACACTTTTCCTGTGTAGGCTTAATCCTCCAAGTGGTAAACCAGTACTTGTGCACATTCTTTTGACAGAAACTGACTTAGCACTTCTTGAATCAGCAAAAGGGAGAGAATACCGTACAAAGTGTTTCATGATTGATCTCTATGAAAGAATGTTACCAGGCCCAACAGGGATCGAACCCGCGACCTGATCACCAGTCAAATGAGCATCAGGCCCAGGAGGTTATAAAACATTTTTCTTGCTCAACTCAGCTGAGCATGAAATTCGTCCTGCTAACAAATCTCAAATTACCGACAATTGCAAATTCTTTCTTCCTAGACATAGCTAGCATGAAACTTTCTCTGCTAATAAATATGAAAATGCCAACTAGTGTTGGCATTTTCATATTTATTAGCAAAGAAAATTTCATGCTCAGCTGAGATGAGCATGAAAAAAAAGTTTTATAACCTCGGGGCCAGAATGAGCCACCAAGGCGGACTCAAAGTTTAGAACAAGCATGGTAAGGAGTTAAAAATGTCCAGGGCCCAGCTGTTCATAGCATCGTTAGCTTAATGAGCTTGTTAAGGGTCATTTCATTAACTGTTTTGGTGGATTCAATATATTCTGATATTTTTTGCTGAAAAAATGTGAGTAGCTTTTGCGCTGCAAAAGCTACTCACATTTTTTAGCAAAAAATTTCAGCATATTTACATATCACTTGATGTAAATTTTAACGAATCATTAACTAACGATGTCGTTAGCTTTGAACAACTGGGCCCAGATATTTAAGGTAAATATAGTATGTGGGTAGAAATGGCTTGGATCACCTCATTGAACCAAGGGTTCATTGTCTAACCAGCAGAAACACATCCTTATCACACGGCACAGAATGGACCTGGATCTTGTTTGTGTTTGTGTTAAAGTTTTACGGCCCAGTCAACTCAATGGGGTCATGTCGAGCATGGTCAGTTTACCGAACCAAACGTTTACTGGGCAGGCTTAGTCCTCTAAGCAGTTAACCAGTATTGTGCGCATTCTTTCGTCAGAAACTAACAACTGCTCTTCTTGAATCAGCGGAAGGGAGAGAATGAGCAGAGAAAATATTTCATGATCAATCTCCATGAAAGAATGTTACCGACCAGGCGGGAGTGGAATCCTCAACTTCCTGATCACCAGTCCAACGCATATCTAAATGAGCCACCAAGGCCAGCAACCTGGATCTTGTCATTCATGTTTAACCATTTACGTTGAGTGGACTCTTCTACCACAACTCTTCAGACTGGCCTATTTCCAATAGCAGGGTGTCTGGTTAGTCTTTATTATTACTATGTTTTACAGAAATTCTTGTATTTAATGCAAACAATTCTGCACTGTTTTGGTGGTTTTCAGACTAAAATGGGTTAAATAGTCATTCAAAACTGTAGCTAATGACTTTCTAAAATATTTTCGTTTTTTTGTTGTTTTTTTTTTCAAAGAAAAAAAAACAAACAGGCTTGACATTTTATAATAGCAGATAATTTACATGAATAAATAAACAAATGAAACCTTTTTGAATGTTGTCTGCTGCCATTTTTACTGGCGCTTTTAACGCTTTTAACAGTCAAGTCCTTTTTTGCCCATAACTGCTTATAATTTGAAAAATGTGCTGAAGTACAAAATGAAATGAATCCAAACTTGAGAAATTTATACACATAAAAAAGACTGAAATCAGTCTGCACATCCACTCAGTCCGATCAGTGTCTTCTTTGTTTGCATGAAGAAACTTTGCATCCTTGGCTATCCAAAATGCACCAAATGAAGACTCTAATCAGGTATGTGCAGGCTGATCTGAATCTTCGCTGGCTGTACATGTCCAAAGGTACATTTTCTGACATACTGGCTCATAGTTATTGCGCAATGGAGTAGACACAGTTTCAGAAATTGGTCAGACAAAACCTTTTTTTTTTTTTATTTTAATCTTGAAAATTGTCACATTTCAGATCTATTTCAGACAAATCCAGACTTTGCTTGTAAATTTCTTTATTTTTTTTTTTCTTTCATTTTTTTTTTCTTTCTGCAAACAAAAACAATCACATGGATTAGTTTTATATAGTCTGTCTCCAGACTCTATCTTTTCTGTCATTTTCTCTTTTCTTTTCAAAGGTATACAATCTAGTACAGCTTATAATGATTTGATAAGTTATGTCCCTTAGTGGAAAAGACAGACGTTTCTGTAGTAAAAAAGTGAAATGGGATTAAAGAGACAAATACAGCTACAGGAAGTGACAAAGAATGACAAAAAAAAGCAGGAAACAACTGGAGCCAGTCTACAGTTTTACAGTACAGGTTTTTTTGCCAAATTTTGTTGATTTTATTAGTGTCTCTTTGCTTTGCAATAAATAACAAGAGGCCCATGGGCCATAACGCTCACCTAAGTTAACTGCTATAAGTTAATCAGGTCCTTAAGTTATCATTCCCTATCAGCCTGTCAAGTTTCACGTGGCTTAAACCAGTTTTTGAGATACATGTATCTTGCTTACAAGGTTAAAATGCTGAAATTTTCAAAGGGCCATAAGTTAAAAAAAAAAATTCAATTTTTTTTAGAAGTTAATTGGGTCATCTACCTTTTTTTTTTAAAGGTTTTTACCATATATGGGCATGGCAGCCATCTTGGTCAATGGATCATGACCATTTAGCAATCTTTCTTTCTCCTGCCCCAAGGAGACTCCACATGAAATTTGAACAACATTGGTTCAGAAGCTTCAGAGGAGAAGTCATTTGAAACTATCAACATTTTTTCTATACAAATGTATGGGGCCCATACAAATGCATATGGAAGCAAACTTGACCTCGCTGTAAAAAGGTCAAACATCAATGTATGACCATCATTTTAGCAACTTTGGTAGACCTCCCGTCCCTGAGGATTTGTGCAAATATTCAGCCCAAAGGCATCCTCTGTTCTGGAGAAGACTTTTAAAGGTTTTTACCATATATGGGTATGGCGGCCATCTTGGTCAATGGACCGCAACCATTTTAGCAATCTTTTGTTCCCCCAACCTAAGGAGGCTCCACATAAAATTTGAGCAACATTGACCCAGAAGCTTCTGAGGAGGTCGTTTGAAATCCTCAACATTTTTCAATCATATCAAGCCTTATTTTTTCTTCTTCTTTTTTTTTTTTTTTACCTATAAATGCCCTCTGCATGGCTTCAATAGTAAAATGCTGGTCACAATAGCAGTAGATAACAATCTTATATCTATATTGTTGATTTTTACAGAAAAGAATATTTTTTCCCTGAAATATTTATATATACATGTATTCATTAAAATGTTCAGTTGTAAAAAAAATGTAAACTATAAATCTGAAGAAATACTAAAATAAACAAAAAAAAAAACTTCAGAATGTCTCTTACTACAATTCTGAATGGCATCATTTTAAGGGTTAATTGTCATAGCCTTATTTCTTTGCATATGATTCATGGGCAATGGACACACTTGATAGATTTTGGCCATTGTTTTAAGGGAGACAACTTTTTTTTTTTTTTATTTCTGTTTGCTTTTCTACACACCAAGCCCTTTTAGAAAAGGGGTCTACTCTAAAATAAAAGAATTTGCTCCCAAAGGAAGCAAATTCATTCTTTTTAGAGCTGATCCCTTTTCAGAAGCAAACTCTTTCTTTTATGAAAGGAAGCAAATGGTATAAGTGATCTCCCTTGAAGTGTAAGGTACGGTTAGGCCAACACAAAAAAAAGTATAAGATTCTCGGACACCGCCACATCTGTCCAAAAGGTCCCGCATATATGATTTTTTTCAGTGGCAAGTTTTTTTTTGACCCACGAAAATACATGACACTGGATTTTACTCGCTTATCTGAGGATCATTTCTAACCAAATTGCAGTCTAGACCACAAACATATGGCATTCTTACTTACTTGCAAAGAAAATTGGTAACTTACGATCTGTTTATATTGTTTGAGACTTTAAACTTGCAGATAGATAGACAGATAGATTTTAGATACTTCCGGTCACCATTTTGTTTAGCCAAACAAACCCAAATGTCCAAGAATGTATCCAACCAGAAAATAAAAGTAAAAATAAAAAGCCACCCGCATGCATCTATTTTTTGAAAAAAGTGTCTGAGAATCTATTGACTTTTTTGGGGGCTTTCTGAAGGCTGTGTCATATGAATGAAAATCTACTAAGCTTCCAAGTAAAACAAAACAAAACAAACAAGCAAAAATATTAAAAAAGAATTTAAACTTTAACTGGCACAGAAAATAAGTCAGACAGAAACCTTTGCTCTGAACCAAAGTCTGAGTAAACAATATTAAATGTGAGCAATTAAAAAACATCTTAAATTTCATAACTGCAGACAAGTAATTTAGGGGATACATTGTGTGTGTGTGTGTGTGTGTGTGTGTGCGTGTGTGCCTGCATGCGTGAGTGCGTGCGTGTGTGTGGTTTAATGTGGTACGTGTTTGTGTGTGAGAGAGAGGCGAGGGGCTTCTAATGAGTACCCACAAAATATTTTTTCATGAGAAATAAATAAAATATTATGTAGATACACCATTATCTGAGGCACTTCTAATTAGAACCCAGAATGTTTTCATGAAGAAATATATTACATGGATATTCACTTTTAACTGGAGCTATGGTCGGCAGAATGTGCCATGACACTAAGCTACAGTGAAACCTGTCCTAAAGGCCACCTGTATTAAGCAATCACCTGCCTTTAAAGGCCACAATATGAGATCCCATTAAAGGCAAAGAAGTGAAAATCTACCTGTATTAAGCAAGCACCTGTCTTAAGTAACCAATTTTTGGCTTTCCCATAGGTGCTTGCTTAACACAGGTTTGACTGTATTTGCAATAACAGAAGCAATGAAGGCAATTCCTGCAGAATGTCCCTTAAAAATAAATAATGGATCCTTCTAGCATTCATAATGGAAGAGTTCATTGTCAATATCCAGGTGTAACTGGGTTAATGGCGGTGTCTAGACTGTTAGACCACAATGTTACCAACAATGTAAGATAGCTATCTCACATACATACCTCCAGAAAAAAAGGGGTATCCACATAATATGTTTCTTATTTCTCCATGAAAACATATCTTGTAGATACTCATTAGAAGCGCCTCAGCAAGGCACTTCTACTGAGTACCCACAGCATATGCTTTTGTGGAGTAATAAGAAGAATATCAGTACTTTTTGGCTGAAAAAAAAAGGCCTTATTTAGAACTATGCGCATAGTTTCCAACAATCTGCAATAACCACAAAAACCACAAAATCCCTACCTGTAAATATAAGCTGCCAAATATTTGCGCAGACAGATAGAATTTCGATAACTTTAGCCACCCTTCACACCTGTCTTGAATAGCCAAAAATAAGATTACCATATTTACCTTAATCCTTAAAGCACCAATCACAACTGCAGCAGACCAGATTTTTTTATTTCTTTTTAATTTTTAGAAAACAAGTGGACACTGCATGTGAGTTGTCTGTTTGGCCAACAATTCACATGAAATGTCAAGACTTGTTTTCTCCGGAAAATGAAAAAAAAAATTAAAAATGTTTCGAAGTCTCCTGCACATTTTGCTTGGCGTTTTAATGGCTATATTAAACTATTCCAAACGGAGCAGACAGGGGTGAAAAATTCCACTTACCCGCTCGTACTGACGAGTAAAAATACTGCATTGGGGCGAGTAAAACTTTCTCTATACTCTCCCAAGAGGGTGAGAATGGATTTATTTAGTGGCAAAATTTGAAAAGGACGAATCATGCCAGTTGCAAAAGTTTGTAACCGCAATTCATTTAGTAAACCAGTCATAACTAAAAAAAATGTTTGCAAACACTACTGGCAGAAGTTTGTTTTAGAATAGATTTTGTGTCTATAGGATGATTTCTAGGTTGTCCTAGTGCAGAAGATGGATAAATGACACGGATGCACAATTTACCAATTGGGAAGTGGCATAGCATTTGTGTTGGAAGAAATTGTCAGACTCACGGTTCATTTTAGTAAGGGCCAGGAACGCTTGCATAAGTGGACTTTTTTATTTACTAATCCTGCAGGGTGAGTGGCTTCTGAAAAAAATTTTACATCCCTGGCAGACTCAGATTAAACTATTCTTTTATCATTTGATCTGAGTCTGCCACAGCTCTTGATAAGATGCTTTTACCAATCCAAAAGTATTGATATTTTTCTTCTTTCTCCACGAAAACATATGATGTGGGTACTCATTAGAAGCGCCTCAACAAGGCGCTACTAAAGAGTACCAACAACATGTTTTTGTCAAAAAATAAGAAAAATATTTACCTGATACCCACTCTTATCTAAACCTACAGTGTGCACACGGTCTACCATTTAGCCAGCACATTTCAAACATACCCCATTACGGACAGAGGAGTTTTTTTGTGATAATTTGGGGATAATTTTACTTATTTCTCAACTGAAACATATGTTGTGGGTACTCATTAATAGCGCCTTGGCAATATATGGGTATCCACAACATACATTTTCAAGGAGGAATAAGATAAATTATCCCAGAATTGTAGCCAAATACTCCTCTGTATGTTATTGTATCTACCCTAACCTTTAAAGCAATATGAACCAGAATTCTAATGTGTCCACAGTACACAGATGCCCCCGCTGTGGGGTACCTGACTATAAAAACGTGGTACAACCTTAACCTGAGTCTAACAGGATCACACACGTACGTACACACATTCGTACAGAAGGACGTACATTTGTACACACGTACGGAAAACCGAAAAACTATATGCCCCCAGCATCATCCGATGCAGGGGCATAAATCCGATGCAGGAGCATAAAAATTGTTGCAGAAACTATTTTGATTTTTTTATTGTTATTATTTTTCAGAGAAATACGCACTGGCAATTCATGTGAATCGTCTGCTAGGAAAGTTTTATTGTCTATGAAAAATACAAAAAAAAAACAAAAAAAAACAAAAAATCAAAATGTTATCTACTGCAGTTGTGAATTGCACTTAAAGCTGAATTTAACTACCGTATTCGACCTAATTACCGCACTGTGCGCTTAGGTTTTTCAAAATTACCGGGAACACTCAGATGTGATAAAATATGTACCTATACCTATTAAGGATACGCTATAAAAAGATCAGAAAAGGACTTATTTGATGATGATTATACGATTTTTTTTTTCTGATTTTCTTTATAAAGGCATATGTTGTGGGTACTCATTTGAATTGCATCGACAAGTCGATGCAATTCAAATGAGAACCCACAACATATGCCTTTATAAAAAAGTAAATAAAAAGTACACTGGCTGTAATCTGAAGACTACGGAATTTCAGGAGTGTGCGCTTATAGGGGTATGTGCGGTAATTAGATCGAATACGGTATAAGGTGTGCTGCTCCCTATCCAAAGGCAGAAACTCTACAACCCGAGACAATTGGACCAGTAATCACTCTACAACCCGAGCCAATTGGACCAGTAATCACTCTACAACCCGAGACAATTGGACCAGTAATCACTCTCCAACCCGAGCCAATTGGACCAGTAATCACTCTACAACCCGAGCCAATTGGACCAGTAATCACTCTACAACCCAAGCCAATTGGACCAGTAATCACTCTACAACCCGAGACAATTGGACCAGTAATCACTCTACAACCCGAGACAATTGCACCAGTAATCACTCTCCAACCCGAGACAATTGCACCAGTAATCACTCTCCAACCCGAGCCAATTGGACCAGTAATCACTCTACAACCCGAGACAATTGCACCAGTAATCACTCTCCAACCCAAGACGATTGCACCAGTAATCACTCTCCAACCCGAGCCAATTGGACCAGTAATCACTCTACAACCCCGAGACAATTGCACCAGCAATCACTCTCCAACCCGAGACAATTGC
Source organism: Anodontia alba (assembly GCA_964016985.1). NCBI lineage: Eukaryota > Metazoa > Mollusca > Bivalvia > Lucinida > Lucinidae > Anodontia > Anodontia alba. Next base: position 104,758,503 of record OZ024827.1, on the reverse strand, counting down.
ACCAGTAATCACTCTCCAACCCGAGCCAATTGGACCAGTAATCACACTACAACCCGAGACAATTGGACCAGAAATCACTCTCCAACCCGAGCCAATTGCACTGGTAATCCGATTGGTAGAATCACAACAAGCAGTTTGTATCTCAACTCACCTGTTTCCAGCAAATAAAAAGAATTTCAGGACCTTTTATGGAGGAGTATTTGATGATAATTCTGGGATTATTTCTCATTAAAAACATGTGGGTACTCATTAGAAGCGCCTCGACAAGATGTTTCTAATGAATACCCACAACATATGTTTTTTATGGAGAACTGTAAAAAAACTATCCCAGAATTATCATTAAATACTTCTCTTTAACAAGTCCACTTATGATCACTTATAGAAAAATATGAACACAAGTTGCATTCGTGCACCACTTCTAAATGACATCAGACCCCTGATTTCCGTTGCCGATAAGGAAAAAAAAAACTACTTGTTTTGAAACAAAATCATCAACTTCCTGTTACTCATTGTCAGTAGTCCTAGCAAGATAAAAGGGCTACCTAGGTAAGTTTTTTTTTTTACTTCTGCACAAAAATATAATGTTGTGGGTACTCATTGGAAGCACTTTGGCGAGGCGCCTTTAATGAGTACTCATAACATGTTTTTGTATTAGGAAAATATCAACCATTTTTTATTGAAGAAAACTGTTTTATCTTGAGCTTAGGCAGTTAAGCCATTTGAAAATCATTCAGGAACAATCAATTTTATCAATTTAACCTTTACCACTCTCAGCAAATTCAGCAAACTACAAACTGATATTTTTCATATTTTTCCCAGAAAACAGGACTCGACATTTCATGCAAATTGTCTTCATTTGAGACAATCTGCATGAAATGTCAAATCCTGTTTCATGGGGAAAATAAGAAAAAAATATTTTAAAATGTCGTCTGCTCAGATTTTTACTCTGAGTGCTAAGCGTTAAAGCCACTGCACTGGAACAATGAATAGCACTTTGTTGTATTCTTTGTTTTTACCCTTGTCCTGCTGGATAAATTAAGATGCCACGCCTACTTCTAATCTTTAGCCAATCAGATTACTTATCCGGATTGTTGCTATAAATTTACATACTTAATGGCAAACAGTGCAGATCCAGATCAGTTGGATCTGGATCTGCACTGTCTGCAAAGGCAGGGTATACCCGGGTTCAGCAGGACAAGGGTTAAATTTTACCACTCTGAGGGCAAATTCAGCTGACAACAAAATGACGATATTTCCTTATTTTTCCCAGAAACTAGGCTTGAGATGTCATGAAAACGTGTCCTAGAGACACCACACTACTACTCTAGGCGGACTCAAGACCAGAATTCTGGTGAGGGCCAGAAAAAGATAGATTTCCTGATAAATATTCCTTTTCTTACTGTATGTACTTACCCTAAATATTTGGGGCAGAGAGTGCAGCCCCTAATCAGACACCACAGAGCACAAGTTGTGACTAGGGTCTACACTATTTTGCACTCACTGTGGCATTTTTAGACTTCTTCAACAGGTAGTACCGTAATAATCCTAAGTATTTAGACAGATAAGCCTTTGCAAACAGTATAGACCCAGATCAGACATCTGATCAGGGTCTTAACTGTTCATCATACATACAGCAATATTTTAGACACATCAACAGGTAGTAGAATGGACTATTTCAAATTTTAGTACAAGTATGGTAAGTAGATAAGGTGTCAGAATACTTAAGGTAAATATGATATATGCACTTGTTCAAAATTTTAGGAAAAGAATGGTTATCAGTCAGGAAGTCACAATATTAAGGTGTAAATACGGTATTTCTCCAAGAAAACATATGTTGTGGATATTCATTCAGTGACTTACTTAGCATGGCTGCTTATCTCCACATGCACAACACTATGTTGTGAAAAGAAAATAAAGAGATCTTCTGGAGGTGGTTGCAGAGAGTCAGTTTAGGTGGCGCTGAAGGTGGGTGTCAGTTGAAATAAGGCTGACATTTTGCTACAATCGCCGATATCCGAAATCAGGTCCTCCCATTCAGTCTCCCATATAATCAGAACCGAATTGTAGTACTTGAAATGAATACGGAACAAAAATAAATTTTCTCGCAATGCAAGGGTGGTCAGATCTTGCCGTTTTGGTGAGAGACAGGCATGTAAAACTCCAGTTCTTGGAGAGATTACAAATCTCTGGTTAAATACATCACCTATTCAGTGAAGGTTTAACATGTCACTATGTAGTTCAAAAGAAAATATATCGCATTCTTTTGCCATTGCACAGAAACTAGGCATTTTATTGACGGCTGGTACATAAAGAGAGCGGTTGCGAGTAAAGGGCTATGTGGTGATTGAGAAGACCATGGTTTTTCCACACGAAAGAAAGAAAAAGGTTAATAATGAAACTAGGATTGATAAATAGGCTTCAGGAACACATTTGCCGTAACTGGATTAGAAATGATACATAAAACGCGACCGGTAGAATGAAATACGATATTGAAAACCATGGTCTTCTCAATTACCACATATCCTTTTACTGCCACCAATCTCTTTACATACCAGCAGTCAATAAAATGCCTTGTCTTTGTGCAATGGCAAAAGAATGTGATATATTTTCTTTTGATCTACACAGAACCATGTTAAACCTTTACTGAAACAGTCATGTATTTAACCCATTGTAGTCGGGAGACCCATAAACGGGTAACTGGCAAACAGTGCAGACCCAGATCAGATGCTGCAGAATGCGGCGTCAGATCAGGGACCCCACTGTTTGCAAATAGTTCAGCCTTTTTTCTATAGGAATATCTACATCTCATAGCCAGACGTACCTAAAATTGAAATTGGACTCTTCCAATATATAGTGTGGGAGATTCTATTCAGTATACAATGGGTTAACCAGGGATCGGTAGCCTCTCCAAGAACTAGAGTTTTACATGCCTGTCTGTCACCAAAACAGCAAACTCTAACCACCCTTGCATCTGGAGAAAAATGACTTTTGTTCTGTATTCCCTTCAAGGACTGTAATTCCAGTCTGATTATATAGGGGACTAAAAAGGAATTTGAATTGCATTGCCCAATTTTGGATAATGGCAATCGCAACAAAATGTCAGCCTAGTTACAAACCCACCTTCAATGCTACCTAAACTGATTCTAAGCAACCACCTCCAGAAGATCTCTTTACAATTTTCTTTTCACAACACCGTGTTGTGCTGTGGAGATAAGCAGCCGTGCTTAGGCAATGTTAACCCTTAAACTGCCAATCACAACAATTGTCGTCTGCTTTTTCATCTGCTTGTGATTTTAAAAGTAATTTTTGCAAACAGTGTGGACCCAGATCAGACTCAGGGTCCACACTGTTTGCCTGTATGCAAAAATAGGTTTGAAAAGTTTACAAGAATATTCAGCAGCCGACAAAAACAGACAACATTTTCAGATGCAGGTTTTCTTGGCGTTTTAAGTGTTAAGGCTTAGCAGTCCAAGTTACATTTTCAGCAGATGACGAATTAAAATATTTTTCTTACTTTTCCCAGATAATAGGTTTTGACATGTCATACAAACTGTCTTCAATGAAGACTGTTTGTATGAAAAGTCAAATCCTATTTTCTTAAAAAAGAATAAGAAAAATTTCATCAATTTGTCATCTGCTGACTTTGCACAAAGAGTGGTAAAGGTTAAACAAACAGCAGCAACAACTTGGGCCCAGTTGTTCAAAGCATTGTTAGCTTAACAAGCTCATTAATGACAAACTCGTTAACTGTTGTAGCTAAGGTATTTTCAAATACATTGATATTTTTGCTGCAAAAATGCAAAAGCTACTCGCATTTTTCCAGCAAAAATATCAGTGTTTTTGCCATATTTCAAGACAATTTTAACACCACATTTGTAAGTAACTTTGTTATTTGTGATGAGGTTTTACAGCCCAGTCAACCCAATGGGGTCATATCTAAGCAGTTAACCAGTATTGTGCACATTCTTTCGCCAGAAACTGACAACTGCCCTTCTTGAATCAGCGGAAGGGAGAAAATGACCGTCGAAAATATTTCAAGATCAATCTCCACGAAAGAATGTTGCCAACCTAGGTGGGGGTCAAACCCGCAACCTCCTGGTCTCCAGTCCGACGCGCATCCAACTGAGCCACCAAGGCCGGCTTTGAACAACTGAGCCCTGGTATTCATTGAGAAATAAGAAAAATATCAATGCTTTAGAATGTATTATCTGGAGCTAGGCAGATGACACAAAAACAATTTTTGTGGTGAAACTATCAGTATATCATTTTACCTAAAGTATTCACAGACATGGCTGTGCAAATAGTGTAGACCTAGATAAAACTGCTTTTAAAAGAGCAGTTTGATCGAGACTGCACTGACTGCCAGTCAGTCAAGGCTGTTATAGTTATGTACAACCAAGCAGTCAAATGTATAAGCTGCAAATAGCTCCTGATGGAGTGTGGGGGGGGGGTGGCGGTGGGGCAGGCATACCCTATAAAAACGTGTGAACTCATTAGAAGTGCTTCATTGAGGCACTTATAATGAGTACCCACAACATTATGTTTTTGTGGAGAAATAAGAAAAATGTCAATAAATTTTGGTGGAAAAAAGTGGCTTACCTGGAGCTATGAGTAGTGTTAAGTGTGAATAATTACAGCAACCCTTGTCATGCTGAATAAATTAAGATGCCACGCCCACTTCTAATTTCCAGGCAATCAGATTACTTGATCCGGTTTTTTTTTATAGAAATTCATTTCTTCAGAAGCCAATTGTTCTGGATCTACACTGTTTGCTAAGACAGGGCATGTCCTGTTCAGCAAGAGAAGGGTTAAGGAGCCCTTTTCTGTCAAGAAAATATCTAATCTTCAGTCCTGTCTGTAGTTTTTATCTACCCCAAAATACATGCACCTCTGCATGTTAAGTAACAGATGATAATTAACCCTTAACCCTTGTCATACTGAATAAATTAAGATGCCATGCCCACTTATAATTTTCAGCCAATCAGATTGCTTGATCTGGATTAATGCTATAAATTCATATACTTAATGGCAAACAGTGCAGATCCAGATCAGTTGGCTTCTTCAGAAGCCAACTGATCTGGATCTACACTGTTTGCAAATGTAGGGTATAACCGGGTTCAGCAGGACAAGGGTTAACACTTTGCATACTGGGTAAAAATTTTAGCAGACAACATTTTGAAATAATTTTCTTATTTTTCTTAAAAAATAGGATTTGACACTTCATATAAATTGTCTCCTATGAAGACAATTTGCATGAAGTGTCAGATCCTATTTTCTAGGAAAATAAAAAAAGCATCATCAGTTTGTTGTCTGCTAAATATGCCCATAGCATGGAAAATGTTAAAGTCCTAATCAGAAGTGCAGCAAACAATATTTTGAGTTGTTTTTTTTTTATAAATAATATTCTTAAAGAAAATAAATCTTGACATTTCTTGTGAAGTGTCAGCCTGGCCTTAATTCTTCAAATGTCTGTTGCAATACAGTCTGGTACTTTAAGGATTTACCAACCTCATCTAGAACTTATCCCTATCTGGGCAAATTCAGTAGTTGACAAAATATTAACCCTTAAAGTGCCAATCACAACTGCAGCAGACGACATTTTTTTTTTTTTTTTTTTTTTTTCAGAGAAAATAAGTCTTGACATTTCATGTGAATCGATTCACATAAAATGTCAAGACTTGTTTTCTCTGAAAAATAAAAAAAAAATAAAAAATCGAATGTCATCTGCTACAAATTTTGCTTGGCACTTTAAGGGTTAAATATATTTCTCAATTTTCCCAGAAAATAGGCTTTCACAAATGGTGAGCAAAATCTCCTAAGGAGACAATCTGCATGAAATGTCAAAGTCTATTTTCTGGGGAAAATTGGAAAAATATTTCAAAATGTTGTCTGCTGAAATTATTACACAGCATGCTCAGCTTTATCAACTGAAGGGAGATAAAGTACACCTGTCTAGACCATTATTATCATCAAAATATTGATATAAGCCCTGATTATGAGCTATCAGCCACTCATCAATAACAGATCCTCATAGGCAATCAGCCACTGCATATCACTTAGCATGTTGGGTAAAAAAATCAGCAGACCACCTTTTGAAATATTTTACTTTTTTTTTTTTTATTCTCTCCAAAAAAAAAGACCTATTTTCTGAGAGAAAAAATAGGAATAAGATCACCAATTTGTCGTCTGCTGAATTCTTTCCGGGAGTGTGGAGGAGGTGGCATGCATCTGACTACATATAAACATACACTAGGCATGTCCACAACTCCAGATAAGGCCTTTTTTCAACCCAAAAGCGTATGGAGAGTTTTCTTATTTCTCCACAAAAACATCGGATGTACTGGTAGTAATCACTAGAAGTGCAGAGAAAAGGTGCTTCTACAAAGAGCCCACAACCTATCATTTTATGGAGGAATAAAAAAAAATATTTATCTGGAAACTCCTCTGCATGTCATGCAATCCAGAAGGATAAATGAGACATGTACCTAGGACATATGCACCTAAACAAGTCTACCGTATTTACCCTAAGTATTCGGACACCTCAACTCCTTACCATAATATGTTCTAAAATTTGAACCGGTAAAATTCACTACCCGATGTTGTGTCTAAAAAATTGCTGGATGAGTGGCAAACAGTGTAGATCCAGACGAGACGCCGCATTCTGCGGCGTCTCATCTGGGTCTATACTGTTTGCTCAGGCCTGTCTGTCCGAATACATATGGTAAATCGGTAATATGCAGCCATAGGTCTAGATAAGAGTGGTTTTCAGGTAAAAAGTTTTCTTATTTCTCCACGAAAACATAGGTTGTGGGTACCCATCAGAAGTGCCTTGCTGAGGGGCTTCTAATGAGTACCATAACATGTTTTCGTCAAAAAATAAGAAAAAATACTTTTTGGTTGGAAAAAAAAAAATCCCTTATCGAGAGCTATGACTGAATTTGCACCCTGCACTGTTTCAGCTCTATCTGCAGAGGTGCACTGAGCAAAGACTTTTTAACCCATTGTAATCCGGAGACCAGTAAAAGGGTAACTGGCAAATAGTGCAGACCCAGATCAGATGTCGCATTTATGCCTCAAAACACGGCATCTTCAGGGTCTCTACTGTTTGCAAAAAGTTTAGCCATTTTTCAGTAGGAATATGTAAACCTTATAGCCGGACGTACCTAAAATTGAAATTGGACTCGATATATAGTGTGGGAGAGTCTACTCTGTATACTATGGGTTAAATTAGCCTCAACAGGAGAATATATGACATGTGCACCAGTGAAGACTATACCTCAAATGAGACTCAATGTGAGAAAATGGATACTTTTGGAAATGTGAACCCAGTAAATAATCAACTCAAAAAATGAGCCTCAATGTGATTATAATACCTGCAGACATGTGCATCCAGCCTAGACTAAACTCAAATGAGCCCTAGCATGAGAATATGCTCCTTGAGACATGTGTACCCAGCAAAGGACAACTCAAATGAGCCCTAGCATGAGAATATGCTCCTTGAGACATGTGTACCCAGCGAAGGACAGCTCAAATGAGCCCTAGCATGAGAATATGCTCCTTGAGACATGTGTACCCAGCAAAGGACAGCTCAAATGAGCCCTAGCATGAGAATATGCTTCTTGGGACATGTGTACCCAGCAAAGGACAGCTCAAATGAGCCCTAGCATGAGAATATGCACCTTGGGACATGTGTACCCAGCAAAGGACAGCTCAAATGAGCCCTAGCATGAGAATATGCACCTTGAGACATGTGTACCCAGCAAAGACTCAGCTCAAATGAGCCCTAGCACGAGAATAGGCTCCTTGAGACATGTGTACCCGGCAAAGGACAGCTCAAATGAGCTCCTTGAGACATGTGTACCCAGCAAAGACTCAGCTCAAATGAGTCTCAGCATGAGAATATGCACCTTGAGACATGTGTACCCAGCAAAGACTCAGCTCAAATGAGCCCTAGCATGAGAATATGCTCCTTGAGACATGTGTACCCAGCAAAGGACAACTCAAATGAGCCCTAGCATGAGAATATGCTCCTTGAGACATGTGTACCCAGCAAAGGACAGCTCAAATGAGCCCTAGCATGAGAATATGCTCCTTGAGACATGTGTACCCAGCAAAGGACAGCTCAAATGAGCCCTAGCATGAGAATATGCTCCTTGAGACATGTGTACCCAGCAAAGACTCAGCTCAAATGAGCCCTAGCATGAGAATATGCTCCTTGAGATATGTGTACCCAGCAAAGGACAGCTCAAATGAGCCCTAGCATGAGAATATGCTTCTTTGGACATGTGTACCCAGCAAAGGACAGCTCAAATGAGCCCTAGCATGAGAATATGCTCCTTGGAACATGTGTACCCAGCAAAGGACAGCTCAAATGAGCCCTAGCATGAGAATATGCTCCTTGGGACATGTGTACCCAGCAAAGGACAGCTCAAATGAGCCCTAGCATGAGAATATGCTCCTTGGGACATGTGTACCCAGCAAAGGACAGCTCAAATGAGCCCTAGCATGAGAATTTGCTTCTTGGGACATGTGTACCCAGCAAAGGACAGCTCAAATGAGCCCTAGCATGAGAATATGCTCCTTGGGACATGTGTACCCAGCAAAGGACAGCTCAAATGAGCCCTAGCATGAGAATATGCTCCTTGGGACATGTGTACCCAGCAAAGGACAGCTCAAATGAGCCCTAGCATGAGAATATGCACCTTTAGCCATGTGTACCCAGCAAAGACTCAGCTCAAATGAGCCCTAGCACGAGAATAGGCTCCTTGAGACATGTGTACCCAGCAAAGGACAGCTCAAATGAGCTCCTTGAGACATGTGTACCCAGCAAAGACTCAGCTCAAATGAGTCTCAGCATGAGAATATGCACCTTGAGACATGTGTACCCAGCAAAGACTCAGCTCAAATGAGCCCTAGCACGAGAATAGGCTCCTTGAGACATGTGTACCCAGCAAAGGACAGCTCAAATGAGCCCTAGCATAATAAAATATGCTCCTTGAGACATGTGCGCCCAGCAAAGCTCAAATAAGCCCTAGCATGAGAATATGCTCCTTGGGACATGTGTACCCAGCAAAGACTCAGCTCAAATGAGCCTCAGCATGAGAATACGCTCCTTGAGACATGTGTACCCAGCCAAGACTAAACTCAAATGAGCCCTAGCATGAGAATATGCTCCTTGGGACATGTGTACCCAGCAAAGACTCAGCTCAAATGAGCCTCAGCAAGAGAATACGCTCCTTGAGACATGTGTACCCAGCAAAGACTCAACTCAAATGAGCCCTAGCATGAGAATATGCTCCTTGGGACATGTGTACCCAGCCAAAGACTCAACTCAAATGAGCCCTAGCATGAGAATATGCTCCTTGAGACATGTGTACCCAGCCAAAGACTCAGCTCAAATGTGCCTCGATCAGCATGAGATTATGCTCCTTGGGACATGTGTACCCAGCCAAAGACTCAGGGCAAATGATACTCAATATGAGAAAATGCTCCTTGAAACATGTGTACCCAGCCAAAGACTCAGTTCAAATGTGCCTCAGTATGAGAATATGCTCCTTGAGACATGTGTACCCAGCAAAGACTCAGCTCAAATGAGCCCTAGCATGAGAATATGCTCCTTGGGACATGTGTACCCAGCAAAGACTCAGCTCAAATGAGCCTCAGCAAAAGAATACCCTCCTTGAGACATGTGTACCCAGCAAAGACTCAACTCAAATGAGCCCTAGCATGAGAATATGCTCCTTGGGACATGTGTACCCAGCCAAAGAGTCAACTCAAATGAGCCCTAGCATGAGAATATGCTCCTTAAGACATGTGTACCCAGCCAAAGACTCAGCTCAAATGTGCCTCGATCAGCATGAGATTATGCTCCTTGGGACATGTGTACCCAGCCAAAGACTCAGGGCAAATGATACTCAATATGAGAATATGCTCCTTGAAACATGTGTACCCAGCCAAAGACTCAGTTCAAATGTGCCTCAGTATGAGAATATGCTCCTTGAGACATGTGTACCCAGCAAAGACTCAGCTCAAATGAGCCTCAGCATGAGAATATGCTCCTTGGGACATGTATACCCAGCCAAAGACTCAGCTCAAATGAGCCCTAGCACGAGAATAGGCTCCTTGGGACATGTGTACCCAGCAAAGACTCAGCTCAAATGAGCCTCAGCATGAGAATATGCTCCTTGAGACATGTGTACCCAGCAAAGACTCAGTTCAAAATGATCCCTAGCATGAGAATATGCTCCTTGAGACATGTGTACCCAGCAAAGACTCCGCTCAAATGAGCCTCAGCATGAGAATATGCTCTTTGAGACATGTGTGCCCAGCAAAGACTCAACTCAAATGATCCCTAGCATGAGAATATGCTCTTTGGGACATGTGTACCCAGCAAAGACTCAGCTCAAATGTGCCCTAGCATGAGAATATGCTTCCTGAGACATGTGCGCCCAGCAAAGACTCAGCTCAAATGATCCCTAGCATGAGAATATGCTTCTTGAGACATGTCAGCAAAGACTCGGCTCAAATGATCCCTAGCATGAGAATATGCTCCTTGGGACATGTGTACCCAGCAAAGACTCAGCTCAAATGAGCCCTAGCATGAGAATATGCTCCTTGAGACATGTGCGCCCAGCAAAGCTCAAATGAGCCTTAGCATGAGAATATGCTCCTTGAGACATGTGTACCCAGCAAAGACTCAGCTCAAATGAGCCCTAGCACGAGAAAAGGCTTCTTGGGACAAGTGTACCCAGCAAAGGACAGCTCATATGAGCCACAGCACGAGAATAGGTTTCTTGGGACATGTGTACCCAGCAAAGGACAGCTTAAATGAGCTGCAGCATGAGAATATGCTCCTTGGGACATGTGTACCCAGCAAAGGACAGCTCAAATGAGCCCTAGCATGAGAATACGCTCCTTGAGACATGTGTACCCAGCAAAGACTCAGCTCAAATGAGCCCTAGCATGAGAATATGCTTCTTGAGACATGTGTACCCAGCAAAGGACAGCTCAAATGAGCCCTAGCATGAGAATATGCTCCTTGAGACATGTGTACCCAGCAAAGGACAGCTCAAATGAGCCCTAGCATGAGAATATGCTCCTTGAAACATGTGTAACCAGCAAAGGACAGCTCAAATGAGCCCTAGCATGAGAATATGCTTCTTGGGACATGTGTACCCAGCAAAGGACAGCTCAAATGAGACCTAGCATGAGAATATGCTTCTTGGGACATGTGTACCCAGCAATGAACAGCTCAAATGAGCCCTAGCATGAGAATATGCTTCTTGGGACATGTGTACCCAGCAAAGGACAGCTCAAATGAGCCCTAGCATGAGAATATGCTTCTTTGGACATGTGTAACCAGCAAAGGACAGCTCAAATGAGCCCTAGCATGAGAATATGCTTCTTGGGACATGTGTACCCAGCAAAGGACAGCTCAAATGAGCCTTAGCATGAGAATATGCTCCTTGAGACATGTGTACCCAGCAAAGGACAGCTCAAATGAGCCCTAGCATGAGAATATGCTTCTTGAGACATGTGTACCCAGCAAAGACTCAGCTCAAATGAGCCCTAGCATGAGAATATGCTCCTTGAGACATGTGTACCCAGCAAAGGACAGCTCAAATGAGCCTTAGCATGAGAATTTGCTCCTTGAGACATGTATACCCAGCAAAGGACAGCTCAAATGAGACCTAGCATGAGAATATGCTCCTTGGGACATGTGTGCCCAGCAAAGGACAGCTCAAATGAGCCCTAGCATGAGAATATGCTCCTTGAGACATGTGTACCCAGCAAAGGACAGCTCAAATGAGCCCTAGCATGAGAATATGCTTCTTTGGACATGTGTACCCAGCAAAGGACAGCTCAAATGAGCCCTAGCATGAGAATATGCTTCTTTGGAGATGTGTACCCAGCAATGGTCAGCTCAAATGAGCCCTAGCATGAGAATATGCTTCTTGGGACATGTGTACTCAGAAAAGGACAGCTCAAATGAGCCCTAGCATGAGAATATGCTCCTTGGGACATGTGTACCCAGCAAAGGACAGCTCAAATGAGCCCTGGCACGAGAATAGGCTTCTTGGGACATGTGTACCCAGCAAAGACTCAGCTCAAATGAGCCCTAGCATGAGAATAGGCTCCTTGAGACATGCATACCCAGCAAGGACTCAGCTCAAATGAGCCGCAGCACGAGTATATGCTTCTTGAGACATGCGTACCCAGCAAAGACTCAGCTCAAATAAGCAGCAGCACGAGAATATGCTCCTTGAGACATGCGTACCCAGCAAAGATGCAGCTCAAATGATCCCTAGTATGAGAATATGCTCCTTGAGACATGTGTACCCAGCCAAAGACTCAGCTCAAATGATCCTCAGCATGAGAATACGCTCCTTGGGACATGTGTACCCAGCCCAGGACAGCTCAAATGATCCTCAGCATGAGAATATGCTCCTTGAGACATGTGTACCCAGCCAAGACTAAACTCAAATGAGCCCTAGCATGAGAATATGCTCCTTTGGACATGTGTACCCAGCCAAAGACTCAGCTCAAATGAGCCGCAGCACGAGATTATGCTCCTTGGGACATGTGACCCAGCCAAGACTAAACTCAAATGAGCCCTAGCATGAGAATATGCTCCTTGGGACATGTGCGCCCAGCAAAGACTCAGCTCAAATGATCCTCAGCATGAGAATATGCTCCTTGGGACATGTGTACCCAGCCAAAGACTCAGCTCAAATGATCCTCAGCATGAGAATATGCTCCTTGGGACATGTGTACCCAGCCAAAGACTCAGCTCAAATGATCCTCAGCATGAGAATATGCTCCTTGGGACATGTGTACCCAGCCAAAGACTCAGCTCAAATGATCCTCAGCATGAGAATATGCTCCTTGAGGCATGTGTACCCAGCCAAGGACTCAGCTCAAATGAAAATTGTCAATAAGCAGCACTTATTCAATTTCTCAACCCCCCCCCACACACACACATGCTTTTATACATCTATACAGCACAAGGCCAGGGAAAGCTAACCCTCCCTGAATAAAATTTTGATTGTATCTTGCTACTTCAATCACATATTGTAAGTTTTAGACACTTCAGCTATTTTTGTCTTTGTGTGGGTGTCCATTGCTTTCGTGGGTCATTCTTTTTATATTTATCTTCGTCAGAATGCAGGGACTTGCGAAGTTCTGATCTTCATTGAGAAGTATTTCAATTGTATGTTGCCACTCCCACCTATGCTACACCTATGTCTCTTTACAAAGCCAGACAAGAGACAAGCTACCTAAACAGGTTCTTCTGTACCTACTGGTATGCTACAGGGTCTGCTTTCCCTGCTAATGCTTTACAGGTACTTCTTTCCCTGCTGGTGCTTCACAATTTTCCTACTTTATAAAGTTTTGCAATGCCAACCAAAGAAAACGGCTATTGGTCATAAAACACACAAACTGAGTAGACAGTCAACAATGATCATAACTGCCAAATATGGTTCACATCACTTAGTGTTATGGAGAAAATGCAAATTAACCATTTTCCATTTTCAAATCTAAGGGACTTCAGTTGTCATAACAACCAAACAAAACACCATAATTTTAGCTATTTTTAAATCCCCCTATCCATGCTACATTCCTACCTAAAGGACAAATCGCTTCAGTGGCTTTGGAGGTGTTGTCGTTTTAAAGTGTTAACGGACAGACAGACAGACAGACAGACAGGTGGACACTGGACAAAAAGTGATCACTATAGCTCATCCTGAACACAGCTCGGATGAGCTAAAAACATCACAGTCCTGTTAATTAGGCAGCTAATGTTCAAGCCACTGCAGAACTTGAAAATCTCTTACATCAAAAATGAGTAAATGGGGGTCATGATTTGATGTTGATTAAATGTGTTTTTTGTCCCTTTCAACATTTTTAACCCTCGTCCTACTGAATAACTGATTGTGTTGGGGTTTAACAACACATCAACCCATGTGGGTCATTTTGTGTCGTCTCAAAGATAAAGGGAGAAAAGAGACAGAAAAGATCGTAGAGGAAATGAAAGTGAGGGACAGGAAAGAAAGAAGAACAGGAATGAAAGTGAAGAAACAGAAGAAATAGAAACATTCCCCCTCTACTCTTACCGGCTCCTAGGATAGCAGGCCTTGCCCATCTGTCAGCCAATATCAGTTGGATGCCCGAGATACACAACACCTTCGCCACACCCAACCACCCCACGTCCTATTGAATAAATTAAGACGCCATGCCCACAATTTTCAGCCAATCAGACTACTTGATCTGGATTAATGCTATAAATTCACATACTTAATAGGAAACAGTGCAGATCCAGATCAGTTGGCTTCTTCAGAAGCCAACTGATCTGGAGCTACACTGTTTGCAAAAGCAGGGTGTATCTGGGTTCAGCAGGACAATGATTAAGTTATACTGATGATGGAAGGGTGAAATGCTCTGAGCAATAAAGCACCATGGAGTCATGAGCTGAATTCCACCTCCAGCGGGATTCGAACCGGGACCTCATGATTCAAAGTCGGGAGTGCAAACAACTCGGCCACTAGGATGCTTCTAAATGGGGGTCAGCTGAGGAAAATCTTGGGTTAAACCATTAAGGGAAATAACTCTGACATGGAAATGTTTGCCTACATTCGCACTGGGTGACTACTCTTACAGGAAAGAATTTGCTCTCTCTGAGCCCCAATTTTTAAAACATATCAAATACATGGGAAACCATACTGCACATCTGTTTTATGCCATTTTTATGTCATAGAAACCATTACCATTAGCATGCAGTTGGCAACAAGGCACAGGCCAAAGCTAACACTTCTTTTCTTTCTTTTTTTTTTTTTTTTAAGAAAACAAGGACCAAACAATCAATCAAATTATCAGCACAAGTGTAAGCTTTTCATAAAGCTTGCCATCTTTTCAGCCCTTTTTTCAGTTTATTATTATTATCATTTTTTTTTTTTTCTTTTTTTGGCCTAGTGCACTTTTGGGTGTTTAGCTGTCAAGCCCAAGTCCCACCCATCAAATTTAGTTAAATGGTATCTGATCTTTAATCCTGTCTCTATTAGATGGATTTGAGCTGTATGTTGCCATTCAAGAATTTTAAAGTGATTTAGTCCATATTATCTAATTTACCCTTATCCTGCTGAACATGACAACCCCTACTTTTGCCAACAGTGTAGATCCAGATCAGATGGCTTCAGAAGAAGCCATCTGATCAGGATCTACACAGTTTGTCATGTAGTTTGTGAACTGAATGAATACATTATATCAAGTAATCCGATTAGTCGATAGTCAGAAATGGGTGTGGCTAAATTAATTCAGCAGGATCAGGGTTAAGAGTCATTCTTTCCACACAGCAAATGGAACAAAATGGATAATACATAGAAAGTGAACAATACCAAGTCAATGAAACTTTTATAAAAAAATAAAAAAACAAAAAACAAATAAACAAACAAACAAAAATAAAATACAAAACTAACAAACTTGCTAAAAAATAACACAATAACAATGGTTTAATTGGTTTAACCAAAAATCTTAACAATCATACTTTAAATTATTCATGGATGTGATGCAAATAAAAAATATCAACTTTAATTCTTAAACATATAAAACTAAACTTTTGCAAAAAAACAAAACAATTAAAGCACAGCCATATTAATACCATGTTTACTGAAAGTTTGTACTTTGGTAATTACTGTTTGGAACGTTGAAGTATGCTTGTCACTAACTGTAGCGGTAATCTTTATCGTGTGCTAATAATTCACTGTTGCAAGCCATATGTTGTTGTCTGCTAATCATGTACTGCAGCACAATATTTATCATGTGCACAGATTTCCCTGATGCAAGCCATATGTTGTTGTTTGCTATATGTGTACTGCAGGACGGTAATCTTTGATTGTGCGCTTATTAAATTGAGCCCCTCTGAAAGGGGCCTACTCTTTAAGGAAAGAATTTGCTCCTGAGGAGCAAATTCTTTCTTTAAGAACAGACCACTATTGATAAGAGAGACAAAAATATTTCTGAAATTCCCCTTCAAATTGATTGCATAGGACTAGGCAAAAACCTGCCCAAATAGAAGGCTGTGCTTAAAGAGTAGAAGACAATTTAGCCGCCTGCCACCTGCTAATGACAAGGCTGGATAATGGCCCTTTTCCTGTATTGAGATGTCACATGTATTCATTCACGACTGATCAAAAACTCATTAATTTCACATCCAACCAATTGACAGCTCTTTTAATATTCAAACATGACTATATTTGGTTTTCAAGATGTCTACGTCCCTTTGTCTGCAGAATTTAAGTTTTTCAGCAGACGAAACTTTCAATACATTTTGTAATTTTACCAAAAATCAGTGCTCGGTTTTTCATGCATATTATTTCAATGGTGTATGATGTAAACAAAATGTCAAGCCCTTATTTTCCGGCAAAATTGGTAAAGAATTACTCCTATGTTATCTGGTAATTGTGTCCTCGGCATGCTAAAGTTAAAGGGTCATAGCCAGGTTACGAGGGTGTTTTGTTTATGTATTTGTCTAGTTCTAGACATGACCACTTGTAAGGCTCTTGAGATTGTTTGTTCATGTGTTTTGCAGCCAGATTGTCGACATTAAATCGCAGATAAAAAAGCCCTACATTTTGTCTATCTTCTCCCTTCAGACATACATGATGGTGATCTTGCTAGAATCATCCCACATCACACTGTACATCTAGATAAGAGTGGGTATCTGGTAAATATTTTTCTTTTTTCTCCACAAAAACATTATGTTGTGGGTACTCATTAGAAGCACCTCTCAAAAATGTATGTTGTGTACTCATTAGAAGTGCCTCAGAGAGGCACTTCTAATGAGTACCCACAACATATGTTTTTGTGGTGAAATAAAAAAAATATCATTTTACTTTTGGATTGAAAAATGCATCTTATCAAGAGCTATGGTCTCACAATATATGTTTTTCGTGGAGAATGAGAAATAGCTCAATATAAGAGGCATTATTGGCCAGATTAACATTTCGTATTTCCCTATAAAAACATATGTTGTGGGTACTAATTTGAAGCACCTTGACAAGGCACTGCTAAAGAGAACCCAGAACATATGTTTTCATGGAGAAATAAGTAAAATATGTAATCTTTACTTTAAAATACTTTAACCAGAGCTATTTAAAGCTCAGCATGCGGAGTAATAATTAGCAGACGACAATTAATTTGAAATATTTTTCTTATTTTTCCCAGAAACTAGGATTTGACATTTCATGCAAATTGTCTCCTCAATTCTGGAAAAACAATGAAAAATATCATCAATTTGTCGTCTGCCGAATGAGCCCTGAGAGTGGCAAAGGATACCACTACTTTACTGATCTAGAGTAATTGGAAATGTTCTGTTTTTATCATGTCTGGACAACCACTACATGCCAGGATCAATGGGACTTGTCTGGAATCTTTATAAATGGCCAGACCAATTCATAACAAGTATTCAGAATAGCATTTCCTTACTTTCCAACACAAAAGAAACCAATGCTCACTGTGACCACAGTGTATATGTTTTCATGGAGAAATAAATAACCATTGACTCTTACAGCGGCAAACAAAAATTGTAGCAGACAACATACTAATTTTATTTTCTATTCTTCATAGAAAATAAGTCTTGGCATTTTATGAGAATTGTCAGCTTGGCAGAAGATTCATATGAAATGTCAAGACTATTTTCTATACAAGAGGACCATGATGGTCCTATATCGCTCACCTGACCAAACAGATTTGCATATTTACTGTTGAAGTTTCAGCCAAGTTCACTGGTCTAGGATTTTTGTATAAACTTTATAGCACTAACCACCCCCGGTGGGCCCCCTCCACCACACCCCCGGCCATGTTTTTTTACAAATCTTGACGACTTGAACTGAATCTTAAAAGAGGGTCACCAAAGGAACATTTCTGCCAAGTTATATTGAAATTGGTCCAGTGGTTTAAAAAGTTTTATATAGCTATGAAGCCCTACGCCCTAACGGCCATGTTTTTTGACAAATCATGAAAGCTTGAACAAACTTGGTAGAGGGTCACCAAAGGAACATCCCTGCCAAGTTATATTGAAATCTGTTCAGTGGTTTCTGACAAGAAGATTTTTAAAGTTTTCTATTTAGATATATAGGGAAAATAAGCCCCACCCCATGGCAGCCATGCTTTTTGACGAATCATGACTGCTTGCACAATCTTGATAGAGGTTCACCAAAGCAACATTCCAGCCAAGTAATATTGAAATCAGTCATGGGGTATGTGACAATAAGAATTTTAAAATTTTCTATGCAGATATAGACGAAAAATTAGCCCCGCCCCCCTTGGGGCCATGGTTTTTGACATATCATGAAGGCTTGAACAATCTTGGTAGAAGGTCACCAAAGCAACATTCCTGCCAATTTACACTGAACTCGGTCCAACTGTTTCTTACGAGAAGATTTTTAAAGTTTTCTATATAGATATATAGGGAAAATAAGCCCCGCCCCCTAGCAGCTATGTTTTTTGATGAATCATGACGGCTTGAACAATCTTTGTAGAGGGTCACCAAAGAAACATTCCTGCCAAGTTGTATTGAAATCGGTCCACTGGTTTCTGAAAAGAAGATTTTTAAAGTTTTATATATAGATATATAGGGAAAATAAGCCCTGCCCCCGGCAGCCATGTTTTTTGACTAATCATGATTACTTGAACAATCTTAGTAGAGGGTCACCAAGGAAACATTTCTGCAAAGTTATAATGAAATCAGTTCAGTGGTTTCTGACAAGAAGATTTTTAAACTTTTCTATATAGATATATAAGGAAAATATGCCCCGCCCCCTGGTGGCCATGTTTTTTGATAATTCCAAATGGCTTTAACAATCTTGTTAGAGGATCACCAAAGGAACATTTTTGCAAAATTATATTGAAATCGGTCCAGTGGTTTGGACAAGAAGATTTTTAAAGTTTTCTATATAGATTATATAGGGAAAATAAGCCCCGCCCCCTGGCGTCCATGTTTTTTCACGAATCCAAATAGCTTGAACAATCTTGCAACAGGATCACCAAAGGAACATTTTTGCAAAATTATATGGAAATCGGTCCAGTGGTTTCGGACAAGAAGATTTTTAAAGTTTTCTAAATAGATATATAGGGAAAATAAGCCCTGCCCCCTGGCGGCCATGTTTTTTGACGAATCCAAATGGCTTGAACAATCTTGCAACAGGATCACCAAAGGAACATTTCTGCAAAATTATATTGAAATCGGTCCAGTGGTTTCGGACAAGAAGATTTTTAGTTTTCTATATAGATATATAGGGAAAATAAGCCCTGCCCCCTGGCAGCCATGTTTTTTGACGAATCCAAATGGCTTGAACAATCTTAGTAGAGCATCACCAAAGGAACATTTTTGCAAAATTATATTGAAATCGGTCCAGTGGTTTCGGACAAGAAGATTTTTAAACTTTTCTATATAGATATATAGGGAAAATAAGCCGCGCCCCCCTGGCGGCCATGTTTTTTGACGAATCCAAATGGCTTGAACAATCTTCCTAGAGGATCACCAAAGGAACATTTCTGCAAAATTATATTGAAATCGGTCTAGTGGTTTCGGACAAGAAGATTTTTAAACTTTTCTATATAGATATATAGGGAAAATAAGCCCGCCCCCTGGCGGCCATGTTTTTTGACGAATCCAAATGGCTTGAACAATCTTGGTAGAGGATAACCAAAGGAACATTTCTGCAAAATTATATTGAAATCGGTCCAGTGGTTTCTGACAAGAAGATTTTTTTAAAGTTTTCTATATAGATGTAAAGGGAAAATAAGCCCCGCCCCCTGGCCGCCATGTTTTTTGACGAATCCAAATGTCTTGAACAATCTTGGTAGAGGATCACCAAAGGAACATTTCTGCAAAATTATATTGAAATCGGTCTAGTGGTATCTGACAAGAAGATTTTTAAAGATTTCTATA
This sequence comes from Anodontia alba, assembly GCA_964016985.1. NCBI lineage: Eukaryota > Metazoa > Mollusca > Bivalvia > Lucinida > Lucinidae > Anodontia > Anodontia alba. The sequence goes on along the minus strand of OZ024827.1, from coordinate 104,738,555 downwards.
TAGATATATAGGGAAAATAAGCCCCGCCCCCTGGCGGCCATGTTTTTTGATGAATCCAAATGGCTTGAACATTCTTCCTAGAGGATCACCAAAGGAACATTTCTGCAAAATTATATTGAAATCGGTCCAGTGGTTTCTGACAAGAAGATTTTTAAAGTTTTCTATATAGATATGTAGGGAAAATAAGCCCCGCCCCTCTGGCGGACATGTTTTTTGACCAATCCAAATGGCTTGAACAATCTTGCAACAGGATCACCAAAAGGAACATTTCTGCAAAATTATATTGAAATCGGGCCAGTGGTTTCGGACAAGAAGATTTTTAAAGTTTTCTATACAGATATATAGGGAAAATAAGCCCTGCCCCCTGGCGGCCATGTTTTTTGACGAATCCAAATGGCTTGAACAATCTTGCAACAGGATCACCAAAGGAACATTTCTGCAAAATTATATTGAAACTGGTTCAGTGGTTTCTGACGAGATGATTTTTAAAGTTTTCTATATAGATATATAGGGAAAATAAGCCCCGCCCCCTGGCGGCCATGTTTTTTTATGAATCCAAATGTCTTGAACAATCTTGGTAGAGGATCAGCAAAGAAACATTTCTGCAAAATTATATTGAAATCGGTCTAGTGGTTTCTGACAAGAAGATTTTTAAAGTTTTCTATACAGATATAATGGGAAAAAAAGCCCCGCCCCCTGGCGGCCATGTTTTTGACGAATCCAAAAGGCTTGAACAATCTTGGTAGAGGATCACCAAAGGAACATTTCTGCAAAATTATATTGAAATTGGTCCAGTGGTTTCTGACGAGAAGATTTTTTGAGTTTTTAGTTAAAAAATCTATTTTTAGCTCCTGTGACCTAGATATGCAATGGACCGGAACCATTTGAACAACTTTGAAAGAGGATCAACCAAGGATCATTCCTGTGAAATTTGGTCAAAATCCAATCAGTGGTTTAGGAGGAGATGTTGTTTAAAGATTGTGAACGGACGGACGGACGACGACGACGACGGACGGTGAGTGATCACAATACCTCACCTTGAGCCTTCGGCTCAGGTGAGCTAAAAAAATCAATGACATTTAACCCTTAAAGCCCCAATCACAACTGCAGCAGACGACACTTCCAAATATTTTTTTTTGATTTTTCAAAGAAAACAAGTCTGGATATTTCATATGAATCATGAAATATCCAGACTTTTTTCTTTGAAAAATTAAAAAAAATAAAAATAAATGATGTCTGCTACAAAATTTCAGCAGGAAAAGGGTTAAGGAGAATTGGAGAAAATTATCCCAGATTTACCACCAAATACTCAGCAGAAACAAAAACAATTGAGCAGCTGCATACATTGAAACCCTCATAAGTATGGAAAAGAGGATAAACATAAGACAGGAGACTGACACAATGTATGATATATATAATCAAACCTTTTTTCTCTGTGAAAACTGAGAAAAAAATATTTCAAAAGGTTGTCAAAATTTTTATCCAGCATGTTTTGTTTGCTTGTGTTGAGGTTTTATGGCCCAGTCAACCCAATGGGGTCATGTCGAGCGCGGTCAGTTTACCTAACCACACGTTCACTGGGCAGGCTTAGTCCTCTAAGCAGTTAACCAGTATTGTGCACATTCTTTCGCCAGAAACTGACAACTGCCCTTCTTGAATCAGCAGAAGGGAGAGAATGACCGTAGAAAATATTTCATGATCAATGTCCACGAAAGAATGTTGCCGACCTCGGCGGGGGTTGAACCCGCGACCTCCTGGTCTCCAGTTGGACGGCGCATCCAACTGAGCCACCGAGGCCGGCTCCAGCATGTTCATGAACTTACATTAACCAAAACACACATACATGCACATAAACATATTATTAATCCATTGTAGTTGGGATACCCGTAAAAGGGTAATTGGCAAACGGTGCAGACCCAGATCAGACGTCGCAGAATGCAGCGTCTGATCAGGGTTTCCACTGTTTGCAAATAATTTAGCCATTTTTCTCTAGGAATATGTAGATCTCATGGCCGTACATACCTACAATTGAAATTGGACTCGTCCAATATATTGTGTGGGAGAGTCTATTCAGTATACAATGGGTTAACTAAATAGAGATATGTAATAAACACAAACCTCAATGTGATTAGGTACTGCCAGTTTCTTTAATCAGAGCATCTAAACCACAGTCCAAAATTCCAGATAAGATGTTTTCATTCAGCAAAAAAATACTGGATACTTTCCTAAACTTCAACACACTTTGGGCAAATTCAGCAGACTATAAATTGATGATATTTTTCTTATTTTTCCCAGAAAAAAGGTTTTGACATTCCATGCAAATTCCATGGGACAAATAAGAAAAAATATTTCAAAGTGTCGTCTGCTGAATTTTTTTACCCAGCATGCTAAGAGATAAAACTCCCTCTGAACAAATTAGAATTGCCTCAGTGAAGCACTACTTCGATTTTAGCAGTAAAATGAGAAACAATCTACCTGGAGACAACTTCTCATCTGGAACTGTGGCAGCCACTGTAAAACAACCTTGAGATTCCCTGAATCAATACCAGCAGGGATCCAGCTAAGCTGTCATGGAAACCAAAAGATGAGATACTTTTTTTTCAATTTTTCTATGTAACAAAAATATGTTCTTAATTCTTAATAAGGATTGGGACAGTCTGTTCAGAAAATTCCAACAAGAGACAAAAATGGGCAGGTTTCTTTGCAATAAATAAGGAAGACATCTGCACTTTTACTGGCTCATCAGAAGCCCTGGCAGTTATCAGTGTAGTAACACTCCAGGTCATTGGGAGGTCAGTAGTCTGCTAACCTTTACCTTGCTGATACAGGAAAATCTAGCAGATGTCATTCTAAATTACAGTTTTTGCCCTTTTGACCCCATAAATCAAAAGGTGTGTTTGCAAAATCAAAACCCCAGTATGCCAACTGTGTAGATCCAGATGAGATGGCTCTGACATTATAACTGCAGTATCCAGATAAAATATTTTCTCATTTCTCCACAATTTAGGTATGTTCTACGGGCCGCATCATGTGAAAAAGTGCCATCAAGCATGTGTAAATTGTGCAGATTCACATCATCCTGCATAGCTACAGATAAGAGGGGGTATCCACATAATATTTTTCTTATTTCTTGACGAAAACATGTTGTGGGTACTCTAATGAGTACCCACAACATATTTTTTATTGAGAAATAAGAAAGATATCAGCAGTTTTCGGATGAAAAAAGTACCTTATCTGTTGCTATGAGATTCCTGCACAAGTGCCAAAGCTCATTCAGGACATTTCCTCTCCATTGAAACATGCTGTGGTATCCAATGATTCTGTTTGAACACTGCCAAGGCCCTGATCAGAGTTGCCCATCCCCCCAGTCAGATCTGGGCCTTAATTAGCTGTCCGCACATGACCCAACAGTATGGTAAATGTCCTAAAATTTCGTACACCAAAGTGTCTGACAAAATGGCATATGCAAACTTGCAGACCCAGATCAGACTGCTCCTGTCCTGAAGGAGCAATCTAATCAGGGTCTACACTGTTTTGCCATTCCACTAAGTATTTTAAGAAACAACTGCATAAAAAGCAAACTTTAGGGAAAAAAAAGTATGAAATAAAGTGTTTGAAATTTTAGGACATTTACCATACATTTTCACTTGGTGGGGCTCATATGAGTATTTTTAGATTACTTTTCTTGTTTAACAACACATCAACCCTTTTTCTCTTCATAGGTCTATGTATGTTTAAAATTTGTTCAGATGACAGGCTGGAGGGTGCTGGACAGAAGCAAGATCGCATGGTGCCTTATTGTTGAATAGGCATGTGAACTAGATGAAGCTATGTAACCAAATATCAAAGGCCAGGGCCTTCTGGTTTCAGACAAAAAAGATTTTTAAAAGTTTTCTCTATATAAGTATACATAAAACAAGATGGCGGCCATGGCGGCCATCTTGGATTTCCAATAGGGACGATTTTGGCTATTTTTGATCTACAAGTCCCCGATGCTTCCTACCAAGTTTAAAGTCAATAAGCCTTTCAATTCAGGAGAAGAAGCGAAAAATAGATTTTCAAGATGGCTGCCATGGCAGACAGCTTGGATTTCTGATCAGAAAGATTTTAACTATTTTTGACCTATAAGTCAACCAATGCTTCTTACCAAGTTTCGAGTCAATTGGCTTTTTCAGTTTAGGAGAAGAAGCAAAGAATAGATTTTCAAGATGGACACCAAGGCAGCCATCTTGGATTTCCGATCGGGACAATTTAAGCTATTTTTGATCTACAAATCATCACAACCCTTCCTACCAAGTTTCGAGTCAATTGGCCTTTCAGTTCAGAAGAAGAAATGAAAAATAGATTTTCAAGATGGCCGTCTTGGATTTCCGATAGGGAGGATTTTAGCTATTTTTGATCTATAAGTCACCCCAATGCTTCCTACCAAGTTTGGAGTCAATTGGCTTTTGGGTTTAGGGGAAGAAGCAAAAAACAGATTTTCAAGATGGCTGCCATGGCGGCCATCTTGGACTTCTGATCATCACGATTTTAGCTATTTTTTATCTACAAATCACCCCGATGCTTCCTACCTGGTTTGAAGTCAATAAGTCTTTCGGTTCAGAAGAAGCGAAAAATAGCTTTTCAAGATGGCCGCCATCTTGTATTTCCGATCGGCACGATTTTAGCTATTTTTTATCTACAGTTCACCCCAATGCTTCCTAGCAAGTTTGGAGTCAATTGGCTTTTGGATTTAGGAAAAGCGAAAAATAAATTTTCAAGATGGCGGCCATGGCGGCCACCTTGGATTTCCGATAGGCACGATTTTAGCTATTTTTGATGTACAAGTCACCCCAATGCTTCCTACCAAGTTTGGAGTCAATTGGCCTTTTGTTTCAGGAGAAGAAGCCAAAAATAGATTTTCAATATGGCTGCCATGGCAGCCATCTTGGATTTCCGATCAGAATGATTTTAGCTATTTTTGATCTATAAGCCACGCAATGCTTCCTAGCAAGTTTGGAGTCAACTGGCTTTGGATTTAGGAGAAGAAGCGAAAAATAGATTTTCAAGATGGCCACAGCGGTCACCTTTGATATCCGATCGGCAAAATTTTAGCTACCGTATTCGCCCCATTTAGCGCCCCGGGCGCTAAAAAAATTGGAAAGAGGGGGCGCCTATTAGGAACAATAATGTTGCAAGAACGGCGATTTCTTAAATCCAGTACACGCGGTAGCTTCATCATCAGAATATGTGTAAAGGTATACTGTATACACACGGTGTAGTAAACACCGTTATTTATAGATCAGGGGTGCTGACGCATATTGTAAAAAAAGGAGTTGATTAAACACGCGGCCACTATTGCATCTGGGGTCTGTAAACAGCCCGCAACCATCCGGTCGCAGGTATCGTTGATAGAGTTTATAGGCAGATCGGGCATGTCGCTGTCTGCAACAGTTTACTGATGCGAGGGACTTTTTTTTTTTCTTCTGGGTACGTTATTTTCCCTTCCGAGAGCCCCATTTGTAAAACAGTCAGTTTTGGACGAATCCAAATTCGGAAGGGTTGACAGCGTCCGTTTGTTTTCTTTCTCTCTTTTTTTTTTTTTTTTTCTAAAGTAACTAACTGGGCTGTGCGAAGTGAAATATCAAGAAAATTAGTTTTAATTTTGAGGCTTGCTAAAGAATTATTAGCGCGATATCGTTCAGCAGCAACGCTCTCTGTTGTGAAAGTGGGAAGTCTGCTTCCACGATGTGGGAAGCTGATTGTTTTGACCGCGAGTTTTGAATACACAAAAGTTGTGACATTATAAAAGACGTTTGGACCCAAGTGGAAGGAGAAATTCTTTACACTGCCAGGAAACTTAATAACCGACATGATAAATATGCAGGGGAAAAATCTCCGTTGGATATGTACCGCGTGAAATTAGTAAAACTGTAGCTTTTTTTCTTGAAACATAGTGGAAGCGTAAACGTGTAAACAGTGACAAGCAGTCAACACAGATGCATTGAGATAGTGGAGGGCTTTAAAATGCCTTTTGTGTTTAGCTTTACAGCAGATCTGGCAATGACTGGAAGGCTGAAATCTTTACTTTCGGTAAGTGAAAAATATTTTTCTCCGACTGCAGAAGGGGGCGCTAATAACATTTTTCTTGGAAAAACCGTGAGGGGGCGCTTATAGGGGCAGGGGCGCTAAATGGGATGAATACGGTATTTCTGATCTACAAGTCACCCCGATGCTTCCTACCAAGTTTGGAGTCAATTGGCCTTTCAGTTCAGAAGTGAAAAATAGATTCTCAAGATGGTGGCCATGGCGGCCATCCTGGATTTCCGATCGGAACGATTTTAGCTATTTTTGATCTACAAGTCATCCTGATGCTTCCTACCAAGTATCGAGTCAATTGGCCCTGGGGTATAGGAGGAGTAGGCTTTTAAAGCAATTGTTGATGCCGCAGCATGACAGACATTGACTGACCACAATAACTCACCATGAGCACTTCATGCTCAGGTGAGCTAAAAAGGGGGGGAAAAAATCTTGATGACTTTATCAGCCCGATTACTGAATAAAAAACAAAAATAAATAACCAGAAAATGCAGACAAAATATTATGCTAAAATCTTAATCTGTCATTCTTTGCCAGTTTTATAGAATTTTATATAAGCAAGACAAATCTATTTTAACCCTTGTCCTGCTGAACCCGGATATACCCTGCCTTTGCAAACAGTGTAGATCCAGATCAGTTGGCTTCTGAAGAAGCCAACTGATCTGGATCTGCACTGTTTGCTATTAAGTATGCGAATTTATAGCAACAATCCGGATCAAGTAATCTGATTGGCTGAAAATTAGAAGTAGGTGTGGCTTCTTAATTTATTCAGCAGGACAAGGGTTAAAATATAGCTAATTTGCATTATGAAGTCACATCATTATGAGCTACAGTAGAGGATGTAAATATGTACTTTTGATATGCCACAATCAAATAAACTGTATTTACCGTATGTATTCAGACAGACAGGCCTGAGCAAACAGTGTAGATCCAGATGAGATGCCACAGAATGTGGTGTCTCATCTGGGTCTACACTGTTTGCCACTCATCCAGCAATTTTTAGACACAACACTGGGTAGTAAATCGAACATGCTCAAATTATAGAACAAGTATGGAAGGAGTTGAGGTGTCCGAATACTTAGGGTGAATATGGGGTACTGGGATTATAATCTTAACTCCGTACCCAACAATCAAACTTACTGTATGTATTTGGACAGACAGACCTGAGTAAACAGTGTAGACCCAGATGAAACAGTGCAAAATGCCACAAATCATCAGGGTCTACACTGTTTGCCACTCATCCAGCAATTTTTAGACACAACATTGGGTAGTAAATTGTACTTGTTCAAATTTTAGGGTACCCTTAATACTCTTACACCTTAACTCCTTACCATACTAAAATTTTAACAACTTGTAGACAACACACAGTCTCATGATCCACATTTTGAGACAAATATTCGAGACAGTTCAGTTTTGCTGACACAAAAACCCAGAAATCAGGAGACAAAAAGTTTCCATTACATGTTATTATGTCATAAGTATGTCTCGACTATGTATCTTTAATATCCATAACTCCATATAAAGTGGGGGTTTTTTTCAGCCAAAATTATTGATATTTTTCTTATTTCTCCACAAAAGCATACGTTGTTGTATTCATAAGAAAACCTCACCGGGAGGGTTCTAATAAGTACCCACAACATATGTTTTCATGGAGAAATAAGAAATTATTTAACTGGGTACCATATCTTATCTGGAGCTATAAATATCTGACACTATGGTATTAACCCTTGTCCCCGCTGAAAAATTAAGATGTCACGCCCACTTCTAATTTTCAGTCAATCGATTACTTGATCAGGATTATTGCTATAAATTCACATACTTAATGGCAAACAGTGCAGATCCAGATCAGTTGGCTTCTTTCAGAAGCCAACTGATCTGGATCTACACTGTTTGCAAAGGCAGGGTATATCTGGGTTCAGCAGGACAAGGGTTAAGTGTACATTGTTCTATTTATTGATATTCAGTCATCAACACTTTGATCAACTTTTTAACAAACAAAATATTCCCCTGTAAAATTTTGCATGATTTTGTTGACTTGCTTCAGATAAAAGCAAATTTCAATAGATACCGTATTCGACCTAATTACCGCACTTTGCGCTAAGGGTGTAAAATATGTACCTACCTATACTAAGGGTACACTTTAAAAAAAAGTTCTGCTGACTCATCAAATGATGTTTATGCTATATGTGTGTGTGTGTGTGTGTGTGTGTGTGTGTGTGTGTGTGTGTGTGTGTGTGTGTGTGTGTGTGTGTGTGTATGTGTGTGTGTGCGTGTGTGTGTTTTTTTTTTCCCTGATTTTCTTATTAAAAGCATATGTTGTACATACTCATTTGAATTGCATCAACAATTTCAAATGGGTACCCACAACATATGCCTTTATAAAGAAGTAGACAAACAGTACACTGGCTGTAATCTGAAGACTTAGAAATTTCGCTTCCAGGAGGTCGAGGGTTCAACCCCCGCCGAGGTTGGCAACATTCTTTCGTGGAGATTGATCATGAAATATTTTCTACGGTCATTCTCTCCCTTCCACTGATTCAAGAAGGGCAGTTGTCAGTTTCTGGCGAAAGAATGTGCACAATACTGGTTAACCGCTTAGAGGACTAAGCCTGCCCAGTAAACGTGTGATTAGGTAAACTGACCGCGCTCGACATGACCCCATTGGGTTGACTGGGCCGTAAAACCTCAACACAAACAATTGGCTGTGCGCTTATAGGAGTATGTGCTGTAATCAGGTCAAATACGGTATTTTATTTTTGAATTGAAACAGATCTTGTAGGAGCTCACTGGAACTGCCAAATCCTGTGCTAAAAATAGCATAAATAAGGGTGGAAATTAGTTCTAGATTAGAGGAGTATGCATATAATTATTTTTTCCTAATTTATCTCCACAAAAGCATATGTTGTGGTTACTCATTAAAAGTGCCTCATCAAGGCACTTGTAATGAATACCACAGCATAATCTATGTTTTCACGAGAATTATTAAGATATACATTAACACTTTTTGATCGAATGGTGGAGGTATGCTTGATTTAATGTCCCATTCAAGAATTGTCCATTAATATTGGCGAGGCACTTCTAATGAGTACCCACAACATATGTTTTCAAGGAGAAGAAAGAAAAATATTAACCCTGGTCCTGCTGAACCTGCATAAGCCTCACCTTTGCAAACAGTGTAGATCCAGATCAGTTGGCTTCTGAACTGATCTGGATCTGCACTTTTTATCACAAAGTCAACAACCTGAATCAATTAATCTTACTGGCTGAGAATTAGAAGTGGGCATGGCATTTTAACTTACTCAGCATGAAAAGGGTTAATAGTTTTTTTTGCACAGAACAAAATACGATATACCATATTCGACCAAATTACCTCACATACCCCTATAAGCGCACAGTCAAGCAATTCCATAGTCATCAGATTACAGCCTAACTTACTATACCGACTATACACCCCATTTAGCGCCCCTGCTCCTGTAAGCGCCCCCACACCGTTTTTCCAAGAAAAATGTCATAAGTGGGCCTTCTGCAGTTGGAGGAAAAAATACTTTCACTTAGACCTACCTAAAGTAAAGATTTCAGCCTTTCAATCATCGCCAGATCTGCCATAGATCTTACTACGCAAGGCATTTCAAAGCCCCCCCCCGCTATCTCAGTGCTTCTGTGTTGACTGCTTGTCACTTTACATGTTACACTACCACCATGTTTCATGAAAAAAGCAAGTTTTACAAATTTTGCGTGGTACATATCCAACTGTGATTTGTCCCTTTTTCTACAGCCACTGCATATTCATCATATTCGGTTATTAAGGTCCCTGACATTGTCAAGACTTTTTGCTTCCACTTGGGTCCAAACATCTTTAAAAACATGAAATCCACAAACTGAATAAATGCCATGTCACAATTTCTGTGTATTCAAAACTCGCGGTCAAAACAATCAGCTTCCCACATTGCGGAAGCAGACATTCCCACTTTCGCAACAGAGGAATAGAGTTTCGTTGCCGATTTCACTTCGCAGAGCCCTGTTAGTTACTTTAGCATGTACCGAAAGAAATGAACACTGCCAACCCTTCCGAATTTTGGTGTCATCCAAAACTGACTGTCTTACAAGCAGGCCTCTCGGAAGAGAAAATAACCTACCCAGAAGAAAAAAAGTTCCTCGTGTCAGTAAACTGTTGCAGACAGTGACAGTCCCACTCAGCCTATAAACTCTTACAGTCTGACTGTGACTGTTGCAGCTGTTTACAGACCCCAGTTGTAATAGTGGCTACGTGTTTAATCAACTCCCATTTTTACAATATGCATCAGCAAACCTGATCTATAAATAGCTACTGTGATGGTGTTTGCTACACTGTTCTGATGAGAAAACTACCCTGTGTACTGGATCTAAAAATTCGCCGTTCTTGCAAGATTTTTGTTCCATATAAGTGCCCCCTCTTTCCAATTTTTTAGCGCCAGGGGCACTAAATGGGGCAAATATGGTAGTATGGCTATATAATGCTGGGTCTTACTTCATAGTATACCAAGTAATGTCGCTCTCACATCTGGACAAATATGTTGTGAATGGGCTTATAAATGCAATTCGCCGTCAATTTGTAATCATGGATCGGAAGGTGATCGCCAGACATTCGTAAGTGTTCGTAAGCATTCGCGGTGGTTCACTGGGTGTTGTGAATATTTGAAACATGCTCCTAAAATTCGCAAGGAAAGCATTACCCCATTGCTTTCTAAACATATTTGTAAGCAATCACAAGCCATTCTTATTGATGGAAAGGCATTTGTAGTGATCGCAAGACATTTGTAGAGATTTGCTAGCATTCATCTGGACTTTTCCTATATGACTTGTGTCGTAGATGGCAGGTGTCTATTCCAACCATTCGAACATGGTGTCTTGCTTGGCCTTAATTAGCTTGCAATACGCCTGTTGGGCTTATTTTCTGTAAACTTCTTGGCATTCGAAGGATGACGTGCAGTCAAAGAGCGTGGAAGAGGAACAGGGGAATGAAAGGGGTCTGACTGAATGTCTAACATACGAGCGTATGTTCCCACTGGGATTCTGCATTCTCTGGTCTGGGCTTCTTGGCAGCCTTGACCTTATTCTGACTGGACATTTTGGTCTTGTCTCTAAAGGCTGCAACCATCTTGGTCTGGTCATTACTGTATACTGCTTCATCGGAAGTCTTTGTGTTTAGGAGGGAGATGGTCAGACTTTCCCTTGCACCTGCCTCTACCTTCATTGCCACCACCACCCTTTCTTTGGCCCCTGGGCATGATGAAGGATAACAAATTGACTTTTTTAATCTAAAAGTTCACTCAGTGGATGCTGGCGAATGAGTGATACAGGGAAAATATTGGTAAGCACAAGTTGTGTAGCCACTTCAATCATAAGGCATTCACAAGCATTCCCAAGATTTGCAATGGCATTCGTAAGTATTCGTAACATCCGGAAAGGATTTGCAAGAAATTCGGCAAATTGATTGTATGTAAACCCTAAGGCTCGTAGGGAATTGGTACGGATTGGTAAGGATACATAAGAATTTCGCAAGCATTCATAAGGCCTCACTTTTTTCAATATTTCTCCCGGCCAATCATATCATTTTCTGCGATTTTGCCGCGAACTTGAAATTTTCATATTTGCAAGGATATTCGCCCAGGTGTGAGAGCAGCTAAGACAAATCTACAGCTGATCCATTCAAATAAATTGCACCTGCTTTACTTTGGGTGGGACTCAAATAACTTTTACCCTTATAATCTGACAGCATCACATACACAGTTCTAGGCTCGAGATAAGTAGATAATGATACTTGGTTTGTTCCTACATTAAACCAGGTAAAAACCATTTGCAAGACAGGTTGGATAGGCTGTACCTACATACCTAAAAATAATATGGCTTTTACTCATAGAACAAACTAGACCTGTTTTTTTTTTTGTTTTTTTTGTTGTTGTTTTTCTTTTTTTGTTTGGTTGTTTTTTTTAAAAGATGGTGTCACCTCACCATGTAAATCTGAAGCGAGCTGGACACTTCTGACCATGTGCTAACCTTGGAAATGAGGTCAAGGTCACAAAAAACTAATCATCTCTAACCTTTTTCCAATGATACATCCCTGCAAGTTTATAAAAACCTGCCAAAGAGTACAAGAAATATCCAGTCCACAAAACTTAAGTTGAATGATTTTTATTCTTAACCCTTGTCATGCTGAATAAATTAAGATGCCACGCCCACTTCTAATTTTCAGCCAATCAGATTACCTGATCCCTATCTTTGCTATAAATTCACATACTTAATGGCAAATTGTGCAGATCCAGATCAGTTGGCTTCTTAAGCCAACTGATCTGGATCTACACTGTTTGCAAAGGCAGGGTATATCCGGGTTCAGCAGGACCAGGGTTAATCAGTTTTGTTTTTTAATTCATTAATCATTTTTTTTTATTTATTTATCTTTTTTTTTTTTATTTCATTTTATATTTTGTTCTGAAGAAAAGAAGAAAAATAATAATTTTGACACATATATTATCTAGAGCCATGCTGAAACACAGACTCTATAAAAGCTAGTAAGTTCAATCTGATAAATCTTCATAAAACTGATTATGCTGAATTATTTCCAATCATGTTCTCACGAACATTTTATGTTGCTCCAAAAAATCTGCCAAAGCAAGGGCATAAAAAGTTGAAATTTTAGATGAATCTGGCAGACAGGGATGTTTCTGTGATGTTAATTGGTTCAACTATTGGCAGATTGTCTCTCACTACAGCAAATCATCAAAATTTCATTCATATTTTTCTTTCCTTCTTTTCTTTTTTTTTTTCTTTCCATCACGAAAACACGCCTATATAATTTTGACCCCCTTAAACCCCACTTTCATATAGTAAAACTGGGGTTTACAAGGGTATACATTATTTTTCTTATTTCTGCTCAAAAACATCGATTGTGGGTACTCGTTAGAACCACCTCACCGAGGCGGTTCTAATGAGTACCCACAATCTATGTTTTGAGCAGAAATATTAAAAATATCAGAATTTTTATCTGAAAATTTTTCTTTTTTTTTTGGTGGTAAAATTTTCAATATATTTGAATAGGCGTGTTTTTGTAATGTTTTTTTCTTTTCTACTTTAAAACTGGCATATTAACACTTGCCTTGCTGAATAAATTAAGATGCCACGTCCACTTCTAATTTCCAGCAAGTCAGATTACTTGATTCAGATTTTTGATAGAATTCACATATTCAACGACAAACAGTGCAGATCCAGATCAGTTGGCTTCTGAAGATCTACACTGTTTGTTAAGACAGGGAATGTTGTGTTCAGCAAGAGAAGGGTTAACAAAAGCTACATACATACAGTGCCATTAATCAAACTCACCAGTCTACCCAATCAAATAATTGCACACTCCAGCCCAGCCAATCAAAATACTAAAGTCTCAGTCTTTCCAATAAATCACTATAGGTCACATTCTAGCCAATCAAACACTCAGTCTAGCCAATCTAGGTATTCCAGTTTCTTGGTTACAGTCTTGCTTGCAGGTCAAATTGTGGCCAATCAAACATTGCAGCTCTAACCAGTCTATTTATTCTTGTCTGTTGGTTCAGTGCAAGTCATACTGTGGCTAGTCTCACTCTAGTCCAGCTCACCTGACTATTCTAGTCTCTTAGTCAGTCTCGCCACCAAATGACAAAGGGTTACACTGTTGCTAATCAAACATTGTAGAAATCAGTCTGTTCGTTTGACTGGCTCCTTCAAGTCTCCAGTGACGATTTTTTTTTTCTCTTATAATCCTGTTTGATAATCCACTGAAATAAAGCCAAAATAATATCATGACTATAAAGGCTGGTCACTAGTGACCAGCTTTATAGTCATGATATTACGAGGGCAAGTTAATAAAAAACCAGCCTAACTTATTTGTGGGTGAGATCGATCTCTTCTTTTTCGATGTAATTGCCCTCTAGAATGATGCACTTGGACCAACGGTGTTCCAGTGCCATCAGCCCCAGAACTGAAGAAGCCAGGGTCCTTGTCTCTGACCCACTCCTCAACTGCCGCCACGACTTCTTTGGACCGGAAAATGACATCCACGGATATCCTTTTTCAACTTTGGGAATAGGAAATAGTCACTAGGAGCTAAGTCCGGAGAATAGGCGGGGTGTGGTATTAGCTCATACCCATTCCACTCAACAGTATCCATTGCAATTTTGCAAGTGTGGACTCTCGCGTTGTCCTGTTGGAGCAGAATCCCTTTGGAGAGTTTACCTCGGCATTTTTCACGGATCACAATTCTCAGTTAGTCCAGCAAATTTGCATAATACGTCCAACATAATAACACCTTGTGCATCCCAAAATACAGTTGCCATCACCTTGTCAGCAAAGGGTTGTGTTTTGAACTTCTTTGGCCTCGGAGACCCCGGCCCTACACTCTGGCAACTGAGCTTTATTCTCTGGCTTATAATAATGGACCCAGGTCTCATCTACAGTCACCAGATGTGAAAGGAAATTATCTTCCTTTGACCTAAACCGCTTCAACAATGCGCTGTATACTGATGCTCTGGTTGCCATTTGCTCGTCGCTAAGGGAATTTGGGACCCAATGGGCTGTTAGCTTGTGCATATCCAAGCAACCATGTAAAGTTGTTGAAACGCTACCATGTGAAATGTGTAATGCATTCGCTATTTCTTCCACCTTAATTTGCCAATCAGAGTACACCAGATCCCGTACTTTGTTACACATTTCTTCTTCGGTGGCATCTGATGGGCGTCCAGACCTGGTTTCGTCTTCTAAAGACGTTCTACTGAGTTTGAATTCCCCAACCCAGAATTTAACTTGTGCATACGATGGTGCAGAAGACCCATAAACATTGGTCAACTCGCAATGTATTTTCTGACCTGTGGGACAGGCTGGTTACTTATTGACTTGCCCTCGTATTTTGGTTTTATTTTAGTGTACTATCAAACAGGCTTATAAGAAAAGAAAAACTAGAGACTGGAGCCAGTCTATCTATTTGTCTGAGTGCTTGTTTAACTACACATCAACCCATTTGGGGTCATTTTGTATTGTTTCCTTGAGAAAGGGAGAAAGGGACAGAAGATCTAGTAGATGAAAGGAAAGAGAGAAACAGAAGAGGATGAGGGGAAAAAAGATCTGTTTCACAAAAGCGCCTTCCTAAATGACAGTTATCTCAGTCCCTAAGTTTCAATAATTATCAATTTTATACTTTCTGGTTTGGACATTTTACCACCACAAAAACATATTTCATCATTCTTTATGATCAAAGTATTAACACTCCATTCAACAATTTAACCCAATGAAGACTTCAGACCCTAAACGGGTAACTGGCAAACAATGCAGACCCAGATCAGACACTGCAGAATGTGGCGCCTGATCAGGGTCTCCACGGTTTGCAAAAAGTTCAACTATTTTTTTTTAGTAATATCTATATCATATAGACTTACATACCTAAAACTGAAAATGGATTCTTCCAATACATAGTGTGGGAGTTTATTCAGTCTTTAATGGGTTAAAGCCTACGGTCCATTTCAAAAGCACTTTATGTGCTGCAGCTCCAAATATGCCACATAGAATCAGCAAACAATATTTGCCACAAAGCACTCTCTAGAGCTAGCCTTATGCAGATCTTCATGCAGTTTCAACCCAAAAGCAAGGAAGGGTAGGATTAGCCGAAACAATAACATATTTTCTTTTGTCTTAGTATGCTTCCAAGTCTTGTTTTTAACCCTTAAAAAGCTAATCATAACTGCAGCCGGTGACACTTCTTTTTTTTTAATTATTTTTCAGAGAAAATAAGACTTGGCATCTGTGTGTCTTTACTTATATTCTGGCATTTCATATGAATTGTCTAGAAAGATGTCTGACAGTCCTGTGAAATGCCAGGACTCATTTTCTTGGAAAAATAATAACAAAATTTAGAATAACATCTGCAATAATTCAGCTCAGTGCTTTAGGGTTAACCCTTGTCCTGCTGAATAAATTAGGATGCCACACCCACTTCTAATTTTCAACCAATCTGATTTCTTGATCCAGGTTGTTGATACAAATTCACTTACTTAATGACAAACAGTGCAGAGCCAGATCAGACGGTTTCTTCAGAAGCCAACTGATCTAGATTTACACTGTTTGCAAAGACAGGGCATCTCTGGGTTCAGCAGTACAAGGGTTAAATATCATTCCCAATTATCAGTTTTACTGACTGTTTTCAAAGGTAGGAATGCTGGACTGATAAGTAGATTGGACTGATCAGTAGACATTGCCTTAAGTTCAAATTCTTCTTGTGGCTGAATTCTTCAAATGATGATTGCATATCTTCTGGCCTCCATCAAGTGAAATGGGCTCTTCCAGCATATGCAGATTAGGCTCGTTTTCCACTAAAAATAGTCATATTTTCCTTGTGTCTCCACAAAAACCTATTGTATTCGACCTAATTACCGCACACACCCCTATAAGTGCACAGTCAAGCAATTTGTAGTCTTCAGATTGCAGTCCGTGTTATCTACTTCTTTATAATAACATATGTTGTGGGTACCCATTTGAATTGCATCAACTTGTTGATGCAATTCAAATTAGTACCCACAACATATGCTTTTATATGCTTGTAGAGGTGATTCAATGAGTACCCGCAATATATACTTTTATAAAGAAAATCAGAACTCATATCACATAAGCAGCATTAAATACACTCCTCAGGAAGTCCTCTGCATATGTTCCTCTAATGTGTGCCCTTATTAGGAAGATATTTTGTTTGTTTGTTTGTGTTGAGGTTTTTCAGCCCAGTCAACCAAATGGGGTCATGTCGAGCACAGTCAGTTTACCTAACCACAAGTTTACTGGGCAGGCTTAGTCCTCTAAGCGGTTAACCAGTACTGTGCACATTCTTTCACCAGAAACTGACAACTGCCCTTCTTGAATCAGTGGAAGGGAGAGAATGACCGTAGAAAATATTACATGATCAATCTCCACGGAAGAATGTTGCTAACCTCGGCGGGGTTGAACCTGTGACCTATTGGTCTCCAGTCGGACGGCCCACCCAACTGAGCCACAGAGGCCGGCAGGAAGATATTTTACTATGTTTTTACCAGTGACTTTGAAAAACTTAAGCGCAAAGTGCGGTAATTAGGTCGAATACGGTATGTTATGGGTACTCATCAGAAGTGCCTCAACGAGGTTTCTCCATAGAAACCCAGGTTTCTATGGAGATATAAAGTGAAACCTACATTAAAAGCCACCACCCCACAAGAGCCACTTCCATATAACAGTCACTTTTCTGATTTCTCAAAATGCAGCTTACTTTATATTTAGCCTCTCTTCAACAGCAGCCATCTTTGTTTGTTCCCAAATCTGGCGATTGCAGAGAAGTTGCACGGACACTCCTCTTATTGGGAGCTCTGGCGCAAAAACTGCAATACATGCAAACTGTGAGGAAGCTAGAAATTAAGCCCAATCACAGGTGATAAATGACATTTGTTTGTTTGTGTTGAGGTTTTACATCCCAGTCAACCCAATGGGGTCATGTCGAGAGCCGTAAGTTTACCTAACTCCACTTTTACTGGGCAGGCTTAGTTTTCTTATGCAGTTAACCAGTATTGTGCACATTCTTTTGCCAGAAACTGACAACTGCCCTTCTTGAATCAGCGGAAGGGAGAGAATGACCGTAGAAAATATTTCATGATCAATCTCCACAAAAGAATGTTGCCAACCCGGCAGGGGTCGAACACGCAACCTCCTGATCACTAGTTGGACACGCATCCAACTGAGCCATGAGGCTTGCGACAAATGACATACATGAGGTGATCATTTTGCAAAATTGTTGTTTCTTTTTTTTTTTTTTTTATACACAAAAATATATCTTGTGGGTTCTGTTCAAGACAATTCCATTGAGCAGCTAGCCACAAGACCACAAGATACCTTTTGTTATAAAAAAATCATAAAAATTATCTTCTGAAAAACTGGAATCATCTAAGCATGGCAATTTCAATGAGTACCCACAAGATACCTTTAGGTACAAAAAAAAATCAATAATAATAATTATCTTCTAAAAACGACTTATGTAATCAGTTCACAATTCACAAACACAATCTCTTAATCTTGCAGGATCTTGGAGACATGCTTTGCATGAAGACATGTACCCAATTTACCCTAAGTATTGGGACAGACAGGCCTGAAAAACTGTGTGGTCCCAGATAATGCTGAGATCAGCTGTTGCAGAACATAGGGTCTGATCAGTCTACACTGTTTGCTATTCATCCAGCAGGTTTTAGACACATTAACCCATTGTAGTCGGGAGACCCGTAAAAGGGTAATTGGCAAACAGTGCAGACCCAGATCAGATGCCATGTTGCAGCGTCTGATCAAGGTCTACACTGTTTGCAAATAGTTTAGCCATTTTTCTCTAGGAATATGTAAGTCTCATAAATGGATGTACTTAAAATTTCTAATATAGAGTGTGGAAAAGTCTATTCAATCTACAATGGGTTAACAGGCAGTGAAATGGATTGTTTAATTTTAGTGCAAGTATAGTAGGGAGTCAAGGTGTCCCAAAATTTAGGGTAAATACTGTATGCAATCAGTGCACTCTCTTGATCTTGCAGAATCCCTGCAGTGAAGTGCATCAGACATGTTTTATGGCTCCAGATAAAGTACTTTTATTTTACAACAACAAGAAGGCCATGATGGCCATATATCGCTCACCTGAGTATTATAGCTCTTAAAGAACCTGACCTATAAATGATCAAGGCAAACATGTTGACCAAAATTCACAATCAATACATATTAAACAACTAAGACAATGTTGCATGCCTAATTAACCATGAAATATAGGTCAAGGTCAAATATGGATGACTGCAATCAAGAAGTCATGCTAAGATGTATGCATGTGCCAAGTATCATTGGCTGTAGGAACTATAGTTACTGAGAAACTGACCTAAATGCAAAAACTTAACAAAGTCAGTGGATTGCAAAAATAGGTCAAGGTCAAATATGGATGACTGCATTCAAGAGGTCATGCTACGATGTATGCATGTGCCAAGTACCCGCTGTATGTCCAATAGTTACTGAGAAACTCACCTAAACAGAAACAAGAGAACCATGATGGCCTTGTAACGCTCACCTGAGTATCATAGCGCTTTGAGAACCTGACCTAGAACTGATCAAGGCAAACATTCTGATTAAAATTCATTATGATTATATTAACAAGTAAGACAATGTCTAATGACTGTGAAATAGAGGTCAAAATTAAATATGGATGACTGCACAAGAGGTCATGCTGACCTAAACAGAAAAACTTGACCATTGGAGTGTTAACAAGGTTTCTCTTTGATTTGGCCTGGTGACCTAGTTTTTAACCCCATGTGACCAAGTTTCAAACTTGACCTAGAAATCATGAAGACAAAGATTCATGATGACTGCTTAAAAAAATGTGACCTCTAGAGTGTTAACAAGGTCTTGCTTTGATATGGCCTGGTAACCTAGTTTTTGACCCCAAGTGACCCTGTTTTGAACCTGACATAGAAATCATCAAGACAAACATTTTGAGCAAGATTCATGATGAGTGCTTCAAAAATGTGACCGCTAGAGTGTTAACGAGATTTTCTGCTGATTTGGCCCAGTGATCTAGTTCTTGATACTAAGTGACCCAGTTTCAAACTGGATTTAGAAATCATCAAGACAAAACATTCTGTGTAAGAGTCATGGTGATTGCTTCAAAAATGTGACTAGAGTGTTAACAAGGTTTTCTGCTGATTTGGCGAGGTGACCTAGTTTTTGACCCCAAGTGACCCAGTTTTGAACCTGACCTAGAACTTATCAAGACAAACATTTTGAGCAAGATATGATGACTGCTTCAAAAATGTGACTGCTAGAGTGTTAACAAGGTTTTCCGCTGATTTGGCCTGGTGACCCAGTTTTGAACTTGACCTAGAAATCATCAAGACAAACATTTTGAGCAAGATTCATGATGACTGCTTCAGAAATGTGACCACTAGAGCGTTAACAAGGTCTTCTGCTGATTTGGCCCAGTGACCTAGTTTTTTACCCCAAGTGACCCAGTTTCAAACCTGACCTAGAACTCATCAAGACAAACATTTTGAGCAAGATTCATGATGACTGCTCCAAAAATGTTAACAAGGTTTTTCTTTGATTTGGTCTGGTGACCTAGTTTTTCACCCAGTTTCGAACTTGATCTAAAAATCATCAAGACAAAAAACTTTTTGAGCAAGATTCATGATGATTGCTTGAAAAATGGGACTTCTACAGTGTTAGCAATATTTTCCTTTGATTTGACCTGCTGACCTAGTTTTTTACCCCAAGTGATCCAGTTTTGAACTTGACCTAGATTTCATAGGGGCAAACATTCTGTGCAGGTTTCATCAAGATTGGGCCAAAACTGTGACCTCTAGAGTGTTAACAAACTAACTGTTGACAACAGACAGCGGACAGAGGGTGATCACAATAGCTCACCCTGAGCCTTTGCTCAGGTGAGCTAAAAAAAATTTACAAAGCCAATGGACCATGAAATATAGGTCACAGACAAATACGGATGACTGCATTCAAGTGGTCATGCTAAGATGTATGCAAGTGCCAAGTACAACTGCTGTTACTGTGTCTTTGGACCAACAGTTACTGAAAAACTGACCTATGCAAAAAATTAACAAAGTCAGTGGATTATGAAATACAGGTCAGGGTCAAATGCTGATGACTGCATTCAAGAGGTCATGCTAAGATGATTGCATGTGCCAGGGACCACAGCTGTAGGTCCAAAAGTTACTGAGAAACTAACCTAAACAGAAACTTAACAAAGTCAATGGATCATGAAATACAGGTCACAAATATGGATGACTGCATTCAAGAGGTCATGCTAAGATGTATGCAAGTGCCAAGTATCATTGCTCTAGGTCAAATAGAAACTGACCTAAAAAAAAAAGTTAAAGCCAGTAAACTGAGAAATATAGGTCTAAAGTGACCCAGTTTCAAACTTGACCTAGAAATCATCATGACAAACATTTGATCAAGATTCATGATGACTAATGAAAAAAATGTGACCTCTAGGGTGTTATAATGTTTTCCTTTGATTTGTCAGTGATCTAGTTTTTTAACCCAAGTGATCCAAGTTCAAACGACCTGGAAGTCATCAAGACAAACATTTCGAACAAGATTCATGATGATTGCTTCGAAAATGTGACCTCTTAAGCATTAACAAGGATTTCCTTTGGTTTGGCCTGGAGACCTAGTTTTTTATTCCAAGTGACCCAGTTTTGAACTTGACCTAGAAATCATCCAGACTAATAGTTTGAGCAAGATTCATGATGATTACTTCAACAAGAGCTCCACAAGCGGATGCATCATATGCCAGTGGCAAGTAAAAAGCTGTAGCACATATACTGAGTCTTGTACAATTCAGTGCTCCAGATGTAAACTGTAAGTGGACTTGATTGGAAACCAAAAAATTACCAAAATTTTCCAAAGTCATGGAACAAATTTCTCTAAACCTCCATGTCCCCCAAATGCGTCCCATCAAGTTTGGGCTCAATACGACTTACGGTTCGGTAGCAGATGAGGTTTGAAGATTTTCAAGATGGCCGTCAAGGCGGCCATCTTGGATATCGGAACGTAACAATTTTAGCAATTCTGAATTTCTACGTTGCTCCGATGCCTCCCATCAAGTTTCAGCTCAACTGGATTTACGGTTTGGGAGGAGATGTCGTTTGAAGATTTTCAAGATGGCCAACATGGGAGCCATTTTGGATATCCGGAAGGGTATGATTTCAGCAATTCTAAATCTCCATGTGGCCCTAATGCCTCCCACCAAGTTTAGGCTCAATCTGATTAGGGTTCGGGAGAGCAGATATGGTTTCAAGATTTTCAAGATGGCCATCAGTGGCCATCTTGGATAGCTGAACAGAACGATTTTGGCAATTCTGAATCTCTATGTCGCGCCAATGGGAACCATCAAGTTTCAGCTCAATCCGACTTACGGTTTGGGAGGCGATGTCCTTTGAAGAATTTCAAGATGGCCGCCATTGGATATCAGAATGGAACAATTTTAGCAATTCTGAATCTCTATGCTGCATGCTGCTCCGACCCCTCCCACCAAGTTTCGGCTCAATCTGACATATGGTTTGATAGGAGATGTCGTTTGAAGAATTTCAAGATGGCCGCCGTATCTTGGATATCAGAATGGAAAGATTTTAGCAATTCTAAATCTCTGTGTCACTGTGATGCCTCCCATCAATTTTTGGCTCAATCCACTTACAGTTTGGGAGGAGATGTCATTTGAAGAATTTCAAGATGGCCACCATGGCGACCATCTTGGATATCAGAACAGAATGATTTTTAGCAATTCTGAATCTCTATGTTGCCACAATGCCTCCCACTAAGTTCCAGCTCAAGCCGAATTATGGTTCTGGAGGAGATGTCGAAAATAGGGAAAGCTAACAAAGGACGACTGACAGGCCATGGCATAAGCTGACCTGGAGATATAATATGCAGTTGACTCTCGCTATCTCGAACTCGCTTATCTTGAATAACCGCTTATCTCGAAAGTGAAAATCTGGTGCCTGCCTAAAGATCTAAAATCTAACAACATGTAAAAAATATTGTGGAAAAGAGGAGAAATTGCTCCTAAGGAGCAATTTCTCCTCTTTCCACAATATTTTCAATATATCTCTAACTTCAAGAGTCCAATTAAACATGTATTTGTTAAATGTGGTTAATCGAATTAGTTTTTTTCCTCAATTCTGCAAATCTGATATGTCGAAGTACGGATATCTCAAAGTATTTCAGAATGTCCCTTGGACTTCGAGATAACGAGAGTCAACTGTATATATCCTAAAATTTCATTTACCATTGTTTCCAATAAACTGGCATATGCAAACAGTGCAGACCTAGATTAGACTGCTCCTAAGGACTGTTTGCCATTCCACAAAGTATTTAAAGAAATAACTACATAAAAAGCAACATTTAGGCCAATAATGTATGGAATAATGTGTTGGAAATTTTAGAACAATTACCGTATGTTTTGAGCAGGTTTGGCAAACTGCTTACCTTGTAGAGAATAAAGTATGCAGAATTTTATTCCATGTAGTGCATGTTGTATTTTATCCCATCTGTTAGATTCCGCAATTTTTTTTAAAAACTTGAGACTAAAGTTTCCCCAACAAACACCAGAACCAAACTGAACAGATAAAAATCCATAAAACTAAGCTCTCACATTCTTGAAATATTCTAGATTCACCTGCACTATACATATGGGTCATGCAATTCGAAAACATGTCTTTGGGAATATGCAGACAGCGAAGGCTCTGATCAGACTACGCATCTGCGCAGTCTGATCAGAGCCTTATCTGTCTGCAAACAGAATCATTGGATACTACAGAATGATTCAATGGAGAGCAAATGCCCGCAAGAGACTTGCGAATGTGCAGGATGGTGTGAATTCACACATTTTGTGTATGTTGGCTGGCCTTTTTCACTTGGCACAGCCCATATGAACCCTTTCATGCTAAAAAGCAGCTTGGCATACATGCCAATAATAATGGCCCAGATCAGCCTGCACAGCTGCGGTATGACAGAACATTCACTTGCAGATGGTAAGTTCGTCAATCTTCAATCTTGCTTCAAGTAATCAATGAAGGCCCTGATCAAACTACTAGGATGTGTAGGGTGATCCAATGCTCTGCCGTTCACATATGAGGTACTGCCTTTTTTTGCTTAACGCAATCCATATGAAAGCTTTCTCCAACTTGAAACAGTCAATTATAACTAATAGAAATTGTTTTACCTCATGGCTCCAGACAAGGCGCCAAGTGTGACGATAATTTTTTTGTTATTTCTATATCTTGTGGTTACTCAGTGGGCACATCCTAACAAGGCGATTCCAATGAGCACCCCTTGGTGGTAGTGGTGGTGGGCGGGGGAGGGGGGAAGGGGGTGGGGGGTGGGAAGGTGAACTTGCGAGTAATTGTGGTACGGGTGTTGGAACCATTATTTTGAAACCTACCCCATTCATATACCTGCCCTTTGAAAAAATGGACCCATTCATATACTAGATTGTCTGAAATGGTTGACCCATTCATATACTGCCCTTTGATTTTTTGTACCCATTTATTGCTGGTATTTAGACAAATACAGTAGACAATTCATTGAATACCAAGAGAACAAGCTGCCTTGAAAAATCTCTAAATGAAAAATATGTGCATGTTCTGGGATACATCAGAAAAGTGGGGCCTTTCATATACTAATCCAGAAAAATGGGGTCAATCATTTACTTTTTGCTGAAAAAAAGGGGCTAATCATATACTTGGCAGCGCTGAAAAAGGGAGCCAGTGGGCCAGCACATCCATACTATGCCATATAGAGGGTTACCCCACCCCCTCCCCACTCAAGGAGCACCCTCAATATATGCTTTGATGTAAAATATTTCATACCTCCAGATAAGATGGGACGCCACATAAATATTTTTCTTATTTCTCCATGAAAACACAAGTTGTGGGTAATCAAAAGCCCTCAGCCAGAAAACTGAGTTTGACATTTTATGCAATTTGCATGAAATGTCAAACTTTACTTTCTAGGAAAAATGAGAAACAGATCATCCTTTTGTGGTCTGCTGATTTTTCCCAGAGCGCTAAAGGTTGACCCTTAAAGCATTAATCACAACTGCAGCAGACAACATTTTTAAATATATTTCTATTTTTTCCTGGAGAATAAGGCTTGACATTTCATGCATATTGTCTGTCCTGCCTTATTTTCTTTGAAAAATAAATAACAAAAATTTGAATATCAACTGCTGCAATTCTGCTTGGTATTTTCAATTATCTCTTTGCATGCTGGCTAATTTTGCATGCTTTTTTTGTTGTATGTGGATTTTTTTTTAAGATTAACTTTTTCAAAAAAATCTTTCAGGAATACCATCAGAGTGTCAAACAGTTTGGATCCAGATCTGGCCCGACGTTTGGCGAGCCTGATCTGGGTCCAAACTGTTTGCAAAGGTTATCAGCAGACGACAAATGTCGTCACTAAGTGGGGAAAGTTACAGGAGAGAATTGAAAAGTATCAGTTTTTTTTTTTTTCTCCAAAATAACAACTCCAAAGTTCTTAGAGCAAAGTTTAACATTTAAACAAGTGCTTTTCCAATCTGCACAGCTTCGCAGGGTAGCAAGAAATTTATTTTTTTCTTATTTCTCGAAGAAAACATATGCTGTGGGTACTCAATAGAAGTGCCTCGGCAAGGCGCTTCTAAAGAGTTCCATTACATCTGTTTTCATAGTGAAACAAGTGAAATATGACTACTTTTTGGCTGAAAAACCCTCTTACCTGGAACTATGAAGATGTCAAAAGTAACCTTGGTCACAGCTCCAGATAAGCAGGGGTATCC
The DNA here is from genome assembly GCA_964016985.1 of Anodontia alba. Classification (NCBI taxonomy): domain Eukaryota; kingdom Metazoa; phylum Mollusca; class Bivalvia; order Lucinida; family Lucinidae; genus Anodontia; species Anodontia alba. Next base: position 104,713,111 of record OZ024827.1, on the reverse strand, counting down.
ACCTTATTTTTCTTACTTCTCCATGAAAAACGTATGTTGTGGTACTCATTAGAAGTGCCTCGGTGAGGCACCTAACCCACAACATATTTTTTGTGGAGAAATAAGAAAATTATCGGTACTTTTTGTTTCAAATAATTCCTTATCTGGAGCTATGCCTGGTGCATTAGAAATGGAATCAAAAGGAATGCAAGGAATGAGGTTTGTGTCTGCTAGCATAAAAACCCTCATCATTTCAACCTAGCCCACCAAAAAGGTACCAAACCAAATTTGCATAATGTGTGAATTCTGATCAACCTGTGCATACACAATCGACTCAAGAATGTTTCCATTTCATATAAGCAATCACTAATTTTGTGGTAAATATTCAGTGGATTGTATGTACTGTGATGTATAGTGGATCTTAGTTGATGCTATTTTTGCATCCCTAATAAAGTACCATTTAGCCTGTGATGGCCTATTTCACTAATGGCATAGAAAATAGTACCTTAGTATTAGCTCCAGAAAAGGTAATAACTGAGGTATAGTTAACCCTTGTCATGCTGAATAAATTAAGATGCCACGTCCACTTCTAATTTTCAGCCAATCAGATGATTTGATCTAGATTGTTGATATAAAATCACATAATGGCAAACAGTGCAGATCCCGAGCAGTTTCAGAAGCCAACTGATATGGATCTACACTATTTGCAAAGGCAGGACATATCCGGGTTCAGCAGGAGTAGGGTTAAGGATTCATTTTGTTATTTTTGCACCAAACTATATCTTGTGGGTTCTCATTGGGATTGCCTCAGTGAGGCTATTCCAAAGCGTACCAATAAGAGATGTTTTGGTGCAAAAAATAACAAATGTCTTTCCATATTCCTTTATCCAGAGATACATGACACTGTTCAGAGTGTGTATCCAGCTATCCACATAGCCTGAAACAGGCAATTCTAATTACCTGGGCCCAGTTGTTCAAAGCGTCGTTAGCTTAACCAGCTCGTTAAGGGTCATTTCGTTAACTGTTTTAGCGGATTCAATATACAATATTCTGATATTTTTTGCTGAAAAAATGTGAGTAGCTTTTGCACTGCAAAAGCTACTCACATTTTTTCAGCAAAAAATTTCAGCGTATTTGCGTATCACTCGATCTAAATTTTAACGAATCGTTAACTAACGACATCGTTAGCTTTGAACAACTGGGCCCTGGTAGTACCATCAAAATAATTATGTTTTCACAGAGAAATTCTGAAATAAGGAATATATTTTAATTCTTTCTGGTAAAGCATCCTGTCTGGAGTCACATGTATATACCACACCGTTCAGTACCTTTTCACCCACCACAGCCTATTTCATACCATCAGAGTAAAAAGGGACTGCCATCAAGGTATTACCCATTATTACACTTGAACCAGACAGCATGTCCACAAAATTCTAACTCAGATCTGTTGAAATCCTCAATATGCACCCTGCTGACCAAAACTCCAATAAGCAGCATGCATCATATACCATGACAAGAATCCAAGCCCAATCACTTATGTCCAAGCTGCCTAACTAGAAACAGTCTCTTTAACATGAGTGAATTCCATTTTTCCAGGTAATACAGTCAGGACAGACAGTGATTGGAATTCCAGGTCACCCAAGGTAATTTATGCCTTGTCATTCTTTAACCCTTGAAGCACTAATCACAACTGCAGGGGATGCCATTTTTATTTTTTTTTTGTATTTTTTTTTTTTTTTTTGTATTTTTTAGAGTAAACAAGATCTCACATTTCATCTGAACTGTCTGCCTAGCAGATAATTCACATGAAATGCCGTGTCTTATTTTATCTGAAAAATAATCTATAAAAAAAAAAATGTTTGTTGCAATTATTTTTATTATTTTTATAAAAAAAAATTTCAGAGCAAACAAGATTTGGAATTTCAGTGAACCAGCTGTCCAGGCTAGCAGATGATTTTCATGATTTCATAAAAATGGCAATCTTTTTTCTCTAAAATAACCAAAAAAAAAAAAATTAATAAAATGTTGTCTTCAGTTGTGATTAGCACGTACAGGATCTTCCAGACATTATTTTCAAACAATGAGTAACAATATTTTACTATTTACCAAAAAAAACGAGTGTTTTTTAAAGACTTGTTAGAACAGAACTGCCTAACAAAGGTACCGTATTCGACCTAATTACCGCACTGTGCGCTTAGGTTTTTTCAAACTTACTTGGAACACTCATTTGTGGTAAAATATGTATCTACCTACTAAGGATACACAATAAAAAATATCAGAAGAAATACTTATTTGATGATGATTATGCGATTTTTTTCTTCTGATTTTCTTTATAAAGGCATATGTTGTGGGTACTCATTTGAATTGCATCGACAAGTCAATGCAATTCAAATAAGTACCCGCAACATATGCCTTTATAAAGACATAGACAAAAAGTACACTGGCTGTAATCTGAAGACTACGGAATTGCTTGTCTGTGCGCTTATAGGGATATGTGCGTTAATTAGATCGAATACGGTAATTCTAATAAGTACCCACATTATACATTATTCTGGTGAAATCATAAACTTCCATATCTGGGTACCATGCCATTCAGAGTGTTATCTAATATCTACAAATGAGCGGTAATATCAGAAAATATATATTTGGACCTGTGTGCCTGGTGGATAATCAGATCAGACTGCGCAATTGCAGTCTGATCAGAATCTTCATGTGGCACATATTGGATAACCAAGTCTGCCAAGTTTCTTCATGTGGACAATGATGATCAGGCTGATCTGAGTCTTCACTGGGTCCATTATTATGTCAGAAGGTTCAGCTTCTCATGCTGTAGATCAGGGCCCAGTTGTTCAAAGCGTCGTTAGCTTAACGAGCTCGTTAACGGTCATTTCGTTAACTGTTTTAGCAGATCCAATATACAATATTCAGATATTTTTGGCTGAAAAAATATGAGTAGCTTTTGCACTGCAAAAGCTACTCACATTTTTTCATCAAAAAATTTCAGCATATTTGCATATCTCTTGATGTAAATTTTAATGAATAGTTAACTACCGACGTCGTTAGCTTTGAATAACTGGACCTAGATGTGTTTGAAAAGATGTTTTTGTTGATATTGGCTTCCTCTGGTATTGTATATCCAGACATCACTACAAACTGGTATTTCATGTTCTTTTGTTGTTGTTTTTTTAATGTTTTCTGGTTTGTTTTATTCTTCTTTTTTAGTTGTTATTTATTTATTTTTTTTTTTTTTTTTTTTTGGTCTTGTTCTTCCTGAAACAAGCAGTTGTCTGTGGACAATGTACATATACCTGTTTAGAGATATCTTACATGCTACAGTGACACAGGAGAAACAAGCAGTTGTCTGTGGACACTGTACATACACTTGTTTAATAAGACCTTACGTGGTATAGTGATACTAGAGAAACAAGCAGTTGTCTGTGGACAATGTACATATACCTGTTTAGTGATATCTTACATGGTACAGTGACACTGGAGAAACAAGCAGTTGTCTGTGGACAATGTACATATACCTGTTTAGGGATATCTGACAAGGTACAGTGACACAGGAGAAACAAGCAGTTGTCTGTGGACACTGTACATATACCTGTTTAGGGATATCTTACATGCTACAGTGACACAGGAGAAACAAGCAGTTGTCTGTGGACACTGTACATATACCTGTTTAGGGATATCTTACATGGTACAATGACACTGGAGAAACAAGCAGTTGTCTGTGGACAATGTACATATACCTGTTTAGGGATATCTTACATGCTACAGTGACACAGGAGAAACAAGCAGTTGTCTGTGGACAATGTACATATACCTGTTTAGTGATATCTTACATGGAACAGTGACACAGGAGAAACAAGCAGTCGTCTGTGGACAATGTACATATACCTGTTTAGGGATATCTTACATGGTACAGTGACACTGGAGAAACAAGCAGTTGTCTGTGGACCCTGTACATATACCTGTTTAGGGATATCTTACATGGTACAATGACACTGGAGAAACAAGCAGTTGTCTGTGGACAATGTACATATACCTGTTTAGTGATATCTTACATAGTACAGTGACACAGGAGAAACAAGCAGTTGTCTGTGGACACTGTACATATACCTGTTTAGGGATATCTTACATGGTATACAGTGACACAGGAGAAACAAGCAGTTGTCTGTGGACAATGTACATACACTTGTTTAATAAGACCTTACGTGGTATAGTGATACTAGAGAAACAAGCAGTTGTCTGTGGACAATGTACATATACCTGTTTAGTGATATCTTACATGGTACACTGACACAGGAGAAACAAGCAGTTGTCTGTGGACAATGTACATATACCTGTTTAGGGATATCTTACATGGTACAGTGACACTGAAGAAACAAGCAGTTGTCTGTGGACAATGTACATATACCTGTTTAGTGATATCTTACATGGTACACTGACACAGGAGCAACAAGCAGTTGTCTGTGGACAATGGACATATACCTGTTTAGTGATATCTTACATGGTATACAGTGACACAGGAGAAACAAGCAGTTGTCTGTGGACAATGGACATATACCTGTTTAGGGATATCTTACATGGTACAATGACACAGGAGAAACAAGTAGTTGTCTGTGGACACTGTACATATACCTGTTTAGTGATATCTTACATGGTACAGTGACACAGGAGAAACAAGTAGTTGTCTGTGGACAATGTACATATACCTGTTTATGGATATCTTACATGGTATACAGTGACACTGGAGAAACAAGTAGTTGTCTGTGGACACTGTACATATACCTGTTTAGTGATATCTTACATGGTACAGTGACACAGGAGAAACAAGTAGTTGTCTGTGGACAATGTACATATACCTGTTTAGGGATATCTTACATGGTATACAATGACACCGGAGAAATAAGCAGTTATCTGTGGACAACGTACATATACCTGTTTAGGGATATCTTACATGGTACAATGACACTGGAGAAACAAGTAGTTGTCTGTGGACAATGTACATATACCTGTTCAGGGATATCTTACATGGTACAATGATACCTGAGAAGCAAGCAGTTGTCTGTGGACAATGTACATATACCTGTTTAGGGATATCTTACATGGTACAGTGACACCTGAGAAGCAAGCAGTTGTCTGTGGACAATGTACATATACCTGTTTAGGGATATCTTACATGCTACAGTGACACTGGAGAAACATGCAGCTGTCTGTGGACAATGTACATATACCTGTTTAGGGATATCTTACATGGTATACATTGACACCGGAGAAGCAAGCAGTTGTCTGTGGACTATGTACATATACCTGTTTAGGGATATCTTACATGCTACAGTGACACTGGAGAAACAAGCAGTTGTCTGTGGACAATGTACATATACCTGTTTAGGGATATCTTACATGCTACAGTGACACTGGAGAAACAAGCAGTTGTCTGTGGACAATGTACATATACCTGTTTAGGGATATCTTACATGGTATACAGTGACACTGGAGAAACATGCAGTTGTCTGTGGACAATGTACATATACCTGTTTAGGGATATCTTACATGGTACAGTGACACCGGAGAAACAAGCAGTTGTCTGTGGACAATGTACATATACCTGTTTAGGGATATCTTACATGGTATACAGTGACACCGGAGAAGCAAGCAGTTGTCTGTGGACAACGTACATATACCTGTTTAGGGATATCTTACATGGTACAGTGACACTGGAGAAACAAGCAGTTGTCTGTGGACAATGTACATATACCTGTTTAGGGATATCTTACATGGTACAATGACTTCGGAGAAACAAGCAGTTGTCTGTGGACAATGTACATATACCTGTTTAGGGATATCTTACATGGTACAGTCACACTGGAGAAACAAGTAGTTGTCTGTGGACAATGTATATATACCAGTTTAGGGATATCTTACATGGTATACAGTGACACAGGAGAAACAAGCAGTTGTCTGTGGACAATGTACATATACCTGTTTAGGGATATCTTACATGGTACAGTGACACAGGAGAAACAAGCAGTTGTCTGTGGACAATGTACATATACCTGTTTAGTGATATCTTACATGCTACAGTGACACTGGAGAAACAAGTAGATGTCTGTGGACACTGTACATATACCTGTTTAGGGATATCTTACATGGTATACAGTGACACAGGAGAAACAAGCAGTTGTCTGTGGACAATGTACATATACCTGTTTCGGGATATCTTACATGGTACAGTGACACAGGAGAAACAAGCAGTTGTCTGTGGACACTGTACATATACCTGTTTAGGGATATCTTACATGGTATACAGTGACACAGGAGAAACAAGCAGTTGTCTGTGGACAATGTACATACACTTGTTTAATAAGACCTTACGTGGTATAGTGATACTAGAGAAACAAGCAGTTGTCTGTGGACAATGTACATATACCTGTTTAGTGATATCTTACATGGTACAATGACACTGGAGAAACAAGCAGTTGTCTGTGGACAATGTACATATACCTGTTTAGGGATATCTTACATGGTACAGTGACACTGGAGAAACAAGTAGTTGTCTGTGGACAATGTACATATACCTGTTTAGGGATATCTTACATGGTACAATGACACCGGAGAAACAAGTAGTTGTCTGTGGACACTGTACATATACCTGGTTAGTGATATCTTACATGGTACAGTGACACAGGAGAAACAAGTAGTTGTCTGTGGACAATGTACATATACCTGTTTAGGGATATCTTACATGGTATACAGTGACACTGGAGAAACAAGTAGTTGTCTGTGGACACTGTACATATACCTGTTTAGTGATATCTTACATGGTACAGTGACACAGGAGAAACAAGTAGTTGTCTGTGGACAATGTACATATACCTGTTTAGGGATATCTTACATGGTATACAATGACACGGGAGAAATAAGCAGTTATCTGTGGACAACATACATATACCTGTTTAGGGATACCTTACATGGTACAATGACACTGGAGAAACAAGTAGTTGTCTGTGGACAATGTACATATACCTGTTTAGGGATATCTTACATGGTACAGTGACACCGGAGAAGCAAGCAGTTGTCTGTGGACAATGTACATATACCTGTTCAGGGATATCTTACATGCTACAGTGACACTGGAGAAACAAGCAGTTGTCTGTGGACAATGTACATATACCTGTTTAGGGATATCTTACATGCTACAGTGACACTGGAGAAACAAGCAGTTGTCTGTGGACAATGTACATATACCTGTTTAGGGATATCTACATGGTATACAGTGACACTGGAGAAACAAGCAGTTGTCTGTGGACAATGTACATATACCTGTTTAGTGATATCTTACATGGTACAGTGACACCGGAGAAACAAGCAGTTGTCTGTGGACAATGTACATATACCTGTTTAGGGATATCTTACATGGTATACAGTGACACCGGAGAAGCAAGCAGTTGTCTGTGGACAACGTACATATACCTGTTTAGGGATATCTTACATCGTACAGTGACACTGGAGAAACAAGCAGTTGTCTGTGGACAATGTACATATACCTGTTTAGGGATATCTTACATGGTACAATGACACCGGAGAAGCAAGCAGTTGTCTGTGGACAATGTACATATACCTGTTTAGGGATATCTTACATGCTACAGTGACACTGGAGAAACAAGCAGTTGTCTGTGGACAATGTACATATACCTGTTTAGGGATATCTTACATGGTATACAGTGACACAGGAGAAACAAGCAGTTGTCTGTGGACAATGTACATATACCTGTTTAGGGATATCTTACATGGTATACAGTGACACAGGAGAAACAAGCAGTTGTCTGTGGACATTGTACATATACCTGTTTAGGGATATCTTACATGGTATACAGTGACACAGGAGAAACAAGCAGTTGTCTGTGGACAATGTACATATACCTGTTTCGGGATATCTTACATGGTACAGTGACACCGGAGAAACAAGCAGTTGTCTGTGGACAATGTACATATACCTGTTTAGGGATATCTTACATGGTACAATGACACCGGAGAAACAAGCAGTTGTCTGTGGACACTGTACATATACCTGTTTAGGGATATCTTACATGGTACAATGACACCGGAGAAACAAGCAGTTATCTGTGGACAATGTACATATACCTATCATAATCATAATCAGATTACTGATTAACGTGCAGGTACAGGGGCAACATCCACATCAGTGGGCCCCCTTCCAGATAGCTGGCTTGCTGCACGCATGGCAGATCTCACACCAGATTTCCACATATTTCTATCATGAGGGTTGATAGCCGAGAGCTTCCACTCTCTGCAATCCCTCTCTGTCAGCTGCTTCCATGTCATCTTTGGCCTCCCAGGCCCACGCTTTCCATCAACCTGTATGTCAAAGGCTGTCTTGACCGCACCATTGGAGTGTTCCACATGTCCATACCAGCGGTGCCTTCTCTCCTTCAGAATGAGGTCCAGTTCCTCAATGCTAAGCTGCGCAAGTAGGCTGTGACAATGTCTTGCGTTTTGTCAATGGCCAAGTCTCACTGGCATAGAGCATTGCGCTCTGCACACAAGTGCTGTACACAAGGCCATGTGTCTTGAAAGAGAGGTGGCATGAAGAGAGAACTGGCAGCAGCTCCTTGAACTTCTTCCAGGCAGTTTTCATAGGTGTTGTGATTGAAAGTTCACAGCCACCTGCTGCTGAGCCCATGCTCCTAAGTAGCAAAAGGAAGCTACCACCTCCAGTTTGTCAGTACCTGTTTAGTGATATTTTACATGGTAACACAGGAGGAACAAGCAGTTGTCTGTGGACTCTGTACATATTATACCTGTTCACTGATATCAGATTTGGTGCAGTGACACAATTGTCTGTGGTTAACATACATAAACCTGCTTTGTGATATATACTCAACAAAATAATTAAAAGACCACACAGTGCAAATTTCCATATATACAAACTTTGGCAGGGTGTATGGGCAAAACCACAGAAGATATCAAAATATCATTGAATGTTTCTTTAAAAGGAAGCCCTGAAGGAGTGTTTCCAACAAAAAAAATTGAAATAAATATTTTCATTTTAAAATTTGCAAAAAACACTACTTTTTACCCAAAAATTAAAAAATTACATTTTTGCATCAAAAATGATGTCTGGGCTCCCAAATGTGAAAAACTCATAGAGAAAGCCTTATTTGTTATCAAGAAACGCACATTTTGCTAGAGGTACCCTCTACAGATTATTCGTTGTCTATGGGGAACTTTCGAGGCATTTTTAGCCTCTCAAAGGGTTGGTCTCTTTTTCTGGCCGTATCTGTGTGTCTTTTACTCGAATGAAGGTTAAGTTTGCATAACTCTGTGTGTGACAGAGTATTGTTTTCATTAAACAAAGATTTTTTTCCGGTATTATGAAAAAACTTCATTCTGGGGTAAAAATCGTTTTTTTTTTTTGGAAATTCCCGTTTTTCTTAGAATCTTTTGGTCTGGTGTTGTTGGTGCCATTGACACTTTTGTAGCTGAACATGCTGCGAACATGTTGAGCTGACTGAAATAGGGCTGACATTTCCAGTTTTGCCCATGATATAATTGTAAAACTTGAAGGTCCCATTTAAGTGATAATCAAAGGGGAAATAAAACTGGTGGTCCTTAAATTATTTTATGAGTATATATTATGGAACAGTGACAATTCAATTAAGAAACAAGCAAGAGTTGTCTCTGGCTACTTTAAATGTACAAGTTCAGCAATATCTTGCATGGTACAGTGAAGAAGAAGAAACAAGCAAGTTACCTGTGAACACTTTATATGCACCGGTTTAGTGACATCTTACATTGTATAGTGAGAAAGAAGCATTGTCTGTGGAAACACTGGGTGGACTCTGAGTTATCTATCATGCATCAAAGGAACAAAAGGAACAGACTCAGTGAGAAGTGTTCCAAGTGGAAACAGTAAAGCGGCAGGTAAGCATATAATTACAGCAAATGCCCTAAAATTCAAACACTTTATTCCAAACTTTCTTGCTTAAATTTTGCTTTTTATACATTTGCTTCTAAAATATACAATGGAATGGCAAACAGTGTAGACCCTCATCAGACTGTTCCATCTGATCTGGGTCGGCACTGTTTGCATATGCCATTTTGTTGGGAACTTTGGTGTAAAAATTTTTAAGACATTTATCGCAAATGTGCTTCTAAATCTCACAGATTCACAGTTCTAGAATTATTTCAGCCTCATCCACAAACTGCTGTTAAAGTGCTAATCAGCAGCAGATGACATTTGATACTTTTTTATTTTTCAGAAAAAAAAATAAGGATTGACATTTCATATTAATCATCTGCAAGGCAAATGATTCACATAAATGCCGTCTTTTTTTTTCTGTCAAAAAAATTAGAATGGTGCCTACTACAATTCTGATTAGCACTTTAAGGGGCTTTTAACCCTTGTCCTGCTGAACCCGGATATGTCCTGTCATTGCAAACAGTGACAACTGATCTGGATCTGCACTGCTTGCCATTAAGTATGTGAATTTATAGCAAAATTCTGGATCAAGCAATCTGATTGGCTGAAAATTAGAAGTGGGTGTGGCATCTTAATTTATTCAGCAGGACAAGGGTTAAATGTTAGTAGACATTTAAAATTTGCAAGTAACATTAACAATTTTAAGTAAAAATCTTATTTTCCCCATAACATATAGTGTGGCACTCCAATCTTCTGAGAAGATTCAATGGAAACATCAAGCCTTATTTTCCAGGAAATGTAAGAAATACATTCTAAAATGTCATCTGCCATCTTATTTTTCCCTACAACAGCACTCAGACTGAATCAATACAGATCTATCGAGACATGTCTTAAAATCAACCTTTAGCACTCTGGGTAAAATTTTCAGACGACATATTGAAATATTTTTCTTATTTTTCCCAGAAAACACGATTTGAGATTTCAAGCAAATTGTCTCCATTGCAGACAATTTGCATGAAATGTCAAATCCTGTGTTCTGGAAAAAAAAAAAAAATTACCAATTTGTTGTCTGTTGAATTAGCCCAGAGTGTGATAATGGTTTACTTCTAGCATGACTAAGGCAATGTCAGCAGACAACAGACAAATGACAATTTTTCTCAGAAAACAGGGTTTCACATTTTATTAGCATTATCTCTGAAGGAGACAATTTGCATGGAATGTTAAATCTTTTTTTCTGGGAAAAATAAGAAAAGTATTTTAAAATGTCTGCTGGTAGTTTTATTCAGCATACAAATCATCAAACCAGAAAGCAGACACGATGAAGTCATAGACACATTATATAAGATGTCAAAGCCAGACTAAAATAAGAGTTTTCTGGCATTAAATTAGACTTTAATAAGAAATTTGTCAAAGAAGATTTGGAAGTCCTTGCAGCAGCCGTCAGCAGGTATTATTAACGCATGCTACAATTGTTTGAAACCTTTCTTTTTTTTTTATTTTTTTATTTTTTTTTTTTTTTTTTTATTTTTCCCAGAAAACAGGTTTTACGTTCTGGGAAAAACAAGAAAACTGCTAAAGAATTCACCATCAGCATACAAGGTCACTCAATATGACAGGCACAGAGGAGCATCCAGAAAATTGCTGTTCTTATTTCTCCACAAATACATACAATGTTCAGAGGACTTGTTAAGGAGGAGGTTGGGTGATAATTCTGGGATAATTTTCTTCAGTTCTCAATAAGAACATGTGGTACTCATTAGAAGCGCCTCTGTAGGGCACTTCTAATGAGCATCACATAATTATGCAGAGATGCTTCTAATGAGTACCCACAACATATGTTTTTATGAAGAAATCAGAAAAATTATCCCATTATTATCACCAAATACTCCTCAACAAGTCCTCTGAATGTTGGTACTCCTTGGAATCACTAGAGGGAATTCCAACGAGTACCCACATTGTATGTTTTAGTGTAGATATCAATAATTCTAGGTTGAGAAAAAAAAAATCTTATCTAGAGCTATAAGAAGACATGAAACACCACATTTTTTTCCTAAAATCGGTACCAAGTACTGGAAACAGGTTTGATGTATACCAAGGCTCAAGAAAATGTCGTTCTTTGGTCCGAGACTGGTTTTTGAAGAGCTGGACTGATTTTAACTTTAGAAGAACATCAAAAATTGGATCCGTAATATTTTGTGTTTTCTAATATTCTACTTTAAAATTCAGACCTTATCTGGAGCTATAAAAACAAACTTTCATCTACGCATAACACTAACCGTGTACTGGAAATTGCTTTGAGCGATCTGCTCATTATCGCAACGCTGCTTGATCCACAAGTCAAAAATAAGTAACTGTCCATTTGATTGATGTGTAAAAAAATCAATATCAGTTGTAACGGTATTTACGGTAAGTATTGGGACATCTTTACTCCTTACCATACTGGGCCCAGTTGTTCAAAGCTAACGACGTCTTTAGTTAATGATTCGTTAAAATTTACATTGAGTGATACGCAAATATGCTGAAATTTTTTGCTGAAAAAATGTGAGTAGCTCACATTTTTTCTGCAAAAAATATCAGAATATTGTATATTGAATCCGCTAAAACAATTAACGAAATGACCCTTAACGAGCTTGTTAAGCTAACAACGCTTTGAACAACTGGGCCCTGGTCCTAAAATTTGAACAAGTTTATTTTACCATGTCTTTTATATTGCTGGATGAGACGAGACAGTGTAGATGCAGATCAGGTCACACATTTTGCGGCAGCTGATCTGGGTCTACACTGTTTGCTCAGGAATATCTGTCCCAATACTTGGGACTATTACAGTAAGTATAAAAGGGACAGCACTTCATACCTGCTTGGTCGCACATTACAACAATAAAAGATGTTTTTCTGGCTGTTGTTAATTTGTTTATTTAATTTTAAAAGAAGATCTGTTTTATGCGCTTCATTGTAATTTTAATGTGGTCAATCCTGCCGAAGTAAAATGTGCTGGGCCTCAATGCAGCACTACAGTAAAACACTAATTTTTTTTACTGGTCCATCGAAAGAAAAGAAATGTAGTGGCAAATACGAAAACATGACTTGCCATGACGAGAAGAGATTCCAGTTGTTTCCCCTTTGCGCTCTTCACCGATTGACAACTCTGTTGTTGTGGAAGTGAAATAACATTAAATTTCCCATGTCTGATAATATTGAGCTTATTTGTTTGTGTTGCAGTTTTACCAACCAGTCAACTCAATGGGGCCATGTCGAGCGCGGTCAGTTTATTTAACCACACTTTTACTAGGCAGGCTTAGTCCTGTATGTGGTTAAAAAAAAGTATTGTGCACATTCTTTTGCCAGAAACTGACGATTCCCCTTCTTGAATCAGTGGATCATGAGAATGAGCATAGAAAATATTTAATGATCAATCTCCGCAAAAGAATGTTGCCGACACGGCAGGGGTCGAACCCGCAACCTCCTGATCACCAGTCAAATACACATCCAACTAAGCCACGAAGAATGGAGGAATTGCTGTTTATAATCATGATGAGCCTGTAAGTTCAGCAAGGGTTAAGCAATGTTGGTATGTCATTCATTATCTAAATAATGTTAACCCTTCTCATGTCGAATAAATTAAGATGCCATACCCACTTCTAATTTCCAGCCAATCAGATGTCTAGATCTGAGTTTTTGATAGAAATTCACATACTTAATGACAAACAGTGCAGATCCAGATCAGTTGGCTTCTTCAGAAGCCAACTGATCTGGATCTACACTGTTTGCTTGGACAGGGCATGACGTGATTAGCAACAGAAGCAGTCTGATCTGGGTCCACACTGTTTGCCTGTATGCAAAAACAGGTTTGAAAAGTTGGCAAGAATATTCAGCAGACGACATAAACAGACGACATTTTCAGACACAAGTTTTCTTGCCGTTTTAAGGGTTAATATAGTAGATATAAAATGCCTTAGTACGGTAACTGTCCTAAAATTCCATACACTAACTTTTTCTGACAGCATATGCAAACAATGATGACCAAGATGAGGATCTGCACTGTCTGCAAATCCACCAAATATTTTGTGGAACAAACGCCCCCAAAAAAAGTGCAAAAATAAAGTACAGAATAAAGAGTTAAAAATTTTTGGACATTTACCATATGTCTTTCCAGTACATATAAATCAAAACTAAGGAGGAAAATATTTTTGGGAAATTTGAATAAAATCCATGAACAGGCTTATTTGGGGAGGAACTTTATAAAGAAAAATATGACATTTTCCTTTTTTCTCCATGAAAACATATGCAGGATATTCAGTAGATTCATCCCACTAAGACATTTTAATAAGAAACACCCAATCCCCCATGACACACTACATCATAGCACTTGATAAGATGCTGTTTTCAATCCAAAAGTATTGATATTTTTCTTATTTCTACACAAAAACATATGTTGTGGGTACTCATTAGAAGTGCCTCACCGAGGCACTTCTAATGAGTACCACAACATATATTTTCATTGAGAAATAAGACAAGAATTCCGCGGAAGGCGTCATCGCACCTGCTGGCGCAAAAGTCACAGGAGCCTCAATCAGAATGTGGTTATTAAATAAGTTTATTTCATTCTTAGCAGTGCTTACTTGGAAAACTGGGTTGAAAAAAATGTAGACAATGTGCCTAGTGGGGCACATATATTCCAGGCCAGTCCCATTCCCTCTAATGGCTATATCTTCAGCACTGACTTTTCGTATCATACAGCCCAATGATAATGGAATGTTGACGTAAAATGTGTAAAAGTCACTGGAGCATGAAATATAGGTCAAGGTCACGGGTCAAGGTACCTGCTAATTCAGTACATCAAGGAGAAGCACAATGCAAGGTATGGTGGTTGTAGGCCTTATAGTTGAGGAGTTACCAAACATCAACGTAAAATGTGTCAAATATAGGTCAAGGTCACTGGGTCAAGGTACCTGCCAAGCCAGGGCAATGAGGTGAAGCACTATGCAAGGTTTAGTGGTTGTAGGTCTTATATTTGAGGAGATACCGAACATCAATATAAAATGTGTCAAAGTCACTGGAGTGCACAATATAGGTCAAGGTCACCAGGTCAAGGTACCTGTCGAGTCAGTACATCGAGAAGAAGTGCTATATAAGGTTTGGTGGTTGAAGGTCTTACAGTTGAGGACATATGGAAGGATGACCTAAAAGGTGTAAAAGTCAATGGAGCATGAAATATAGGTCAAGGTCACCCAGTCAAGGTACCTGCAGAGTCCGTACATTGAGAAGAAGCACTATGCAAGGTTTGACGGTTGTAGGCCTTATAGTTGAGGAGATATTGAACGTTGACGTAAAATGTGTAAAAGGCACTGGAGCTCAAAATATAGGTCAAGGTCACCAGGTCAAGATACCTGCCAAGTCAGTACATATAGGAGAAGCACTATGCAAGGTTTGGTGGCTAGAGGTCTTACACTTGAGGAGATCTTGAAGGTTGATGTAAATTATGTCAAAGTCACTGCTGCAGCCAAAATATAGGTCAAGGTCACCAGGTCAAGGTATCTGCTAAGTCAGTACATTGAGGAGAAGCACTTTGCAAGGTTTGATGGTTGTAGGCCTTATAGTTGAGGAGATATCGAACGTCAACGCAAAATATGTCAAAGTCACTGGAGCGCAAAATATAGGTCAAGGTCACCGGGTCAAGGTACCTGCCAAGTCTGTACATCTAGAAGAAGCACTATGCAAGGTTTGGTAGTTGTATGCCTTATAGTTGAGAAGATCTAGAATGTCAACGTAAATTGTGTCAAAGTCAATGGAGCGCAAAATATAGGTCAAGGTCACTGGGTCAACATATCTGCCAAGTCAGGAGGTCAGGGAGATGTGTCATGCAAGGAATGATGGTTGTTGTAGAATTGTAGTTGATGAGAATACTAACTTTGACGTAAATGTCGAACTTCGACATAACAGAACTGTTAAGAGACAGACAGACGGACGAACGGACAGACGAATGGAAAAGCGGGCACCTATGTCGCAAAGTCAGGAGGTCAGGGAGATATTTCATACAAGGTTTGATGGTTGTTTAGCCTTGTAGTTGATTAGAAAACTAACTTTGACATAAATGTCGAACTTCGACATAACAGAACTGTTAAGAGACGGACAGACGGACAGACGAACAGACAGATGAATGGAAAAGTGGGCACCTGTGTCACAAAGTCGGGAGGTCAGGGAGATGTTTCATGCAAGGTTTGATGGTTGTTTAGTCTTGTAGTTGATTAAAATACTAACTTTGACATAAATGTCGAACTTCGACATAAATGTTGAGACGGACGGACGAATGGACAGACATACGGAAAAGCGGACGCCTATGTTGCAAAGTCAGGAGGTAGGGAGATGTTTCATGCAAGGTTTGATGGTTGTTTTGTCTTGTAGTTGATTAGAATACTAACTTTGACATAAATGTCGAACGTCGACATAAATATTGACAGACGGATGGACGGACTGACGGACGGACGGACAGAAAATCGGACGCCTATATCGCACCCTTGCTACAAGCAGGTGCGATAAAAACTACATTTGTATTTACTTGATACCCATAGACCTAAGTTGCTACTTAGCTCCAAATAAGAGTATATCCACATAAATAGTTTTATTATTTCTCCACGAAAACATACATTGTGGATGGCACCCCAGTAAGATACTTCAAATTAGTACCCACAGTATAAGGTTTCATGCGGAAATAAGGCAGAAGTAAGACAGCCAGAGTTGTCATTCTTGTATGCAACACGTCCTCTCATCCTGTTCTACATTTCCACCATCAAAACATTCTGAAGGGTATTCGAGTTACAGAACGGACACAGAATATTTTTTCAAATAAAACAAAGGGTGATAACTCCAAAAGTAAGAAAGCCAGATTTGTCACTCTTGTATGCGATACATCATCTTGTCCTGATCTACATTTCTACCAAGTATCACCAAAATACATCAAAATATTAACAAGTTACAGAGCAGACAAAAAGTTTTACAACGACGCCGACGCTGACGCCGATGCCAACTGGATCCATCCCAAAAAACAATATGTCCCTCCCACCCCTTTGGCAGAGGGGGACATAAGACTATCAGTACTTTATGGCTGAAAAAAAAGTACCATATTCTATGTAATTACTGCACTGTGCCCTTCGTTTTTGTTTTTTTTTTTCAAAATTACTGGGAAAACTTGTAGTAAAATATATATCCACCTACTAAAAGTATGCTTTAAAAACAAGATCAGCAAATGACTTAACTAATGGTGTTTATGTGACGTTTTTGTGTGTTTCTTCTGATTTCCTTCATGAAAGCAAATGTTGTGGGTATTCATTTGAATTGCATCCACAAGTCAATGCAATTCAAATGGGTACCCACAATATACATCTTTATAAAGAAGTAGACAAAAAGTACACTGGCTGTAATCTGAAGACTATGGAATTGCTTGACTGTGCGTTTATAGGGGTATGTGCAGTAATTAGGGCAAATATGGTATCTTATCTGGAGATATGATACCAGTACCTTTACATGGAGCAAACATTCTTAACCCATTGTAGTCAGGAGACCCCTAAAAGGGTAATTGGCAAACAGTGCAGACCCAGATCAGATGCTGCATCTGATCTGGGTCTGCACTGTTTGCAAAACAGTTAAGCCATTTTTTTTCTAGGGATCTCTAAATCTCATAGCCTGACCTACCTAACTTGAAATTGGACTCTTCCCATATATAGTGTGGGTGAGTTCATTCAGCCTACAATGCGTTAAGGACAGTAGGTATCCACAGAGGACGTTTTTGTGAAGCTGTTAGAAAAATACCAACACTTTTTGGGTGAGAATGATGCTTTTGCTAGGCTTATGCTGGGTTTTACAGGGTCTGCTTGGCATGATGGGTAAAAATTATAGCAGACAAGATTCTGAAACATTTTCTTACATTTTTTTTTAATTTTCCCAGACAATGCAGTTGACATTTCATGCAGACTGTCTCCATGGGAGGCAATCTGCATGAAATGTCATACTGATTGTCTAGGAAAAGTAATTAGGAGACAATCTGCATATAAGGTCAAACTGTATTGTCTGGGAAAAATAAGACAAGAGGCCCACGGGCCACGGTTCGCTCACCTGAGTGACAGAGCCACTGCAGACATGCAGATGTTATGCAAAATTTTTCCAATCCTATCATTGCAACTAATGAAAATATCATCATTTGAGCAGTTCTTAGTTTTGAAGAAGAATATATGGGCCTGACAGTCAATGGAGCATGATCATTTGAATAAACTATCAATCACATTTCAACAGAAGGATCAATGTGAAATTTGGTGGAAATTGGCTAAGTGGTTTCTGAAGAATCATGATTTTATACATGTAAACAGCACAGTGGCAGGGAAATATTATAAATATAAACCAGATGATGGCCATCTTAGATTTCCAATCAGAACAATTTTAACTACTGTTGATCTACAAGTCACTTGATACTTTCAATATAAATGTAGATACATGTGTATAAATGTGTATACAAATAGGGAAGCAAATTTGACCTTGGAGGCAAAAAGGTCAAATGTCAACATAGAACCATCATTTGAGCAACTTTGGTAGATCTCCTGTCCCCCATAATTTGTGCAAAGATTAGGACCCAGGGCTTATTTGGTTATGGAGAAGAAGATTTTTAAAGGATTTTAACATATATGGGCACGGCAACCATTTTGATCAATGGACCATACCCATTTTAGCAATCTTTCATTCTCCTGCCCACGGAGGCTCCGCATGAAATTTGAGCAACACTGGCCCGGAGGCTTCAGAGGAAAAGCCATTTGAAATTATCAACATTTTTTCCATACAAATGTATGGGGCCCATACAAATGCATACACAAGCAAACTTGACCTCGCCGTAAAAAGGTTAAATGTCAAGTATGACAATTATTTTAGCAACTTTGGTAGACCGCCCGTTCCAGATGATATATGCAAAGATTCAGCCGCAAGCCATCCTTGGTTTTGGAGAATAAGATTTTTAAATGTTTTTTCCCATGCAAACGCATAAGGAAGAAAACTTGACCTTGCCGTAAAAAGGTCAAATGTCAATGTATGACCATTATTTTAGCAACTTTGGTAGACCCCCTGTCCCCGATGATTTATGCAAACATTCAGCCCTAAAGCATCCTCGTTTCTAGAGAAGAAGATTTATAAAGGTTTTTACCATATATGGGCATGGCGCCCATCTTGGTCAACGAACTGTGACCATTTTAGCAATCTTTTGTTCCCCCTACCTAAGGAGGCTCCATATGAAATTTGAGCAAAATTGGCCCAGAGGCTCCAGAGGAGTTGTTTGAAATTCTGAACATTTTTCCCATACAAATGCATAAGGAAGCAAAATTGACCTTAACGTAAAAAGGTCAAATGTCAATGTACGACCATTATTTTAGCAATTTTGGTAGCCCTCCTGTTCCCGAAGATATATGCAAAAATTCAGCCAAAAGGCATGCTCGGTTTTGGAGAAGAAGATTTTTAAAGGTTTTTCCCATACAAATGCATAGGAAGCAAACTTGACCTTGCCATAAAAAGGTCAAACGTCAACATACGACAATTCTTTTAGCAATGTTGGTAGACCTCCCATCCCCGATGATTCCTGCAAAGGTTCAGCCCCAAGGCATTCTCGGTTCTGGAGGAGAAGATTTTTAAAGGTTTTTACCATATATAGGCGTGGCGGCCATCTTGGTCAACGGACCGCGACCATTTTAGCAATTTTTCGTTCCCCCACCCTAAGGAGGTTCTATATGAAATTTGAGCAAAATTGGCCCAGAGGCTCCAGAGGAGAAGTTGTTTGAATTTCTGAACATTTTTCCTATACAAATGCATAAGGAAGCAAAACTGACCTTACCGTAAAAAGGTCAAATGTCAATGTACGACCATTATTTTAGCAATTTTGGTAGCTCTCCTGTTCCCAAAGATATATGCAAAGATTCAGCCATAAGGCATGCTCGGTTTTGGAAAAGAAGATTTTTAAAAGTTTTTCCCATACAAATGCAAAGGGAAGCAAACTTGACCTTGCCGTAAAAAGGTCAAACGTCAACGTACGACAATTCTTTTAGCAATTTTGGTAGACCTCCCGTCCCCGATGATTCCTGCAAAGGTTCAGCCCCAAGGCATTCTCGGTTCAGGAGGAGAAGATTTTTAAAGGTTTTTACCATATATGGGCGTGGCGGCCATCTTGGTCAACGGACCGTGACCATTTTAGCAATTTTTCGTTCCCCCACCCTAAGGAGGCTCCATATGAAATTTGAGCAAAATTGGCTCAGCTGTTTCAGAGGAGAAGTCGTTTGAAAATGTTAACGAACGGACGCACGGACGGACGGACGCACGGACGGACGGACGACGGACGAAAAGTGATCACAATAGCTCATCCTGAGCAGAGCTCAGGTGAGCTAAAAAACATTATCAGTCTGCTGTCTGCTGAATTTGCCCAAAAAGTGTAAAGGGTTAAATCAATCCAGTCCTTCAGAGAGACATGGTCCTGCTTAACCTTTAACCAGCTGAATTTAAATCTTTTGGCGCCAAATTTCAGACAATATTTGTTGTCTGCTTTGTTTTTTTTTTAACAAACTATTGACTGGAAAGAAATTAATATGTAAAGTAGAAAGACTGAATGTCAAACAGCACAACATAGATCCTGATGAGATGGTTCATTATGAGCCGTCTCATCTGGAGTTACGCTGTTTGCAAAAGCCTATTATTATTGCCTGTGAAAGAGTTAAATACACATATCAGCAAACAACTTTTTCAAAAATAGTTTTCCTAATTTTACCCCAAATCAGAGTTTGACATTTCATTCAAATAATCACAATTCATTTCCCTTGATTTCAATTAAATATCTGGCATTGTTAGAATATTAGAAAATTAAGAAACATGTCACTCATTTGTCATCTGCTAAACTCTCCTACGGTCATGCTAAAAGTTACAGATCCTTATCACCAAAACTTGAAACAACTTTCATTTAGTAATTATTTTCCATTTGTTCGGAAATCTTGATGACATTTTAGGCTTGCTCGACGTCTTTCCTTTTAAGGAGACATATTCGCGAATCAATACTAATGCAGTGAGACACGTCGTAAAAATTAACGACAGGAGCCATTCTGCAGCAGCCAGCAGACACATTACGTATTATTCCGCAGCATGCTTCATCCAGACAAACAAGAAATTCTCAGAGGGCTGAATTAATCATTAACTAGAATTTTGTCAACGAGACTCGAGATGTCTCCTGACCGAGCAGACAGGCAGCATCATTATCATTCATAGTTGTAGATAAGACTGTAATCCATGTAAATATTTTCTAATTTCGCCACAAAAACGTCTGTTGTGGGTACTCATCAGCCCGACGGAGGTACTTCTAACAAGTTTTCATGAAAAAATAAGAAAAATATCAATACTTTTCGGCTGAAAGAAAAGAAGAGCTATAGCTGGAGCTATGATCATATCCAGCATCTTTAACCCTTGTCCTACTAAATAATTTATGCTGCCACACCCACTTCTAATTTTTAGCCAATCAGATTACTTGATCCAGGTTGTGGATACAAATTCACATCCTTAATAATGATAAACAGTGCAGATCCAGATCAGTTGGCTTCTGAAAAAGCAAAGTCAGGGTATATCCGGGTTCAGCAGGACTACGGTTAAGTGACAGGTCTCCAGATAAAGTTTCTAAATGAAAACTAATGCCTGCCTCATGGAAGATTAGCTGTTGCTTAATGTGTCACCCTCTTGAAATAAAGTCTATTATTATTATTATTATCATATCTCAGTAGCATCATCCCTGTGAGATTACTTTACAGAACAGACATTTACCCTAAATATTCAGACACAGTAGCTACTAACAATACTAAATCCTAAAATTTGAACACGTCCATCTAAACATCCGGGGGAGGTTTTTATCAAAACCCATTTTAGCCTGGAAACTCACAAAAGGGTAATTAGCAAACAGTGCAGACCCAGATCAGAGACGCAGCAGAATGTGGCATCTCATCAGGATTTATACTGTTTGCATTACTTACAGGAATTGCTATAAAACATAGCAATAATAACAAGAGGGCCATGATGGCCCTGTAACGCTCACCTGAGCATCATAGCACTTTGAGAATCTGATCTAGAACTGATCAAGGCAAACATTCTGATCAAAATTCAAAATGATTATATTAACAAGTAAGACAATGTAGCATGTCTAATGGACTGTGAAATAAAGGTCAAGGTCAAATATGGATGACTGCACTCAAGAGGCCATGCTAAGATGTATGCATGTACTAAGTATCATTGGCTGTAGGAGCAATAGTTACTCAGAAACTGACCTAAACACAAACACTTAACAAGTACCAAATATCACTCTGTAGGTCCAATAATTACTGAGAAACTGACCTAAACGGAAAAACTTAAGAAAGTCACTGGATAGAAAAATATACATCACCTTGAAATCATCAAGACAAACATTTTGAGCAAGATTCATGATGATCACTTCAAAAAAGTGACCTCTAGAGCATCAACAAGGTTTTCCTTTGATTTGGCCAGGTGACCTAGTTTTTGACCCCAAGTGATCCAGTTTTAAACCAGACCTAGAAATCATCAAGACGAACATTTTGAGCAATATTTATGATGATTATTTAAAAAATGTGACCTCTGGAGTGTTAACAAAGTTTTCTGCCGATTTGGCCTGGTGACCTAGTTTCTGACCCCATGTGACCCAGTTTCGAACTTGACCTAGAAATCATCAAGACAAAAATTTTGAGCAAGATTCATGTTGATTGTTTCAAAAATGTTACCGCTAGAGTGATAACAAGGTTTTCTGCTGATCTGGCCCGGTGACCTAGTTTTTGACCCCAAGTGACCCAGTTTCACATTTGACCTAGAAATCATCAAGACAAACATGTTGAGCAAGATTCATGACAATTGCTTGAAAAATGTGACCACTAGAGTGTTAACAAAGTTTTCTGCTGACCTGACCCAGTGACCTAGATTTTGACCCCAAGTGACCCAGTTTCAAACTTGACCTAGAAATCATCAAAACAAACATTTTAAGCATGATTCATGATGACTGCTTCAAAAATGTGACCACTAGAGTGTTAACAAGGTTTTCTGCTGATTTGGCCTGGTGACCTTGTTTTTGACCCCATGTGACCCAGTTTCGAACTTGACCTAGAAATCATCAAGACAAACATTTTGAGCAAGATTCATGATGCTTGCTTTAAAAATGTGACCGCTAAAGTGTTAACAAAGTTTTCTGCTGATCTGGCCTGGTGACCTAGTTTTTTATCCCAAGTGACTCGGTTTCAAATAAATCCTGGAACTCATCAAGACAAACATTTTGAGCAAGATTGATGATGATTGCTTCAGAAATGTGACTGCTAGAGTGTTAACAAGGTTTTCTACTGATTTGGACTGCTGACCTAGTTTTTAACCCCATGTGACCCAGTTTTGAACTTGACTTAGAACTCATCAAGACAAACATTTTGAGCAAGATTCACGAAGATTGCTTTAAAAATGTGACCGCTAGAGTGTTTACAAGGTTTTCTGCTGATTTGGCCAGTGACCTAGTTTTTGACCCCAAGTGACCAAGTTTTGATCTTGACCTAGCAATCATCAAGACAAACACTTTGAGCAAGATTCATGATGACTGCTTCAAAAATGAGACCGCTAGAGTGTTAACAAGGTTTTCTGCTGACTTGGCCTGGTGACCTAGTTTTTGACCCCAAGTGACCCAGTTTTGAACTTGACCTAGATTTAATAGAGGCAAACATTCTGAGGAAGTTTCAAGATTCGGTCAAAACTATGAACTCTAGGGTGTTAACAAGTTTTTCCTTTGATTTGACCTGGTGACCTAGTTTTTGACCCCAAGTAACCCAGTATCGAACTTGACCTAGATTTCATACAGGCAAACATTTTGAGCAAGTTTCATCAAGATTGGGTCAAAACTGTGACCTCTAGAGTGTTAACAAACTAATTGTTGACAACGAAGGACGGACGACGATGGACGACGGACAGAGGGTGATGACAATAGCTCACCCTGAGCTTTTGCTCAGGTGAGCTAAAAACTAATCAGACACACTGCTATTGGAAACAGACCAGTCCAAACAGTTGTAGAAAAGTCCACTGGATGTAAATGGATTAACCCATTGTAGACTGAATAGACTCTTCCACACAATTTTAGGTACGTCCGGCTATGAGATTTACATATTCCTAGAGAAAAATGGCTAAACTATTTGCAAACAGTGGAGACCCTGATCAGATGCCACGTTCTGCGGCGTCTGATCTGGGTCTGCACTGTTTGCCAAGTACCCTTTTACGGGTCTCCCGACTACAATGGGTTAAAATAGTGTGATGGAATGGCAAACAGTGTAGTTCCTGATTAAACTGCTCCTTTAGGGGTTCAGACCCTTATCAGTTTATGAAGAGCAGCAGACTCTAAACAGAGCTCTATGTTTTGTTTGAGTTAGAGTTTTATAGCTCAGCAGTCAACACGGTCAAGGCCACACTGAACCAGTCTGTTAACCTATTCACAATTCCCAGCAGGCTTACTCCTTTTTGGCTTGTGTTGAGGTGTTACGGCCCAGTCAACCTAATGAGGTCATGTCGTGCGCAAGTTAAGTGGCCGACTTCTGATTCTAACTTGCAACCTCTGGAGAGCTCTGGGTTATGATAAATGCACGGTTGTTTAGCTAACACCGGTTTTCATTTTGGATCCCAGCAATGGTGTTATAAAGAAGTTGTGTACATCACAACAGCATATTCTGCGTCTTTGGCTCAGGTGAGCTAAACTCAACACCACAGCTAATTAAGGTTATGGACTCTGCACAGTTTACATAATTTCCAAAGGGCTTCTTTCATTCAATGTGAGTAATATTCAAATTCCCAATATACCAAACACCAGTCCTAACAACTAGCACTGTCTCACTGGGTTTTTGTTTCATGTTTAGCATGCTAGATAAAAATTGCAGCAGAAATGAGTTTGGCATAAGATGCAACTTGTCCTTTTAAGAGACAATCTGCATGAAACATCAAATATTATTTTCTGGGAAATCTTCAATTTGTCATCTGCTGAATCTGCCCAGAGTATGCCAAGTGTTAATTCCCTGATGTCACCAACACTTAACCTGCTGAATTCAAATGTAAGAAGACAACGTTCATAAAAAAGGATTTTAATTTTTTCCTACAAATTGGGCTTCCCTTTTCATACACATCACCTCTGAGACAATTAAAGTAAATTGTCAAGCCTTACATCTGGAAAAAAATAAGAATAGTATCTCTTATTTGGCATCTGCTAAATTTGTAGGCTGTCGATGTGGCTCTGTCTGGCACCTTACAGACAGAACTTAACCTTTACCACCCTATGGGTGAATTCGGCAGATGATAATTTGGTTATAATTGGCTATATTTTTCTTATTTTTCCTAGAAAATAGGCTTTGGCATTTCATGCAAATTGTCTGAAATGTCAAAGCCTATTTCCTATTTCTTGGAAAAATAAGAAATATATTTCAAAATGTCATCTGCTCAAATTTTTACCCAGCATGCTAAGCATTAATTGGTTGTATATATTCCAAGAAGTCAAATCAGCAGCATCATTACCATAGTTTAACCTTTAGCATGTGGAATTTTATTATCAGAAATATTTTCCTCAATTTTCTCAGCAATATGTCTTGTCATTTTGGGCAACTCAGAGATGATTTGCATGAAATGTCAAGCCTTATTTTCTGGGAAACTAGGGAAAACATTACATGTACTATGTTCTTTTTTTTGTGTGTGTGTTTTTTTGTTTTTTTTAATGCTAATTCCAGCTACAGACTCTGAGGCTACAGAACACATCACTTAGCATGCTATAGGCAAATTAAGCAGACGACAAATTGACATATTTCTTATTTTTCCCAGAAAATAAGATCTGACAGTTCAAGAAAATTATCTACTATTGAGAAAGTTTGCAGGAATGTCAAATCCGCTTGTCTGTGATTGGTCTCATTGTGATCCTGGATTCCTGATTGTGGTGTTCTTGTGTTCTGTTGAGCCCTTTGCTTTGTCACATCACAGTGTTTTTGATTACCATATTTGCCCCATTTAGCGCCCTGGGCACTAAAAAATCTAGAGTTTTTTTTACAAAAAAAAACAAAAAAACAATTGTGCCCCCCCCCCCCCCCCCCCCCCCTCCCCCAGAGTTGTCATTCTTGTACGCAACACGTCATCTCGTCCTGTTCTACATTTGTACCAAGCATCATCAAAATACTACGTAGGGTATTCGTGTTACAGAGCAGAGACAAGAAATCAAATTCAAACACATGAAGGCGAGATAACTCCTAAAGTAAAAAAAGCCGAAGTTGTCATTCCTGTATGTGGAATGTCGTCTGGTCCTGATCTTCATTACTATCAAGTATCATCAAAATATTCCAAAGAGTGTTCAACTTACATAGCAGACACTAAATCAATGCATAATCAATGTCAAATATAACAAAGGGAGATAACAGCAAAAATAAGGAAGACAGCGTTGTCATTCTTGTAAGAAACACGTCATCGTATCTTATTTTACAGTTCTACAAGGTACCATCAAAATATTCTGAATGGTATTCCAGTTACATAGCAGACGAGAACTATATTTCAAACAAAACAAAGGGAAATTCAGAAGTAAGAAAGCCAGACCAGAGTTGTCATTCTTGTATGTGACATGTCGTCTGGACTTGTTCTCCATTTCTACCAAGTATCATAAAAATATTCCAAAGGGTCTTTGACTTACAGAGCGGACACTAAATCAATGGATAATTACTGTCAGACATAACAAAGGGAGATAACACCAACAGTAAGAAAGGCAGAGTTGTCATTCTTGTACGCGGCACATCATCTGGTCCTGTTCTACATTTGTACCAAGTATCATAAAAATATTCCAAAGGGTCTTTGACTTACAGAGCTGACATGAAATCAATGGATTATCACTGACAAATATAACAAAGGGAGATAATGCCAAAAGTAAGAAAGTCAGAGTTGTCATTCTTGTATGCAACACGTCATCTGGTCCTGTTCTACATTTCTGCAAAGTACCATTGAAATATTCCAAAGGGTATTCCAGTTACAGAGCAGACGAGAAATCCATTTCAAACAAAACAAAGGGAGATAACTCCAAAAGTAAGAAAGCCAGAGTTGACATTCTTGTACTCGACATGTCATCTGGTCCTGTTCTACATTTCTACCAAGTATCATAAAAATATTCCAATGGGTCTTTGACTTACAGAGCGGACACAATATCAATGGATAATCACTGTCAAATATAACAAACGGAGATAACGCCAAAAGTAAGAAAGGCAGTGTTGTCATTCTTGTACGCGACATGTCTTCTAGTCCTGTTCTACATTTCTACCAAGTATCATGAAAATATTCCAAAGGGTCTTTGACTTGCAGAGTGGACACGAAATTAATGGATAATCACTGTCTGACATAACAAAGGGAGATAATGCCAAAAGTAAGAAAGGCAGAGTTGTCATTCTTGTACGTGACACTTCGTCTGGTCCTGTTCTACATTTCTACCAAATATCATAAAAATATTCCTAAGGGTCTTTGACTAACAGAGCGGACACGAAATCAACGGATTATCACTGTCAAATATAACAAAGGGAGATAACGCCAAAAGTAAGAAAGGAAGAGTTGTCATTCTTGTACGCATTACATTGTCTGGTTCTGTTCTACATTTCTACCAAGTATCATAAAAATAATCCAAAGGGTCTCTGCCTTACAGAGGACACGAAATCAATGGATAATCACTGTCAGACATAGCAAAGGGAGATTACGCAAAAAGTAAGAAAGGCAGAATCGTCTTTCTTGTACGTGACACATCATCTGGTCCTGTTCTACATTTCTACCAAGTATTATAAAAATATTCCAAAGGGTCTTTGACTTACAGAGCAGACAAGAAATTTATGGATTATCACTTTCAAATATAACAAAGGGAGATAATACCAAAAGAAAGGTAGAGTTGTCATTCTTGTATGCAACATGTCGTCTGGTCCTGTTCTACATTTCTGCCAAGTACCATCAAAATATTCCAAAGGGTATTCGAGTTACAGAGCGGACACAAAATCTTTTTCAAATAAAACAAAGGGTGATAACTCCAGAAGTAAGAAAGGCAGTGTTGTCATTCTTGTACGCGACATGTTGTCTTGTCCTGTTCTACATTTCTACCTAGTATCATCAAAATATTCCAAAGGGTATTGAAGTTACAAGAAGTTTTACACCGATGCCAATAAAAACTGCAGCAAACGATTTTTTTTTTTTTTTAGCCACAGTTTTTTTGTTTTTTTTTAGATTTACAGGAGAGCCCATCCTATGATTTTAGCCCCTCTGAAAAAATAAAATTTGCATTTCAATTTTACGTCCCTAGATTTTAGCCCCTCTGAAAAAATAAAATTTGCATTTCAATTTTTCGTCCCTACCCTTTGAATATAGGGCTGAAATATTGCATTTCTACATGTATTTTTGTTGGAAATATATTCTATTTCATCGACCTAAGCTTTATCACATTTTTATTTTTATTTTTATGCCTACCTCCTAACAGCAACATTTTAAGAAATCTCCCGCAAACCTAAAGATAAAAAGCTCTGCCTAAAACTGGCCTAAATGCAAAAACTTAGATGTATACATACCTTAACAGAAACACTTTTCAAAATCAATGGACCCTGAAATATAGGACATGGTCAAATATGGATGATTGCATTCAAGAGGTCCTGCTTAGATATAAGCATTTGTCAAGTATCACTATCACTGCTGTAGGACCAACTTAAACTGCAAAAATTTAACAAAGTCCCTGGACCATGAAACAGAGGTCGTAAATGGCAAAGTTTCAAACTTGATCTAGAAATCATCAAGACAAACATTTTGAGCAAGATTCATGGTGATTACTTCAAAAATGTGACTTTGAGTGTTAACAAGGTTTTCCTTTGATTTGGCCTGGTGACCTACTTTTTGACCCAATGTGACCCAGTTTGGAACAAGACCTAGAAATCACCAAGACAAACATTTTGAGCAAGATTCATGATTATGACTTCAGAAATAATTTGACCTCTAGAATGTTAACAAGGTTTTTCTTTGATTTGGCCTGGTTACCTACCTTTTGATCCCAAGTGATCCCGTTTTGAACTTGACCTAGAAATCATCAAGAGAAACATTTTGAGCAAGATTCATGATGCTGATTAAGAAATGTGACCTTTAGAGTGTTAACAAGGTTTTCCTTTGATTTCGCCTGGTGACCCAGAGTTCTCGGAAACGCAGAATCCAGCATATTTTTATGCCTATTTTTGCTTTTGTACACGTAAAATTTCCTTCCGAGGATTCTCATTTACGCCCTTTTTTTTCTGTTGACGCACCTATAATGGTAGATAAATTCTGCTCCCTTATTTACATCAAAGATGACAACGCTGCGGGTGTTCAGTTGATCTCACATTTATCTACCACAGACAGATCAAAGGATTACCACTAATCAAGGCCGCAAGGTTGTTCATGTTGTCCAAACGAGAGTAGTAGGCGTGTGCTTATTGCGCTCTCAGCCAATCAGAGCGTCGTAGGTGGTTGCGACAATCTTTGAAAGCGTAGATTGACGGGGTCAATTTCACGGTTTGTGAAAATGCAGGTGTGTTGTGATTAAATCAAGTATGTGACTGATTACAACTAATTGATTGTTTTGTTTTCCGATTCTTGTACATATAACGGGATTATCCGTAAACTTTCTGTTGAAAAATATCAGAGTCGTAATTAAAGGGTGCACACATTTAGTTTAAAGAAGAAGGTTGACTTCGGTTTGTCACACGTTCATGTAGTAAAACTTAATTTTTACCTAAATACCGTTCCATAAAAACGTGTTTGCGTTTTTAATGAAAGAACCTTGATGACGCCGATTTTGAGCAAAAGAATTTAATTAACAAAAACTTTGCTCTACCGACCGTTCTAAGGCGTTGTTCCCTTTGTTAGTCTTACTGTTTGTTGCTTTGTGGTTTATTCTACGAGGCGATTTGTTGTATGTCTTTCCGTGTGTCATTTTGTTTTTCAGTCTTTCAGTTTTTCAGTCCTTTTAGTATTGCGATTACCTCGCTTTGGGATGAGAGAGCTAATCTTAGTTCGGTTTGTGCTTGTTTAGATTTGTTGGTTTCCTCTTCCTCTTGGGGTCTGGGAAGGGCTGCGGTTTGTGATTGTGGCACTCCCTGGAATTTTCTCTTACCTTTTTTGGAATATAAAAGCATGGAATATTCAGACCACTACATTCGTCATTTCTGAATTATCTCTGACTGTGATTTCATTTGTTTGTCTGCTTGAGGGCTTTCTGTGCGTGGTGTAGGGAATCAAAGAAAAGCAATTCGATGGCTACATGCGGTTACCCAAGCCTGCAGGGTTCGACGTTTGCCAAGCATTTCCGCGGGTAATTAATATTTGAGTTTTGTTTCCATAAAGCTATGTTTACATTCGCAGCTGTTCGTCCATTGACAGAAATTTACTAATACAGACTAATTAAAATCACAATATGTTCCAAAATGTTATCCATCCCAGAGGAAAACTAAAACATAAGACGTTTTTTCCTTACAATGAACACGGGAAATAATTACACAGACTTTTCGGATTGGTCCATTAGGTAAAACGGGTAAGTGTGAAATGCAAAAAAGAAGAAAGTGAACTTGAGGACTTGTCAGAAATAAAGAACTGAAGGCCACTATCATAAGTTATATTATAAAGGAAATGTAATAGTGTTCAGTGCCATCCAAGGAATATCTTAATATTTCACTTTCTATAGTTTCAGCCAGTATATTGGTGTTGCCTTGGTATTTGAGGTTCCACATTTTAGGAGATTCACATTTACTTGATAAGTCACATGATGCAGTGTTACTAAAGTAGTGTTGAAAGAAGCTTAATATAATATTTAAAATATAATATATATTGTTTGAATGAAATTTGAGATAGTTGATCAATAAAAACAAAAAAAAGTTTATTGTTTTCATTTTAATGAACGTCAAAACTTTTGAGTCATGTTCCATCTTATTTCATCAAAGTCCTGGTTTTACTCTGAAGAAACAAAATGGACTGGATTGGAAATTTTGGTCAATCTTTCCGCCATTTCTCATTCAATGAAATATTGGTAGAATCCAAACAGTTCAGACGCAAATAGTGCATGACCCTAAACAGACTGTTCCTGAGCAGTCTGATCTGGGTCTTCACTATTTCCTAAGCCCCAAAAGCTTTTGGATCCTTACCAGACACTCAATGGTTAAGGTTAACAATGTTGAAAAATGAAGTTGCCCAGACAATGTCCTTAAATATTAAGTTTTCATATTTAGCCGAAAACTCCCAAGTTTTCTAGGTCAAACTCCTATTTTTCAATTTTAACTCCAACTTTTCCCAGATATTGATTCTTAAACTCCTGCTTTCAAAATCCTAGTGAGAACTCTGTGTCCTAGTATTTGACACCATGTGACCCAGTTTCATTGTCTGTGACAATTTTGCTAGGTACTTTGAAGGCTGATCAGTCTTAAAACTTAAAATTTAGCAAATCATTTGCTATCAAACAAGCAATAATTTTCTGTATGTGCGGGACATAAGGCAGGAGAATGACTACCCACAGAGTGCCCTTGGAAGACTGATCAGACTGCACAGATAAGCAGGCTGATGAGTGTTTGCTGGGCACACATCTAGTCCAGTAGGACATGCTGTGCCCTGGCTCTTATAAGACTGAACACGCAACTATAAATACTGCATGTTAATGTGGAACCATCACATTATTTTCACACGTCCCTATGCCCAAGTACACCAGTGTTAACCCTTGTCATGCTGAATAAAGATGCCACGCCCACTTCTAATTTTCAGCCAATCAGATTACTTGATCCAGGGTCTTGATTCAAATTCACATTCTACTTGACAAACAGTGCAGAGCCAGATCAGAAGCCAACTGATCTGGATCTACACTGTTTGCAAAGGCAGGGAATATCCGGGTTCAGCAGGACTAGGGTTAACACTTGGCATGCTGGGTAAAGATTTCAGCAGACAACATTTTGAAATACTTTTCTTATTTTTCCTAGAAAAAAGGATTTGACATTTCATGCAAAATGTCTCCTTAAGAGATAAATTGCATGAAATCTCATTTTCTACGAAAAATAAGAAAAATATCAGCTTGTCATCTGCTGAATTTGCTCATAGCATTTTACAAGAAGGAAGTCCTCAATTATTCAGTGCTGCAAAGTGCCCACAGACAGGTGTGGAGAAAGGGGAAGTAATGAACCAAGGAGGGAAGAAATGGATGGGTCCATTTCTTCCCTTGGCAGAAGAAACTGACTTAGGGAAGAACCGGCTTGTTACACCGGGACCTCCTGATCATAATCCGATGCGCAGTTGTCTGAGCCACCAAGGCCGGCTCTGGAAAAAGGTGTGCAAGTGCACAGAGAGTATATGAAGGCAAGAAGTAGACATTTTTGATCTGGTAAAGTATTGTATTACAAGTAATAACCTGCCACTGTTGCAACAACTTTTTAAACACTCCTCATATTTCTTTTCCAGTACCAAAGTACTAATATCATTAAACAACTGAGTACGGAGAAACCAAGAAAATCAATTTCTCCCCAGTGTACAAGATCAGCATGTTAACTCTTAAAGTGCCAATCACAGCTGTAGCAGACACTTTATTTATTTTTTTTTTTTTTTTTTTTTTTATGATTTTTCAGAGAATATAAGGTTTGGTATTTTGTGTGAATTGTCTGCCAAGCAGATGATTCACACAGAATGGCAACCTTATCTTAAAGTACCACTCACAATTGCAGCAGACTACATTTTAATGTTTTTAATTATTTTTCAGAGAAAATAAGGTTTGACATTTCATGTGAATCATTTGTTTAACATCATATGTTGGGAAAATTTCTAAAATTGCTCATCTTTTGTTAATTTTGGTCATCTGACATATTTCACACTTTTTTTTTGCAAAACAATGTGCCAAGTACCTGTGCTTCATCGTGGGTCTCGTGGGTCTCCAAGCACACAAAAATTTGTATCTGCAGTATAAATCAGACCTGAGATTTACCTGTGAAGACCAATGCATGCGGCATATAATTTCTGGCATTATCCATTCTGTGTAAATGCAGAAAATGTTACTTTCTATGTTTAAAAGAAATGGACGGGAGCGTAATTTGGACTAATAAAGAAGTCGGTACTGATAAACTTCTGGGCTGAGAAGTGTCTGAATGGTAATTTAGAATGCAAGTTTGAGTAATTTGCAAAAAGAAAAGATGCTAGCTGAAAATAGACCTCATAAAAAAACTGACTCGTTATTCATAGTCAAATACAGGCTAGGACAGATTATCAGCCGAACAGTTCATAAGATTCGTATCCTCTACCCAGAGGACTTGTTAATGAGGAGTATTTTGTGATAATTATGGGATAATTTGTCTTATTTCTCCATAAAAACATATGTTGTGGGTACTCACAACCTATGTTTTTATGGAGAAATGGAGAAAATTATCCCAAAATTATCACCAAATACTCCTCCTTAACAAGTCCTCTGTCTACCTCATACTGATACGCATTGCCCTCTCGGGTAAACTGGCAAACAGCCATTTGCATTTAAAACAGCAGGATGGCATGTCCATGCGGTTGGATATTAGATGAATTTTATGCCTAGACAATCCCTTTAAAATTTTAGCTATGTTTTATGCCAGACTACTTTATATAATATTGATACACACATGCTATAGATGTCAAAATGATTCATATTCCACATCAGAATTGCATGGCTTCAGATAAGAATTTTTTTTCAACTGAAAGGTTTTGATATTTTTTTTTATTTCGCCATAAAAACATAAAGTGAGGGTATTCATTAGAAGTGTCTCAATGAGGAATTTCTAATGAGTACCTACATCATATATTTTTGTTGAGAATAAAGAAAACTATTTATCTCGAGATGTCTCTTAACCCTGGTCCTGCTGATCATGGATATACCCTGCCTTTGCAAACAGTGTAGATCCCAATCAGTTCTGAAGTAGATAACTGATCTGGATCTGCACAGTTTGCCATTTAGAATGTGAATTTGTATCAACAACATGGATCAAGTAATCTGATTGGCTGAAAATTAAGAGTGGGAGTTGCATCTTAATTTATTCCGCATGACAAGGGTTATTTTCCTAGACACATTTGATCCAGAATGGGAGAAAATGTAGATTTAGAGAGATGAACAAAGTGAAGACTTGGATCACTCTTTGAATCTACACTGCCTCATCAGTATTCACTGTCCACCTGAGGAAGTTTTGGCTCCTTGGCTGTCCACAGCGTGTATTCCATGGGTTAAGATCATAGCTACAGATAAGAGGGGGTATCCACATAATAATTTTCTTATTTCTCAAGGAAAACGTATGTTGTGGGTACTCATTAGAAGCGCCTCTCCGAGGCGCTTCTAATGAGTACCCACAACATATGTTTTCATTGAGAAATAAGAAAGATATCAGCAGTTTTCGGATGAAAAAAGTGCCTTATCTGTTGCTATGTAAGATCAGACTGCATGGATGCCATGACTGATTGGTGTCTTCGCTGGTCTCATATGTCTTTAGATACATTTTCTCATCTTAAAACTCATTTAAAATTATTTTCTCAACATTTCAAGGCTTTTTACAAAACTAAAATTCAGTATTTAAGTCATAGCTCCAGTCAGATAAGGCACTTTTTTCAATCAAAAAGGAGTAATATTTTTTTTATTTCTCCACGAAAACATATGTTGTGGGAACTCATAAGAAGCGGTCTGCCGAGGTGCTTCTAATGAGTACAACATATGTTTGCATGGAGAAATAAAAAAAAACTATTTTGTGGATTCCGCCTGTTATCTAGAGCTATGGTATTTTCCCTGAGCAAACAGATTTGAGATGTACCTTATTACAGTCTTTGTAGGGATGTACTGTGTCAGTACATTAAGGTCAATTAATTTGCAATATACAATATTTACCCAGAGAAAAACCACCTGACCATCCATAAGCAGAACTTGGCTTTCCCACATGTGACCCGAGGGAGGCTCGAACCACAGCTGTGAGAAAACCTAATGGATTAAGAGTCAGCTCTTATCCACTACGCTACGGGGCCCGCCCAAGGTATTGGGACAGACAAGCCCAAGAAAAACAGAGTATACCCAGAACAGATGCCACTCATTTAGCAGTTATTAACTACATCAATAGGTAGTAAAATGCACTTGCTCAAATTATAGGACAAACAAGAGGGCCATGATGGCCCTGTAATAACGCTCACCTGAGCATCATAGCACTTTGAGAACCTGATCTAGAACTGATCAAGGCAAACATTCTATCAAAATTCAAAATGATTATATTAACAAGTAAGACAATGTAGCATGTCTAATGGACTGTGAAATAATGGTCAAGGTCAAATATGGATGACTCCACTCAAGAGGCCATGCTAAGATGTATGCATGTACTAAGTATCACTGGCTGTAGGAGCAATAGTTACTGAGAAACTGACCTAAACACAAACACTTCACAAGTACCAAATATCACTCTGTAGGTTTTTTTTTTTTTTTTTTTTTTTTGATTTGGGTTTTACGGCCCTTTCAAGAATATTTCACTTATATCGAGCCGATCGTTCATCGAAGGTGGGCGAAAACCGGAGAACCCGGAGAAAAACCACCTGACCATCCGTAAGCAGAACTTGGCTTTCCCACATATGACCCGAGCTAGGCTCGAACCACAGCGGTGAGAAACCTAATGGATTAAGAGTCAACTCTCTTATCCACTAGGCTACGGGGGCCCAATAATTACATGTACTGAGAAACTGACCTAAATGGAAAAACTAAAGAAGTCACTAGATAGAAAAAATTTCAACATCACCTTGAAATCATCAAGACAAACATTTTGAGCAAGATTCATGAAGATCACTTCAAAAATGTGACCTCTAGAGCATCAACAAGGTTTTCCTTTGATTTGGCCAGGTGACCTAGTTTCTGATATCAAGTGACCCAGCTTTAAACTAGACCTAGAAATCATCAAGACAAATATTTTGAGAAAAATTCATGATGGTTGCTTCAAAAATGTGACCTCTATAGTGTTAACAAGGTTTTCTGCTGATTTGGCCCAGTGACCTAGTTTTTGACCCCAAGTGACCCAGTTTCGAACTTGACCTAAAACTCATCAAGACAAACATTTTGAGCAAGATTCATGATGACTGCTTCAAAAATGTGACCGCTAGAATGTAAACAAGGTTTTCTGCTGATTTGGCCCAGTGACCTAGTTTTTGACCCCAAGTGACCCAGTTTCAAAATTGACCTAGAAATCATCAAGACAAACATGTTGAGCAAGATTCATGATGACTGCTTGAAAAATGTGACCACTAGAGTGTTAACAAGGTTTTCCGCTGATTTGGCCAGGTGACCTAGTTTTTGACCCCAGGTGACCGAGTTTCGAACTTGACCTAGAAATCATCAAGACAAATATTTTGATCAAGAGTCATGATGATTGCTTAAACAATGTGAACGCTAGAGTGTTAACAAAGTTTTCTGCTGATTTGGTCCAGTGACCTAGTTTTTGACCCCAAGTGACCCAGTTTCAAAGCTGACCTAGAACTCATCAAGACAAAACATTTTAAGCAAGATTCATGATGACTGCTTCAAAAAATGTAACCGCTAGAGTGTTAACAAGGTTTTAGCTGATTTGGCCAGGTGACCTAGTTTTTGACCCCAAGTGACCAAGTTTCAAACTTGACCTAAAAATGATCAAGACAAACATTTTGAGCAAGATTCATGATGATTGCTTGAAAAATGTGACCTCTAGAGTGATAACAAGGTTTTCTGCTGATTTCGCCAGGTGACCTAGTTTTTGACCCCAGGTGACCAAGTTTCGAACTTGACCTAGAAATCATCAAGACAAACATTTTGAGCAAGATTCATGATGATTGCTTAAACAAGTCACCCCGATGTTCCTAGCAAGTTTGGAGTCAATTGGCCTTTCGGTTCAGGAGAAGCGAAAAATATATTTTCAAGATGGCTGCCATGGCGGCCATCTTGGATTTCCGATCGGCATGATTTTAGCTATTTTTGATCTACAAGTCACCCCAATGCTTCCTAGCAAGTTTGGAGTCAATTGGCCTTTCAGTTCAGGAGAAGAAGCAAAAAATAGATTTTCAAGATGGTGGCCATGGCGGCCATCTTGGATTTCCGATCAGCACAATTTTGGCTATTTTTTATCTACAAGTCACCCAGATGCTTCCTAGCAAGTTTGGAGTCAATTGGCCTTTCGGTTCAGGAGAAGAAGCGAAAAATAGATTTTCAAGATGGTGGACATGGTGGCCATCTTGGATTTCCAATCGGAATGATTTTAGCTATTTTTGATCTACAAGATGCTTCCTACCAAGTATCGAGTCAACTGACCCAGGGGTGTAGGAGGAGTAGGCTTTTAAAGCAACTGTTGACGTCGCACGACAAACGAAGGACATTGACTGACCACAATAGCTCACCATGAGCACTTCGTGCTCACGTGAGCTAAAAACCACAATTCAGGCCAAAATATATGGAATAAAGTGTCCCTGTATGGTAAATATCCTAAAATTTCAAACACTAAAGTGTTTGACATATGCAAACAAATGACATATGCAAACAGTGCAGACCTAGATCAGACTCTTAAAAGTGCTACACTGTTTGCCATGCCACTAAGTATTTTAAGAAACAGCTGTATAAAAAGCACAATTCAGGCCAAAATAGTATGGAATAAAGTGTTCCAAATTTTAGGACATTTACCGTAGTTTTTATTTTCATTTTCCTTTGGGTCAATGATCACAAGGAAAATAAAATAAAAACTACGGTAAATGCCCTAAAATTTCTAATGTCTTCGAAAATTGAGTTCCGTTTAAGCCAGTGCTGGGCAAACTACATTGCAAACTACATTACTAAGAGTCCTTAGGAGGCTAAAATGTATGAAAAGTCAAATCCTTTTTCTGAAAAATATTTCAAAATATTGTGTGCTGCAATTTTAAGCCAGCATGCTAAGCATTAATCCGATACTTGACGATGCCTCTAATAAGTGCTGGCTGACTGCATGTGTGTGTGTGTGCAGGCATGCCAGGCCTTTACTGAATGTTTACTATATATTTGCTCTAAGTATTCGGACACATTGATTCCTAACCACACTTGTCCTAAATTTGAAAAAAGATTCCATTTTATTACCTGTTGATGAGTCTAATAACTGCTGGATGCATCGCAAATAGTGTAGACCCCGATTAGATGCCGTATTCTGCGGCATCTTGATCTAGATCAACATTGTTTGCTCATGACAGTCTGTTCAATAATTAGGGTAAATATGGTAGGCTAAATATAGTATATCACAAAGTAAAAACCTGACTTCCATATTTATTTTGGTAAAAGCAAAATATTTCCGGTCACAGCTTTGTACCATGAGACCAAAGCCAACACCGAGAGGATTCAAACTAGACCCTTAACCAGAAATTTTTGTGGAGACAACCTTCATGTAACTACTCGGACGAATCTGCAACATCATTTATTATAGTTATTACCAGAAAATTCAATGTGGTATACAGAGGATTTGTTAAGGAGTATTTGGTGATAATTATGGGATAATTTTCTCAGTTCTCCATAAAAACATATGCTGTGGGTGGGTACTCATTTGAAGCACCTCAGCTAGGCACTTCTATTGAGTGCCCACAACATAGTTTTTTAAAGAGAATTAAGAAAAAATGTCTCAAAATTATCACCAAATACTCCTTCTTAACCCTTGTCATGCTGAGCCCAGATATATCGTGCCTTTGCAAACAGTGTAGCTCCAGATCAGTTGGCTTCTGAAGAAGCCAACTGATCTGGATCTGCACTGTTTGCCATAAAGAATGTGAATTTATAGCAACAATCCAGATGAAGCCATCTGATTGGCTGAAAATTAGAAGTAGGCATGGCTTCTTAATTTATTCAGTATGACAAGTGTTAACAATTCCTCTGGGCACAGCCATACCTCTAGGTGAGAGGGGGTAAACAAATATTTTTCTTACTCTCCACAAAAATGTTTGCTGTGGTACTCATTAGAAGAGCCTCAGCTAGGCACTTCTAATGAGTTCCCACAACATATGTTTTTGTGGAAAAATAAGAAAAGTATCAATACTTATTGGTTGAAAAAGGCACCTTCTAAAGCTATGAAACAGCCCCAGGTGTGGCAATGACTTGCGATTTTTATTTTATTTTTTGTTCTATATTCCAGTGAGTACCCAAAAGACATCTTTTGGTGCAATAATAACAAAAAAAACTACTGTACTAGACCTAATTACCACACCAGGGTGGCCACACATTTTTAGCAATCAAATTCCCTGATTTTTCCCTGATTTGATTTGATTTTCCCTGATTAAAAACCTTAATATTATCGTAATGCCCCCTACTTTTAGAAATCATATACTGATTCAAATGCTGTCAGAATATACAGCAAACAAGTACTCCACCTTTTAGTAAGATTAGATCTGCAGGTATTTTAAGCATATGGCAGAAAGAAACCACCAGTAGCCACATCTGAACAGCTATAAAATTTGAATATTTTGACCTTACAAAGATAAGATTTTTTTGAAATTCCATGATTTTTCCCTGATTTTCAGCAAAATTTCAAATTCCCTGATTTTTCCCTGCAGGGAATTTTTTTCACTGTTTTCCCTGTTTTCCAGAGTGCGTGGCCACCCTTCTCCTATAAATGCACAGTGAATCAATTTAGTAGTCTTAACCCTTGTCCTGCTGAACCTGGATATACCCTGCCTTTGCAAACTGTGCAGATCCAGATCAGTTGGCTTCTTCAGAAGCCAACTGATCTGAACCTGCACTGTTTGCCATTCAGTATTTGAATTTGTATCAACAAATGGATCAAGTAAACTGATTGGCTGAAAATTAGAAGTGGGTGTGGCATCTTAATTTATTCAGCATGACAAAGGTTAGATTACAGCCAATGTATTTCTATATACTTTATAAAAATATATGTTTGGGTACTCATTTAAACTGCCTCAAAAAGTTGAGGCAATTCAAACTAGTACGCACAACAAATGCTTTTAGAAAGAAAATCAGAAAATTGTATTGCATAAGCATCATTAAGTACGCTCCTCATGAAGTCCTCTGCTGACCTTTCTTTAAAGTGTGCCCTTATTTGGCGGATTTTACTGCAAGTTTTTCTAGTAATTTCGAAAAACCTAGGCGCACAGTGCGGTAATTAGGTTGATACGGTAATACGATAGTAACAGACTTTTCAGAGAAAACATAATGTCCCCCAAATGTGAATTTTCAATTTTTCTGCCGCTGTGACCTTGAAAATTAAGTCAAGGTCACCAAAATCTGACCAGTTCTTTGTTATGCCCCAATTATATATCTAGGAAAATTTGGTAAGAATCCAACCACTGATTCACAAGCTGGTGCAGACAAAAAAAAATGTGATGGGTTCCACACCAAAATCAATATTTCCTCCTCGCCTTTGGTGGGGGACATCAAAATCCTTTGAATACTCTCCATATCTGGTGCCATGAGATGCACCTATTTGTTCACAGCATGTGAAAATGGTCTGGGCACATATTTAAATTATGGGGAGAGCAAAAGCATGATCTGCCAGCACATCCATGCAGTCTAATTAGGATCAATGTAGTCTCTTTATAATTATGGGAACATTTTACTGAATACCAGCAAAAGTCCATGATCAGATAATGCAGATAAACAGACTGGTCTGGCTCTCCACATTTCCAACAATGCTCCAGAAGGTGCTTATTTTCAACTGATAACTTCTCATATCTTTCTTACTACTCCACGAAAACATATATTGTGGGTTACTCATTAGAAGCACCTTGACGAGGCACTTCTAATGAGTATCCACAACATTTGTTTTTGTGGAGTATAAGAAATTTTTATTTAATACCCTCTCTTATCTAGAGCTGTGTTCCAATTTGCCCCAAGTGACTGATTCTTTCATGGCACAGCTTATATAAGATGGCTGAAGACATTGCCAGTAAATGTAGGGCACCAGGAGAAGGTTCGGTACCCAGCTACTGTTGTAACAATCCCAACAAAAATGTTTGTATCTCAATGGAACTGCCTGCTCAAAGCAATTCCCATGACTACCCTGAACATACGTTTTCATCGAGAAACAAGAAAAAATATGTTTCTTATCGAAACGAAGCATCTTGTCTGCAGTCCCGTAAACTTCCATGGGACAATCAATACATGACTCACGCTTTTATTTAACACTTTGCATGCTGACGGCAAATGCAGCAGACGATATTTTAAAATATTTTCCCCAGAAAATAAGACTTTACATTTCACGCAAATCAATGACAAGTCCGATATTCAGCGCTCTAAAAATGCAGTTACAACATTTATCATAACTCTTAAAGCACCAAGCAAAATTTGCAGCAGACGGCATTCTAATATTTTTTTCACTTTTCATAGAAATAAGTCTTGACATTTCATGTGAATCGATTCACACGAAATGTCAAGACTTATGTCTATGAAAAAATAAATAAAAAATAATGTTGTCTGCTGCAAATGTGATTGCTGCTTTAAGGGTTAAGTAGTGGAATGTCAGGCGGAAGCAAAATATTTAGATCCAGATCAGATGCTCCAGAACACACCATCTGATTAGGGCCTACATTGTTTGCCCTTTAGTTTGCAGATACATCAACAGGTAGTAAAATGGATGTCTTCAAATTTTATAGCTAGTGAGAAGTTCATGCTCTGTGTGCCAGATAAAAATTTCAGCAGACAACATTTTGGAATATTTTTCTTATTTTTCCCAGAAAAATAGGCTTTGACATTTCATGCAAATTGTCTCCTAAGTAAATGTCCAAGCCTATTTTCTGGAAAAATAATAAGAAAAATAACATCAATTTGTCATCTACTGAATTAGCCCAGAGAGTTGTAAAGATTAAGGTGTCCCAATATTTAGAGTTCAGTATTTTGGAGAATTAATAATAACATCATTTTTCAACTCTTGATAAATTGTACTTTCCAACCAAAAAAAAAAGTTTTCATATGTTTCTTACCTTTGCATAAAAACATGTTCTGGGTGCTCATTTGAATCACTTCAGCAAGTGATACAGTCTGGGCCCAGTTGTTCAAAGCATCATTAGCTTAACGAGATCGTTAAGGGTCATTTCGTTAACTGTTTTATGGGATTCAATACACAATATTCCGATATATTTTGCTGGAAAAATGTGAGTAGCTTTTGCAGCTACTCACATTTTTGCAGCAAAAAATTTCAGCACATTTGCATATCACTCAACGTAAATTTTAACGAATCGTTAACTAACGACATTGTTGGCCTTGGTTTAACCTATTTTAGTTTGGGAAACCCTCGAAAGGGTAATTGGCAAACAGTGCAGACTCAGATAGACACTACAGAAGCTGCATCTGATCAGGATCTATATGCTCTTTGCACAACTAAAGGAATGTCTATAAAACATAATATAATAAAAACTAACCAGACACCCTGTTATCGGAAACAGACCGGTCCAAAGAGTTGTGGTAGAAGAGTCCACTCAACATAAATGCGTTAAATTTTAAGAGCCTATCATAGAACACTTTTGTACTGTCAGGTGAGCAAAACTGCAGACCAATGCTAAATTTTTCTACTGATTATTTTCTGTTAAAGATCTTTGATAATAAATTCAGCATATTACATTCTCCGATATATTTTAACCCATTTTATGTCTTCATGTTTTATTGAAATTCCTGCATTTGATGCAAACAGTGTAGACCTTGATCAGATGCTGTGTTCTGCGGTGTCTGTGAATTCAACCGTGCCGTAAAAAAAGTCAAAGATTAACCTAAGAACATCACTTGAACAAACTTGGTAGATAGTGAGTCCCCAACATTTTTTTTTTTTTTTTTTTGATTTGTGTTTTACGGCCCTTTCAAGAATATTTCACTTATATATTGAGCCGATCGTTCATCGAAGGTGGGCGAAAACCGGAGAACCCGGAGAAAAACCACCTGACCATCCGTAAGCAGAACCTGGCTTTCCCACATATGACCCGAGCCAGGCTCTAACCACAGCGGTGAGAAACCTAATGGATTAAGAGTCAACTCTCTTATCCACTAGGCTACGGGGGCCCGTGAGTCCCCAACATTATGTACTAAGATTCAGCAATAAGCTTTCTTGGTTCATGAGAAGATTTTCAAATGTGTTTACTATACATGTATATGGCCATGGCATCCATCTTAATTAACTGACTGTGAACTGATCCAATGTTTTTCTTTTTATTCTTCAGGGCCCAGTTGTTCAAAGCTAACGACATCGTTAGTTAACGATTCGTTAAAATTTACATCGAGTGATACGCAAATATGCTGAAATTTTTTGCTGAAAAAATGTGAGTAGCTTTTGCAGTGCAAAAGCTACTCACATTTTTTCAGCAAAAAATATCAGAATATTGTGTATTGAATCCGTTAAAACAGTTAATGAAATGACCCTTAACGAGTTCGTTAAGCTAAGGATGCTTTGAACAACTGGGCCCAGATTTTCTTTATAAAAGCATTATTGTGTACTCATTTGGTTCAGTTACATCAACAAGTTCAAATAGGTACCCATAACATTTGCCTTTATAATGAAGTACAGGTAGTAAAATCATCTGAAGACTACGGAACTGCTTGACTGTGTACTTATAGGGGTATGTGCAGTAATTAGGTCTAATACGGTAAGTAATTCATGGTCACACAATGATAGCACAGTGAGTCCTTGTTAGGGATGAAGTGAAAGGCAGATTTGATGACTGCAGGTGAAATGGCTAAATAGAAAAAGAACTAAATGCTAGGGTTGATGCACAAAATGATGAAGCCATTAAAGTTGAAATATAGGTAAGGATCATAAAATTATACTGTGCGCTGTGCATTAGAGAGGAAGTGTATTCCTGGTTAGATGACTGTAGGTCATACAACTAATTAGAAATGGTGCTAAATGCTAGGGCTGATACAAGACCAGAAATCTGCCAAATGGCTATGTCGCGACTGCTTGTGGTGTTCTAGAAACAGAGCTATGCACACAGACTAAACACTGTTTAGCCAAGCATGAAAAGTAGGTCAAGGTCAGTAACAGTTGATGGCAGTGTACATTATGGCAGATGTGTGTATGATGTTTCATTAGCCTAGAAGCCTCACTATTTGAGAAAGAGAGCTAAATGCACAGACAGACATTACTGATGCCGACAATGATGCCAATGACGATGCTGGAAAGTGATCTCTATGTCGCTCCTGCTTGCTAAAGCAGTCGTGACAAAAATGACAAAATATCTCAAAGGATAAGAAATTATGGACAGGACAAAAAACGATGAAAATTTGAGCAAGTGCCCTACAGGTCACGAATCAAAAGACCATGAAATATAGGTCCTTGACCCACATAGTTTACAAGGTCAGTCTCTGAGAGACACTGATCTATCATCTCAAGTACAACTTTTTTCAAATTGCCACGGAAAGGTCGAAAGTGGGTGGTTATGCATTAGAGCTGTGAGTTTTGTTATTATTTATACAGATCTAATGCATAACTATCCATTTTCGACCATTCCTGTGGCAATTTCTCGACAATGCTGCATTGACAACCAAAATATCTATAACATAAATAACCATGTGTGCGGTGCGTGATGATATGCTGAACTTCTAGCAAAGCGCGAAATTAAATAAAGGACAATAAACACCATGAATTTCCATGTGTTTTCTATGGCTTTCGGTATACCTTCAGCATGAGAAAAATAATTCAGCCAATATGCGTGAAGTAGGTGGTCTGAGATTTACTCCACAGACGCTGATATCAATGGGCTGTTGAATGTAATTCTCCGTTTTTTAAATAATTTCTTCAAAACATTAATATCGCGCACGAAACACAGAAAATGCAAAGTTTACCATTTTTTTTTTTTTTTTTTTGAGGCATCGAATGCCTGACAAAATGTTGCTCTAATTAATTAGTTTCGTATTCTTAACCGACAGTTACACATTCTTTCGTTTGGTAGGCGTGATAAATGGCCAAGAAATATGCCAGGGCTGGATATGGAATCATGGATATTAGCAACAGCGGTATACATAATATAGATTC
This sequence comes from Anodontia alba, assembly GCA_964016985.1. Lineage (NCBI taxonomy): Eukaryota > Metazoa > Mollusca > Bivalvia > Lucinida > Lucinidae > Anodontia > Anodontia alba. The sequence continues at coordinate 104,668,138 of OZ024827.1, read as the reverse complement.
TAAATGACCCTTGAGAGCAATGAACACACTCAAAAAAACTGAAAACAGCTGAAGTGTAAAGCTGTCTAGGCCAGACTGGCCAGTTTCGGCCAATCAGGCCTCATCAGTGACCCTCGTATAAATTTTCAAAACAACCTGGACTGGGCTCAATGATCACAAAGGTCTAGAAAATATTAACCCTTAAAGCGCCAAGAAAAACTGCATCTGAAAATGTCATCTGTTTATGTCGTCTGCTGAATATTCTTGCAAACTTTTCAAACCTATTTTTTGTATACAGGCAAAGTGTGGACCCTGATCGGAGCAGTCTGATCTGGGCCCACACTGTTTGCAGAAATTACTTTTAAAGTAACCAGCAGAAGACAAAGCAGACGACAATAGTTGTGACTGGCGCTTTAAGGATTAACTATAATATAGTGAAGTACAGGGAGACATACGAGGGATGTTCGAAATGAATTGCTTATTTCTATCTGGAGACTTCAAATTTCAAGTTAGCCCAAAAGTACTCATTTCATGCCCTCGAAGTACTCCCCGTGGCTAGAAATGCAAAGTTTCTGCCAATGTATCCATTTCTTGAAGGCGTCACTGTACGCTGATTTGGGCACAGTAATAAGGTACTGATGAATGGCAGATCCAAGTGCCTGTCGGGACTGGTATTTCCACCCAGCAAGGAATGCTTTCAATTTCTGAAACAAAAAGAAATCACATGGAGCAAGGTCTGGGGAATACGGGGGGTGAGGCAAAACAGTTACTTTTTCTTTCTTCAAAAACGCCGTAACTATTGCGGAGGTATGAGCTGGGGCATTGTCATGTGGAAGACGGGACATGTTTAAAACCAGTGGCAGGGCGTCGTTTCTGATAATACTTTTTCAGTTTCTTCAGTACTACTTCTTTGTAGTACTTTCCGGTGATGCTTTTGCCCTTTTTCACTGGCATTTTTATTGCGACTCCTTCACCAGAGAAGAAGATTGCATACAAAACCTTCTTTGTACTCAAAGAACGTTTGGCAATTATTGGGCGTTTGCTGTGTTTAGTGGCCCAGATCTTATTGCTAACCTTTCTGACAGGCTCAAAATAATGGACCCAGGTTTCATCACCTGTGACGACATTGGCAAACTGCTTTTTGTCATATTTTGGAAACATTTGAAGCAGCTTTTTGGCCACTTTAACCCATTGCCTCTTTTGCTCATCAGTCAACAGATGTGGCACCCATCTAGCAGAAATCTTTCTTTCAAATGCTTCTTCAAAATAAGGTGAACCGTTGAAAGTGATATGCCTACCTTTCGTGCAATATCACGAACTGTAAATCTGGCATCTCCTTCAATGATTTCCTTTATTTTGGAAACGATTTCTTTACGAGATGCAGATTTTGGCCTACTTGATTTCAGTGCATTTTTGATGGACTCTACACCAGACTCAAATTTCTTTTTCCACCGCCGAACTGTGTCATAAGACACACAAGAAGGTCCAAAAGCAGTAGAAATTTCAGTCATCAGCTTCTTCAAACAACAACCAAGTTTTGAGCGAGCTTTGATGTAAGCCCGTGTTTTATCTTTTTTGTCGACGCTTCTACCAACCATTTTTACTGCAGTGATCAATGACTGCGTGTATTCAAATGGCAAATTTTATGTCTTACACTTAGTCTAACATGTACATTTATACACCATTGTGTAGATATTGAATAACCCTATACAGGTATGTATTGGTTTTTATCGTGCCCCACGTGGATATCAAGCTAGAGGACAATAAGCAATTCATTTCGAACATCCCTCGTAAGACATGGCACTAACAATTCTGTATAGCATGAAGACAAGAGCTACAATTCTACTGCACGTGAAGAAGACAGGAGTTACATTGTTTTTCATTTAAAATATCTCAAAGTATCTAAAAGGCCTTGAAACGGTAAAAAATTAAGACGTAATGTAATTTTAAACAACTGGTGCAAAAATAACAAATTATACTAATTTATAGTAAAAAAAAAAAAAATTGCTTCCTTACCAGTTGCATGCTGTACCAACCTACCTTTCAATTTTGTAACTCCTCAAGGAAAGAGCAAGCATATACTTAATAATTTGTTTTGGCTTTCATCACAATATTCAACCACAATTTTCCCCATAAATAGAATAACCCATATTGCAGACTCCATGTCTCCAGAAGAATTTTTTTCCTGTTCTGCAAACAGCAACATGACTTGTGCAATCTTTTTACCACCTTTCAAACACAGTAAATAGGTCTAGATAAAGGAGTATTTTAAAAAGATAATTTCTGTTGTCTTCGCTTGAAACATACCTTGTGTGTACTCATTGGGAATTGCCTCTCGGCAATTCCAATGAATACCCACAAGATATGTTTTGGTGCAAAAGTAACAAAAATTATCCTACAAGAGGGCCATGATGGACTGTATTCTCACCTGATTACCAGATAAGTTTTGAGCCACCTGGTCTTTTGGTTCAAGAGAAGTTCTATATAGATTTTCATGACAGCGGCCATGGGAGCCATCTTAGATTTTCCATCAGAATGTTTTTAGCTATTTTTTTATCTACAAGTCATCATGATTTTGCCTACTTTTGATCTACAAGTTGCCCCGATATTTCCTATCAAGTTTCCAGTAAATTGGCCTGAAGTTAAAAATTTAGATTTTTAAGATGGCAGCCATTAACCCCATCTTAGTTTCAATCCAAATGATTTTAGCTATTTTTGATCTGCAAAACATCCTGATATTTCCTATAAAGTTTTGAGTCAGTTAGCATTTCATGCCAGGAAGGGAAGTTCAAAATAGACTTTTAAGATGGCCACCATAGCCACCCTCTTAGATTTTCAATCAGAATGATTTTAGCTATTTTTTGATCTGCTTGACACCCCATCTTCCTACCAAGTTTCGAGTTAATTGACCTTTCGGTTCTGAAAAAGAAGCTTAAAATAGATTTTCAAGACCATGGCGCTCTTGGATTTCCCGTTAATTTTAGTTATGTTTTATCTTCAAGTTGCCCTGTTACTTCCTACCAAGTTTCGAGCCAACTGACCTTTCGGTTCAGGAGAAGCTCAAAACAGATTTTTCTGTTTTTAGCTCTGCTGGCCATCTTGTTCATTGAAGTGGAACCATTTTAGCTATTTTGGTAGACAGTCACCTAGGCAACATTCCTGTGAAGTTTGAATGAAATTGGCTCAGGATTGTAGAAGGAGTAGTCATTTAAAGCAAATTGTAGACGATGATCAACAAACATTGACCGATCACAATAGCTCACCTTTAACACTTTGTGTTCAGGTGAGCTAAAAAAGGAAGATTTAGTGGCTAACAGCATAGACCCCGATCAGATGGCACAAACTGTGGCATCTGATTTTAGTCTACAAAGTTTGCTAAGGCCTGTCTGTCTAAATACTTTGTGTAAACAGTGTAACCCATTTTCTCATGGCCTGACATATATCCATGTTACAGCAGTTCTCTGCATAATTACCCCTATATTTTACAGAAGTATAATTTATAGCCTTGGATAAAACATAGCTCCAGATAAGTTAATTTTTCAACCAAAAAGCAGTGATTTATTTACAATTTTATACCTATGCGTCCCAGGACTCGCGAAAATCATTGTGTCCATTACAGAATTTTCCACTATAACTTTGTGAGTCCTGGGACTCGCTGAGATTTAAAATGTGAGTCCCAAAGCAAAAAATGTGAGTACGGGACTGGGGATGCACAGGTAAAAAAAAATCACTGAAAAAGGCATAAGATTGGTCTTATTTCCCCATAAAAACATACATTATTGCACAAAAAGGCAGTGCCGCATGTTATTAACAGCCATGCATTAACCAGCGAAAAGACGTGTATTAACAAGGCAATTCACGCACTGTTAATGCACGGCTACGCAACTTTCAATATGCCAGTACCAGGGGCACGGAATTCTTGCCGTCTTGAGATGTGTACTGCCCGGCCCTAGAACGAGCATAGTCCGTGGAAATTGCGTTCACGAGACATCGGTGTAAAAAGGCGAAATAAAGTATTGCAAAAAATAACGCAAAATGTAGGAAATGTTTTCATTTTTTATGCAATAATAGTGATCGAACATGGGTTTTCAATGCATTAACATTTCCAGGTCCCTTAGGAGGTGTTGAAAACTTCGACCTCCGGCCTTGGTTTTCAACTCCTCCAGACCTGACGAATGTTAATGCATGAAAAACCATGTCTGATCCCTATATTGTGGCTATTCATTACAAGCGTCTCACCGAGGTACTTTTTAATAAGTACCCACAATGTATATTTTTGCGAAGAAATAAGAAAAGTGGTATGTGGATATGCCCTTTTAACTGGAGCTATGATAAAATGTTCTCTAAAATGTTTATTTTCAAACAAAAACAAAAGTCCTTTTTCTTCATTCACCTTCAAGAAAATATTGTAACTACCTTATCGAGGTCATTCCAATGAGTACTCAAAATAAATCTTTCCTTAACCCTTAAAGCGCCATGCAAAATTAGTAGCAGACGACATTCAAATTTTTTTTTATTTTTCAGAGAAAGCAAGTCTGTTTGGCAGATGATTCACATGAAATTTCAAGACTTGTTTTCTCTGAAAAATAAAAAAAAAAAATAAAAATAAAAAAAAAATGGTCGTCTGCTGCACTTGAGATTGGCACTTTAAGGGTTTAAGGCTCCATATTCCTCAAAAAACACCTGACAGCCTGTAAAATTTCAGTTAGTCTCTTGTTTTTGAACTGGATCAAAAATGAAATGATTTTTTTATTGCATCTCTGAAATAATGCTGGCAAAATACTTTTTTGGCCTAGTTTTACTTTTTATGCAGCTGTTTCTTGTATACAAAGTGAAATGGTGAATAATGTAGACCCTGATCAAACTGCTCCTTCAGAAGCAGTCTGATCTGAGTCTGCATTATTTGCATATGCCATTTTGTAAGAAAGTGGAGTACATAATTCTATAACATTTACTGGATGGAGATATAATTAGACCGTATTTAGCCTTAGTATTAGGACAAACATGCCTCAGTGACTAGTACAGACCCACACCAAATGTCACTTAATGCCGTGTCTGATAAGTGTCTATACTTTTTGCCACTCATCCTGCATTTTATAGACACAACTGGTAGTAAAATAGACTTGTTCAAATTTTTGGAGAAATCTGGCAAGAAGTCATGGTGTCCAAATATTTAGAATAAATACGAAATAAATTTTTCTGAATGATGGGAACAGTCAGTCATTTTGACGAGCTGTACCCAGTCTGCACTGCCAGACATAATTACTACACTATCTAATTAAAAGTACTTGTCATGTAATGGCATGTGACCCTCATAACAGCAAGGCCTAGTTATTAACCAATGAGACAGCAAGACTATGGAAGTCAACATGGCAGTTGAAAATTAAAGGGACTGTTTCAATCATCATTATGCGCTCCAACGGATAAAAGAATTTATATTCTGTGATTTTTTTGGTTGTTGTTGTCGTTACTCAGGGCCGGACACAGGATTATTGAAAGGGGGTTCAAAATTGTTTTAGAGGTGCTGATTTGATTGGCCCTGTTCCTGTTGTGTTCTGTAACCCACTTCAGTCTGGAGACTCCCAAAACGGTAAATGGCAAACAGTGCAGACCCAGATATGCAGAACTAGCCAAACACCCTGAAATAGGCCAGTCCAAAGAGTTATGGTAGAAGAGTGAGTCTACTTACTGTCAATGGGGTTAAGATAAACTGCTAGACAGATAGTCAAATTAGGAGTTTACTGCATCTGAAGCATCTTTACTCTTAGCATAACACTTTGCACTCTGGGAAAACGTTACAGCAGAGGACCTACTGATTTTTCTTTTTTTTCTTACTGTTTCCAGAAAACAGGATTTTTTCTGTGAAAAATAAGAAAAATACCATATATTCGTTGTCTGCTGAATTAGCCAAGAGACGGTAACAGATAATTTTTTTGACAGACAGGCCAGCATAAACAGTGTAGACAGCGATCAGGCACAGCAATTCAGAGTGATCAGGGTCTACACTGTCTGACACTAATCCAGCAGTTAGTATACAGATCAACAAGCAGCAAAATGGATGATGATTACGATGATGATAATGATTTAGTGTTTTATGTCCCTTTTAACATTGTTTAAGTCATATTTAGATGACGGAAGGATGATAATAAAAGTTCTGTTCAATGAAGGGCCTTACAGTCAGGAGGTGAATTTCTCCTCCAGCGGGTTTCTAACTTAGGGCCTTTTGTTCGGAAGTCGGGAGCACTGAGCACTTGGCCACCTGAACACTTGCAGCAAAATGGATTTTTCTTCACATAGGCTCTGTATGGTTTGTAGTTTAACAACCCGTCAACAGTATAAAGGTCATGTCGAGCCAGTCAGTTTACCTAACCACACTTTTCCTTGGCAGACCTTTGTTTGTTTGTGTTGAGGTTTTACAGCCACGTCAACCCAATGGGGCCATGTCGAGCGCAATCAGTTTACCTAACCACACTTTTACTGGGCAGGCTTAGTCTAAGCGGTTAACCAGTATTATACACATTCTTTCGCCAGAAACTGACAACTGCCCTTCCTGAATCAGCAGAAGGGAGAGAATAACCAAAGACCAGTCCTATAAGCAGTTAACCAGGGCCCAGTTGTTCAAAGCATCGTTAGCTTAACGAGCTCGTTAAGGGTCATTTCGTTAACTATCTTAGCAGATTCAATATACAGTATTCTGATATTTTTTGCAGAAAAAATGTAAAAGCTACTCACATTTTTTCAGCAAAAAATTTCAGCATATTTGCGTATCACTCGATGTAAATTTTAACGAATCATTAACTAACGATGTCGTTAGCTTTGAACAACTGGGCCCAGTACTTTTGCACATTCTTTTGCCAGAAACTGACAACTGCAGTTCTTGAATCAGAGGAAGGGAGAATGACCACAGAAAATATTTCATGATCAATGTCCAAGAAAAATGTTGCTGGACCCATGAGGATCAAACCTGCCACCTCCTGATCACCAGTCAGACGAACATCCAACTGAGCCATCGAGACCCGCAGGATCTGTATTATAAGTCCCAATATTTAGGATAAAACAAAGTAATAAGGTATTTTGACGAAGACCTTAATGTTGCTTCACAAAATCAGGGCTGTGTCCAGAATACACAAATGACCCCCACCAAACAATAGGACATAAAGAACTGCAAAAGCTCATCCATATTTCAGTTCATGTTAAGATGCTGCCTTCGAATTTATAAGACTTTAACCCAAACACTCAGAAGAATGACGCACATAAGTCCTGCCACAGAAGCAGCAGGTAACTTATCAATTTCTTCAGCCCCAATCTATGGGTGGGGTGGGGAAGAGGTAACATCATAGCTCCAGGTAAGGCATTTTTTTTTTTCAGCTGAAAAGGAATGGTATTTTCTTATTTCTCCATGAAAACATGTTGTAGTACTCATTTGAAGCATCTCTAATGAGTACCCACAAAATGTTTTCATGGAGAAATAAGAAAAATCTTTTATGGATAACCCCTCTTATCTGAAGCTATGTAACATTCCAGTCAACACAATCTCAGTTGCTCCAAATTTGTAGGACCAATTTCTGACTATCAGCCAATCAGATTACATCATAAAATGTTTTTGTTCAAAATCACAAACTGAATGACAAACAGTGTAGATCCTGATCAGATGGCTTTTGGATCTACAATGTTTGCAAAGGTAGGGGTTGACATGAACAGCTGTAAAAGGGATAACAAACTTTTGACAAGTCCTGCCTAGAGTTTTCAGCACTCAGCTGCATGGGCATCTCATCAATTTCTCTGGCCCCCATGAATGTTGCTTTCAGTTTCCTTCTTCCTATGTAACTAACAGCATCAAAAGTTGTACATTTCTAGCACAGCTCCAGATAAGGCATTTTGTTTTTTCCAACCAAAAAGGACTGACATCTTTTTCATTTCTCCATGAAACTCTATGTTATGGGTACTCATTAGAAGTGCCTCGATGAGACCCTTCTAATGAGTACCCATTACATAGGTTTTCAAGGTGAAACAAGAAAAACATGTGAATATCCCCTTTTATCTGGAGCTATGTTTCTAGTCCAGTTAGTGTCTCAGAAACCCAACTGAACCGAAAACCTATCCAACAAGTCTAATGGGGAAAATGTCATCAGCTCCACTTTCCTCAACATAAGAAGTTATCAAGATATTTTTCTTAGCACCCACAAAACCTGTTTTTGTGAAGAAATAACAAAACTATCAACACATTTTTCATACCCCTAGATAAGAGTAACCCTTGTCATGCTGAATAAAGATTAATTTTCAGCCAATCAGATTTTGTTTGTGTTGAGGTTTTACGGCCCAGTCAACCCAATGGGGTCATGTCGAGCGCAGTCAGTTTACCTAACCACACGTTTACTGGGCAGGCTTTGTCCTCTAAGCGGTTAACCAGTATTGTGCACATTCTTTTGCCAGAAACTGACAACTGCCCTTCTTGAATCAGCGGAAAGGAGAGAATGACCGTAGAAAATATTTCATGATCAATCTCCACGAAAGAATGTTGCCGACCTCGGCGGGGGTTGAACCCGCGACCTCCTGGTCTCCAGTTGGACGGCGCATCCAACTGAGCCACCGAGGCCTCAGCCAATCAGATTACTTGATCCAGGTTGTTGATACAAATTCAAATATTTAATAGCAAACAGTGCAGATCCAGATCAGTTGGCTTCTTCAGAAGTCAACTGATCTGGATCTACACTGCTTGCAAAGGCAGGACATATTGAGATTCAGCAGGACTAAGGGTAAGTATTTTTTTTTTAATTCTCCACATGTTTTGGGTACTCATTAGAAGCACATCAGCGAGTTGCTTCTAATGAGTACCAACAACATACATTTTCATGAAGAAATAAGAAAAATTTCAATACTTTTTTGGTTAAAAAAAGTACTTTATCAAAAACTACACATCTACAGGTGGCCGAAGGGAGACAAAGCCTCAAATTAAACCACCAACCATCAACCAACTTCACAATGGGCCCATTCAAGCACACCTGACCAACTTTTGAGATCAAAGCAAGATGACCTTGGTATATATTATTACTAGTCTGAGCTATTTTTAAATTAGACTGATAAATATACTACCATAATACTATATACTACAATAATAACAAGTTTCATAGTCTGCCATAGCTCCAGATAAGAAGGGGCCAAGAAGTCTATATTTTTCTTATTTCTCCACAAAAACATGTTGTTGGTACTCATCAGAAGCACCTTGACAGGACATTCATGACAAGCAGTCTTATTTGGATCTACAATATTCGCCATTCAGTTATTGATTTTGACAAAACTCCTGTTTGCAACAATGGATATGTCTAAATTCAGAGATAGAAGAGTCCATTTCAGACATTCAGGGGTGAAAGGGTTAATGTCGCTTTATGAAGATCACATCAAAACTGCAGCCCCTAAACTGTATGTGGTCCCTAATGTGTACACAAGTTGTTTTGTTGGTGTTGTTTTTTTGTTGTTTTTTTTTTTTTTTGGGGGGGGGGGGGGGGGGGGGGTTGTTGTTATTTTAAGATTTGACTTAGTGACCTAGTTTGTTGATACTATGAGACACAGTACTGAGCACTGAGATGAACATTCTAAGGAAGTTTTCTGAAGATCACATGAAAAACGCGGCTTCTATGTTGTGTACAAAAGATTTTTGTGTCAACTGTTTACAATGATTCCATACTATACATACCAAAATTTCCTTAAGGTTGTTGACCATGTGAGTATCAGTGACCAATGAAATCAAACTGTGTGTCGTTTTTTATTTATAACCACGCTATTGTCGCTATGACAGGAGTGCTGTGTAAAGAGGGTTATCTGTTAAACCTGGACTGGGCTTAGTGCTGGGACACTGGCACAAAGTGAAGACCCTGATCAGAAGCCATCTGATCAGGATCTACACTGTTTGTCATTCAGAAAACATTATATGATGTAATCTGATTGGCTGATGGTCAGGAATGGGTGTGGCTAATTAAATTATTCAGCAAGATAAGGTTTTTCTCATATCTCCATGCACATATGTTGCTGGTACTCATTAAAGGTGTCTCACCAAGGAGTCAACCAGCAAAGATCCTGGTCGGTCTGTGCATCTTATCTAGCAGTCTGATCAATATCAGTGCATTATACAAAGTCTACATATTCAGCTGCTTCTTAATAACCTTGAGCAGACTGCCTTAATAAGTTAGGTCTGGGTGTTCACTAACAGCATGTTTTTTGCTGGTATTTCACGAGTTTGTGTATGTATGCGTGCATTTGTGCGCATATGCCTGTGTGCATGTTTTATGATTTCATAAAGAAATACCATAATAACCCTTAGTATTAGGACACACAGGCCTGAGTAACCAGTGTAAGACCTGGATCAGATGGCACAGAACGGGACAGTAAAATGGATTTGTTCAAATTTTAGGACAAGTATGGTTTGGAGTTCCAGTGTCCCAATATTTAGGATATATACAGTACAGAAAAATATTTATCTACCGTATTTTTCTAAGTCTTAGGACACCTTATCTACTTACCATACTTGCCCTACAATTAGAAATAGTCCCATTCTACTACTACTGGATGTGTCCAAAATATTGCTGTAATAATAATTCATAGCCTATGATAGGTCTAGATAAGGGAGGGTATCCGGCAAATATTTTTTTTACTTATTTCTCCACAAAAACATATGTTATGGGTACTCATTAGAAGCGCCTCAGCAAGGCGCTTCTAATGAGCACCTGCAACATATGTTTTTGTGGAGAAATAAGAAAAGTATCAATACTTTTGGATTGAAAAAAGTGCCTTAACTTGTGCTATATGTATGTAGGGCAGAAAGTGTAGACCCTAATCAGATGTCACATTCTGTGGCATCTGATCTGGTTCTACACTGTTTGCAAAGGCCTAGCTGTCCCAATAAATAGGATTATTATGGTATGCCCTATTCTAAGATTTATCATGAAACAGCTTGCCAAAATCAAACATACTATTTCAAAACATGCATTCTACTGAATCTGTCAGACTAAACAAACCAGGTAAAATGGTGCTATTTCTTGGCATCTCTGCTAGAAAAAAAAAAAAATGGATAAAAGAGGACTTGTTAAGAATGAGCATTTGATGATAAACCTTCTTCTTAGTACAGACACCAAATATCATATTTTGGTTAACCCACAACACTTAGCACGCTGAGTAAAATTTTCAGCAGACGACTTTTTGAAATATTTTTTTCTTATTTTTCCCTAGGAGACAATTGGCAAGAAATATTAAATCCTATTTTCTGGACAAAAAAAGAAAAATCTCACTAATTTGTCGTCTGCTGAATCTGCCCATCATAGCGTGGCAAGTGTTAACTGTGCATGCTGGGTAATTTTGCATGCTTTTTTTTGTCATCTGGATTTTTTTTTTTTTTTAATCAACTTTTTCATAAAAGTCTTTCAGGAATACCATCAGAGTGTTAAACAGTTTAGATCCAGATCGGGCCTGATCTGGATCCAAACTGTTTGCAAAGATTATCAGCAGAAGAAACAAGTTGCCACTAGCAGGGAAAGCAAAAGTGGCTTCTGGTCCCCAGCTGTATTGCACTAAACAGACAAGAAGTCTGCCCAATGGCTATGTAACATCCGCTGGTTGTGTTCAAGAAATGGAGCAAAACGCAAACTAAATATTGTTAAGCCAAGTATGAAAAGTAGGCAGAGGTCAGTAACTGTCGATGGCAGTAGGCAGGTTGCATCATGGTGAATGAATATAAAGATTCTTCCAAGAGCTATGTGTGCAGTCTGATCAGTCTACACGGTTTGCAACTCATCCAGCACTATTTTCGACACATCAATAAGTAGTAAAATAGACTTTTATAAAATTCTAGGACAAGTATGGTAAGGAGTCAAGGTGTCTCAATACTCAAATATGGTAAATTTTTTAACCCTTGCCCTGCTGAATAAATTAAGATGCCATGCCCACTTCTAATTTTCAGCCAACCAGATTACTTGATCCTGATTGTTGCTATAAATTCACAAACTTAATGGCAAACAGTGCAGATCCAGATCAGTTGGCTTCTTCAGAAGCCAACTGATCTGGATCTACACTGTTTGCAAAGGCAGAGTATATCCGGGTTCAGCAGGACAAGGGTTAAAAAGCAAAGGGCAAGATTAGCCAATCTACAAATCTGTGCACATAGGTCTGGATAAGAAATATTTTTTCTTATTTCTCCACAAAAACATGTTGTGGGTACTCATTAGAAGCGCCTAGGAGCTTCTAATGAATACCCACATTTGTTTTCGTGGAGAAATAAGAAAAAGATGAGGCACTTCTAATGAGTACCCACAACATATGTTTTCGTGGAGAAATAAGAAAAATATCAGTACTGATGACCGAAAAAAGCATCTTATCAAGAGCTAAGTGTGCAGTCTGATCAGGACTGTTGGCTTATAAAATCTTTGGACACTGTGGAATCTACAGGCAAAAACCTATCAAACTGTGATCGGCAAGCCGGCTCATGCGCATCATTTCGCAATACTTCCTTCAGATAACCTTTACCATTCTCTTGGCTAACTCAGCAGACGGCAAATTGGTAATATTTTTCTTACTTTTACCAGGAAACAGGATTTACGTCAAATCCTGTTTTCTGGGAAAATAAGGAAAAATATCATCAATTTGCCGTCTGCTGAAAATTATACCCACAGTGCTAATCATTAAAGAAGAAACGACATTCATATGCCTAGTAATTAAGTTAACCCTTGTCCTGCTGAACCCGGATATAGCCTGCCTTTGCAAACAGTGTAGATCCAGATCAGTTGGCTTCTGAAGAAGCTAATTGATCTGGATCTGCACTGTTTGCCATTAAGTATGTGAATTTATAGCAATAATCCGGACCAACTAATCTGATTGGCTGAAAATTAGAAATAGGTGTGGCATCTTAATTTATTCAGCAGGACAAGGGTTAACCGAGATGAAATTTATTAGCTCCAAATAAGGAGCTTTATTCAACATATAAGTATCAGATGGATATTTTTCGTATTTCTCCCCAAAAACATGTGGGTACTCATTAGAAGGCCCTCAGTGAGATGCTTCTAATGAGTACCAACAATGTATGCTTTTGTGGAGAAATAAGAAAAATATTTATCAGGATATTTCCTCTGTAATCTCAGACTGTGACAAATTGAACCTTTACAATGAACATCAGCTGCAAATGTCATCTTGTTCTTTATTCTGTGCAGCAAATTTAAATGTAAGTAAAAATTTAGTGCAGAAATATTGGCGGAATATACAGTAGACAAGAAAAGAAGCAAATAAAAGTAAAACAAGGTAAGTACTCGGTGAATGCTCACCGACTTGTATGCTGTATCAGTTTTTACCATCAAAAACCTTTCAAAATCAACTTGGATCTTGCAAATAGGCAAGTTTTGTAAATAATTTAACCTTTGTCCTGCTGAACCCAGATATGCCCTGCCTTTGCAAACAGTGTAGATCCAGATCAGTTGGCTTCTGAAGAAGCCAACTGATCTGGATCTGCACTGTTTGCCATTAAGTATGTGAATATTTAGCAATAATCTGGATCTAGTAATCTGATTGGCTGAAAATTAGAAATGGGCAGGGCATCTTAATTTATTCAGCAGGACAAGGGTTAAGCCACTAAATACTGAGACAAATTTAGAAATAAGCCAAGCTTTATTTTCGACATGTCGAAGTAAGAAAAAAATTAAATACACTCTGCTACCCAGTACAGTATGTCTTAGTTAAGCGTTAACATGCTGGGTTAAACTTTCAGCAGGCGGCATACTGAAATATTTTTTTTTACTTTTCACAGAAAACAGGATTTGAAATTTCATGCAAATCGTCGGTTCTTTGTTATGTCCCAATTATATTCAAGAAAATATGGTTATAATCCAACCACTGCGATTCAAAAGATATTGTGCACACCAGAAAGTGTCACTGAATTTTCAGTTTTTCTCCTGATATGACCTTGAAAATTAGGTCAAGGTCACCAAAATCTAATCAGTTCTTTTCTATGTCCCAATTATATACATGTATCCATGCAAATTTGGTAAGAATCCAATCACTGGTTCACAATATACTGAGCAGGCAGGAAAGTGTTGACGCCGACGCCAACGGGACCCACACCAAAAATCGATATGTCCTCCTACCCGTGGTCGTGGTGGTGGGGAGAGGGGGGGGGTGCAGAATTCTCATATTTTAACGCTTTTCATGCTATGGGCAAATTCAGCAGATGCCAAACTGATGATAAATTTCTTATTTACCCTAGAAAATAGGATCTGACACATCATGCCAATTGTCTCCTAAGTGTTAAAACCTATTTTCTATGAAAAGGAAAAACAAAATATTTCAATATGTCATCTGCTGAAATATTCACCCAGCATGCAAAGTGTTAATTCTACTATCAATATTTTTCTATATAGGATGATTATGATACTATACTAAAAAAAAAAAAAAATACCAATACATCAATATTGTAATATTCCATGAATTTATTTAGGTTATAATGTATTTAGTGAATACTTTCAGATAGAAAGGCCTGAGCAAACAGTGCAGACCCAGATCAGATGCAAAAGAATGTGGTGTCTGTTCAGGGTCTACACTATTTGCCACTCATCCAGCAATTTTTAAACACATCAAAAGCATTGAAATGGGCTTATTCAAGTTTTAGGACAAGTACAATAAGTCCCAATATTTAGAATAAATACTTAAAAATAAAAAATTTAGTGGTTTCAACTTCCCCAAGATAGCAAAGGCAGGCTGAATTCAGTCCTGTGAAGATGTTCCTTATATATATATATATATTTTTTTTTTTTTGTTATGTTATTTTTAGTTTTGTCTCATCTTTTCGTGCATTCCATTAGTCAATAAAAGCATTTTGCATGTTAAGACACAAGCTACTCAGAAAACAATCTAAATGTTATTGTACAGTTATCCATAATTTCTGATATCCAGATGCTAATAATGGAACTAGACCAAAAACCATCTCTTAGATATCCAAAAGGGCCAAAACTCTATAAAAATAAAAAGACTTTGCTCATATACAATCCCAAAACACCCATCCCTGATACTATTATGTACCAGTATGCAAAATTTGAACGAAATCTGTGAATACGAGGAATGCTCCAAAAGAATTGCTTATTTTGATCAGAAAGTTCAAAAGGTAAGTAATCACAAGTTTCTTTATTTCATGCCCTCAAAGTAGAACTCATGACCAGAAATGCATAATTTCAGTCGATGAATCCATTTCCAGAATGCCTCACAGTATGCTGATTTAGGTACACTAATATTAAAGGTACTGGTGTACAGCAGACCCAAGCTCCTGTCTGGAGCGATATCTCCGTCCAGTGAGGAAAGTTTTCAATTTCTGAAAAAAAAACCAAAGAAGTCACAAGACTGTGAAGATGCAAGGTCTGAATAATAAGGAGGGTGTGGTAAAACTGTTACCTTCTCTTTTTGCAAAACATTTGTAGCAATGGCAGACATATGGGCTGGGGCATTATCATGTAGAAGTCTGACATGTTTGAAACCCGTGACTGAGTGCCGTTTCTGATTTTTTTTTTCAATTTCTTCGATACCACATCTTTGTAATATTTTCCAATAACACTTTTGCCCTTTTTCACTGTCACCTGTATAGCAATGCCTTCACCAGAGAAGAAAACTGCATAGCATGGTGCCAGGCGAGCTGTTTTTGGTGGCCAATACATTTTTGTATTTTATTGCTAACCTTCTTAACAGGTTCAAAATAATGAGCCCAAGTTTCGTCGACAATGACAACATTTGCAAATTTCTCTTCATCAAATTTTGGAAATATTTTGAGCAATTGTTTGGCTAATTTAACTCTCTGCTTCTTTTGACCATCAGTCAACAAGTCAACAAATGAGGCTCCCGCCTGGCAGAAATCTTCCTAACATTCAAGATATTCTTTAGAATGTAATGAACTCTTGATAGTGAGATGCCAACCATTCATGCTATATCATGTACTGTATACGTAGTATCTCTTTCAAACAATTTCCTTTACTTTTGATACAATTTCCTCACAAGATGCAGGCTTTGGCCTTTCTGATTTGGGTGCATTTTCCATCGACTCTAACCCAGAATCAAATTTCTTTTTCCATCTATGAACCATGTCACAAGACGTAAACAACAGAAGTTTCAGCAAATATTTGTTTCAAAGAACAACCAAGCTTAGACCAAGCTTTTATGTAAGCTCATATTTCCTCTTCCTGGCTATACTTTTACCAACCATTTTTACTACAGTAGTCGACAACAGCATGTATTCAAATGGCAAAACATTATCTATCTTTCAATTAGATTTATGGGCACATGTACACATTGTTGTGTAGATATCGGATAGCGCTATACAGGTATGTATCCATTTGTTTCAAGCTGCACGTGGATATCTGGATATCCAGCAATGACACAATAAGCAATTCTTTTGAAACACCCCTCATAAATACTAGCTATCATTCAGGATCAAAGTGCAGGGCACAGTTGTTCAAAGCGTCGTTAGCTTAACGAGCTCGTTAAGGGTCATTTCGTTAACTGTTTTAGCAGATTCAATATACAATATTCTGATATTTTTTGCTGAAAAAATGTGAGTAGCTTTTGCACTGCAAAAGCTACTCACATTTTTTCAGCAAAAAATTTCAGCATATTTGTGTATCACTCGATTTAAATTTTAACGAATCGTTAACTAACGACATCGTTAGCTTTGAACAACTGGGCCCAGATGAATGGACACATGGGCCAACAAACACAAAAGATATAAAATAATACCGCGCCACTATGATGTGATGGGGTATTGAAATACAAAATATTGAGTATCCCCAGTCTGCAAATTCAGCTACTGCAAGCTGAAGGTTAATCATGTGACTTTCGAATGAAAACAGTTTCTGACACACTAGAAAATGCAATCTGTATGCACTGACTGCACAAATAGCTCTGCAGCTGTTGGTAGGTTGCCAAGCAACTGAACAGTATTTATACTGTTCCAGAAACGCGATAATTCTGGCAATAATTTATGATACTTTATGACATTTTGCACCAAAACATAGCATATGTGGGTTATCACTGGAATCTTTTCATAGAGAAGATTCTAATGAGTACCCAAAAGATATATTTTCATTTATCGTATTTACCCTAAGTATTCGGACATCTCAACTCCTTACCATATATGTTCTAAAATTTGAACCAGTACAATTCACTACCCGATGTTGTGTCTAAAAATTGCCAGATGAGTGGCAAACAGTGTAGACTCAGATGAGACGCCACGTTCTGCGGCGTCTCATCTGGGTCTATACTGTTTGCTCAGGCCTGTCTGTCCGAATATATATGGTAAATACGGTAAACTCCTGAATACACACAATATTGAACCTGTTAACTTTAGCAAAATCTTTTAAAAACTTATTTAGTATGCTGCCTGGGTAAAAAAATCAACAGATGACATTTTGGAATATTTTTCTTTCCCTTTTCCCCGAAAATAGGCTTTGGTTTAAACTTTATTTTGATTGCTTCAAATACAACATAATTTACGACAATACAATATTTTCCAGGAAGTCCCCCCATATGTTATCTCCTTGTAAAACCATAGCTCCACCTACTAGATAAGGCATGTTTGTGTTGAGGTTTTACAGCCCAGTCAACCTAATGGGGTCATGTCAAGTGCGGTCAGTTTACTTAACCGTACTTTTACTGGACAGGCTTAGTCCTCTAGGCGGTTAACCGTATTGTGCACATTCTTCAACCAGTACTGTGCACATTCTTCCGCAAGAAACTGACAACTGCTCTTCTTGAATCAACGGAAGGGAGAGAATGTTCATGGTCAAATCCCCACAAAGAATGTTGCCGACCTGTATAAGGTATGTTATTGAGCTGAACAGTATTGACAGTTAAGTACTTTACGAAAACAATATTATGCTGTGTGTACTCATTAGAAGAGCCTCATCAAGGTGCTTCTAATGAGTACCCACAACATATGTTTTTGTGGAGAAGCAAGAAAAATATTATGGGGAGACCCTCCCTTATCTAAGAAAAATATTATGGGGAGACCCTCCCTTATCTGTAAGTATGTAAAACTGCCAGAAAATTGTACAAAGTATGTTTTTCTGTCAATTTAGTGACCTTGGCAGTCAAGTGATTAGACTGGCTCCAGTCTCCTGTGACTAAATATTTTTCTCATTTTCCTGTTTGACAATCCACTAAAAAAAAACAAAAAACTATCATGACTATAAAGGCTGGTCACTAGTAACCAACCTTTATAGTCTTAACATTTTTTTTCTTCTTTTTTCTGTTGAGGTTTTACGACCCAGTCAACCCAATGGGGTCATGTCGAGCGTGGTCAGTTTACCTAACCACACATTTACTGGGCAGGCTTAGTCCTCTATCATTACTTTGGTTTATTAAACAGATTATAAGAAATAAAAGATATTTATCACTGGAGACTGGAGCCAGTCTATCAAGTGATCTAAGGTTGTTTTAAAGATATGGTAAATGTCCTAAAAATTCGAACACTAAAGCGTCTGACAAAATGACATACGCAAACAGTGTAGACCCTGATCAGACTGCTCTTGAAGGAGCAGTCTGATCAGGGTCTACACTGTTTGCCATTCCACTAAATATTTAAAGAAACTGCTGCATAAAAAGCAAAATTTAAGCCAAAAGAGTATGGAATAAAGTGTTCGAAATTTTAGGAAATTTACCGTACATTAAATTTGTTAATATGTCTGAGTTGGGGTTTAATGGCCCTGTAAACAATATTTCAGTCATGGCCCTGTAAACAATATTTCAGTCATGTCGAGCATCCCCTAAAGTGAGGGAGAAAGGAAAGAAGAACAAGACTGATTAGAAATTATTGATTGATTGCGTTGTGGTTCAATGACACGTCAACCCTTGTGGATCATTTTGTGTTGTCTACCAGAGAAAGGGAGAAAAGAGATGGAAGAATAGCAGAAGAGATGAAAGAGAGGAACAGGGAAGAAAGAGGAACAGGAATGAAAGTGAAGAAACAGAAGAAATAAAACATTCCCCCTTTAATACCCTTACCTGCTACAAGGATAGCAGGCCTTGCCCAACTGTAAACCAATATCAGATGGACGCCCCGGTGACGTAAGATAAACGGACACATTCACACCACTCGACCACCCCTGGATTAGTAATTAATTTTCTCCAAGAAAACACATTACTTTTCTCCATGTTCTGAATACTCTTTAGAAGCACCCATCAAAATATGTTTTCATGGAGAAATTAGAAAAATAACATTTTATATTAGTTGATAGAAAAGTGTCTTATCAAGACCTCTGCTGCATATGTTGAAAGAATTCTGAGTCTGGACAAATAATAAACCAACTGGTGACAACTCAAAAACCAAGTTTGCAAGAGTTATTGCCCTTGAGTGTGTGCCATGCGATGCTTGAATCAAGATAGTTGTCACATGTGAAGCTCCATGAGAATATTTATCCATTTATCCCTAGCGTCCCCAAACAAAAAGGACATTGGCAAACAGTTTAGATAGACCCAGATCAGACACAGCAAAACATGGCATTTGATCAGGTTCTACACTGTTTGCATTAACTAAAGGAATGTCTATAAACATAGCAATAATTGAAACCAGACACCCTGCTACTGGAAGTAGACTATTCCAGAGTTGTGGTAGAAAAGTCCAGTTTAAAGACTTTACACACCACCATCATACAGTGAAGATATTCAGTATAACCTCAATGGCTCAAACAAGGATGGCTCGTTTAACGTGGATGATTCGAACTCTTTTTTCAGTCCCTACAAAATTCTTCCAATAGCTCAAGAAAACAAATATTTAGGGATTTTTTCTGATTTTATCATGGATTTGTATGTTGTGTGTCCTCATTAGAACTGCCTCACTGAGGCAATTCTAATGAGTACACTCAACATACAGTCATTGTGTAGAAAATCGAAAAGATTTCCCTAAATTATCGCCATTTGCTTCTTGAACTGGTGCCATGATTAACCCTCAGTGGCTCGAACTACCCATGTCTCAAACGAATTTCTATGGTCCCAAAGATGTTTGAGCCATTGAGGTTCGACAGTATCATAATACAATGTAGCTACAGAAAATAAGGTGCCATTTTAACCCTTGTCCTGCTGAACCTGGATATACCCAGCCTTTGCAAACTGTGTAGATCTAGATCAGTTGGCTTCTGAAGAAACCCACTGATCTGGACTGTTTGCCATTAAATATGTCAATTTAAAGCAGCAACCCAGATCAAGTAATCTGACTGGCTGAAAATTAGAAGTGGGTGTGGCATCTTAATTTATTCAGCAGGACAAGGGTTAATGGAAAAGTACTGACATTTTCATAGCTTATCATAAGGTGCTTTTTCCACTAAAAAGTATTGATATTTTTCTTCTTTCTCCATGAAAAATTCGGCCTCGGTGGCTCAGTTGGATGCGCCGTCCGACTGGAGACCAGGTCGCGGGTTCAACCCCCGCCGAGGCCGGCAACATTCTTTCGTGGAGATTGATCATGAAATATTTTCTACGGTCATTCTCTCTCTTCCGCTGATTCAAGAAGGGCAGTTGTCAGTTTCTGGCGAAAGAATGTGCACAATACTGGTTAACCGCTTAGAGGACTAAGCCTGCCCAGTAAACGTGTGGTTAGGTAAACTGATCGCGCTCGACATGACCCCATTGGGTTGACTGGGCCGTAAAACCTCAACACAAACAAACCATGAAAAATTATATTGTGGTACTCATTAGAAGTGCCTAACCCAGGCATTTCTAATGAACCCATAACATATATTTTCATGTAGAAATAAGAAAATTTTTTTGTGGATACCGGTACCTTCTCTTATCTGGAGCTATGTATTTTTCTTATTTCTCCATAAAAACACATGTTGTGGGTACTACCACAGTTAAGATTCTTGCTCATCAGCTTTATGAGTTATCTGTCCTTTATCTATACTTAAAATTTTAGGTACAGACATGTTTGTTAATGTGCTAAGCAAAATTGTAGCAGATGACATTCTAAATATTTTTATATTATTTTTCTGAGAAAAGGCATTTCTTGTCACATTAAATGTCAAGCCTTATTTTCTATGAAAAATAAAAAATATCGGTAAATAAAAACTGCTATCTGCTGTAGTTGTGGTTTGCACTTTAATCATTACCATAGGTCTAGATAAGGGAAGATATCCAGTAAATATTTTTCTTTTTTCTCCATGAAAACATATGTTATGCGTACTCATTACATATTTTTTTGTGGAGAAATAACAAAAGTATCAATACTTTTGGACTGAAAAAAGCGCCTTAACTAGTGCTATGCATTACCACACTCTGGGATGATTCAGCAGAGGACAAACCATAAATAGTTTTCTTACAGTTCAAATAGCCTAGCATGTAATAATGTTAAACCTATTTTCTGAAGAAAAAAAATTCTGAAAAATATTTCAAAATGCCTTCTGCTGAAATTTTAGCCAGCATGCAGAGGGATAACACCTGCAGACAGTACTACTTCAACATTTCCAAATCTGCTGTGTGAGATCAGACTAAGAACTGAGCAACTGTCAATGTTAGCAGAATAATATAGATATCTTAAGTTCTTCATTTAACCCATGGCACGCCAATGGCAAAACCAGAAAACTGCCTTTTTTAAATATGGTTTTCATTCTTCTCTAACAGAATGGATTTGAGACTTACAATTTTCCTAAGGGGACAATTAGCAAGGAATGCTGAGCCCGATTTTTGGATAAGAATAAAATAATGTCTTAAAATGTCAACTGCAAACAATTAAATTCAGCGGGTTAAGCATTAAGGCAATCCATTATGAGTAAATTACCTCAACCCTAGGGAGAATCATCAAAAATCAATATAAGCTTTAATATAAATATGTCTAGACAGGCAACATTGCCTTTACAGACTTTAATATGGCTTTCAGTTTCTTCAGCCTGCACAATCCATAGGTCTGGGGAATGTTTTTTTTCCAACTAAAGCATGTCCATATTTTTCTTATTTCTTGACGAAAACATATATATAGGGTTCTCATTAGAAGCACCTCGGCGAGGCACTTATAATGAATAGCCATATATATGTTTTCGTCGAGAACTACATGTAAGAAAAAAGTATCTGACTAGCTCTCTGATCTAGAGTTATAACGGTTTCATTAGCCCTTAATGCGTGCAATTTTTATATTAGCAGATAACCTTTTCAAATATTTTTCTCACTTTTCCCATAGATTTTTTTTTTTTTTTTTCAAGAAAATAGGATTTCATATTTTGTATGAATCCTTTTGAGCGAAATCCATCTTACGGGTACACTCCAGTAGCTGTAACCCTGGCAGCCCTAAAAGGGAAACAACTTTTGTGATTTGTTATCTGCTTTCTTGTACACCAATCCCATTCTGAAAAAGGGTTCTACTCCAAAAGGAATGAATGCTCCAATATCTTTTCTTTTAGAGCAGACCCCTTTTCAGAAGGAATGCTGAAGTCATTTTGATAGTGTTGCCTCCCCCCCCCCACCCCCCCCCCCCCCCCACCAAAAAAAAAGGTGATGAATGAACAAAGGCAAAGCAAACTTGAAATGATTATTTTCTAACAACTTCTCTGAGGATCGAATCTGTAAGGGGCTTATGTAATATGTACATATATGTACAAACTATACAAAGTAGACTGAATCCTTTTGAAGTGAAATTCACTACCTGACATACATAGATCACCCAATATAACATGTTTTCCACACTGTCCAGTCCAGTAACCAGCTAAAAAAGTTGACAATGTTAAGTTGCCTCCATGAAAATGTATCAAGGCCTTCTCATGCTGAATAAATTAAGAATGCCACACCCACTTCTAATTTTCAGCCAATCAGATTACTTGATTCAGGATTTTTATACAAATTCACATACTTAATGACAGTGTAGATTCAGATCAGTTGGCTTCTTCAGAAGCCAACTGATCTGGATCTACACTGTTTGTAAAGGCAAGGCATATCCGGGGGTTAAGACTGTTGTATGCAAAAAAAAAAAAAATAATAATAATTTTATTATATTTTTTTCTGCTAATAAAAAGAATACTCCTGTAAATTCAGATTCTCATGTTACTAACGATTTTTTTCTTCAAAATTGTTTTTCTGCCACGAAGCGACAGTTTAAAATTTTACTTACTATGATTGAAAATTCAAGTTTAGTATGCTTTACTGTTCACCAGTCACTCAGCTTACACCTCCATGTAGTAAAAACTAAAAACTAAAACAAAAATAAAAAAAAAAAAATCTCCTTTTCTGCTTTGTTTGATTTCTTGTCTAACAATGTGCCAACTTTTGTGGGTCATTTCATCGTCTCCCGGAAAAAGGGAGATAAGGGAAAGCTTGCAAGTAGAGGGTGATGAAAGTTTTGTATGTTTGTGTTGAAGTTTTATGGCCCAGTCAACCCACTGGGGTCATGTCAAGTGTGGTCAGTTAACCTAAACACATTTTTACTGGGCAGGCTAACTGGCTTAGTCTTCTAAGCATTTAACCAGTATTGTGCACAAGTCATTTTTCCTCCAGAAACCAACAATTGCCCTTCTTGAATTAGCGGAAGGGAGAGAATGACCAAAGAAAATATTTCACGATCAATCTCCACAAAAGAATATTGAAGACACGGCAGAGACTGAACCCTCAACCTCCTGATCACTAGACGGATGCGCACCCAACTGAGTCGTCGAGGCTGAGAGGTGATGAAAGAGAAATGGAGAAGGATGCATAGCTCCAGACAGATGGGGTATCCACATAATATTTCTTCTTAATTCTCCATGAAAACATATGTTGTAGATACTCATTAGAAGTGCCTTGGCGACCTGCTTCTAAAGAGTACCACAATATATGTTTTCATGGAGAAATAAGAAAAACATCAGTAGTTTTCTGTTGAAAAAAATTGCCTTATCTGGAGCTATGAGGATGAGGGAAAAACAAAACAACAGTGCAGATTAACCCTTGTCCTACTGAACCCGGATATGCCCTGCCATTACAAACAGTGTAGATCCAGATCAGTTGGCTTCTGAAGAAGCCAACTGATCTGAATCTACACTGTTTGTCAGTAAGTATGTGAATTTGTATCAACAATGTGGATCAAGTAATCGGATTGGCTGAAAATTGGAAGTGGGCATGGCATCTTAATTTATTCAGCATGACAAGGGTTAAGAAGAAATACATATATGCCCACTTTCCCATATGCTAGAAGTACAACAGACGCTTTCCATTTCTCTGCCACCCACCCCCTCACATGCACCCATGTAGGACATGTAATGTTGCTTCTAGGTTCAGAAATCTGGAATTCGGTTACATCTTGCATGCACAGGGTGATAATAATACTGATGCCACATGCAATGCAAGGAAAGGGTCCTTATACTATATGCTTACAAAAAAGACCCAGATCAGACATCACTGTCCCTTTAAGGGGACTTGATACACTCGGTAGAGTCTTCCACCATATTTTTGAAAATGAAACAACCTATATTCATCTTTCTGTTTGTGTTCCTGCACACCAAGTACCTTCTGAAAAGGGATCTATTCTAAAAGGAAAGAATTTGCTCCCACAGGGAGCAAATTCTTTCCTTTTATAATAGACCCCTTTACAGAAGAGAGACAAAAACATGTTTGTCAGAGTTGCCTCCCCTGAAAATGTATCCATTTCCCTCAAAGAATCACTAGATGCTGTTGTGAGGCTGAGCAGAGGCTGCTTGCAAAAGGCATAAGTGCCCTTCTCCTGTGTTGAAAATGAATTTTTAAAAGTACTATCATCATGATAAACTTCCCTATTATCACAACAGCATGTCTACAACATAGGTATACTATATACCATATTAACCCTAATTACAGGGACACCTTGGCTCCTTAGTGTGTCCTAAAATTTGAAAAAAAAAAAAGTCTATTTTACTACCTGTTGATGTGTCTAAAATAGTGCTGGATGAGTGGCAAACAGTGTAGACCCTGATCAGATGCAGCATTCTGCAGCATCTGATCAGGGTCTATACTGTCTGCTCAGGCCTGTCTGTCCAAATAATTAGGATTATTATGGTACCAATATTACCTAGGACCCCTGATCAACTGAGAATTCACATGATTTAATTTTTATTTGATTTGTAGTTTTATGGCCCAGTCAATAAGGTTCTGGTCATGTTGCACCAGTCAGTTAACCTACCAACACTTTTTCCTGGACAGGCTTAGTAACCAGTACTCTGTGCACATACTTTCGCCAGTAACTGACAACTGCCCATTATGAGTCTATGGGAGGGGACAGTGACCGTCATATTGAAATTATTTCAAGATCAATCTCCATGAAAGTTGTGTGGATTCGAGATTATGACCCCCTGGTCTGCAGTCAGACACCATTTCAAGCTGAAGAGCGCTCAGCAAGGGAGATACAAAGGTTGCATTCAAGTGACTATTGATAATAGTATGTACACCTTTTAAACAACACCTGAAACTAACATCCTCTAGGCTCTAGCACTTTGTAACGTCATGGGTTCAATTCCTATGCCAGGCATACATTTTTCTAAAACTTTTTCTTTTCATTCTTTTTTTATTTATTTTTTTTTTTTTTTTTTACGTAATTTACAATCTATAATCATACTAGCCACCCTAGTTGATTCCATTCCAATGTTAGAGTCATAATCTGGACTGAATTATGCCTTACCATCTGCTCATGTATAAAAAAAATCAGTGTCTGGTCATTACGAAAACATACCTATTCAAATATACTGAAAATTTTACCACCAAAAAAATGAAAATTTTCAGATAAAATATTCTGATATTTTTCATATTTCTGCTCAAAACATAGATTGTGGGTACTCGTTAGAACTGCCTCCGTGAGGCGGTTCTAACGAGTACCCACAATCTATGTTTTTAGCAGAAATAACAAAAATAATGTACACCCCTGCAAACCCCAGGTTTACTATATAAAAGTGAGGTTTAAGGGGGTCAAAATTATATAGGCATGTTTTCGTGATGTACTATCAGCAGCTGTCCATTTTAGCACTTACCATGCCATGGCCAGATTCAGCAGACAACAAATTGATATTTTTTTTTATTTTTCCTAGAAAATAGGATCTGACACTTCATGCAAATTGTCTTTGGAGACAATTTGCATGAAGTGTCAAATCCTATTTTCTAAGAAAAACATTTCAAAATGTTGTCTCCTGAAATTGTTACCCAACATGCAAACTGTTAAAAACACTTTTTGTTTAATGTATAGACAAACTGTTGTTTGTGTTGAGGTTTTACAGCCCAGTCAACCCAATAGGGTCGTGTTGAGCATGGTCAGTCATAACTGCACTTTAACTGGGCAGCTTTAAATAGTCCTCTAAGCGGTTAACCAGTACTGTGCACATTCTTTCACCAGAAGCTGACAACTGTTCTTGAATCAGCAGATGGGAGAGAATAACCGTAGAAAATATTTCATGATCAATCTCCACAAAAGAATGTTGCCAATCCGGCAGGGGGCGAAACCCACAACCTCTTGATCACCAGTCGGATGCACAGCCAACTGAGCCATCAAGACCATCATATAGACAAATTATTGCATCTGAAAGCTTAGGGTAAATATGGTATACTAAATTATATCACCATCTCTAGAGCTCAGCTTTTGTTCTCTTTGTTCTCTGCTTATCTGGAGTTGTGAAGTTACATGTGACAAACAAGGCTGTTGATATCATTATCTCTGTTATGACTGTCAACTACTGTTTACTCTGATAATGAAATGTCAGCCACCACTAAATACATGCCTGACATTTCATTAGGCCAAGAAAACAAAAATAGCCATTTTCAGGCGCCTTGCCAAACAAATCTGGGTTGGTAGCATATCCTTTAGAAAAAAAAATGTGAAGAGTCTCAAGGGAAAATCAGAGTTGGGTTTAGAAACCAGAAACAATCAGAAACATGCCTTTCTTCTCTTGTCCTTGAAAGTCGCAACTCTAAGTAACATGATAATTAAAACAATTTTTTGTTTTTGTACCAAAACATGTCGCTGGTGCTCATTTATAGCATGACCTCTAGGAAGAGAGTCTGTTAAGTACCAAAAGGCATTTTAATCATAGCTCACTGAGCCGCTTCTAAATGAGTAGTCACAAGTTCACAACATATGTTTTCATAGAAAAAATAAGAAATTCACTAGGTATGTCTATCATGAGGGTTGATAGCCGAGAGCTTCCACTGCTTCTCTGCAATCCCTCTCCGTCAGCTGCTTCCATGTCATTTTCCATGTATGATGAAAAAAAAAAAAAAAAAAAAAAAGGTACCTGGTAAGAAATCAAGGACAGAAAACAAATTTCTGTTGGTATTACATACAGAACAACAAAGGGTTTAAAATAAGCACTGAAAAATTTTTCAAGCATAAAACAGAGGACTTGTTTATTTGATGAAGATTCTTATACAATTTTCTCAATTTCTCCATAAATACATTTTTTGAAGAAACAAGAAAATACATCCCAGAATTATGACCAAATACTTCTCCTTTTCAAGTCTTCTAACAATGTTAACAGTAAATACTTCACGCAAACAACAGGGCATTGTCACAAAGTGGCCAAAATCCCCTTGGCATGAAATTTGGACAAGGACAGATAACTCAAGAATCAAGAAGGCAAAAGTTGTCTTTCTTGATTGTAGCAGATTGTTTCATCAAGCTTAGTACATGTACGTGTGTGAAATTTCATGACATTATTCCTGAGGTTAATGAGTAGTTTTAATTTTTTTTTTTTTTTTTTTTTTAAGCCGGAGTTTTATGGTCTAACCAACACTGTTATAAATGTCATGCCAACCTGGTCAGTTAACTTATTCACTCTTTGAGTCCCCTAAGCAGTTAACCAGTACTTTTGGGCACATACTTTTGCCAGTAACTGACAACTCCCTTCTTCTATCAGCAGAAATGATTTCATGATCAATCTCTGCCGAAGTTATGCATATGTGGTGCGATCTGAACTAACAACCCCTGGATCTGCAGTCAGACATGCCTATGACTGCACTATGGAGCCCAGCAGCTAAAGGTTGTTGAGTTAAAACCCAGACACAAAGTGTAACAGAACTTACCATGGACAACCAGACTAATGAATCCTACTATTACCAACATTCCCCGCTTCAGTAGCGATAAACAGGGTTCGAAATTAACAGTAGCAAGTAGCAAATTTGCTGCCTGAAAATTCAGTTTGCTACCTGGTCAAACTGTTGGTAGCAAAAAGTTGCTACCTAGTAAAGTGCCCTGAACACTATCAAATTTAAGTGTTGTGAATGTCTTCAGTGCAAAATAGACGACATTTCATGTGACTCGTCTGCCGAGCTGACAAATCACATGTAATGTCAAGCCTCATTTTTGCTGAAATAAGAAAAATACTTTGAAAATGCTGTCTGCTAAATATGCTTAGCGCTTAAAGGTTTAACCCATGACATCGGAGCAACATGTTTTGCTGCCATGTGATGCATTTTGCTACCTAATTTCAGACCAGGTAGCAACTACTTGCTACATGCGAAAAAAGTTAATTTCTAACACTGGATAAAATAAAAAAAAAAGGCTGATCAGCTGCAGGCTGATCAGATTCTTGGAGTGCTATGTAAAAGTAAACAGAAAAAAAAATTCTGAAAACTTCATTTGGCATTATTGCAAGTATGCCTTTCATCTTCAGAATCACTGTCTCAAGTTGTCATCATTTATTGTTCAGTTTGTAGTTAACATCTGAATGACTGTTCGAATTGTTTGTATTTTACACAGGACAGCTGAGGTCAATCTGTCTGGATAGTCCAACTGCAGTGTTCTGCCAAGAATTTTATCAAGCAGGCCCAGGAAAACATGTTGTGGGTACTCATTTACTGAAAGAACCTTGGAGAGGCACTTGTAGTGCTTGAAGAAATAAAAAAAATATCAACAAATTTTGTTGGGGGGAAAAAAATCTATCTGGAGCTATGCCTATACTACTGATTCTTTACAGCATCTGCTGGAAGTTTCTGCCAAGTGGGTTTACTTACTGTATTTGTCCTAATTACCATACTGTGTGCGTAAGTTTTTTCAAAATTATTAGAAAAAAACTGTAGCAAAATATCTTCCTAATAAGGACACACTTCAAAGGACTAAGAGCAGAGGTCTCCGGAGGGAAGTATTTAATGATACTTATGTGATGTGTGTTCTGATTTTCTTATAAAAGTATATATTGTGGGTATTCATTTGAATTACCTCCACAAGTTTATAAAAGCATATACTGTGGGTACTCATCTGAATTGCCTTGACTTGTTGAGGCAATTCAAGTGAGTACCCAAAACATATGCTTTTATAAAAGAACCAGATAAAATTATGGTGGCTTAAACCTGAAGCCTACGAAATTGCTTGACTGTGAGCTAATAGGGGTATAAGTAGTAATAATCGAATACGGTATGCTCCACTTCCTCAAGCATGTTCTTGCTGTTTTCAAGGAATCAATAGGAATTATGATGGAGTCAACATTTCCAATTAGAAAATCAGACACCTGAAGTATCAAGCTGACAAGAAGGAATGCTTGACTCACTTAAAAATTGCTTGTCAGTTCTGTGTGCTCGAGTCTTATAATATACTCTTATTACAACATTTATTGGGATGAAGTTATTTTAACTTTGTAGGGACAGAGCCTGATAGGTCTTTAGTTTTTTGCTGTTATTCAAACTTTATTTGGCAAGGGTAACAAATTAATGTAAGATAATAACACACTTAGTTGCTATGTAGACTAGCGTATACAAAGGTTGAAAACTTTTGTCTGATACTATCAGGCAAATGATTTAAAATTCTTGAAATTCAAGGAATTCTTGATGGACTGAACAAATTTTTGTCTGACATCAGCGGTCCTATCGATTTTGCATAGAATGATATACAGTGGAGTCTGGTAATAATAGACAGAAGACCGAATCTTGAAAAACATCAATCTCACTCAAAAGAATTTAAGTACAATTAATTACTCGACTGAGTGCAAAAAACAGTACCAACCCAATATGTGCAGGAAAGGCCAACAGTTTTCAAATGATTTTAAATTTCCAGCACTATGTCACATGTGGACTGGATAAATTATGTATATAGAAAACTTCTGCTGGTCATAACAGACAGTTGATAATGTTAGCCAAATATTTTTCAGCTTTTAACATATGTGTGTGTAGAGACACTTTTCAAAGCCATATTAAGATTCATGTATAAAAAAAAACAATGCTTCTTGTCTTTACACAAGTACAAGGTTGTTCAATGTTCTGGTTCTGAAGTTTGCTAGTTACGCATTACTTCTTGACTGACAACAGCCGCAAATCTACATGTAAGTGCGCAGTATATTACCCTGATGGGATCAGAAATGTATCAACTGTAGATAATTATTGAATATGTTAAATGTCATCTAGCTGGATACAAAGGGAATCAACACTCAAGTGTTTATCAACATATATTTAGTTCATCTCTTGTTAGGCCAGTAAGATTTCAAACCGAATTTACTGGCAGAAAGAAGCATTTGTTTTGTCTATCAGAAATATAGGTCAGTGGGGTACTTATGTCTGCAATAAATATACCATTAATAAAGCAAAATATAATTGCAACAGCACCTACAGGTAATGCTAACTGACTTACCGTTTGCAACTACTGTATTAAACAGCAACAATCCTGTAAAATAGAAGAGAAAACATCGTTTAATCATTGACAACATTTAGCACTAACATGACAGGAAGTGGTATTCCAAACCGGAAGTGGTTGAAAAAAACTTTCCCAAAATGTTCATCTCGAAAGTCCGAAACGGGGAACTTACCAAAAAGACCAAAACAAACTAGCATTTCGACGCAAACTGAGACACTCCAAACTCCTTTGGATAATACATGGAGCCTCAATTTGCTTCCAGACCCTATAAAATTCCGGTGACATTGACGTTTTTCGCTAAACTCCAAGAACCTCCATCATTTCGACCGCAATGCGCAGACAGTTCATTGCGCATATCTGTCTGCAAATGCTGCTTTAGCATGGTGTTGGATCTTAAAGGGACTGCCTCGTAACACAATATTTCAGATAAATTTATCTGTGCATAAACCACATAATTAAAGTACACATACATACACAAACACACGTAAACAAACAAACATCTCACTACGTATAATTAAGTAGTGTTTCTAATTCTGATCATGACAGCAGGGCAGATTCAAAGACCCCTCATTTAACTCAAAATTTTATTTTCATGGGAAATTTGGATAAAAGATTTGGGATAACGTATTTAGAATCTATTTAACTTAAATTTTAAAAACAAGTCCATTTACTACCTGTGAATGTGTGTAAAATTGCTGGTTGAGTTACTAACAATGTAGACCCTGACCAGACGCCGTTTTATGTGTGTTTGTGTTTTTTGTTGTTGTTTTTTTGAGGGGTGTGTGTGTGTGTGGGGGGGGGGGGGGGGGTCGGGGGTTGCATCTGATATTATGTCTAGCCTATTTTGCTCAGAACTGTCTATCCGAATACATAGAGCAAGTACAGTAATTTGATCAAACCGAAACCCCTCAGAAATCATCCTGGATCCGCCCCTGATCCATATGGCGTTCGATTAATGGCCTTATTTGCTTTTTGTGAAAGGCTGTATTCTCGGTTGTATTATGTGCATTCTTGCACATTTTTTCTCTTTTTAGAAAAAAAAAAAAAAGTTTTATTTAACAAAAGGTTCTTTTAGCACTACGATCGGCCTTTATTTTATTCAGATTTTATACTCCCGCCTGCCGACGACAGCAATGGAGCATTTCGCGTTTCTCCGTGATGTTGTCCGTATGGGCGAGTATGTCGCGTTCGTAACCAGTCATAACCCGGTACCTTTTATAGGAGGTTGAAATTTGGTATGCTACTTACCCAGACCTAAATCTAGAGTTGCCCTTATGTCATGCCCTGGGTCAAAATGTATAACAGGTCAGACTGACTGACCCATTTTCTACAATCGACATGGGGTATTTTTTTTTTTTTTTTTTTTTTTCTCAAACTGATAAACCAATCTAGACCCTAGGTTGGGGAAGGGAATGGCTGATGTAACGTTCACTCCAAGCACTAATCCGCATGTAGCCTATTTACAAACATTTCGCCCCCTTTTCTCTTGGCTTCTCCTTGAAGTCACAAATGCTCACCCGGCATATCTGGGGCAGGGTTTGTTTGCTTGTTTGAGCTTAGGTTTACGGCCCAGTCAACCCATTAGAGTCATGTCGAGCACGACCATTTAACCTGCTCACACTGTTCCTGGACTGGCTCAGTCCTCTAAAATGTTAAACTGTACTTATGCACATACTTTCGTTAGTAACACTGACAACTTCCCTTCTTGAATCAGAGGATGAGAGTGGCCGTAGAAATTATTTCATGATTAATCTACACGAAATTTATGTGGCAGACCTAGGGTTCGAACTGCAGTCAGACGCGCTACTGGCTGCGTTATGGAGCCTTATAACTTGAAATACCAGGATCAAATATCCCTACATTCCATCGTCCGAAGATGACGGCAATGTCATTTCCCATCCCACCTTGTCGACTGTTCCACGAAGCCAAAAACCGAAGTCATCCATCCAGACACTTACCAGACACCAACCTCAGTGGCGGATCCAGGAGGATTTCTGAGGTGTTCGATTCAACTATATTATTATTATTATTATTATTTATTTTTTTTTTTTTTTTTTTTGGGGGGGGGGGGGGGGGGGGTTACGGCCCTTTCAAGAATATTTCACTTATATCGAGCCGAATGTTCATTAAAGGTGGGCGAAAACCGGAGAACCCGGGGAAAAAACACCTGACCATCCGTAAGCAGAACTTGGCTTTCCCACATGTGACCCGAGCGAGGCTCGAACCACAGCGGTGAGAAACCTAATGGATTAAGAGTCAGCTCTCCTATTCACTAGGCTACGGGGGCCCGCATAACTATATTACCGTACTTACTCTACGTATTCGGACAGACATGCCTGAGCAAACAGTGTAGAACGAGATCAGACGCCGCAGAACGCAGCGTCTGATCAGGGTCTATACTGTTTGTCGCTCTCCCGGCAATTTTACACACATTCACAGGTAGTAAAATGGATTTGTTGAAGAGAAGTATAAGGAAACGTGTCCCAAATTTATCAAATTTATCCAAAATTTCCCATGAAAATGAAATTTTGAGTTAAATGGGGAGGGTTCAACTGAACCCAACGAACCCTTTCTGAATCCGTCCTGAACCTTAAGAAGACTGGATACGCAAAGTAGATTTTTCCGCAAATATTTTATAAAGGGGGCCATTTTTGCGACTTCTTGTGAGCTCTCCTGCGCACCATACCCCTTCTGAAAAGGGACATTCTAAAAGGAGCTAATTCTTTTCTTTTAGGATAGACCCGTTTCCAGAAGGGGGTGGGGGGAATGCAATTTTTAGAGAGTTGTCTACCTTGAAAGTATATCCCTTCCCCTTAATTGCATGAAATAGAAAATCATTCTTCCCACGCAGCCGTAAACGCCGGCTATAAAAATATTCTTCTACATCGCAGCCATTTACAGGCAACTTTCCGTATGCATTACAGTTGCAGATTTTTTTATTAAAATATTAACCCGTCCGCTAATAAATCCGTAACCCATTTTGACTGCAACCCCGTCACAGAGCGCGTGCTTCGGCAATATTCACCCACTTTCCTCGGACTACGCTCCCTTCACCTCACTTCAATACATGTATTAGCAATTCTTTTTATCCGAATGTTTTCTTAAACATAAAAAAAAAAAAACTCATCTCGTGAAATCGTTGGAACGCATGCTAAGGCAAATCAGCGAGACTTGCTGTTCGTCAGCTTATTTTTATAACCTCAGCATTGAGGGGGCATATAACTTTGCAGGCTCTTTTGTCATGGTCTGTAGATGTGCATGTGGTTTTGGCATTCATTACGAAAACATGCCTATTCGAATATACTGAAAATTTTAGCACCAAAAAATGAAAATTTTCAGATAAAAAATCCTGATATTTTTTATACTTCTGCTCAAAACATAGATTGTGGGTACTCGTTAGAACCGCCTCGTCGAGGCGGTTCTAACGAGTACCCACAATCTATGTTTTGAGCAGAAATAAGAAAAATAATGCATACCCCTGTAAAACCCAGTTTTACGATATAAAAGTGGGGTTTAAAGGGGTCAAAATTTTATAGGCATGTTTTCGTGATGATCGTCATTATTTTTTCTTCACTTTTTTTTTCTATTTTTGAACTTAACCGTTACTGGGGCCTAAATACTAAAAAAAAAATAAATAAATAAAAAATAAAATAAAATAAAATAAAAAAAAGTGCATTACCGTGGTTACCTTGTCTGCGCACTCCTCCTACAGGTTAATACCGATCAATTTGTAACTTTGTAGACCTTTTTGTTCTGGTCTGTAGATGTGCATGAGGTTTTGGCTTTATCGTCAATTTAATTTATGTCACTTTTGACTTTTGAACTTAGCCATTTCTGTCCGTCTGTCCATTACGCTTTGCAAACGGTCAGGAATGGTTAGAGCTAGGATCCCGTGATATTATGATATTATATCTACCATCAGCATGAAAAACAAGCGGATCCGTATTTTTTTCATTTTCCGTTGGGGTTCTCCTTGCGGAGTTATTTTACGACTTAGACATTTGACGACAGACGTGGGTACCTTTTGTGCGCAACTCCTCATACAGTTTTATACTGATCAGTTTGAAACTTTGCATGATTATTTGTCATGGTCTGTAGATATGCACGTGGTTTTGGCATTTTATCGACAATTTTATTTTTATCACTTTTTTTTTTACTTTTGAACTTAGCCATTTGTGTGTGTGTGTAGGAGGGGGGGAGGTGGGGGGGGGGGGGGTGAGCGCAATTCACTT
Source organism: Anodontia alba (assembly GCA_964016985.1). NCBI lineage: Eukaryota > Metazoa > Mollusca > Bivalvia > Lucinida > Lucinidae > Anodontia > Anodontia alba. The sequence continues at coordinate 104,633,389 of OZ024827.1, read as the reverse complement.
TGTCATGGGGACGCTCTCCTATTATATATCTCCACAGTCTGCAGGCTGATCTCAATCATTTCTCATCTATAACATGCCCCGAGTGGGGCATCGATGATATAAGATTTTTTTTTTATGGAAATTCATTGAAAACATTTGTTGCTATGGCAACCACAAGATCCCATAGACTTACAATGGGAAAATGCTTGTCATCACCTTGAACGGATGATTCTGAAACTTGCGGATAAGGCGGACAGGGATGAAATCTCGAAAAAGTTCGAAAACTGGACAGATCGGATCAATTATCTTCCACTTACGTCCCCTTGATTACTGAAAAAGCCTCTGTTTGACTTTTTCACTAGCTGAGCTCATTCAGTTGTGATCGGATCTTCCTGAAACTTGCAGATAAGGTAGACATGGATGACATCTCAAAAAGTTTCGAAAACTGAACAGATCGGATCACTAATCTTAGAGTTATTACCCTTGATTGCTGAAAAAGCTTGTGTTGGACTTCGTCATCAGTGTAGCGCATCCAGTTTTGATCGGATCTTCATGAAACTTGCAGATCAGGTAGACATGGAAGAAGTTGGAAAACTGGCCAGATCAGATCAATAACTTTAGTCCCCCCCCCCCCCCCCCACCCTCCTTTGGACTTTGTCATCAGCATACCTTGTTCAGGTTTGATTGGACCTTCTTGCAACTTGCAGATACGGCAGGCATTAATTAAATCTTGAATAAGTTCAAAAACTGGTCAGATCGGTTTATTAATCTTAGAGTTACGTCCTCTCGATTGCTGAAAATACCTTTGTTTGACTTTGTCATCAGGGTAGCTCATGCAGTTCGACCAGATCTTCCTGAAACTTGCAGACATCTCGAACAAGGTGGAAAACTGGTCAGAGTTATGTCCCCTTGATTGCTGAAACGCCTCGGTTTGACGTTGTCATCTGCTAACTCGTTCAGTTTTGATCGGATCTGCCTGAAACTTGCAGATAAGGTAGACATTGATGAAATCTCGAACATGTTTGAAGACCGGCTAGATAGGATTATTAATCTTAGAGTTACATCCCCTTAATTGCTGAAAACGCCCCTGTGTGACTTTGTCATCAGCATAACTCATTTAGTTTTAATCGGATCTTCCTGAAACTTGTAGATAAGGTGAACATGGATAAAATCTTAGACAAGCTCGAAAACTGGCCAAATCAGATCATTAGTCTCAGAGTTACATGCCCTTGATTGCTGAAAAAGCCTCTGACTTAATCATCAGCATAACATTCAGTTTTGATTGGATCTTCCTGAAACTTGCAGATACGTTGGGGTGGGGGGGGGGGGGGGTGCATCGATGAAATCTCAGATGAGCTCAAAAATTGTCCAGATCAGACTATTATTGTTAGAGTTACGTGCACTTCATAGCTGCAAATGCCCACGTTGGGCATTGTCATTAGCATAAATTGTTCAGTTTTTATTTGATCTTCCTGACTCCACATATAAGTTTGGGTTGAAATTGGTGGACAGTAAGACCACGATGTGATAAAGCGCATATTGTTTCTGAGGTTACAGTGTACCAAATTTCGATAGTTATCACTGTTTATTAAAGATTTTTCAGACATGACTTCGTTTCCAGATAATTCCTTCTAATGTTTCATCGAATGAGGTTGAAACTTGGTGGACCGTTAGACTTTGAGGTGGTACAAGGCATATTGTTTCGAGGTACAATATACCAAATTTTGATAGAGTCATTATTCTTTAAAGATTGTTCAGATATGACTTCATTTCCAGCGAATTCCTACAGTTTTCATCAGATCGGGTTGAAACTTGGTAGACAGTTAGACCTTGCTGTGGTACATTGAATATTATTTGAGGTTACAGTACACCAACTTTTGACAGAGCTATCACTATTTTTAAAGATGTTTCAAACACGATTTGGTACCTGGATAACTCTTCCTTCAGTTTTCATCGAATGAGGTTGAGGAAAATTGGTGGACAGTTAGACTATCATACGAGGTGGTAAAGCACATGTGGTTTGGAGGTTACAGTATATCAATATTTGGTAATCATTACTCTTTAGAGATTGTTCAGATATGACTTTATTTCTGGTTTATTCCTACAATTTTTATCCGACTGTTTCGAGGTTACAATACACCAAAGTTTGATAGAGTTATAACTCTTTAAAGACATTTCACACAGCTTCATTTTCGGCCGACTCCTTGTACAGTTTTCATGTATCAAGCCGAAAGCTATTGGATGGTAAGACCATGAAATGGAGCAGCATGTAGTCTTTTGAGGTTACAATACACCAAACATTGTTCCTTTAAAGATTTCCAAAAAGTTTGAAAATCTACACAACCTGATATAAACAGTTATGTTCGCTGATTGCTAAAGATGCATATAATTAACCTTGTTTGCTGCATAGCTCCACCAGGTTTAATTGTATCATCATTGAACTTGCAGATGAGGGAGACATGGATATGTTAAGAGTTATGTACTCCAGATTCATTGATATGTTAGACACTGAGTGACGGCCTACTTTTGAGCACATGTGAGCATTTGGGACCACCATGGTTCTCTTCTTACGTGTTTCCGTTGAGGTTCTCCTTGCGGAGTTATTCCCCTTTTTCTACAGGCATTTGACGACAGACGGTGGGTACCTTGTGTGCGCAACTCCTTCTCATACAGTTTTATACCGATCAACTTGAAATTTTGCAGGCTCTTTTGTCATGGTCTATAGACATGTATGTGGTTTTGGCATTATCATCAATTTAATTTTTGTTACTTTTTCGATTTTTGAAATTAGCCATTTCTGGGGCATAAATACTATTAAAGTGCATTACCGTGCGTATCTTGTGCGCGCAACTCCTCCTACAGTCTTACACCGACCAATTTGAAACTTCGCAGGACTTTTTGCAATGGTTTGTTGATGTGCTTGTGGTTTTGAACTTAGCCATTTTTTGATGCTTAAGTATCACGTCCAATGCCTGTTTTAGGGAAAGCATATAGTTAGGGGCATAGTGTTTTACAAACACATCTTCTAGTTATACTACACTATGATTCTGTTATAAAGCGTACTGAGAAGCTCCAGGTCAGTAGTTTTGGGTGGCACTCTGGGCACTGCCCAGAGTGCCACCCAGAACTACTCACGTCTGATGGTAAGGATGTGCAGGAGGATGTGGGCTTCATTGCAAAGACAGTAAAAAAATGACTTGTACAGACAACATACATTACGTGCCTATCCGTACGTTCCACGCACGCAGTTGACTATATATTGCTGGAGAAAAGCGAAGCGACCCTGACCGATTTCGAACCCGGAAGTCAAGAGCGCAATTCACTTTGTCATGGGGACGCTCTCCTATGTAGCGTAGCTATTTTGGAGACAACGCATGGAAATCGGATACAATGCTAAATGGAAAATCGAGCGAAGACCCATATCAGATTGTGTAGCTATGCAATCCCGCTCAAGGTGGAAATTTAGTTCATGACTGTGCAGCTCTTTAACCTTTTTACTGACAAATTCAGCAGACGACATTTTGAAATAGTTTTCTTATTTTTTCAAGAAAATAAGCGTTGACATTCCATACAAATTGTCTCCTTAGGAACCTTACGAGGCAATTTGCATGAAATGTCAAATCTGTTTTCTGGGAAAAATAAGAAAAGTATTTCAAAATGTTGTCTTCTGAAACTTTTACACAGAGTGCTACGCGTTAAACATTGCGCAGCATTTTTGGTTCGAATGTTTACAATCGAGTCAAAGTATACAAACACCAAAATTTCCTTAAGATTGTTATCTACGTGATTATCAACGCTCAATGAAACCAAACCGCGTGTGTGGTAACGGTTATTTATAGCCGCGCTATTCTTGTAGCTGTGACGTCAGAGTGCCGTGTAAAGAGGGTTATCTGTAAATCTGGACTGGGACACCGACACGCAGTGCATTCTCAGATCAGACGCCACAGAACTCAGCGTCTGATCAGGGTCACTGTTTTTGCTTAAATTAAGGAAGTGAAGGTTTGAATAAAACAGTCCCCTTCAGGAGCATTTTCCCAGCCTATACTCAGAAACAATCGACCCACCAGTGCTGTCAGTGCTTTGATTGATAGATCTAATCTTCGGATACCGTAGTGACCCTGAAGATTGGAACACATCAACTCCTTACCATACATACCCTAAAATTTAAACAAATCCATTTTACTGACTGTTAGTGTGTCTTAAAAGTTGTGGGATAAATGACAAACAGTGTAGATCCAAATCAGACGTCGCGTTCGATCTGGATCTACACTGTTTGCTTAGGCCAAATACTTAGGATGCATACGGTAACACAACATCCATTGAAAAAGACCTGCAACACACTTCAGATGTGAGCAACGAGTCTGATCAGGTCCTTCTGTCTGAATGCTACATTCAACGAGTCTGATCAGGTCCTCCTGTCTTTAAATTCTACATTCAACGAGTCTGATCAGGTCCCTCTGTCTACTGTGCTTTCGACATCTTTCAGAAAGCCGTTTTTTGCCTGGTGCTTCACACAAAAGAAGTAAATTTGCAAATTTTTGTCAATTTTTAATGCAAAACCATTTGTCGTAACTACCTATGCACAAAAAGTTTTATTCTATGGTTTTTAAAATATCAAATATTTTCACTTTTTCCCATAGTAAAATGAATGCAAATTATGCAGAAATTTGTAGGGTAGGTAACTTGGAGGCAGATTTTCAACAAGTTCTGATTGTTCAATTTTTCTGAAATTTTCACAATATTGTTGTGAAATATCAATAATTTAAATTCAGCAAAGAAAAGTAAACAATATTTTCTTAGACAAAAATTCCAAAAATCACCTTACTATAGAAATTGCATAGGTCAGACCAATTTTTGGCGATAAATTTAATTTTAGAGTACATGTTTGAGAACAAAACACAGAAACAGAAAAGACAAATGGTTTTTGATAAGATATGGTCTATCAGAACAAAATATTTTCATTTAAGAGAAAACGCCAAGCAAAAAACGTCTTTCCAAGAGATGTCGAAAGGACAGTAAATTCTATATTTAACGAGTCTGACCAGGTCCTTATCTCTAATTTCTATATTTAACGAGTCTGATCAGGTCCTTTTGTCTCTAAATTCTACATTCAACGAGTCTAATCAGGTCCGTCAGTCTTTAAATTCTACATTCAACGAGTCTGATCAGGTGATTCTGTCTTTAAATTCTACATTCAACGAGTTTGATCAGGTCCTTCTGTCTTTAAATTCTACATTCAACGAGTCTGATCAGGTCCGTCTGTCTTTAAATTCTACATTCAACGAGTCTGATCAGGTCCGTCTGTCTTTAAATTCTACATACAACGAGTCTGATCAGGTCCTTCTGTCTAAAGTCTACATTCAACCGAGCCTGATCAGGTCCTTCTGTCTTTAAATTCTACATTCAACGAGTCAGATCAGGTCCTTCTGTCTAAAGTCTACATTCAACCGAGCCTGATCAGGTCCTTCTGTCTTTAAATTCAACGAGTCAGATCAGGTCCTTCTGTCTAAAGTCTACATTAACGAGCCTGATCAGGTCCTTCTGTCTTTAAATTCTACATTCAACGAGTCTGATCAGGTCCTTCTGTCTTTAAAATCTATATTCAACGAGTCTGATCAGGTCCTTCTTTGTCTATTCATTCTACATTCAATGAGTCTGATTGGGTTCTTCAGTATAAGCGAACAATGAAAGCGACAGTCGGAGCAAATACATAGGCTGATCTGAGCTCTTCTTGTTCGCGTATGACAGAAAAGCATTTTTGTTGCGATACGCATCCTTCTGTCTAAATTCTATATTCAACGAGTCTGATCAGGTCCGTCTGTCTTTAAATTCTACATTCAACGAGTCTGATCAGGTCCGTCTGTCTTTAAATTCTACATACAACGAGTCTGATCAGGTCCTTCTGTCTAAAGTCTACATTCAACCGAGCCTGATCAGGTCCTTCTGTCTTTAAATTCTACATTCAACGAGTCAGATCAGGTCCTTCTGTCTAAAGTCTACATTCAACCGAGCCTGATTAGGTCCTTCTGTCTTTAAATTCTACATTCAACGAGTCAGATCAGGTCCTTCTGTCTAAAGTCTACATTCAACCGAGCCTGATCAGGTCCTTCTGTCTTTAAATTCTACATTCAACGAGTCAGATCAGGCCCTTCTGTCTTTAAATTCTACATTCAACGAGTCAGATCAGGTCCTTCTGTCTTTAAATTCTACATTCAACGAGTCTGATCAGGTCCTTCTGTCTTTAAAATCTATATTCAACGAGTCTGATCAGGTCCTTCTTTGTCTATTCATTCTACATTCAATGAGTCTGATTGGGTTCTTCAATATAAGCGAACAATGAAAGCGACAGTCGGCGCGAATACACAGGCTGATCTGAGCTCTTCTCATCACGAAAACATGCCTATATAATTTTGACCCCTTTAAACCCCACTTTTATATAGTAAAACTGGGGTTTGCAGGGGTATACATTATTTTTCTTATTTCTGCTCGAAAACATAGATTGTTGGTACTCGTTAGAACCGCCTCGCCGAGGCGGTTCTAACGAGTACCTACAATCTATGTTTTGAGCAGAAATATGAAAAATATCAGAGATTTTCATATGAAAATTTTCAGTTTTTTGAAGGTGAAATTTACAATATATTAGAATAGGCGTGTTTTCGTAATGTGTTCGCGTATGACAGAAAAGCATTTTAGTTGCGATACGCATACACACTGTAGTATACAGACTGCCTCCAGTCCCTAGCGACTGGAGCAGTGGTCACTCCTACCCAGCTAGCATTCTACATAAATCTATAGCGGGCCGTTATCGGCCCTTCATGGTAACTGACGGGCCGATAACGGCTCGCTATAGATTTATGTAGAATGCTTACTGGGTACTCACTCCTAGTGACAAGTGCTATTTAATCTTAATATTGTCATTGCTGTATTTAGTGTCTGTATCAAAGAGAATTATAAACATTAATACATTTAGTCATTTGGGACTGGAACCAGTCTATGTAGTATGTAATGCATGCTGTTTGTTGTGATGTGTGTATGTTCAGTTTGCAATGCAAATCTTTTATTTACAAACCCTGCTCAGTCTTGTGAACAAAAACGTATACAATCACAAAAACAACAACGGACAACACCAAAAGACAAATAAACAAATAAAACAAAAAGAAACGCTGGATACTGGTGGATTCTGAACCAACAGTGCGGCAGCTACAAGTGGGGAAAGCATTAGTCCAATAGCGCTAGGAGACAGACGAGAATCCTAGATCTTTCGAATTTTGCAGTTCTTCAAGGACAAACAGGAGTCACACACGCACGCACGCGCGCG